>OY978528.1:23564119-24213981 GCA_963854835.1 Megamerina dolium | reverse complement strand
TAGAACTTTGATATATGAGCGCTACAAATGCATTTGGATAGATGAATTGTAGAAGGAGTTAGCTGATGGGAGGCTGTTTGGTTGAGATGATATGGCTTTTGATATATGTACGCCAAGACTCCACATCATTCCCCAAAAGTATCGTACCTATGTTGCAAAGATGGCAATGGAATTCTTTTAATAATTTTTTTTTTCCCGCCTCTCCTTTACTCAGTTTATTTTCTGTATTCTAAATGGCTAAAGTCGCACAGCGAAAGAAGATGAGAAGATGAGAAGATGAGAAGAAGATGAAATGTATACACGGCAATCATACTATCGTACGTATCGTACATATATGATGTTTGTAAATATTAAATATTTTACTATGAACAACATACCGACATATAACCATAAGTACTATGAAAGTCGATCGAGTTGGAGAGAAGACATGAGAGCATTCAACGCACTCTTGACATTACCGAGTATGTAAACAAATTTACTACCAGCCAGTGTTAGTCAGTCAGCCAGTGAGGCAGCCAACAAGCTAGCAAGGCAATGACTGCGATACTTACGTTACGTTGCTATTTTACCCTCATAATTCATATGAAATACATATTTTTTCATTCATAAACAATATTTTAAAGTGGTGGCATAAGATGACAAACGACGACAAGCTAGCTCGCAAGGCATATACACACACACACACACACTTATATGTATTTATGTATAAGGACAATACAACGATAAGTATCTATCGAGTAAAGGATTTTGAATGACTTCCCTTTTGTCGCCATATTCGAGTTGAATTAAAAAGATTAAATCTTCAGTTAAGTATAATCTTCATTATACTTATTGATATTATGCAATATACACATATAATACTAAGTACATCTAGTACATATAAGTAGGAAGGAAGATTATTTGTGTCCTCACACTAAGCATAGGAAATAAAGTGAGAGGGGGAAAACAGCAACATAGCATCGTCTTAAATAAATTCACCCTTAGGCAATGTAAATGAAAAAAAAAAATTAAATAAAAAGAAAAATTAAAATTTTAATTGTAACTTTTTAGGCGTTTTACCAAAACATTTTTTTTGTTTTTTTGTGTATGTTTTCGCTCTGAGCACATATCCCCCTATTCACTATGTGAATATTTTAAAAATCACTTTACATCGCATTAATAACATGTATTTTGTTTCATTCAAAAGAAATTAATATAGTAGGTACATATTTTGTACGCTTTGCTTTGCTTTACAATTTTTTTTTTTCTGTTCTGTTCATTCTTTTTCTCTGTGTGTGGTGAAAATGCCTAAAAGCATATTTCAATTAAGCTATCACCTTGAATTATTCTCACAGTACCCACAATGGAGTCGCACAATCAACATACGAGTACATACCGTGTATTGCTTGTGACGACGACGACGACGACGACGGACAAACACTATGCTGCTGCCATCATCATCATCATCATCATCATCATCGTGAAGCGACGCATACCAAACAATTTTTAATGTGCGGGTCTTCAACATACGAATACGAATACGAATACGAAACACTAAATATATATAGCCATATTATTGCTGCATGACCGGATAGGGCTGGCTAAGTTCTACGGCTAAGAGGTAGTATTTTAATTTTAATGTTTTATTTCATTCTTTTTATTTGTGTGTGTGTGTGTGCGTTTTTGTTCCCATCTCTCATACTTCAATTCGTCAACTTTTGTATTTCATTTTTTTCCACTACCTATTTTTTGGGCCACAAACACAAACACAAAAAAAAAAAAAAAAAAAACGAAACGAAACGAAAAAGGTAAAGCCAGCAAAATTTGCATTTAAATGAAGGACGACAAGCCCGTGTTCTGCCACTGCTGCCACCTACTCTACACACACACATTACTATTCTATTTTATGATTGTGTGTGGTTCACTTCAAGAATGGTTTTTTTTTTTGTTTCTGAGGTGGGCCGAAAATTATGGTTGCTGCTGTTGCTGTTGCTGTTGCTGTTGCTGTTGCTGTTCATGATGATTATGATGGTGATGGTGATGGTAGCGCATTCATAAAATGAAATAATAATTGTGTGTGTGTGTGTGTGTACGAGTGTAGACATAAAATGTAAATATTCATCAGCAATGAATGAACGTAACAACACAATAAAAAGTGCGGGTCAGTAGGTACTTGATTTTAAATGATGTCAGTTAACTTTGAAAATGAAGATGGTAAATGAGTGGGTAATGAAATTGCACAAGAGATAGAAATAAAATTCAAACAACAACAAAAAAAACACCAACAAAATGTTTTATGTCAAAAAAAAAAAAAGAAGAAGAAGAAAAACAACAAAATAAAACGTACAAAAATAAATATACATAAATATTGAATATTATTTTTGGGTTGCTCGGCTGGTTTTTTTCTATTCAAACTCATGCGTGAAAATGTATTTAAATAATAATAATTATATTGATTTGTTTGTTTTTTTCCTTTTTATTTTTTTGATTGTATTTTTGTGAAATTTTCAATTAAAATTGTTTCATTTCAATTTATCTTATTTATTCTTTTATTTTTTCTTCAGATTTCAACGAATCAAAATTAATGGAGCAAAAATTATATTTATGATAAAATCAGGTATATATATTCATTTCAGCATATATAAATATAAAAAATGAAGTAAATATATAACATAGGCAGCCTTTTTTTTAAATAAGCTCGAATTTTCATATCACTTTATTTTATGTTTATGGAAGCGCAGCGGAAACTCCGCAAATAATTAGTCCATGCTTAAACGAAAATATTGAGATTCATAATATTTAAATACATAATTCTCGACTTTTTGAGAGTAGGGTATAAAAATGAGACTGTTTCAACATTCAATGCCATTACGGATATAAAATATGAAATCTGAGATTTTGAAAAGCCACCTACTGGAAACAACGTTCCTCAATTGACGACACTTTTATGGGTTTTAGAACAGAGATAATTCAGAAAATATTTTTTTGTTGATATGTTGAAAGAATTCCTGTAATAGAATTAACAGTAGTCTTTTGAAAAATACCTTCTATCTTTTCATATATTAGGTGTGTGAATTAGTAACCGGCCCTTGATGTTACATGGCGCCACGCGTATACGCGATATCGTACATCATTGTTCGAAATGTCATTTTATATGTCTATTCAATTGCTGTCAAAATCACTCAAAAGTTTTCAATTTCGTTGTACGCATCATAATGTTTTTTTCACGATGGAAAATTTTGATAATTGACAAAAAAAAAAAACCAGAATTTGCGGGAAGTTTTGTTAAGCTACATTTTTTTGCTAAGAAAAGTTCGGCTAAAAGTCATCGTTTGCTTGTGAAATTGTATGGTGACAATTCTCTATCCGCTTCAAAATCTATGATTTTGATATCAAAGACAAATAACGTTCTGGACAGCCGAAAAAGTTGAATGACGAAAATTTGGAGACATTACTCGACCAAGACCCGGTCGAACCATTACAGAATAGATGTACCGATAACAATTGATGCAGTTGAAGATCAAAATGATCAAGAAAGGGCCGGAATATGCGACCAGATACGTGTTGGTAATTTTTCACCATGAAAATCCACGGCCACACATTGCCATTCCGGTCAAAAACTATCTTGCTAATAACGGATGGGGAATTTTATCCCATCCGCTCAGAACTGGCGCCTTCAGATTATCACTTGGTCCGATCGATGCAGAACGGAATAAGCTTCACATTAGTCACCAGAATGAAAAATTAGCTCAATTCATTTTTGGTCGCCAAGCCGGCGAAGTTCTTTTGTGATGGAATCCATAAATTGCCAGAAAGATGGGGAAATGTTATAGTTTTTGATGGACAATACTTCGAATGAGATGTTTCTTTTTACAGAATTATTAAAAAAAAAATGATTTTTGAGCACGAAAAAAAGGTCGGCTTTTAATTCACACACCCAATACGACACAACATTCTTGGTGCTGGCGGTTATAACAAAATAGGGCTACTTTGGTGATAATTTTATAAGAAATGTAAACTTGAGAAAGTGGAATATTATTATCATCTATGTTCATTCTTCCAATTATTCGTGATCTGTTGTGCTCACAAAAATGTAGTGCATTTCGTGACCACAGGTCATAATTTAGACACACCCAAGATCCCAATGCGTAAGAGTTAATACGAAAGCAATAAAAAACAAAAAAAAAACAAAAAAATGCATCAAATTTTGGTATAGAATTAATGGTGGCAATCATTAAAAATTGTTTATTTTCCAAGCACCAAAATTACGAATTCAATATGAATGCCATCAGTCTGTCCATATGCAAGAATAAAGGTGAATAAAAGTGAAAATCATAAAAATTTTTAGCCATTTCAATTCAGGTACATACTATACTATTATGGCAATTAATTGAAATGAATTTTATGTGAAGCACCTTGAATAATCGTGGTAAAAATTTTAAATTGCATATCTTAAACTTATAAATAAACCGTTATAAATACTTCATACCATATATAGTATGTACGAGTATGTACATTCAAATATATAGGTGGTCATAAAAAGTTTTAATTCATAGCACACACACACACACAGACATAGAGAGAAATCATATAGCACAAAGTCGTAATTATGTTAATTCACAAAAGTCTAACATCTACTAACATCTACCACACCAACACCATCAAGTATGTTTAGTATGGTACTGTACAACACATGCTTTTCTATGCGCAACAAACCATAGAATATTATATTCTAAATGAAATATGTATATGTTGTATGTTGCAGCAGTTTTGCATTCAACTAGCATATTTGCATGTGTATGTGTTTGTTTGAATGGTGTTAGTGGCATTGGTGATGGTGCTGGTGTTGGTGTGGTATATTCTATAAGCCTGTGTGCCATTTTCAGTGGTCGACTTAGTTTGAAGTGTTGCTATGTTGACATCACTTAACTATATGAGCCACAATAGACTCGTCACTGATGCGGTCAGAATTGTGCTGTGGAAGAATTTGCTGCCGCTATTCCTGCTATTATCGTTCTACATGTGCATAATACGTACATGTGGACTGTTTGCTATATACTATCATAAAGTATAAAGTTAAAGCTGTTTATTATAAAGTTCAATTTCATTTAATGGATTCCCCCTTTATACTTACTAATTAAATTTTTTGTTGTGTGACCAATAAAGTTTTTAATATACGTTTATATTCAGGACTTACCTGCAATGAGAGAGAGAGAGAGAGAGAATGAAATGTGGAAATTAATATAAACAGAATATGAGTATGGATATAAAACAAATAACAATTATGAACATTTGCAATTAACCATTTCCTATGTGAAAATTATATTTTATCATAATTTGCTCGTTTTTTGTTGTTGTTTTTAATCTAAAATTACACTTTTTATCATTTTGATGTTAAAATAAAAATAATATGAACAAGTGATTTTTTTTTTCTTCAGTTTTGATTAAACATTTTAATCAAACCCTTTTAAGCCAACCTTTTTTGGGTGTTCAATATTAGGCAAAATTGGTCCATTTAATTTTGACTTATTATAAGTTATAAGTAGTTTTTCAACTTGAGAGAACCTTTCAACTATATAATATATGTTTTCTTAAAAGCAAACGTATCCTTTTCACAATAACCACTCTCTTTCTCTATCATACATTCGATTTCATTTGAAGCAAAATATTTGAAGCCGATGAAGAAGCAAATAAATAAATAAATAAATAATAAAATTTTCTATTTTCTCGTTAAATTTCCAAAGTAATCTAATAAATATTGATTTTCATTCGTCAACGACATCATCATCATCATCATCATTATCATCATCATCATCATTATGGCGATTGTCGTCAATAATATGAGTAACCCTATGACTATCATACAGTAATATGTACAAACATATCGTATCGTAAAAGTTGCAGCAACACATACGATATGTAGTATGAGACGATGTAATTTGATATACTTCATAAACGTGCTGGCAACACCAGCACAGTGCAAAAAAAAAAAAAGTAGAATAATAAAAAAAAAAATACAAAAATGCTCTTAAGCGAAAAGGGATGAAATCATTCGTTCATTCAATCATTCAAATGTCCTTTGAACTATAAAAATACATGACACTAATAAAAATAACGAACAAAGAACGACGATATGCTATGGACGATGATGATAATAATGACGATGACAAGGACGACAAGGACAACGATAGATTGGTGGCGGTACACAAACACGCACACACACACACATACGTCCATAAACATCCCAAATATACGAATATGTTGTATGTAGTTGGATATATTGAAGCAAAAGACAACATAAAGACACCCACTCTCTCCTGTTATTGGAGAAGGGATGAGATGAGCATGCTTACAATATTATTATGTCCACTATAACGACGGGGCAGTTAGCTTCTTCATTCTTTCCATAGCTCTATGTATTTTTGTCTATAAACTATGCATCGCAACTACCAAAATATATTTCCTAAATTGATATTTACGACAAACTTGTTTGTAAGCATGTCTGCTGGTCAGTGCGCGACGTTGTCCACATTAGTTAGCTTTGTTGTTTGGCTTGCATGCGGACATTGTGGCATATTATTTTGGACTATCTACGTCTAATAAATGGAACGCAGTAGCAGTAGCAGCAGCAGCAGCAGCAGCTTACGTATAGATGTGTTAGATAGAAGAAGTTTTCAAATTTATTTTCATAGAGCATATTTTTAGATTGCCAAATTTGCAAATTTACCGGAAACATATAGGTCAGTCAAGTTTACAATGACTATATATATTTAGAATGCGTACGATGCGCATTAAGAAAATTAGGTACAAACGCACTGACGATGCTATGGAAATGCTATATATTGTATATACAAGATATTTGTGGCAAGTGGGTGTTAAAAATATAATCAGGATTGTATACAAAGCATTTATTTATTTTATGCCACATAAAAAATGCGTCGCTCTATTCGATGATATTTTGCTAATTTTTTTTGTTGAATCATTATTTCTTCGCTGAAGATCCTTTGGGATTTTTGGTGCTAGAGACACGAATTTTACAAACGTAAAATCATTATCCATAGACAGAATTTCCCAGTATTTAAAGTTTCTGCTAGTTCTTTTAAAGATTTCTTATAAAATAAAAAATCGAGGCAAATAATTTCCGCGGATGACTTTTGAAATGTGCTATACTTTACTCTAGCAAAGGCATCTTGCTCAATGCTTCTTCTTTTCAAAGCTTTCACCATATTCGAATACTAATTTTTTCAATGTTCTAATGCTTCTTTTTGCCAATGTTAGTTCTTGTTTTAATGATTCTTTTTTCCAATGCATTTTTTCTGTGCTAATGTTTCTTTCCCTAATGCGTTTTCTTCTTATTCTTTTTCTTCTTCTTATTCTTAATCTTTCTTCTTCTTATTATTGTTCTTCTAATGCTTTCCAAATGCTTGTTCTTGTTCTAATACCGCTTCTTCGCAATGTTTCTTCTTAGCCTAACGCTACTTTTCTCAAATTCTTCCTCTTGTTCTACCGCTTCTACTTCCCAATGCTTCTTATTCCTCTAATGCTACTTCAGTAGCAAGATTTTACATTTTTCACTCACGGTAATGCATTGGCAGAGAATTCTGACGTGGTTTACAGAAATCAGACGATAATTGATACAAATTTGGTAAAGAAAAAGATGCAAAATTTTGAAAAGCATCGAGTCTTTTCTAAATGCAATTGCTTGTAAAGAGAAATTCCTTGTAGTCCAATTAGCCTGTTTGGGGTGGTCACCTAGACCACTTCCAAAGCGAGTGTTTTTGCTCGGAAAGACTTTGAAATTTCATAACCTGAGTCTAGCCTTTACCTATTTATCGTGAATTTCTCTCTTCGAGTTGTGAAAGTACAAGTAGTTACGTGGATAGTCCCCCTAGAACTTCTACGATAATAGATCGTCTTAAGGGTAAGATGAAGTTCAGCTAACATGAGGGCCTAGAAATGGTTTCTGCGAGTCCAGACAAAATTTCTCCGAATCTACTTTTTTTTTTATTTGGTAAAATATAACTACTGACCAGACCGTAGACTGTTGGTGAATCGGTGTTGGTAAATATGCTTATTAGTCGAATAAGTGCTAATTTATTTCTGTCTCTTTGCTCCTTTTGCTTTTACCCGGGTACCATTATAAGGCACATTATAAGGCAGAAAGCTATTTTATTGTCAATTTTGGAATTCCTTACTAATGTAAGGGATTCAAAGACTTCTTAAATGTACCCTTTGATCAATTTAAAAAAATAAAAAAAAAAAAAAGGAAATAAGTAATCCATTAATATGGTGTTAATATTCATTGCGATATCTAATCATTTATAATGATTACACTTATTGCTGTATTGAAGTTTCGCCCCCCACATCATTTATGTTGAGAACAACAACAATGACTCGAAGAAAAAAAAAGAGAAACTGCCTTCATTCAATTGAATTGTTGCTAAGCCTAAATAACTATCTGCAATATAGTGAAATCTTCCAATCAGCAACAAAATCTCCTTCATTGACCATATAAAGATTTATAACCCAAATGTTCACAGAAATGTATTGTATAAACTCCCTTGTATACATTCATATATTTTGTTCACAATGAAAATGGAAACTTTTTGCAACTTAGCGCCAAACTTTGTGCAATAATTTATAATAAATGTGAGAGTAATGGATGCGGCATACATAAATATAATACAAGTAGAATGGCCATAACAAAGGCAATACATAGAAATAAGCAGCAAAGAAGTCCTGCGTATATTACAATGCATGAATGGTGCACGCCACATTAAAGAAGAAAAAAATGAAGAAGAAAAAAAAAAAATTTATATATAAAACTTGCTCCTTTGCGTGTAATATCAGCAGCCGCAGCAGCAAGAGTAACAATATTGCTGTCGACTTTGAGGCGCAATACAATTTTGCACTTTCTCTTCTTGCAGCGTGATTCTTTTATTCAAAATATTTTCGATACACCTTTTGTGTCTCTGATGCTAAACTAAAAAAGAGGAATAAAAATTGATATAACTATTTCATAAAAAAAAATTCCAGAGACAGAGAAGGTGAATACAAAACAAAAAGTATTTTTTCAATACAAAATGAAAAACCACACGCGCGAGTTTTAGTGCAAAAAAATAAAAACAAAACAAAACAAAAAATATTAAATGAAAACTTTTCAATGAGCTTTTCCTGGTCGTTTGCTCGCCTGCCGCTCGCTTGTTATAACATTTTTGAGCAGAGCAACCTACATAAGTGGGCGTATGGTGCGGTATGGTGTGTGATACAATATGTAGATAGTAGAAATTTACCGGCAACAATATTATTATCCATGTTGGCTGTGCATAGAATAGAAATTGAAGTGGTGTTGTTGCACTCATTGAAAGAAGTGCGTCTGTTGTTATTGTTGCCAATGTACTCGTACACTACATTGCTCCGGCTCCGGTTGCTGTTGCTCTGTTGCTATTGCTGTTGTTACTCTACACGATCCGATGGTGTTATAAAATCAATCGATAGTTAATGGAAAATCGTTATTAATGAAAAAGTTTTCAACAAGAGTTGTAGCAACAACAACAACAACAACTAGATGAGTTGAAAATGCAGTCATGCGAAGTGAAACGATGATAAAGTGCTAAGGAAATAGGTACAATGAGTTGTTGTTGGTGGCAGAGGTAGAAGGAGAACGTAACGTTGAGACACCAAACTGCACTGCATACAATACAGTAACGCAGCCAGAAAAAGAGACAGATGCAAGAGAAAGAGGAAGAGCAATATATAGTGAGAGGAAGCAGAAAATAAAAAAGAACACTTGCAACTAATTTGCAATTTTGTTTGAAGTGTGAAAGAACCAGATCAAGTTTTTTTTTTCTAGAAAACTAAAATATTAAAAAAAAAACAATTCAGAATAAATAAACTAAAAAGAACCAAAACAAAAATGAAAAAAAAAATTTTGTATATTTTCAGGCGTACAAAATGAAGTTATAAAATTGAAATTTTTTATATCTCTTGCTAGGATTTGGAATATTGATATATTTAAATAGAATTTTAGGATTTCATATTGTTTGAATTCGTAGTGGATGTAAATTATTTTGCTTAAGAAAAGCAAATAAACTAAGATAGTATAAAATATATAGCATATTTTTAGGAACTTTTCGAAATGATGCGAAATGGTTTCGGTATTTGATAAGATAAGGTCACAAATTCCAACTTCAGCTCAAGTAATTGAGTGAACGGAATTTTTAGTACAATCTTTCATGGATTAAATAAAAATAAATAATCAATCAAGGTGAAAATTAGTATCTAAAATTACACAGTGTAACGCACCCTCTCGAGGTGAACCAAACTAATTTCCAACGACAGCCTTTCCCCTCGATAAAAAATTCTCAATTCGACTTTGCTCTACTACGTCACAATTTCTTTTTTTTTTTTTGTTAGAGTTGCTTAAGTTTTGAAAAATCATATGTATATAAAATTACATTTTGGATTGTTCATGCCTTCAGAGACTTATATTAAAATTTTTCGAGGATTATTTTCTTGAAACATTTTAACCTTCTAACTACCACCTGTATGTGTCATTTTTGGTATTTTTCCGAAAACTTCCATAAAAGTTAACATTTGGAAGGAGATCCAGGGTTAAAGTATTTCACAAAAATATTCTCCGGAAATTTGCACTATGGGTTACTGAAGACAAAAAATATGTATCACTAAGAGGTAACATGTAAAAAATGAATTAAAATTTTAAGTAATTTATATTTAGGCATCTATTGCATCGTGTGATAGCTTCATTCCACAATCTAAGGGTCGTTGTCTCGGAGGAGTGAACCAAACTAGCGAAAAATGATAGTATTTGACTTTAGTATTAAAAGCCTTAAACCCTTTCCGCTCCACTATGTCACATTTTTTTTTTACAGTGGTTTAAAATTTGGCTTTTTCATGATTCTACTCATGGAATTTTAAAAGTCATATGTATATTTACATTTAGAATAGCTCTTGCCTTTGGAGACCTATATTAACAATTTCAGAAGAACACATTTCGGAACACTTTAACCTTCTATCTACCACTCATGTGGGTCATTTTGGATCAAAATATTAATAAAGCTAAATAAAGCCGGATTCTGGATGGTGCATATATATAAAGCTATAGAACGGTATCTCGGTACGTACGATTATATTTAACAGCAGACAAATATGTTTGAAAATGTGCGCTATTTTATGAAAATCACGCCCACCTACAGTACAAAAATATCTCATATCGGCTCATCGCTGTTACCGAAATTCAACTTTTCAAATTGTATTATTACCTTGATGCATTTCTGTGCATGACCCTTGCAAATATTCAAAAATGACATTATAATCCGCCACCGATTTGAATGTACGTTTTTAGTTGTCTTAAGTGTTTTTTGTGTCATTGTTGTGTCTACTGCTATTGTAGCAGCATTATTGCAATATTGCATACTTTCGTTAGTTGCATAGGTATGGTACATATTATAGTCATATGATAAAAGCGGTTACCATAGCGTATCCTGTTCTTTCACACCATAGTCAGTATGTATAATCATGATCAACATCATCATCAGCATCATCCGCGGTGGAATGAAAGAAAAACTAAAATATTATTCCATTGTATTCACACAACCGGCAAAGTTATTTTACGTGAACGTATTTGTAGGTTGCACTCTGATTACAATTTCAAGGAAAGTTATATGTAAGCATTTACTATTATGTCTTTCTTTATAAATACTTTTTTATTTTACTTATATCGTATATATAAAAACTAGAAACTGCGAGAAAACGTAAAGTAGAATGCTATAAAAAAAAAAAATTAAATAAAATGCAAGTGAAACCTAAAAGGAAACAAGTTTAAAATGTTTGCCAATTTATTTGCAGTATTGTGACATTGTTAAGCGCCTAAAAGTATATACCTGATGGCAGATGATTTCAAAGTTCGTTTCGTTTTCCTTCCTTTTCGAGAAGAATTCAATACTTTTCTTGTAAAAACACAAAAAAAAAAAACTAAAAAAGTTTAATGACAGTTTAAGTAGTTGACAGAGTATTTATTCCAAGAAAATGAATGAATGAATTGTAAGAGAGAGAGAGAAGAAAAAATTTGATTTTCTCCAACACAACTCAACACAACAAAAAAATGAAAAAACAGAAAACACCTTAAGAAATGAGAAGCTCCTCAAAGTCTACATAGTTATTTTGCTGACGTCTTAGTCTTGAGTTGCACAAGTTGCAGGCTCTGTAGTTGAAGGAGAAGTAGTCTACATACTATCATGCGACAAACATTTTACTTAGCATAAAAGTTGTTAATTGTTTTGCATGTTTTCTATTTTTTTATACACAAATTTTCATAATAATAATTTCATGTAAAATTCATTTGTGCTTTAAACTTGAAAAATTTCATTTATTTTTTCTCCATTATTACCTTATCGCCACAGAATAACCACATTGGTGTTTTCACATCACCAGAAAGTCAGTCATTGTGCTTGTAAAAGTATACCCGCATAATTGCACCCTTTCACTGTGTACGTAGGCTGTTACTGCTGCTGCTGCTGCTGCTGCTGCCCAGCCCAGCAAAAAGTCAAAAGTTATAGCGGCTTATGGTAAATTGTATATAAATTCATTATACGATTGTTAAAAAGGAGCGCTATATTACTTATACAATTTACAATGAAATATTGTAGCTTTTTAGTTTACCGCCTAAATGTATGCTTTAAATTTTTATGAATATGCGACCCAAAAATGTGAATGGGCGTTTTCGTGTGCTTAAACATATTTCTTGTAGTTTTTGTCTTCTCATTTCAGTATATCCCACACAAAAAAGTCGATTACCCGATTTGTGTGCAAATGAAATGCTAACAATTTTATGCTTTTTATGCCTATTTCTCTTCCTTCTATACAGCTATTACCCAACTCATTTCAAAAGTAAATAGGTACATACATTTAAATTTTATCGTTTTGTAATCACATCAGTATGAAATGATGATACTATGTTCTCTTTTTTTATCTCTATGGTACTGGGTAATGCATGCATACATTACTGCTACATACTGCATATTCTTAGGCTGATTTATTACACATATGAAGTTTATCATGCATATTTTATGTGTATAAATGTTGCCATCGTAAAATTGTGTATTGAAAGTATATCCCCCTTTTTTTAATGCGTATGTGATGAATATGAAATTACATTCTCGGACTGTGAGTGAATTTTGTGTGTGTGTGTGTGTGTAGTGCCTAAAAATGTGCTGCAATAAAAATGTACGCATTTTAACAACTTGCAGATATTACATAAATGATCTGCTTGCATATGTATGCATACATAATATACAGACTGATCTCATAATCAGCAAGTTTATTATACCCATTCATCTGCAGAAAAGTAGAAGGAGGAGCAGAATATGGTTGAAACCATCATTTCCCTTAATATCATTAATACAATGTGCAATATTATCTGAATTCAGATTTCGGTTCGTTTACTAAATTTAGTACCCACTGAATATCTATTGGAATTTTAAATATGAATTGCATAAATTTATCTCTTTTCTTTTTTTGCAACCCAAATTTTTCTTTAGGCTGCCATACAGGGTGTTGAGAATTTAATTTGTACTCCCTGCATTGAGTAGCAGCACACGTACACATATGTGGGCATGTATGTATGTATGTATTTGTATGAAAAGTTTTTGTCACGAATTTTTTTGTTTTTGTTTTGTCAGTATCATATGTCATCATAAAAATGGGTGTTGAAAAGTTTTAAGAAGAACAAAAACAAAAAATAAGAAAACCTAAGGAAATAAGAAACTGTAGAGTAAGAGTAAAGAGATGAAAAAAAAAAAATAAACAAAGGATCACATCGAGTGCATATATGTTTCTGTACTGGCGGGTGTGAGTGTGTATTTGTACAATGATGTAGTATATTTAGAAGTAGTATACAATTTAAGTATATTTAAGTTACTGTTGGCGTCGTTGTCGTTGCTGTTGAGTTTTCGTTGTCGTCGTCGTCGTCGTCGTCATCGACTACTCAACTTGGAGTCAAGTGAAAGACAGAAAACTTTGTACTTTACATCATTAAAAAGTTCGTTTTTTCTTTAACAGTCTTCCCTCTCTCTCTCTCTCTCTCTATCTCTCACACTCTTATTCTTTAGGATTTCTATATAGACCCATTTGCGTTACCCAAAAATGAGTGTTGAGTACTCATACGAGTATTTACTCGTACGATTATCTGTATGTATTACTGCCACCGCTGTCGTCGAAAGTTTCTTGTCATTGTTCATAGACACATAGATATAAAGAAATTTATACTCGTATATATATATAAATTTATCAATGTATATTCTTATGGACATATATGTGTATATATTTTGTATAAATACTTCATATAATACACATATCTCTATGAGTACAAAGTGGTAGATTATTGCAAAGTTATTACTGCAATTTTCTTTACTTCGCTGCATTTTCAATTTTTTACAATTGCTTAAATTCGATTGGCTGTTTTTTATGTCATTGAGCTGTACTAATTTCTAGTTTTTCCTACAACCGTTAGATTTTATTTAGTATTGAATAACATGTTAAATAATGAGAAGTATTTAGTTCTAATAAGCTCAGTCTAAAGTCCCACGTAATTTATATAGTCCTAGTAATCTCAATGGATCGCTCTTTCTTGATTGTTTCGTTCAAACGATCGATTTATGCACAGTTGAGGATAGAATTGACCGATTTGATAGGTTGTAGCAGCTCATATTGGACGATTCCTTTCAAATTCCATCAAACGCTGAACATAAACTTGTTTACTGTCAATCCAGGTTTTGAAGTCATCTGTGGAGGGTCGCCGGCCTTTGTCTATGATCGCTTGCATTGGATATTCTGGTATTTAATCGTCTACTATTCATCACCTGTAATGATGCGCTTAATGAATGGTTCGATTTCGTTGCGTTTAAGTAGCATTTGACTGATAGTAACTCGGTCAATCAAATTTCTTTGCGTTAATTCATATGGCATCCAAGCATCAAGTTTCTATGGATAGACTGCTCTTTACAGACGATTTCAAACTGTCACGTAGTGATATTTAGTGCCTCCGCTATCTCCTGACAGCTTGTGTGCTGGTACTATTCCACCAGTTTCAAAATTGCATCAACTTTTTCAGTGACTGCATTCACAGCATTCTCTCGGTAAACTTCACAAAAATTTCGGTATGTTTTTGCAGCGAGTTTTTTTCAATGAGCAACGAATTACAGAACTTTCTTCTTCACAAATTATATATCCCAAAATGTTACATTTCAAATACTGGCTCTCGCCCATCATGACTCAAGCCAAGCTGTTCTTCCAAGAGCTCCAAGAGAGAAGGCACCGACTCGGATGAGTGCGTTAAACCTAGATCGCTTATCAAATGCAATGCATTTCTGGAGAACATTTCGTGATAGTGAGGCCGGAAAAACGCACGATCTCATTCGAATGCACTCAATAACCGAATTAAACCAAAAAAACCGTCGGTCGACCGCCGCACGAGCCGCGAAAACGAAAAACGGAGTTGGGTTGCCATATGGTATGTATGAAATCCAGATAAGTATTAAGGTTGGGTAAGTATTATTCAATTCAAATAGAGGTAAGTATAATTATAATTTGCATGAAGGTATTTTCAATATTTCAGGGACCCATCATATGGCTTGTCTAAAGAGATTTAGAAAAATACATGTGTTCATTTGACGCAATCAAATTTAAGGAACGTGAACAAAATGTGATAAAATGCCATTTAAAGTTATACATAAAGTTCAATGCGTGATAATTTATTTTTACTTATTTGAATGTGTTCTCAATACATAATTTTAGAGGCTCAGTGAAGATAATATTTTTGTTATGTTGAGATTATTTGTACGATTTGACTATTTCTTATATTTTTAAATCATCTTGCACAACTAGAAAAATGAGATAAATTAAGCTATTTCAAATACAAAAAAATCATTTTTTTTTTTACTAATCCCATGATGAGTTGTTCTTGTTATCTAGCATACTCCACATATGTGTATATATGTGTATGTATATTGTATAGATTTTGATGTAATATTTTTGTTTTTGTTTCTTTTTTTTTGTGTAGTGAATAATCCTTGAAACGCTTTTGTTTATTACATGCGTCCACATCCATCCCCGCTGGTCTCTGGTTTAAAAATATGCACATATTATTTTTTAATACAAGCTATTCCTATGGCTCAATCAACTACTCATCTATATATTCGTGTATAGTACCCTCATATATGCATATATGTAAATTAAAAAAAAAAAAAATAACAATTTTTCAACAATCTCTTTGTATACCTGTTGCAACAACAATAATTGTTGGAAAGCAAAACAAAAAAAAAAACCAATGAAAATATACTAGTACATTTTTCACACACTTTGCAAAATAACAAAGGACATATACAAATCCTTTTTGGCATGAAAACAAACAAAAGAAAAACAAGAAATTTGAGCGAAAACAAAAAGCAACAGCAAAAGAAAATAAAATATGTAGAGAAAAAATATTCAAATACATAACATTTGCTAACAACATTCAACCAACGAGTTGGCACCCTTTAGAAAAATTGCATATGCCTACATTGTAACAATAACAAATATATATTGTATAGAGTTATATATACATATAGTAACATCTGAGTATATATGCATATGGGTATTTGTTATAACATATTGTAAAAGAAAGCAAGCAAAAAAAAAAAAAAAATGGAAGAAAAAATAGTGCATAAATTTAGGTGCATGCAAAAAAAAAAAATAGAAATAAAAGCAGGCTGCATACCATGCAAAATAAAAAAAATGGATGGGAAGAAATACTATGTAATAAACGAGCGTGTAATAGAAAAATCCGGTGGCAACAACAATAATACGTGCCTATATATATATATGTGTGTGTATAATATGTTGTTGTAGTTGTAATAGTGATGTATTGTATAATGTAAAGAGTGTGCATTGTGGTAGTAGCACATGCACTATTAATAGTGTAGCAGCGGCGCAATGGTTATTCTGGTGGAGATACACAACCTCCACACCTCCCCCCACCCACCACCACAGACACTTCACTGATGTGCTTATGCGCATGGAAAATGCTACAGCAAACGAAAATTTAGCAACAAAAAAAAAAACCCAACAACGAATGACTAGTACGGGTGGTAATAGAGGAGGCAAATGAATACATGTATGAATGTACTACATCACTTGACTCATACTCAAGCCATGTGCATGTGCAAAGGCAAAATATCAAATAAAATATAAAAGCAAAAAAAAAAAAAATATTAGAAGAACAAGAAGAAGAATAAGAACAAGCAACAAAAAGTCGTAAAAGAACGACACGAACACTCATGCAATGTAGTACACAAATAGGCGAATATGAATAGAAAGGACATACGTTGGTCATATTTGCCACATGCTGCAATATTGCATTTACTTGCACTTACATTGTTGCATATTTTTGGGGGCTGTATTTATTACTATAGTTGTTGGCGTTGTTGTTGTTATTGTTGGGTATTTTCGTTGTTGCATAAATAAAAACTCCACCCACTCATCTACTATGTACAAGAGTTTCTGTACATTGCAACTACTACTACCACTGCTATTACTACACTGAGCAAACAATTGCATAGTAAAAAAAATGAAATTTGTCAGACAAAAATTTTATATGAATATTTTTTGTGTAGTTAATGTCGAATTCAATCATCAAAAATTCGACAAGATCAATTCAATATTTTATTAAAAAGGTAGTGGAGTTTCTAGTGTCGTAGAAGGGCTTGGGTACAAAAGACTTCGTATGGTCGCAGTGCCCGTAACACTTGTGGTTGTGGCCCTCAGAGGTATCAGCCGTAGGGCCCATATCCTCTAACAGACTTCAGTCTGGTTTCGCGTCTGGTCCACTTGATGAAAAAGGATTTTGTCATTGCTCCAACATCACGCTCTCTTTTGATTGATTGATAATGTCGAATTAATTTAAGTTTTAGTGTCTTTGTGAAAATGATGGATTTAATTTTAGTAGAAGATGTTTATCGTAACTGATAATTAACGGTCTCTCATCGGTGGGCAGAAATGTAGTAGCTCCTTTTATTCGATATAAAATAGACTATCGCCGTTGGTAGTATTTGAGTGATCGTGACATTATATGAAGAGTGACTTAGCAAAATGTGAAATTGCTATTTGTTTCATTTCTTATTTTTATACTGTCTGGACAGAAATCTACAGAAAATATGTATACTGAGAAACTGAAAAAATTGATACAATTCCTAATAGAATTTATCATAGAAACACTGCCTTATGCCAAAGTTGTACAAAACCATAGCAAACGCTTAATTTTAACAACGAACCTGCCTTAAGAAATATAAAATTATATGCAAAGTACACAGACACCGGACTAAACTAAATTAATTTTCTTAAATTCAAAATTACATTATTATTGAACTAATATGGAAAAAATTAATGATGACCAAAAACTTTCTCTCAATAAAACACTAGCAATTTTTACGAGTGGATTCACCTGGTCTTGTTACTCACCATACTGAATTTGTTCCTCCTAATCAGTTTAAATACAAAATCTGTTTCTTTTTTTTCTCTCAGTGTATTGCCTACATGTCGGTATAATTTTGAGACTGATGCTTTAACCTACTCGTATGCATGTATTTGATGTACTGTTGCATGAAGATATATATGAATTATATTGCAATTCACGCTATGTTTAACACAAGCGTATTAGTATAGTGCAGATTAACAAAAAGAATATACGTAGTATAAAACACATGATAAATTTTCTATTCGTCGTTCTCTGATCTTTTTCCATCATAAACATGTTGTTCTATGTTCATGTATTTTTTTTTATTTTTTTATTTTTTTTTTTTTTATGGGAATTAAAATTTAAATTCTCAGTTTTGAATGGTAATTAAAAATGTACAATACAAGTTCTTGAAAGAATTATCAATAATAATATGAATATAGTTGAAATTTTGTAATAGAGCAAAACATTTGCATAGAACATATATATATGGACATGTAAAAGAATTTATTGCACAACAACAACAACAATCGTCAATCACAAATGATCAGCAATCAAATATGAAATTGAGAAAAATTTCAGAAAATCCCAATCAGCATACATATATGGTACATAGCATCATAGTAGTGGAGAAGCTACTATGAAAAAATAGAAAAAAAAAAACACTTTTATTTGTTTGTATTTCGTTTAAAAATAGAATTTTTATTTTCTTCTTTGAATGAATGGTTGCCTTTTAAACGTATACGCATACTTCTGCTTTCATTATCTCAAGTGATTTACCATATGCCCGCATATGAAATTTTTCTTTCTATTGTTTGCTAAAAATTTTTGTTCATTCTCTCTTCTTCTTCTGTTTTACTTCAGTCCAAAATTATAAATGCGAATTGAAAGCAAAAAAAATTGATTGTCATTTATTGCAAATTTTGTTACAGTCTTCAGTGTTCTCTCTGACATGATTGGCAGAGATGTAAATGTATGCGTTTTTGTCTCAATATGCTATTTTCTAGACATGAATATTGTGTCCATATGGTAAGCAAATATTTTGACTATATACATAAATTGACTAGATGGTTCCTAAGAAAAAAAAAAAATAACATATAGATGAAATAAGAAAAAATGAGAAAAATATTCTGCAAACACATAGAATGAAGAGCAAAAGAGTACTTCACCAATATCTCACTAATATATTGATGCTGTATTACAGTGATCAGTTTGTATTGTTCACAAAAAGTCAATGAGAAATTAAATCTGAAAAATTTTAACATCGTTGATATTGTAGATTAGATATTCTATACTATGACATATGGCAGAAAAACTATAGAAAAAGTAGCTAAGTGTTATTTTCATCGAAAATAGCCCATTTTCAAATGTAGGTACTCCCATGTTGATTAAAATAATGGTACGTGTTGAGCTTCAGTCCTAAAGCGGGACATGCCCTTGCGCAAAGTACAACAGAAAATATACTTTTACGAGGTCGCTCCTAGAACTACCCGACCTAATAAAGAAAACATAACAAATTTGGGAAAAATATTCTTTATTCCTCAACATAATCTCCTTTTAGCTCTATACACTTTACCTAGCGATATTCTATAGCTTCAATACCCTATTTTAAGTATGAACTGTCTAGCTCATTAAAATAGCCATCTACCGCGGACTCCACCTCTTCATTGTGTGCAAATCTTTAACCACCAAGCCATTTGCACAAATTTGGAAATAGAAAATAATCCGAAGTAGCTAAATGTGGCGAATAAGCGTGCATGCTGAAGCAATTCGAGCTTTAACTCATTAATTTTGGCCATCGCAATAGCGGATGTTTGAACTGGTGTTTTTGTCCTATTGTAAGCAAACGCGGCACCCATCTTGCTCACAGCTATTTCATCTCCAAATTTTCGGTCCATAATTTCACCTAGGTCACGCACCTTCAGCCAGCGATCATCTAATACCATTTTGTGGATTTTCTTAACTGTTTTTGGCGTGGCTACCTTAATTGGTCGACCACTATAGTGTTCGTCTTGGCAGCTCGTACAACCTCGTTTAAACTCTGCCACGCAATATTTTACGGTCGTAAATGAAGGAGCAGACTCCCCCATATTAGAATCTACTTCGGCTTTAATATTCGTTGGACTGCGATATTTCAAATGAATGTATTGAATTACATAACGACGATGGTCGTTAACTTTCGATGGCTCCAAAAAAAAAAAAAAAAAAAAAATAGACTAAACAACGTGCTACCTTGAAACTTAAATCTTAATATGTTTTATAAGGTTGCCACTTTTCACTAAAGTAATTTTTTTCAAACTACTGCCGCTATCTATATGTCAGGTCGGGAAGTTCTGGGACCGCACTCGTATATTAGAGAATATTAGAGGGTGTGATTCTTTATCAGATATAATTACATTTAGGGAGTCTCAACTTGTTCGCTTTATATTTTTGTGCTCTAAATATGGAAATTTATATACGGAAGCGTCAATCTGTATGGGAGTTGCGCGTATATTCCATGGGATTACGCCCATTTTTTATTATATTTATTTTGCGGTTTGAGTTTCACGTTTTAGATTGAGAGCTTTATACATTCGAGCACAAAATGTCAAAAAATACTTTCAAAGTTAGATGAAGTTAGCTATATATTTGCATGAGTAAAGTGTAAAAAACACATTCAAAAACCTTTTTTTTTTGTATGGGATATAGGCGTTGTATCTATCTCATTGCACTTATTTTCTAACACAATCCTCCTCTTATTACCTTTTCAACATCGAACTTTGGTAAAGAATATTCTTTTCCTCGTCCGTTCATTGTGACAGACAGATATAAATTTTAATAAGTGGAAAAAAAAACATCAAATCATAGCGCCCAAAAACATATATTATTTACACAAAATTAATGTGCTTTCAAATTATTATCAACCAATCAAATACGATTTAATTATTATCTAATAAAATGTAATTGAAACAAAAGTTTCCTATTCACATTAATCAAATGACACTATATAAATTAAATAAGTATAATGATGTTTATACTTACAGTATACCTACGAAATTCAATAATACAAGGGTGTATGGTATATGGTGTATAGACCATAATAAATATTATAAAATTCACGCTAGCAAATACATAATGCCAATAAAATGTAGGAAAACGAAAAATAAAAACACAGTATTACCACCATTCATATGCTGCTTGTGGCAGGTCGTAAAAAATAATGCCAAACAAGCACGCTGATTCAAACACTCTCTCCCACACACATAGGCACACACACACACCCACGCTTATACATAGACCCTAATATAAACGTATAAATATGAAATAAATGGAAAATACAAATGAATGAGACAAGCAAATAAATACACTTAGGGAGAAGCAAGTAAAAGTAAAATACAATATCACGTATGTACATATTTACAAGCATGGATATATATATGCACATATGTACATATGTAGGTGAATGTGTGCACCTTCACATGCAACACTTTCTCATTACATTCATGACATTTGTAATTGTCATGTAATGTCGACTTGGATCACAGACACACACGGACGCACACCCAAAAGTCAAACTAAATGTGCAACAAAACGTATACACAATGCATATGTAAATTCTGAGCATATGCATGTGTACATTTTTAAGAAATTGATTTTAGTCAAGAAAATGCAAATCGTCGTATTATACGATACGATGGCATATGTTTGTAATATAATGCATATGCAATATAAATATTGATGCAGTTGCTACTGCTACTGCTTCTGCTGTTGATATTTGTGATATGTAATGTGACTCACACGCATGAATTGACATACAAATGCACATACAACTGATCATCATACTACTGTATATCGTAGGATATATACAGTCAGTTAATAATTGCACTTGCTGCCTGATGGTGTCATATAGTGTATTATTGGTAAGAACATATATACAAATATTAATCGCGTATATCATTAGGAAACATGTCAATTTTTCGTGCAATGCATTTAGCTACAAATATAAGTGTGATCAAATAGTAGGAGAAATAAAAACCAAAACAAAAAAAAAATGAATAAACCAACAAGCGCCATAATGATGTGCGTGCATGTCATTGACAATGTCATATAAGCCGCCACCGCTGGTGCTGTAATTGAAGAGTAGAGGTGGATAGAGTGTGCGTGCAGGTGTCAATGGCATATTGCCAATGTTGACGCCACCTAAGTATGATTTCTACTCCAAAAAAATACCAAAAAGAAATATTTATATATGTATATTTGTATATGCACATTAAACTTGATATTTAAATGGTTGCAGTTGAATGCCTTTGACTGAGGTAACTCTCGAAATATATCGTATCTACAATATGTATAGTATGCGACTATGAGTGCTGTAAGGCAAAATGTAGTGAAATATAAAATATACGAGTATATATGTTATATACATTTGGTCGCAAAAGGTGTCAACAATATTAATGTTTGTTTAATTGAAGGCAATTGAGTATGAAGAGCATCGTTTTTCTTTTTTTTTTTGGTTTTTTTGCTTTCCACTTTTTAGTATGTAATTTAATAGGTCAGATACTGAAGAAGAAGAACATATTGAACTAATAGAGGTTCACTATGCATGAATTCATAAAAGTAAATCTAACCTGACTCAGCAATATCTTTCAGAGAAGAATATAAATTTGTGGTTTTTGTATTAATATTGTTCAGTTCGCTGAATGTAATTAATCATAATTTCGATAGAAAAATATTATAATATATTTTTAGGAAATCATTTAATTTTTCGCCAGAATAAATGTATGTAAGCTATTGGAAAAAAAAAAAAGAATGCAGGATTATCTGCATTGGAGATGTAGTTACAATGAATAGGACTTTCGATGTACTAGAGCAAGATTTAGTATAAAAGGATCTTGGGTGTGGAATTCTTTCTAGAAGAACAAGCTTTACAAATCTTACAAATTCTGTCCATTTCTACATATGCTGCAGAGGTTTGAACATTTTCCCAACACTAAAGGGTTGATGTTTATAGAATTTTTGAATGAAAAATCATTCACAAAATTTTGAACTTATTAAAGTGTTGGCAGAAAGCTTGCTTTTTCTATCGAACAAATAAAGGAACAATTTCCAGTCAGAAATTAGAATTTAGTTTCGAACCCCAACTATTGATGCCAGTAAAAAAAAATTATTTTTTAATATTATTTTTAATATGTTAATATTATTTTAGGTACAAATGGAAACTAAGTACTTTTTTTTTGACATTTACCTCTTTAAAAAATATACTTATAACAAAAGATTATATTAAAGATATCCACCATTTAAGGACTTTTGCCATTTATTCGGTCGATGGTGTGTGACTTTGCGATAGAAATTTAGTCATCGAGACATCTTGGCATATCTTAAACCTTTAAACATCGTTTAATAGCTAAATTAGACTGCATTGATCTGAATAAGTGGTAGTAGTTAGAAGGAGCTACGTCGAGAGGAAATATCACATGTTGGATAACTCTAAAGCATAAGAAAAAGTTGATCTCTTTGATAGGTTTTTCCACATATGCATGATCAACGTCATGTAGCAATTCCTTTTTTTTTTCTCTCTACAGAGTATCACTTATAAAGTGAAGCTGTCAGTTTGAACAGTTTGTCCAAGTTCTAGCAGTATTTTATCTTAGGGTGTGTCTTAGTATGTTTTTAATGCACAACTAGTTTGACCGCCTGAAAAAATGTGATTTTTGTGAATTGTTTAAAAAAAAAAGTATTGCATCGAAAGTTTTAAAATTATGCAGATATATTTGTGCATAAATAATGAATACAAAGAAATTTTTTCAAAGGAAAATATTCGATTTTCAGCAAGTTATCCACCATCTCCTGAGTCTTCAAAAAAAAAAGAGTTTTCCAACTGCTGCAGTGATTGTAGCCTTCGCAGTGCCTGAAATCAAAAAAACTAAAAATTTTATTAAACTAGATTATACAATGAACCTCGATTGTAAAAAAAAAAATTAAAATGCAACAAAAGGGCGAATTTTCGAAAAAAAAAATTTAAATTTAGCTAAAAAATCGGATGATTTTTGGTCTGGCATAATTACATTTTTCATCCAATCATAAAACTGGAGGGTCATTATATGGAAAAACAAATAGAAAATAAGCTAAAAGTAGACCAAAGTCGATCGGATGATTTGTTATCAAGTTACATCTGCAGCAAATTTGAAAAATGTAGTTTTGAGAAAAAACGCGTTTAAAGATAAAAGTACTGATTTCATTGTTCATTGCAGCTGCTCTGTAAAAGGCTCAGACAACTATTTGAGATTTTCACTTGAAATTTTAATATGTTAATTTTAAAGGTATAAATGATCGAAATATCAAAAAAAAATCGAAATTTGTAAAATTTCAAACTAGTTGTGCCCCTTAAGTGCTTATTTTCTATTTGTTCACGTATCAGATTACAAATCCATTCAAAGACAATGACATCAATATTAGGTGAATACCG
Source organism: Megamerina dolium (assembly GCA_963854835.1). Lineage (NCBI taxonomy): Eukaryota > Metazoa > Arthropoda > Insecta > Diptera > Megamerinidae > Megamerina > Megamerina dolium. Next base: position 24,189,049 of record OY978528.1, on the reverse strand, counting down.
ACTGAAATCAATAATTGTTTTTTAAATTGATATCTTTACTAACAAAAGCTGGTTTTTTGGGTTTTGTACTTAAAATCTCACAAAAACTGTAAGTAGTTTAGATTACTATCAATTCTATTTGAAAAAAAAAATGATACATTTCACACTAAATTTTATATACTATCAATATACTAAAGTCCATAGAGAGTACTATTATACTTGTATATATACTGATTGAAGGCCATCATTTTTATTATTGCTCCAAACTTGCAAGATTAAATTATATTTTTTTGTGAATTCATCATTTTTTCTAATCATCTGATTTAGTGAACTAAATTTTTAAAATTAAATATCTTAATTCACATATAATCACATGCGTTATAAAGAAATAATAATAATAATAGAAAATACTCAAAGAAATAAAATAGTGAAAAATTAATCTAATTATATCGCATATTCTCCATGTATGGCAGGAACTCAATTTAATTTGTACATACATATGTAGCCGTTGAAATAATTTTTCCAAAAACAATTTTTCAATATTTTCAATAATTCAACCAACCATTTGTATTTAGTAACCAAGCTAGAGCTACTTGTACATGCATATGGCTACTTACAGAGAGAGAGAGAGTGAGAGTGAGAGAGAGAAAGTTTGCATCTGGAAATGTATGTACTTGTACAATATAAAATAGTGTATGTACATACAAATATATACGTTCTTCAATATAATTCTTTTTGTTATTTTTTTTTCTTTGATTTTTATAATTCTTTTTTGGATATTTGCCGTTTTTTGTTTACATTTGCAGCATTTTAAAGGTTATTTTTGGAACATGAAATTATACATACAGCATATTGAGTAGAAACTACACGTATCATATGTATGAGTTCACAATAATTCAATTTTTTTTTCTATTTTCTGTTTTTATTATTCCTTTTTTCAGCTGGAAACAGCATGTAGATATATATGTACATATATCATATATATACCAACTTGTAGTTGTATATATTGAATAATTCGATTTGGAAAATTATAGCAAACATTAATAATAAGTACTAATGAAAATAATTCTTTGGAAAATAAATATAGGAAATTATATAAAGATGCCCAGCAAACAAATGTTTGAAAAGTCATTATTTCTTAATTTAATATTAAATCAAATTTAGACGTAATTACTAAATTTAAATATCTGAAATTGAAAATGTCTGAAAAGTATTTATTTCGCAATTTAATGTCATATAATATTCGGAAATAATTATTTAATTCCAAATGCATTTTTTTTATTGCTTTGCAAAGTATTTTTTTGTGTGTAGTCATTTTTAAATTAGAATGAATAGCTCCACGGTGGTCAAACAAACAAAAAAATGGATTTTATTTGCAATAAATAATTTTTTAATTTATTTTTGAATTATTTTTAAACTTTAATTTGTCGTTTGAAAAAATAATTTATATCAAATTATTTTTAAATATATTTTTTAAACTCAAATGTTTGCTGGGTGTTTGTCTTTCACATAATATACTTAAAATTAATCGTAAAATCATATGCGTGTACTTGATATTTTTTTTTGGTTTATTAAAATTTTATTACAATAATATTCAACAAATAGAATAAAATAATTTTTCCAATACTCCCCTTCTGCTTCTATACTACAATTCGAACAAAATTTAATCTCACTTAGATAGCATATGGTTGAATACTTCACGTATACAATGCAAGCATAAATATAAAAGTCACAATGCCACAAAAAAAAAAAACAAACAAAAAAATCAATAGAATTTTAGTCCAAAAGGTGGCTGGCTCATCGATATGAGAATCACTTTAATCACTGATTGGATACAAGTAAATTCGTTATTGTGTTTGAATTTTTGTTCGCGCTATCGAAATCGATACAATCAAATAGAATGACATTGGTAAGAACGAAAAAAAAAAAAATAAAAATAAAAAACAAATTGAAACGAAATGAAAGAAAATTGAATGAAAATTGAATAGCATATACGAATACTCCTATACAATACATATATGTATGTATGTATAGATGATGATAGTCTGATAAGTGCACCCCATTCATATAATAGAAGGGGATGATATGTAGATGAGATAAGCAAAGGAATAGAGAAAATGTTCAATAAATGAATGAAGAATTGAATAAAGGAAAAAAAAAAAGAAAGAAAATTATAATTAAAGTATAAAAACAGATAAGCATCATATATAGAAAAATGTTCATTGAAGAATATACAAGTTAACTAACAATAAAAGAGAAAATATGTAAGAAGTACCTATTACCTAGTACCTAAGTATTAGTGTCATAGCATAACATAGCAATAAAATTGTGGCAACAAATTATCCTATATGAGAAAATATAGTTTTAATAAAATATGTACCAAATAACATACATATATTTTATGTTAATGTAAGCACACACACACACATATGTATATGATATGTGTTTGGCTATACAATAAACAAGGTACTAACATTACCTTTTATTAGCTAACAAGTTTCACGTACTCCATCACAACTAACACACATTGTAGTAATAAGTGTACATACACGCACTTTGATACTTTCTTACGTACTACATTCACAAAACATCTTATATATGCATACAGTAGTGGAAATTTGTATAAAATCAATATATGATTTTTATTAATCTAGCTTTTGTGAATAATTTCTGAAAAAGAGAACGAATTTTTTAGTCCTTTTTTCTATCTAAATTTCATTCTTCAGCTTTCAACACACTAATTTGGATTTTTGATTTCTGTTCCATCTCGACATAGCTGAGAAATATAAGATTCTAAACCTCAACAATAGTATATTCGTGTTGATATGAATTTCTACCATCGTACTATATGATATTTTAAATGAAAGTATAGGCTTCTATACCAATATATGTACAATGTACGTACATATTTTCCACTTCAACTTATTTACGATTATTATGAGCAGGTAATTTTAGGCGCACAACAAACTAACAACAATGATGCCATAATAGTTGTAACTACGGATGCATATAAGTATTCATATAAAAGTGTCTGTGTGTGTGTGTAACTAGTTGGTGTGGCTTAAGTATTTCTACTTAATATTTATTGTATGAGCAAGTGATTATGGCATGTGCATATTGGTATATTTATTATTTTTTAGCGTGTATACGTATGCAGCTTCATAAATAACAACAACTTACTATGATATTTATGTAAATACGCGTGTACTACATGTAATGAAGGTAAGCTTAAATACGTCATTACATAGAAGAAACATATTCGTGGGTATATAAAATAGGTAAAAATATAAAAATAAAAAAAAAAAACGCATCACAAATCAAATTCATAGTACATAATTTTTGGCATTATGTTATTCATTTATTTATTTTTTTCTTTTTTTATTATTTCCTAATTTTCTATTCTTTACTTCATTACTTGCCTTTAATCAACAACGAATACATACGTCACATATTTTGTTTGTTGTTGATAGTAGTGGTGAGGGTGTAATTTCTTTTCATGTCGTGGACATACAAGCTCAAACTGTAATTTAATAGCATATTTAGTATAAATCAGTGTTAGCTCGTATATATGTATGTAGGTACATAGTCTAACCATAGAGTATATATGTATACTCGAAATGAGTATACTACTGGTTACTATATATTGTACTACAATATAACTGAAAAGGTGTTAATAGGCGTTGAGCTTTTACTTACGTGTCAAGCGTAAAATTATGTGACGCTTTGGTTTTTTTCTTTTTTTTTTTCGTTTATTTATTCTTTCGTTTTTTACTTTGAAGTATGTTTGGGTGTAGGTGGTTGTCATAAAATAAAATAAAAACAAAAACAACATGCGGTATTTTGTTAGCCATCATGCATCAAGATATGAAAAGTAGGTATTAAAATTACTAACAATTACTAACTTCTATGTATTTTGATACTACTTTGTGAAATGAAACACGATGATTGAAATCAGCCTAAACGTAGTAGCAATAATTATTAAGTGTTGAACTTAAATATTTGATATTAAATGTAATGAATATTTATGGTATGCTTAATTTTGTGTGTTTTGGAAATATTTTCATAATAAAAATGCTGATATATAAAATTTGTAGAAAAGTCTTACTTAGTACTTACTCCTATGTAGTAGTAATAGAAAAAAAAAAAAAGATTCTATATAAAATATTATATATTAAAGACTTGATGAAACATAAATTGAATAATGGCAGAAAAATAGAATTAAATTAAATTTTTAGAAGATGCAGAGATAATATATCAGATGGGGACAAAGTTGAACGCTCTTCTGAAAGTAAATACATAAAGTTTCTACAAACTAGAATATGTTGCATTCTTTTCGTTAGTCAATGAGTAAATTTTAATGGCATATACGGAGCTAAACTTGCAATACAATTGTTATGGTTCAAGAAAACTAATTAGTGGTACTCCATGTAGGACCTTATTGACCCTTCCTTAGGTCAGCTTTTCTGGTGACCTGGTGTAACTGTCCAGTGTAAGTGTCTATTTATATTAGTTTATTCTTTATAGCAAATCTATATTGTGTATTTATTTGATGCTAAACATTTCTTTGATATCATTAAAAAAAAATAAAGCATTTGCAAAGGATATACTGAAGAAGTTTTTCTCAAACTTATTCCGATAATTGCAAAGCAATTTTCTAGCAATTTTTTTTTTGCAAAAATATCGTTTTTCTCAACATTTTGACATAGTCAAATTGCAATTGCAACAATTTCATTGAAATTAATATACAATTAATATGCAATATACTCGCAATATTTCGAAATGCGAAATATTATACACGTAGATATATGGCAACAAATCTTCGTAGTGTTCTATAATTGTCTAAAGTGACATAGATCGTGATTTTGATCTATTATGTATGCTTTTCCGCAGCTAGTACCACCTTTCGGTCTGGGTGTTGCAAACGAAAGTGCAGTGTAGCCTTGGCTGTTTGAAATTTCATTACATAAAAAATCAGTTAATACAAAAACTGATATGGGCTTATTAATTTTTTGGATATTCTCTTTTATAAACATTGTTGAATGATAGTAAAAGAAATACGTTTACATGATACATGATTTGAGATTTACATGCTAGTTTGGGAGGGGGAGTTTGGATAAAGGAATTGAATGTGCGATTGCTTCTGTATGCAGATGATATAGATTATTTAACATATAACGTAGAAGAGCTTCAAGAAATAGGTTAGAAAATTATTGCAACATTTGGAAAATGCAAGTAAACCTTTCGAAGTCAATCATAATGATTTTTCGGCAAGTTGGCAGACTAGCGGATAGAGAATAAAAATGACAATTTAAAGGTTATTTGATTATAAAGATAGTCAATTGCCATATAAACTTATTATTGAAAAAAGATCTATTGCGTAGAAGCTATGAAAATTCTAGGAGAAAAAAAATGTTAGTTGGAATTATCACCTTTTAAATGGGAGAAGTTGGAATAAAAATATTGAGTCATTGTTATCCGCTCTGAACTCAGCAAATAGACAGACAGTGTTGGAAAGGGTTATTAAAAGTTTACGTATATACAAAGATTTAGATCATAATATAGGTAAAAGTTACTTAATTGATAATCTTGAAAAATATAAAATAATATGGATTTTGAAAGCTACATGCGATCTGATATTTCTCGGTGGTCACAGAAATTTAAACTGCACTCTTTGTAATTTGAATGAAATGGAAAATATCACACATATATTTGGGCAGGTGTCCAATATTTAAAAAATTCGATATAGATATTTGGCGAAATTATTTCTATCTTAAGAGGAAATTGTAAACAAATTGAATGGAATTGGCTTATTCGGATGAGATTATCTTGTTTTGTGTGTCATTGATGCTTTGAAATACAGAAGCTTAATTATAAATGAATTCTGTTAATTTTATATATACATATATCTAGCAAATCTATTGTTTCTTCGACGGACGACTATAAAGTCATTGTCGCAAATTTTTTATTATTGTTAATTATTGTTGTTGTTCTATAATTGTTTATGCAATGTTTGTCGAGCAATTGAATATAGAATCTATCTATCTATCTATTTATATTTAGAATAAAAATTATAGAGAAAATCATTTTTATGCAAATTTGTATACTAAAGAAATTTTATTGAAATACATTTTTCAAGAATTTTTATACTTACCACATATATAATATTTTATTAATATGAACTTATGAATATAATATTGAACTTTGTATAATTTCAAAATACAACTTTAAAACTGAACAATAATTAATTTGACAATACTTTACAATAAATAAATAACTTTAATAAAAAAAAAATATTTCAGCATAATATAAAAAATTAAAAATTTTTCTATAAATTTCAATATATTTTTGCCAAAAAAAAAAAAAAAAATTATTTTAATTCTCTAACATCTCTTTAAGAGTATAGGCTTTAAATTAAACTTGAAATTATTTCAAAGATTCTATACTTTAATACATTTTTTTCTATGAAAACAGTTATTCATTTCATTCTAAATTATTTATGTAGAATTAGGAAAACCTAATGTATATATGGGCGTACTTATTTATCATTTCAAATAGATAAATGTCAAGTCAAAAAGTCCAACATAGTGACACATATCTACATATACCTATACATATGTATATATATACACATTCATACGTATGTATACACTCGAGAATACACATAAACAACATGAGACCATAAAATATATATAAGCGTAATGTTAAAAACTTTGCTCCAATTCACGTTTTACTTTGTTATCATTGTTGTTGTTGCTATACTTTGGTTTTTATATATAGATTCTTTTTGTGTTTCTGTTTCTGCCGATTGCCTTTTGAAGTGAAATTACTTTAACGCAGGACAACAACGCCACAATAGTAATGACAACAGTAATAGCAACAACAACAATCAAAGAAAAATAAAAACAAAACAAAAAAATCGATCTTGCTCAATGTAGTAATGTAATGTTGGAAAATGTTAACGCATACAAGAATATGGATAACGAGGAATGTGTCATCATTAGAGAGCGAAAGAAAAAGAGATACAGTGAACATCCCTTAGTCAGAAAAACAAAAAAAAAAACCAAAACAAAACAACAACGCCAAATAGAGGACAACACAGAAGAAAATTACGCACGTTTACACGCAACGAACAAATGAACACAACAACCAAACAAACGCCTCATCGTTGATAGCATCACCACCAACACCACCACCTTCACTGACTGATACCACGAAATACCGTCAACAATTTTAGAAGTTGAATATAAAACGGAAAACAAGTAGAAATTTACGCAATTGAAATTGAAGTAATACGTAACAACAAAAAAATATATGAAAAAAAAAACACACACACACTCGTACATTTAAAATAAAAACAAAATCGAAATAAAGGGCATTAACAGCAGCAACTGAGATGCGAGCAGGGAGGAAAATCCAATATGAAGAGGGTGTCAATACTACTTGCAAATAAGATGATAAGCAGTCATGTGACAATGGGGTAAACACAACGAAATGGAAAAAAATTTCACTGAACAACAATCTAAAAAATGTGTGCTAAGTAGATACTGAATGAAGGAATGGAAATTCAATAGTGCGAGAGAGTGTGATAAAGAGACGACTGGCGAGAGGAGAGCACAGAGCAAGAAAGGGAAAATCTGATTAGAATTTACAATACAATTAAATTGTATTGAAAACTGATGCAAAAGGTATGAATAATATGTACATATCTACGATAAAGTGGTATATCTAAAATATTGACTCAAAGGGACAATATTAAAGTTGTCAACACAATGTGAAGGATAATTCGAGTGAAATAATATTTAACGTATAATATATATAAAGTTGTCCTATAGATATCATTTGTAAGTCTCGGCAAAGGATAATTTCCCCATTTTAGTGGTAAAATGTATGAATTTATAGTAAAGATATTCCAAAAAATTATTGAAACAGTCTCAATAATAGTTCTATCGGTATCTAATGGGTCTTCATCAAGTATCTAATTCATGAATCAGTATAATTTAAAAGGAATCACTCGTGCAGCATGTTCAAAAAACGTGTTTCTTTGCATATTTTTCATCGAAAATATGTAAAAATTTATATCACGAAAGAATTTATATGTATTGAGCTAGTTGTTGAGCACACAAGACTCTAAAGGTCTCTACACCCTTATATTTTGATTTGAGTCCTTTCACCTTGACACAATATTCTTTAAAAATTGGTGCTCAGTTCTTAGTCAAAGTTCTGGCGTAACTAATTTTTGAAATTTTCACATTTTTATACCTTTTAATGTGCAAAAACTTTAAAATACCCGAAACACGATTTTTATAATACACGATAAAATTATATTTTCAATAATTTTATGTTTACGAGCTTAACTTTTATTTATATTTTCTATTTTGAAAATTGGATTCGTCTCATAGGCATGCACCAATACAAACTACACAACAAAGCAGCAGCAACAATAGCAGGATTATGCTATGCAAATAATATAATATCCTACGATAACTTCTGATAGCTTCAAGTTTCTGAAATATGAATCGAATTTAAGAAGACTTCAAATAAGCAATACTACCTACCCAATTTCACAAACCATATTTAATATGAAAAAAAAAAAAACATTTGTAGTTTTACATTGGACATTCCAATAATTTCATAATTATATCTGATTGTAAATGTTTTTCAAACTTTGGAGAAGAATCTAAAATTATCATTTTGGAAAGTATTAAATTATATGTCACCGTGTTGCCTAACCAAACCAATTCTTAGCTAACATCGGTATTATAATCTCGAGTATTCTAGAATTGATTTCCATGTCCATATGGTGAGAGAAAAAATAGGAGAAGGCAAGGCAAGGAGAAGAAGGAAGGATTTGTGGATTTTATTTATTAACTATTATACAAAATAATTTGATTTTAGACGAAATTATAGTATTATCTATAATCAAAGATAAAAAAAATATTGTGCTAAATTCAATTTTATATTTATTTATTTTTTTTTTAGTTTATATAGAAGCACAATTATAATGAAATAAAACTTAAATATTGATTGAGTGAAAGAATTTTGAATTTTAACATGCATTAATGAATGATTTCCAAAGATTTTATTTGATTCCATGGTCCATATTGGACTAGTCTAGATTAGACTCTCAGCACATATTTCTCACAAAATTGATTCGAAATTGCACAGCATTCTATCTGAGTTGCAAAAGAAAGAAAAAACACAAAAAAGGAAGCCTACACTCATAAAAGCTTTCAAAATTAATCAATCTTTTTCCAATTAATTTATGAAAATCCTATCAGAAATTGTTTAATGCTCCAATAAAATCACTTTGAATCCAAATATATTGAATACGCAATAAAACAATGAATGAATCTTGAATACAAACACAAATTTCCAATGTACGATTAATAATGACCCCCACAAAAAAAAAAAAAAATATTGAGACAAAGATAGATATATTTATATGAACGCACGCACGCAAAATGATTAATTGTCCAAACATATCGTAACGTATTGTAGTATATATAGTATATGTATATTAGGTATATTATTATCAGAAAAAGGACAAAAATAAAATACATACATATATACTATATACATGGACAACATAATAAAAGTACATTGTTGATTTGAGACTGGTAATAGGCACAGTCACATACATAAATATTATGTTGTCATTACGTGACTACATTGAGAGATTTATGAATGTGGTTTGTTTTATTTTATTCTATTTTTTTTTTTCACTTCTTCTCCCATATTTTTGACTAACAAGAAAGTAACAAATGATTTTAATAGCATAAGTCAAAATAGTCGTATATATAATATGCAACTATGTAGGTAGAATGTAAATAGTTTCAGATTTCATTACTTATATTGTAGAATATATTTATATACTTACAGTAACTTGTTGAGCAAACTCAACCTTCGGCTGGCCGACCAATTCAATAATATGAACCATATGGAAAGATTTTTCTTTATTAACGCTGGGGATATTTGCAAAAATGAATTGAAGTAGAATACAATAAGTATGCAATAAATTGTGCTTTTGGATTTTTATTAAATTTTTTTTTTTTTTTGATTTTTTATTTGATTTGTTTTGGTATGTTTGCACAAATTTTCTATCAGTATTTTTGCTGTTTTCCCTTTTTTTTTTGAATTTTTATTTGGAGAATGTGTATGTGTGTTTATTTTTTGCTTGTCGATTGATTGTGAATTTAAATTCTTTTTCTTTTATTTTTTTTTTGTATGTATTTTTTGATTTTCTTTACGTTTGCACAATTTTCAATACTTTTTCAACACTTTTGTTGCTATTATTATTGTGTTATTTCAATTTGTTTCGATTTATTTAGTTTTGTCGGTGTACGTTTTGAGTTTTAATTTGATGATTTGTTTTCTTTTTTACTCTTTCCTGCTTTAAATTGATTTCATTTCAAATTATTTATTATTCTTCCTCTGTTGTTGTTGCTACTCAATGTTCTAACTTTTCTAAAATATATATATATATATATTTTTTTTTTCAATATTCTTGTTTGAAAATGTTTTTTTTTTCTCTTGTTTGTTGATTTTATATATTTATTACTATTTTTTTTTCGTTAGTATATCGTTTATTTTTATTAGTGAAGTATTTCTATATTTGTTAAATTTTGTTTTGTTTTTATTCTTGTGAATTTATTGATTTTTGCTTCTGGCAATTTTGATGTTTATATGTTCACTTTGGAAACAGAGAGAGCAAAAGGTGAGAAAGAGAACGATAGACAAAATAAAAATTTGAGAAATATGGATTTCAATGCTCATATGACTATAATATTTATGTTCATGTTGATGCATGATAAAAAAAAAATAAAGCTTAAATAGATTATTCCTATATTCAATATCGCCTGAAACTATGCTACTTTATTTTTTTTTCTCTTTACATATTCAAATGTTAGTGATATTATTTTGAAATAATATTTATTTATGAGTAAAACTATGTGATGATATTACAAAAAAAAATAAATGAATAAAGATATACATATTCCATTTAAAACTATGGCAATTGCATATTTTGGAATTTCATATTTCTATGGCAATGTTTGTTACTGATATGGCTACAATAATTGAACAGTAATACTTCAAAATTAATCAGCTTAGTGAAATTTGAAAATATACAATATTTGACAAAAAAAATATAAGGATTTTTGACAAAATTAAATAAAACAAGCAAAAAATTATTCATGATTTAACTAAAGAATATTGCGATGAATTGTTCAACTAAATATTTTTATGTTATCATATTTTTATTGAAAAATTTCTGATGAAAAATTAATGTGATGTGACAATTTCTTAAAACAAAAAAAAAAAAAAAAAAAAATAAATAAATATCAATGCAATTGAATATTAGAAGCCACTATTTTCGCATTCAATACATTTTAAAAATTTAGCTATACAACATTTGCAACAAACACAGAATAATTCGATTGAAAGTGAATGATTTTTAATTTTCAAATTAATTTTTTTACTATCATACTTCCCAACAAATTTAATTAATAATGATCAGCTTATGAGCTCTTAGAACAGTTAAACTTTGACCTTAAATACACAAAATATTTTAAAGAGATTTTCAAATATTGAATCATATTGAATCATTGTCGGTAGCAGAAAGGAAAATATATCTAAGGACGTATATGAACGTTTTCAACTTGATGAATTTTATAATAAATATTACACGAAAAATTTAATGTTCCATTAAATGCTCCATATAAGAGAAAACTTCAGAAACTTAATAAATTTTGAATCAGTAATAAATAAATATATGAATAAATATTGAATAAAGAAGAATATTAAATATGATACTGAACAGAAGTTCAAAAAAATTGATTTGTGATTGTGAGCTGTTTTTTAAACAGAGTGATAATTTTGATAATTTTTTTTTTTTTTTAACAATGCACCAAGTTATTTCTATAATACGAATCTTTAGCTCTGTGTTAGCTTTGAGATATTAACATTTCAAGCTTGATATCGTTTATAATTTCACAATCATGAAATATGCACAAACTATTAAAAAATAAATAAAGTGAACTCTTCATATAATTTCAATTATCACTCTGTTTTAGCTCGTGCTCATAATTATAAAATGCAAGTGGTAGAAATTCTACATTTGCCGCAAAGAAATATTAAATGTTTTGTGATCGAATAAATGAAATATTTTCTCAATTTTGTCTAACGACTGAACTTAAAGCTTCATTTAAGAATTTAATGTCCACTATTTGTTAAAGATGATTTAAGATTCCTAAGATATTCTAAGATTTTCTAAAATTTTGAATTAGTCGATTTTCGTAATTATGAACGCAAAGCTTCAAAACAAAATATGCACGTTTGGCTGGTATTATTTTTTCTTTATATGCTTTTCTGGTCAATTTATAAAAAAACAATAACAACTAAAAATCACTTTCATTAGATTTAGTGTGGTAAGTTTTTAATATATGATATGAGAGAAAACCATGGAGGCTTTTTTGAACAAACGAATACTAAAAATCGTTGATATAGTCATATCATTTACTGAGATCTTTTTTTTTTTGTATAGATGGTATGTAAATTCTTTATCGAACACAATTTTTAAAGCCGAAAAAGACGCTTTAATATGAAGTAAAGAAAAAAGCTACTAAAAGCAAGACTAAAGAAGTTATTAAAAAAAAAATACAGAAACAGATTAGAAGTTTCTAAGTTAATTATTTCAAAAATAATATCAATAAATTCTAAAACAATTCTATTTAATTCAACAAAAGAAATTGAATTGATCCATTAGTGATCCTATCACTTAACGCTGCTAAAAATGCTAGGAAAGTAATTACTACAACGAGTACTACGAGAATGCTGTGTTAATATTAAGAACAACTAATTTAAGATGAAACATATAGTAATAAACTTATTACTATGAATAATAAAATTTAAATGAACTGACGAAATATGTTAAACGTTCGCAAAAGCAATTAGCATTAAGTAATATTGTACATGAATATGTTCCAATTTGAACCGTGTATACTACATGCTATGAAAATGTTCATTTTCTAAACATACTCGGCAACAAAATCAACTACATATGCTTAAATGCAAAGATGGAAAACAGTAAAAAGAATTTTCAATTGTTTATAAAACACTGACACACACACACACACACATACACACAACCGTATGTATGTATGTATGTATGTACATCATCCAAGTATTGAAAGTATTGTTTATAATTTTGGGGCATAATTTATAATTGCACTGAAATGTTTACATATTATTGAAAGTTTTTTATAGGTAGATTTATTGTCTGGCTGCTTCTGTTTTTCTGTTCATATTTTCAACGATATTAAAGTTTTAAATTCAAGCAAAAGCAAAGCAAAAAACGAACTTAAGGCGCTCAACAGTAAATTTTGGGAAACTGAAAATAAATGAATGTAATGATGATGAATGATTTTAATATATATAATATATGTTATATACGAATTAATTTAGTACACATACGATCTTGCCTGCCCAACTAAATTACACAAACATGTATGTAATATTGCAATAGTATAGTATATATGCAATTTATACTTGTTGTTTCAAAACAATATGGCCAGATGATGCAATAACAATAATAAGCGTTTTAATCAAGTTTAAAACGTAGTGTGTATTACGTTCTATTTAATGATTTGAATTTAATGTTTATATTTTATTTATTTAATTGAATTAATTTAATAATTTGTTGTTTTGTTTTTTTTTTTTCGTTTTCTCTCTGTATATTTTATATTAAATATACATTATATATATATTGATATATATTGTATTAATAATATTAATTAATAGAACTGCTGCTGCTGATGTTGCTGTTTGTTTTGTTTCCATTTAATGCTTATATGCTTAATTTGAATTTCAATATGTTTTGAATTGGTTTGAATTGTTGTTGTTGTTGTGATTGAATTTATTTGAAAAATATCTCTCACACACGAGATAGACTAGAATGATACGAAATATTTATTATGACTTAACTACACAAAACTCAATTTCATACTGAAAAAGGATGGCAAACGGCAAGCGAACAAAAAGCCCAACCAAAATTGAATTCAATTCAAAAGAAAAATATATCCATCCAACCAACCAGACATTATTGTAATCGCACGATTTAGCAACGAGTCATCGAGTTGTGCGAGTAACGAAAACGACCAGCAAATTGTACAAACAAACGAACAAATGAACGAACGAACGAGCTAGCGAGCAAACAAACGAACGCAACAACATGCAAACGAACAAATCAACGAAAGAGCAACATTTCAACGAATCGTACTAAATAATAAAAAAATAAAAAGCCATACAGCATACATAGCACACAGCACGTATGGCACTACTGATTGCAACCTGACGAGTATCAATCGTATGCATATATGATATTACGAATCAAACATGCTCATGTAAACAACATTGTATTTTTTTTTTTTTTTTTTTTGTTAGTATAATTATTCGTTTTTATTTTTTTCCTTTGAAAGATGATAATGATATTGATAGGCGGCGAAAATTAATGCAAAAACAACACATAAATCGACCAACCGAATAGCCGAGCGATCAATCAAATTAAAACTGCTAAAGTAAGGCATCATACAAATCGTGTTCGGGTTGCTCGTGTTTGAACAAAATATGCAAACATAACGATGATGATGATGATGATGTTGATGATTTATCAATGCTACCAATTTTTATCAGTGTGATTTACCTGCATTTCAATATATTTGCAAAATTTTGAGAGCTACCTCAACATTTTTAGAACGTTTTCGAGAATAGTTTTAATAGTTTTAATATTTAATAGTCTGTAATATCAGACACGTGAGCTGTGCCAAACAAAATAAAAAAAAAAAGGAAGGTTGAATTTCCCTGCTTCAAATGTATTCATTCATAAAAAAAGTATTGTTTCAAAAGTAATTATATAAGATTTGAAATAAAAAATTACATTCAGTGAAGTTGTACCCTCTCCGACGAACCAGAGTAGTAACATTTCATGGATTTTGTGTCTGTCAGATATGAAGACAGTTCTGTAATTCGTGGTTGTCAAAGATGCACCTCGTTCTGATTGGCCATTCACTCCATAAGTCGATGAAATTTAACAATAGGTGTAAAAGAAGCAGTTAGGAAATAGCGGAGGCACTGAATATCATTCACGGAACTATTTCGAATCATTTAAAAAGATCAGGTTACTGTAAGAAGCTTGCTATATGAATTAACGCAGAGTTATTTGAATAACCGAATTACCATTATTGAAGCACTACTTAAACGCAAAGAAATCGAACCATTTTCTAAGCGAATCATTATGGGTGATGAAAAATTTATTGAATACGAAAATATCCAATGCAAGGAGTCATGAACAGAGACCGATGACCCTCCACAAATGATTTCAAAACGCAGATTGAAGGCAAACAAGGTTATGTTGAGTGGTTGGTGGGAATGAAAGGAAATTGTCTACTATGAGCTGCTACAACCTGCCGAAATGGTCAAGAAAGAGCAACCAGAAATGGCCAACAGATTCTTACAATGCCAGGCCACACAGATTTTTGACGACTCGGAACAAATTGGCGGAACTTGGTTGGGAAGTGTTTATGCATGCACCCTATAGCCCGTACCTGTCGCTGCTTGGCTACCATTTGTTTTGATCTCTACAAAACTTTCTTGATGCTAAAAGATTGCTTATATTTTTGCCTTTAAGTTCATCAATCAAAAATTTCTTTGATTCAAATGTTATCGGAAGTTAGCGGAGAAGTTCCAGTTCCCAGCTATTTGCTTCAAAAATATATTTTATAACAAGTGTAGTATCAGAAAAAAAAAATGTATTATATCTTAAAAAAAAAAAATTATACATATTTTGAATCAAAACATTAATTTTTAGGTATTATTTAGCGGCACTCTAATTTGTAATATAATATTAGTGCCCATCTGTCGACAAGTAATAAAGTATTATTACAACAGCAAGACTTTTCCATGAAAATTATTTTGTAGAAGCTATGTATATGATAAAGTTTTTAAATTCCTTTCAGTATTGAGTAGAAGTGAAGTTTTGTTTTAGGTGTACCAAAATATGAGAAATAAATCCAATTTTTTAATCAGAAAAAAATAAAAAACACGCATATCTGGCATCACTGCTAATTATAACGATGATGAAGACGACAGTAATTGCCAACGGAAATTAACTTTTGTTGAAACGAACCACCAGACAACAATCCACCAACCAGCGAACCAACGAACCATCGAACATAAAACAAAAATCATACAACCAAACTAACGAACCATGGTACACGAGCAATCCAACGAACTTTCGAACGAACGAGAACTCGATAAAATCGGCTGGAATTTAACGTTGCTACATGAATGTGATGTGTGTGTGTGTGTGTATGTATAAATGAGTACTTGTATGTGTGTGTGTGTGTGTTCCATAAATGAAAAGCAAGGAAAAGCAAAAAAAAAAGAAAATACAATTTTCTGTGAGTCTGTGCATGTGTGTGTCTGTGTGTGTGTGTGAGCACTTTGTTGTTGCAAGTATGAACCCCTAAAAGTGTGCGACGATACTCAGTAGAATTCTTGCTTCTTTGTTGTTTTATTCAGTATTCACTGACTGTATGTGTGTGTTGTTCGTTTATATTTTTGCTTGTATGTTGTATGAGAGAGTCCATAGAGAGGTGCACACAGTTGGATGATGATGATGACGGTAGGTAGTGCGGTATCGTACGAGGAAAACATGCACAAGCACACCATTGAGCGCATTGATTTGTAGGCACTTGTACGTGGCGGCAATGCAATGAAAAGAGACAACAGTAGTGTTGGAAAACTCAAAGTAACAGTACTTATTCACACAGACATACTCTCAAACACAGGCAAACACACACACACACATGAACACATGTACACGTGGCAACAACAGTCCTATACGACTATATGTTGTCCGTGTCGTTTGCGTGGTGGTGGCGGCGACAATATAATAAAGTTTTGCGCGAGCGGGTTGGCATTAGTTTCAAGTGAAGATGCTTTATAATGTTGTTGCTATTTGTTTTTTGCTTTGTTGTTTTCGTTTTGTTTTCGATTCTTTTCTTTTTTGCCTTTTAGTAATATTTTGTTTCGAGTATATGTGCGACTGTATGTGTGTGTTAGTGTGTTAGCGTTTTATTTTACTTTGCTTTGGTTGGAAAATTGTTTTGGATTTGTTTGTTGTTGTTGTTTTATCTCTTTTTATATGATGTGTTTCAGCATACAATATTTAGGTGCTTATTTGTTATTTGTATTATTTTACTACATTATTTGTTTATTTAATTTATAGTATTATTTTCCATTGCATCGCCTTGTTGTCAAATATATAGAAAATAAAGACTATTGTAGTGCAGCTAATTTGTATAAAATGCAATTCAAAATGTTAAAGTTATAAAAAGTAATCATTTTATTAAATGTAGTGAACATAATATTATTACCCCTAAAAGTATGCTTGCATGTGCCTTAATCAATTTTCATACAATTAATTTATGCTATTGGCTTAATTCAAAGCCAACAAATCATTTTCAAATCGTTTCTTATGATGTGTAAAGCAATTTTTGCTAATTTCTTCCCAAATTTCCAGTGGAAACAGTAATAATTTCATATAGCACAACAGTTACATATGTATAAACTCAATAATTAAAGAGAAATATAATGTGCCCACTTCTAAAGAGAACATTTTTTAGTCTAAAGAGACATCATTAAGAGGTCGAAAGTAAGAGAGATGAATGATGAATGATAACCAAAGAGCTTAATAATTACTACACACACACACAGCCACACACACAAAAGAACATTAGCAAATACATGCAAATGTGTATCTATTTTGTGACGAGTAGATAAACATGATGCTCAAGCTTGCTCAATTGGTATGCGAAAGCAACAATTTTCCATCAGAACAACAACAAAAACAACAGCACGAACAATAACAGCAACCACAAGATAACAGCGTACACAGCTGTATGTGAAGGATGAGAGAATACATTATAAAATACCGGCAAATATAAGTATATTATACATACATACAAATGTATTATTTGTATGTATATGTATGAACTTTTAGATGCGTAGGTGTACCTACTTTGGAAAATCAAAAGAATGAATGATAATGGCGTGTATATGCCCATGTATGTAACTACTAACTCGAAGTAGTAATGATATTGATGGTTAGGGATTGATGGTGGTGATATAGAGAGAAAATCAAAAAGAAAAATTGTAACATAAAAATATGTAGGTACTATGTACATAAGTATACTTTGATGACGATGAATACTCATACATATTTATATGTACATATGTACATACATAAGTATGTACACTCGTAAATAAATAAGATGAGCTGTAATTGCAGAGAAACAATAAATATATAAATGCTCATATAGGAAAATAATTGAATACTCAAAGAAAGCTTTACATATTATACAAATATACGTGTGTATGTATATACATATGTTTATAATAACTATGTACTTTATTATGGCGAATTAATTAATAGCAGAATATATGAAGTAGCAGATATATAAGTGTGTACACGAATAAAACTGCTATTAAATGGAGGAGTGGAATACTAAGGGAACTATGATTTTCTTAATAGACAATATGTGTAGTGATATATATTTAGACAAAAATATAAAATTATCACAGAATATATAAAATTTCGGAAACCTTAAAATAGACTACAGTATAAATTTAATTTGTCGATATGAGTGTATATAGATTGTGGAACAACATGATGTGCATGATGAGCCATATGGAAGTGATAAGAATCAATATAATCGAATTCTATAGACAGTATTATGTACATTTGGCATTTGTTTTTAATTTTATTTCTAGATTAGTATACACATAAGAACCACTTAAGTGGGAATGGAAAGATTATAGGACTTCAAAAATTAAATTCAATGCTAAGAAAAATAAAACTTTTTAAATTGTAAAAATTGATTATCGATAATTTTGTGAATCAAATAAATAGAAATTAAAAAATTGTTCTTTTTCTAGGTTTTAAAAATCTGCACCCTGTTAATCACAATCAATTATCAATCATCTTATGAATGAAACATATTGGAATTTACCAAATTATTTCAAAATTAACCTTATTAATAATATAGCATTGATTCTAGAAATCCGTACTCAAGTCATACTCAATCGACTACGCTTCAAGTACCTTCCATATAAGCTGATAGTATCACTAAAACGCCAAATACCTTTTTTTTTTTTTTAATTTTTTCCATCAAATATAAAAAGTCTAGTCAATAAAAACAAACGAAAAAAAAAAACTCAAATTAACATCTTTAGTCCCACCCTCTAATTCACTATCATTTTTCCTATTGGGTTTGTTCAACAAATAATTGTACATATGTGAGTGCTCTAATGTCAAAATAAAAATTACAACTTTATAATGATCCGAAATTTGTATACATCATTTGTATCATCAGTATATGTATATGTATATATACACATACATACATGTTTGTATGATTACATGGATATGAACAATATGTTGATAATATTCAAACAACAGCAACAACAACAATAGAAACAACAATTAGATCAAATTTTTTTTTTATACATTGGTTTGATAGATTTGTCAATTGGAGTTGGGTCACTCTAGTTGATTATATGAGTATATGCATTAGAGTGGTCCTTATCTAGCAGCTTTTGAATTTCCGTTTTTTTTTTATGCATGAGGGGACTACTGTCAACATTTATTGTAAAATATATAAATAAATAAAGTATTGAAATAGTGGAGATATTTGTCATTTCACATTGTTTTTATCGGAAGCATCGCTCTATATATGTTAAGTGGCATTAAACTGTATGTAGCAAAAATTTCGAATAATCTGATTCAGCGAACACATCATAAAATTTGGATTATTTCAAGCATTTCTTTTCAAGGAAACATACAAAAAATCTTGGTTTGAATTCGCCTGCTTTTTCAGTTTTTTTTTTTACAAAACTATCAATTAAGTAGGGGAACTTACAAGTACGTTGAGAGGGGATTATTTGTAGATTTTGTAGATAGGACTGGCATTAAAGCGTAAAAATTAAAAAGTAATTCAAAGGAAATGTTAAGGAGAAAAAATTATTGTAGAACATTCACATATTTCAAAAGACAAAAAACAATAATCACCCCTCTAGCAGCGAAATATATGACTAACCACTATTAAGTTTTCCTTCAAACATACTTACTCCATATCATCACCATGTCGTTATACAAAATTACCGAAAAATATTTTAAAATCGACAAATAAACACATAACTGAAAAGTAATCGCCTTGTAGAGCAGTGAAAAATGGGGTAACTGATAACTGATCCACATTCATTTTGCCTCAATGTCTCCTCTAAACATGCTTAATCCATTTTTCACTCCTTAAATGGACTCCCAAACAAAATCATTGAAAATATTCTTAAAATCGACAAATACCCACATAACTGAATAGTAATCGCAGCTAGAGCGATGAAATGTGTGACTGACCCCTATTAATTTTGCCTCATCAATATTTTCTCGAAACATACTTACTCAATATCTCGACCCAAAAGTATACTATTCAACATAGAATCAAGGGTCACCCTAATATATTTACTATGTACGTATGTATGCACATAAACATATATAGATACCGATCTGCCTTGATAGGTATGGTGATTTTGTCAACAACATTAATTTTTTGTTGTTTTTCATTCGTTCACTCGCAACTTCGCTCACTGAATTATTCGTTTGTTCATTCATTTGCTCTTTCTTGCTCAGACTATGGTTCTAGTTATTCATGTCGTTGTTGGAGTTTTTTTTTTTTCCTGTGCTCTTCTTTATGGTGAACTAATTTTTAACGAACGCACGACTGAATAGAATGTCTATCAAACCAGTTAGTCAGCCACCCAGCCAGTCAGTCAGCCACCAAGTCAGTGAGTCAGCCAGCCAAGGAGCCAACAAGCCAGTTAACAATTCAATAAATGTGTGCTTGCGCTGGTGAGTTGGTGATAAAGTGTGTGAAATGTTTTATATATTTTTTCTACTATTATAGTATTTTATTGTTGCTATATGTGTATGTGTGTGTGTGTACTCTGACGACGATTGTTCGTAAAAGACAGCCAAAGCAACAACGACAACAACAGCGAAAGCCGTCAGTCAAACCCATTTACGTGCGTCGCAAGTTTAACGCATTCTCGCAATTTTCTCGCTCAATGTGTGTCTCTGTGTGTGTGTGTGTGGGTGTGTAGGTGCGTATATACATATATATATATATATATATATATATATATATATATATATATATACATATATATATATATATATATATATATATATATATATATATATATATATATATATATATATATATATATATTGTTTCTTGTGTAAATTTGTGTCACTAGGATCGAGTGTGTTTGTGTAGGTGGTTCATTGTATATTCTCAGGCCACCATCACCCATATGTACAAGTATACTCGTATGGCAATCTTCACCAATATCTAGTATATAACTTTTTTTTGTATTTTGTCTTGAATTTTCAATTTGAAATGCTCGAATGAATTTTTTCTTCTTTTTATCATCATTGCTGTTGGTTTATCTTTATTCTTTTATATTTTTGCAATATTTTTATTTTCTGCTATTTCGCCTCTTAGTTTTAAGTGCATTGTGCGTGTATATAGTATATATATAGTATTTACATACACATACATACATATGTATATAAGTGTGTGTGTGTGTGTGTGTGTGTGTGTGTGTGTGTAATTGTTTACTCTCGCTCTCGTTTATTTACGTATGTGTTCTTACCGATTTCTCTACGTCTTCTTCTTCTTCATTGTTTTTCGTTCATGTCATTTTGACAGTTGAATGTCGTGGCTGTTGCTTTTGAATACTCTATATTATCTAAATGATTGTTTTTGCCATACAATTACATACACACATGACGCACATGACTCACATTCATAATTATTCATATATAATATATGTATGTGTATTAGAATTGATCGTAAGAATTCGTAAAAAATCATATATATTTCGTTTAATTAGGAGCATGCATTACAAATGATCACTTTAAAACAACGTTAAAAAAATTCTTTACAAATAAAGTGAAAAGAAAAAAAAATACATAAAATGTATTTTGTCCTGATCGAGGATTTAACGCACAACCTACTGTTAGTGGACCAACGCACTCTCCAGCTAGTCTAAAACTAAGTAACAATTATTGACTCATACATAGCGGTGCTCGATTTTAATATACGATTTTAATCCATTGTTTACTGGGTTATACGAGTTATAATGATGAAACGTTTGAATTCCTGTTTGTGTCAGCACAATCCTAACAGAAGTAGTTTGTGCTGAGCCTTAGGGAAAATAAAAATCATTTAAAGTACAATTTGGAGTAAAACATTGAAACACTTGAAGCTGTAAACATCATTGGAGCGACTGGCTATTTTCGTATCACAATAATTTTATTATTATCATTATTTTATTTTTTTTTTTTTGTACACGCAAACTTTTGATTTGGTCGAAAAATTAAATTAAATTTATATGAGCTACATTGTGCGAAATTTGCTTTTCGCCTTAGTTGTGCGCAGTTTTATGTGCTTTTATGTTATTTAATTATAACAGCGCGAATTTGAATTCACCAGTCGCTACAATTATGTTTACAACTTTTAAAAAAATAAGCTAATAAGACCCAACTACTGTGATTTAGTATTGGTGCTGACGGTAGTCGCTTCAGAGTCCTTCAACCTGCAAAAATATGCCGAAAAACCATGAGCGATGAGCTTTCGCAATGATTTATTTTCTCCTCTCACGATCTATAATCATTGTTGTGTTGGATAAGTACAATACAAGTATTTCAAAGTAGGAATGAGTGGAAGAAAGGTGGGATCCTAGCCGGTAGGAATACACAAATTTTCACTGATGGTTCCAAAATGGACTCTGGAGTTGGATCAGGAATCTACTCGGAGTCCTTAGAAATATCAAAAACTCACATCTTACTGCAGTGTGTTCCAGGCGTAAGTATACGCGCTTCTGCAAGCATGCGAAATGCTCCAGCTGAGGAACATAACTAGAAAGGTAACAATTCTTTCCGACAGCCAGGCAGCTATAAAGGCGCTAGCCGCATCAACTGTTAGCTCAAAGCTGGTCGGGGAATGTAAACAAATGCTAATCTCACTAACTGCCAACCTCGAAGTATCAGTTATCTGGGTTGTGGGACACAAGGGAATTGCAGGAAATGAAAATGCTGATGAGCTAGCACGTAGGGGTTCATCTGCAAACAATGCCGATGTGGGCGTTCCTCTAGCCGAAGCCAAGAGGATCATTCAAAAATACTACCTAAACAAAGCGTAGCGGAAATGGCCAAGCACCACAACCTGCACAATTTCAAAAGCCACCTGGCCAGACTACAATGTGAAGAGGACAAGGAGCCTTCTGAGTAGATCTAGGGCCGTCATACACAAACCTGTATGCACAGGTCACTATGCCATTGGTACACATGAAGAGAAAATGGGTATTCCGCACAACGACCATTGCAGAAGCTGTAAGGACATAGCTGCTAAGGAGACGATGGATCATTTCGAGCGTAAATGCCCGGCCTTAGCCAGAAACCGATTAACATCCTTAGGTAGCCTTTTCTTTAATAACCTAAGACAGTTATCTAAAATAGAGATCTCCCATATCCTTGAATTTATAAACAACTCTGGCTGGTTGGAACTTCAACACTCAGTAGGTCTTGGCGAGATTTATGGCTCAAAAGGGTCAGGGTCGCAGCTACTCTACCTACCTACCTAAATACAATACGTAAGATAGTAGTGGGCTAAAGGGCCCTTTGGGACCTATAAGTGCCACATATTTTTTTTTGTATGGGAAAAGTATACAAGGTAATGAAAAGTAAAAACACATAAACCAGAGTTGTTATATTATAACATATTAACTAAATGAGCGCCATGCGAGCCGACCATAAAAGCAGACAATGTTTCTGTCAATTCTGAGAAGCAAGTGTGTAATCTGATAATTTACAACAAACAAACTCACAACAAAATTGTGCGGCTCTCTTGCCTGAACTTAACTGGAAAGTCGAAATTGACACTTTTGGTAGGCAAATCAGAACAATTTTAATGTTTGTCATACAATCCAGAATCAATCTAATGTAAAGGATGTTTCTGTTGCTGTTGTTGTTGTTATGAATTTCTATTAGTTTTTGCATTTTCATATATATATTTGTTGTTGCTATTTAAAAGACGAAGAAGCAGCAAATTTCCCTATATTAAATTTATACAGCATTATCCCAGTATCATCGGTCATCGATGCGTAATGGCTACGAGCGATTAATTTTGTACGCGCTTAGACTGCTTGTGTCTGCTCTACAAATCTGTTGACAGTTTTATGAAGAATACATTAAGTGACAAGTTAGTTATGGATGGTTGGAGGACATATATGCACACTTGCTTAGGTCTGTATTAGTATTAAGCTTGTATATGGCATAGAAGAAGGTCATTGATTCTTTTCGTTTTTCTTCTTTTCTTGTATTTATTGATGTTGAAGTGTCGTATTAATTTTTTTTTCACAATTTTTAATTAAAAATTTCACAATTTATTTACGCAAAATATGCAAAAGTATGGAATACATTAAACCAATGCTCAATTTCCGCTTCGTTTTCATCACTTATGGGGCGTCAATTAATGGACGTATTTTTTTTTTTTTTTGGGTTTTGTTGAAATATCCATGGCAAAGTATATTGTAATTGTGTTGTTGTTGTTGTTGATATTTTATTTAGTAATTTCATAAAATAATAATAATAAAAATAATAATTTTGATTTTATTTACCATAATTACAATGCTACTGAAGTAGGTAGGTACACAAATGAAGGACACTCAAAAGCTTTTGTTTTTTTTCCGCCCCAATATTACCATTGTCCAATGTCTATATACGATTTACTCTTCTCTGCTCTGCTGTATATGTATTTGTGTGTGTGTGTGTAAACAATCGTAAATCGTTGTGCTGTTGTTTGTAGCCGCAGTACATTAAAACACAAACAGCATCCCTCAAAAGCAATAACATTACACAAACACACAAAAAATGCCATGAAGTAACCATCAACATGACAACAGGTAAGAAGGGCAGCAGTCGTAGCAGTAGCAGGCATAAAGCAAATATTTTCATTTTTATGCGAAATACAGACGTAATCATAAAATCCTCTGCAACATAACTATGTACTATAGCGTTTTATATTAATCCTTGGTAACGCATTGGCATTGCTGCTGCTGTTGCTGTTGTCTTAATTCGTATAAAATGAACTGCAAATACGACAACACATACTCGACACTGAATGCTAAGAGGCTGATTCGTTCTCTCACTACACTTAAATGGCCAAATTAAAAATTTATTTAAGCTTTATGCGTACAACATACGCGCAGCGTACTTACTATTTATATAGTGATGCTTTTCTCGTTTATGATAGATGTATGTTATATAGGTGTGTGTAGGTAGTAAGTAGAATTTCATAGTTATTATTTTTTTTTGCTATATGGTTGTTACTCTTATTGTGTAATAAATTCTCGTTGCGGCAAAAAAAAAAAAAAAAGATCAATATTTATATGTACAATGATATTAAAATATAGGTACGTAATATATTGCATACTTTAAGGCTCTCAATGTTATGTGTGTGCTATAAGAGCAACTTTTACATGATAAATCTTTTAGATAACATCACAAAAGACCATATCTATTTACTTTAAAAATATTTAATATGAAGTTGATAACATGACAACCTGCTTGTGCAATATTTTTAGGCATTTTCTTCAATATCCGATCGAAAATTATAAAATAATTAACTTAGAGAAGTTGTTGCTCAGTTCAGTTCAGTTTTGGTGCGGTTTCGTTGAGTTAGTTAGTTAGTTAGTTTTAAAAGACATTTGTCTTAATCTATCAAAAGTTTTTTTTTTCTCTTGCTTTTTTACACTTATAGAAATGATGTGTCAAATACATTCTGAGCAACATTCTCATACGCACACTGGTGGTAGTGGTGGTGGTGATGGTGGTGATGCATAATAATCGTATATAGTAGTATGTCGACTTGTGTGACATATCATAACTTTTTGACATAGCACCCATCTTGGGGAATTACATGTCGAAATTAATTAGTGCGTCAGCAAGTCTCTTGTGTGGTCTAAATTAATGAAAATTTCATAAACTTCCCATATACATACATACATACACACACACACACACGGAGAGAGACTGATACACATTTATATATCTGCATGCAAACATGTACTCGATAGAATATAACCAAGCAAGCAACCAACCATCCAACTAACCAACCAACCATCCAAACGACCACACATACAACAAAGCATCAACACATCAGCAGCACATCAGCACACTCACACACACACACACACACAGATTGTTGTGTGGCTTCTAATAACTTAATTATCAACTCAACATAAAAGTTTTTTTTTTTCAAAAATATTTTGTTGTTGTTGTTGTTTTGTATTTTCTACTTTAAAATATGCCTAAAAAATTGCCTAATGCCAAAATAGCAATAAATTATATTTTATAACATTATAAAGCCAACACATGGAGGAGAAAAACAAAAAAAAAAAATCCTTCAAAAAGATGAGCTGAGTAAGGAGACGAAATATTTATAATATGTAAATATACTACTATACCAACCCATAAGCATATAAGCAAAGCAGTCAAAGCAACCCTTTTTTCAATATTTTTTGTTGCTCTGTTGTATGCTCAACTTGAGTTAGTGGAGGATTTTTGTTGCATTTACAGCATATAGTATAGCATATTTAAGTACACATTTAGTTACTGCCCTTAAAAATGGGGTGTGTGTATGATGATGTTTGTCATGAGCGCAATAGAAAAATAATGAAATTGTAAAAAAAAGGAAAATTAACAACTAAGCATAATGGGTTCATGCCATTGTCATTGTTATTGTTATACAATAATAAATTAGCGATAATAAATAAATTAAGAAATTGCACAGTAATTGTGTCAAGGAAGTGAATATACTTAATGTTTACAAATTGCAGATATATAAAAGAAAAAAATACAAGAAAAAAAATTTAAGCTAATAATATCAAATTATGAAAATTAATATTCGCAATAAAAGGGTAATTTATTAGAAATAAAAGAACGAGAATTATTGCTAGTCAAATATAGTACAAATTGCATATTTTTAGGTGTTCTCAATAATTATGAATACCAAATTTCTATTGATTATATTGATTTTTTTTCTCCTCATGTTACTTTAATATACGTATTTTATAGAAAACTTTTTCTTTTCACATAATCTTTTTTTTTTTTTTATATTCTTATTGAACTTGAATGTAAACCACAAAATCAAATTAGAAACCTACCTAATATTACCATCATATTAAACGTGTAAAGTATAATAAAGTACGATACAGAAAACTTTATTTTCCCTAATGCTCTCTCTGTTCCTTTATATGTAGGTAGGTACATCTTTATATAGATTTCCTTTTTATTGTAAGTACACATACATTTATATACATACATATACCGTGTATGTATACGTGATAAATAACTTTTATATGCTGTCAGCGCGCGCTTGTAAAGAATGTTTGATGATATAAAAATGTCATATTTATGCCGCATATATATATATGTAACATATTTAGACGAAGCTGTTGATTGTTCTAGGAAATATAAAGCAAAAAAAAATAAAAAATTCTATAAAAAGCAAAATAGAGTAATAGAAAATGAATATCAAAAGAATACAATAAAATTTAACAAAATAAAGTATGTTTTTAATTCTAAATTATATTAGGGAGAAATGATAGTATGTAAATTGGTAAGCACTACAGTGCCATGTGAAATAGTTAAAGGCATGATGATAATGTTAATGAAAAATATTGTATTTTATTCAAGTGAGTATATAATTTAAGAGAGCTATGGAAAAGAGATCATGAGTGTATTAGGGGGGGAGCATGTTAGTATAGCGGAAAAAGGAAAACAAAAAAATGGTTGTTACTTGGATATGGATATGGATATGTTGGTATATATTGTTGCGCTGGTCAACTGGTGAATAATATAACGATCTTATTTTTTTTTTAAATAGTCAAAGTTCGACTAAATAGAAATATTGTTAAATAAATGACTGATTACTGCTGCGACTGCTGAGTTTATTGTCGTTTAATATAAAGGCAGATCCCCATATGAGTTATTATAGAAATGGCTGATAAGACGAAGTGCCAAAAAAATACAGAAGCAATATGGGTTTAAATAATTATTATTTATAATTTAGATATTCTATTTTATTTCCACTGAGGAAATTTACACATTTTCAAAATATCACAATTCATTGAGCGTTAATTTGAATAAATTATGGGCACCGATAGATGAAAAGAACTCTTACCAACAGAATCAAGAGAGCTACAAATTCGTAGTTTGACTTTGTCAAATGGAAATATCATAAATGTCTGTCTTTTCATATTTTACTCAACCAGATACTAGTAGCTACTGATTACAGCTACTAGTAGCTACTGATTACAGCTACTAGTAGCTACTGATTACAGCTACTGTTCGTATTAAATTATAATGGCACTTGGCAATAGTCGCTTCCGAATTACAAAACGATTGCAGCATCACTCTTCTCCAACTTTTCTTACAGAAATGCATTCAGAGATATAGGAAATAGCTTACTTCTTAGTATTTCTGAAAAATATGACTATAAAATGATGTTAATTTATTTTTTTATGGTTATCTTCTTTTGGGGTCTAATGACGTGGCCAAACAACTATTCAAAGAAAATGCTTATCCTCTTTTTTATATTAAATTATTTACTGTGCGTCGAAGATTACGATAATGAAAGATATTTATGTTACATCCGACAATTGAAAGAAAAATATATTCAAATTCGTCAAGTATTGTATGTATGTAGAATATAGGCCACGAAAGTCTCTTCGGCCAAGCTCTTGTGCGTATTAAATTTTTTAAATTATTAGAAGTCTATCCCGAACTTATGTACAGTCCTTGTGACATCACCTTTTCTGAGCAGCTCTGTCACAGAGCACTTTTAGAAGGTTTTTTTTTTTTGGCAAACTCTATTGTCGTTACTGTCGTAACAACAACTTGATATTGTTGACGATATTAAAACAGTGTTTGGACTTTTTTGAACGAAATTTACAACACTTTTTGCATAGAGTCGTCAAAAATTGATAATACCTGGTTACACTATTATACGCCAGAGACCAAGAATTAGTCATAGCAATGAAATGGGGGGAAAGACGAGATTTCATGGGAATATTTCTTATAGATTTTTTTGCAGAAATGCCGGACGATCAGTGAATTAGTGGATCGAATGAATTAGAAATCGAAGGCAACGCACCCCTGTCATCCTAGAAGAAATGCTGTTTCACCATGATAATACATCAGCTCATTCCTTGATAGTTTCGCGTATTACATTATCCACCATACTTTCCCGACCTGACTACGATTTTTTCATGTTATCAAACCTAAAAATACACCTCGGCAATGCATCTCTAATGAGGAGGATATTATCGAGACAGAAGAGTCAAAAGTTGATGAATCATGAATAGACAACTATAGGAATTTGCATGTCGTGCTCATTATCATTCTATAACTAATTAAAATAAATATTTTGGTTTGTGCACAAAAAAAAAAAAATATGCGCCAATTTAAGATTATGACTCTAACCATCTCTCTCTCTCTCTCTCTCTCTGATGTGCATATGCCTCTCTGTTGGTCTTGTTTGTCACATAAGCCGGCACACAAATTATTTGAAGAACTGTTTTCAATGGAATTCTTCTCATTTATTGTCTGTGCTTTCACCTGGCGGTCACTTTATTGTTTTGTTTCTATTATAATTGTTATAACCTTTCTTTAATGGTTTGTTTCAGTTCCAGGTACTTGCACAACGACAAGAATAACAACAGAATATTCTGTATCAAGTTGAAGCATCAGGGCGCACAGCTTGTGGCTGGCTTGTCATCATAATCATTTTGTCATCAATATGTCTGACTGTCCGTCCTATTTGTGTTAATTTTTTTTTTTTTTTTTTTTTTGTTTCGCTTGCTTGCCAGCTTGTTTTTCATTTATCCGTATATATAGATATGATTTCGTAAAACTCTCGTCTTTGAGTTGTTGTCATCATCGGTGTTTTTATTTATGTTCTTTTTGTTGGAAACAGCTTCATTTGTTTTCCACAACAACTGTCACAATGTCCTTTCGATAAGCATTCCATTTTTGAAAAGTTTATTTCATTCGCAGAACATTAGTTAGTTGCTCATACTATTCGATGGACTATCTCTTTCCCTCTGTCTGTCTGTCTCTGTCTGTCTCTGACTGTCTCTGTCTGTCTATCTTTATGTCTGCCGTATTGACAATTTGTCAAATTTGTTCGCATAGATTTTGCATTTATGTAGAATTACTATATATGTATGTATGTGGTACATACATATGTGAATATGAATATGTATATCACATCAAAATTCTTCTATCTGCTCAT
The DNA here is from genome assembly GCA_963854835.1 of Megamerina dolium. Lineage (NCBI taxonomy): Eukaryota > Metazoa > Arthropoda > Insecta > Diptera > Megamerinidae > Megamerina > Megamerina dolium. The sequence continues at coordinate 24,158,597 of OY978528.1, read as the reverse complement.
TTGATGATGCCTCTATTTTATTTTTATTATTACTTTTTGCATGTGTTTTTCTTTTTTTCTTTTTTTTTTCTTTTTAGCGTTTGTCGGCATGACAATTTTCTCCCTGAGATTTATTTTATTTGATTTTTATTTATCTTTTATTTCGTTGCTAATAGAGTAAAAAAAAAAAAAATACGAAAAATAATAAAAATGAATACACAAAAAGCGGGGCTATGATAGGTGCTAGGTGGGCTGATGTAAATCTGTGTGCACTCGTATATGTGTATTTGTGGTGAAAATCATCTGGGCGGCACCCGTGGTATCCACATGGATACCGTTCGTTATATGTTATATAGACGGTATGTATGTATCCACTCACATATACAATTCTACATTTTCATTTTATATATATGGAAAGTATACATATACACAGAAAGAAGTATATGGATTTATATCTACAAGTATATACTTTTAAACGTTATGACATACTTATAGCGTTAGTTATCCTTTTTGCTTTTTGTCCGTTTTCATCATATTCGATTTCTTCTTGTTTTTATCATCCTATCATCATTACTCTCAATTTAAATATCTATATAAAAACTGTCAAATATTTTGAGAGCACTCTTGAAAGAGATGCGAGAGTGCGAAAAGTAATGCATTACTTTTTACTCTTTACTCATAAGGAACATTTTTTATAAATTTTTCACGTGTTTGCTGCAATTTTCCCTTACATTTTTCTATCGATTTACTCTTGCATATAATTGTATATATATATTCAGCAAGAGAGTGATTCATTTTCCATTATCCGCTTTTATCCGTTCTCTCTTCTGTTATCGATGGAACTCTCTCTCTTTAGTTGTTTGCTCTTGCAAAATTTTTTTTGCCAACATACAAAATATTCCATTCAAATTTTTCATCCATAAATTTGTTCACATCTGAATTTTCCAAAATGGATGAAGAATGGAAATTCATTTTGTTTTATGCGCATATATTTCATTTACGATTATTTATTTTCTGTTTTGTTTTATACATTTTCATGATTTTTTTTCGGTTGTTTTTTTGTGAATCTTTTCCTTTTTTTTTTTTTGGCAAATCTTTGTGACGGTGGTGATGGTGGTGGTGGTGGTGGTGTTTGTGTGTTGTTAGTGTGATGCTGCTATTAATGCGGCAAACATTTATTGATGAGTGAATGATGAGCACATTTGAATGGATGAGGTGTATCAAATATAAATACAGGGTGTGCACTACTATTAATATAATTGAAGCATGTCTAATTTTATTTTGAAAAGTATTTTGATTAAATTTGAGTGAAATTGATGTTACAGTGGTGGAATATTTAGGAATTTTAAGGATATAAGTGTCTCAAAGATATTCAGTATACTAAATATGGAAGCTAATATATATTTAACGTTAATAAAATCAAAGTTTTTTATCAGAAGACGATAGAACAGAAGAAGAAGAAGAATATATCCATTCAAAATGGCAGCCGGGAATAAAATCAATTTTAAAGAGATCATAAAAAGAATAAAAAAAAATAAATATGTGGCACTTAAAGCAACGAAGGGCTCTTTGGCCGAGCTTTTCTTCCATTACTGTTGTGTGTGTTAAATTTTGGACAGTATTAGAAGGGATCTACTTATTTCAGCCGGTTCCGAATGGCAGAACTCTTGCGACAACACTTTATTTGAGCAGAATTCTTTTAGAAGCTTTTCCATGGAAAATTGCTACTGCCGGAAGAATTTTCAATTGCTTGCCGACAGGTGGGTACCGTTCGAAAGAAGAGGACCATATGGATCATAGTCATCAATATAAAGCCGCTCGTTAGCGGTTTCATATAACTCAGCAATTGTATTACAGAAACTAACGGAACCGAAGCAATCACCTCGATATGATTGCTAGGCAACTATAAGGATATCTGTTGATTTTAAAATGTTATATTTACGTTCATTTTAAAGGGCAGCCCCGACGACAGGTGGTGATTGGAAGTCAGAATGCATAGAAGAAATATTGAAGAACCAAAATTAAGCGAATTTTATAAAAATCTCAGATTTCTAGGTTTGGCCCACCGACCACCACCGCCGAAAAACAAAAAATATGGGGTAAGCATATTTGGAAAAATATTGTTAGAGAAATTTTTGTGGGAGCTGTGTATACATGTTATGTCTGTAGGAGCAACCGTTTTAATGTTGTGAGATTTTTTACAATTCGATGGAAATTTTTTAAAACTTTGACTCTGATTTGGCACCATTTACCTTATTTCATATATCCAATTTGTTGGCATATTTTGAAGCGATCTCTTAATAGTGTCGTGTATCATAATTGAATGGCAATGCACTATCGTATGCCCAGTATACCACTCGATTGATAATGTAGAGCATTTTAATTTTCAATACTTTCACGTAATAGCTCATAATTGGGATTTTTATCCAAATATTTTATTTATCTATGTTTTGTTTGTAAATTAATATATTTTTACAATTTACAATATTCTTAATTTTTTTTGTGGATTTTCGATTGTCATTTTGGGGGAAAAAAATTGAAAATTCTTCATATTGTGAGCCATTACATGTAAACTACTGAATATGTATATTTCAAATAGTTTTAACAGTACTTGTTAGTTTGTTGAATTTTCTTCACTTTGATATCCTTTAGAAACTCAAAGCTAGTTTCTTGCCCGAAATATGGTTGAATAATAAAATAAAAATAAATCTGAACGAAAATCTGAAAATCGAAAAATTTCTTACAATTCAACATTAAAATTGTTATTCTTCTGAAATAATGCTGTGTTGCTGTGAGTTGACAGAACGGACACTATGCCAGCTACTGAGCTGCAATCGACAAATTTTGATGACACAAAAACCTGAGCTTTAGCTTGAAAGTTAGGCGATTCAAATGCCTAGTGATCTTAGTATTACACTTAGATTTGGAACTAAAGCATGTCATTGACAAAGTAATTGAAAGCATTCATAAACCAGTTTCGATGCTGTATGAGCCGCAATGGATTTAAGGGGTCAATGAAAGAAAACATAAATGAATCATTAACGAGCATTTAGAGCATTTTTGAAAGTATTAAGTAAAATTTTAAGTAAAATGCACATATATTACCTGTGAAAAAATACAATATGTTAAAATGAAATGATAAATAAAATGTTTCTATTTAATTTCTATATGCACACACAATATACTATTTGAGCCAGCGATGCCCAACTAGAATATCAATTATCTCCTTTGGCTCTTTAGAATAATCATGAAGACGTAAAAACTCCTTAGAATAATCATGAAGACGCAAAAACTCCTTAACAATACTTACAAAATATTCTTGTAAGTGCAAAAGATATTTCTCTAACAGTAATCGCTTACTTTAAGGTACCAACTCGGTGAACTCTGAGTATCACAATTGTGACAGGTTTTGTCAAATTTTCATAAATAAGAAATTTGGAAATCGATATTTATACTATTGCAGATTGTTGATGTAATTATTCTGAAACTGTCGATGCATTCAAAAATTTGAAAATTCAAACAATTTGTTAAGATTTCCATGATTTTTCGCCTTAACTCAAATCAAACGATTCGTGAGCTTTAACAAATGTTCGTATGTTCTATGTTTGCATGTATATCAATTTCAAACAAAATTCCTCTATTATTATTGTTATTTTTGTTTTTGTTATTGTTTGACTCCAGCCATTTTTTCCTTGAACATCCCTGCTCTCAACAATAACACATGCACCGTACTTCTTAATTGTTTTTAAAATGTATTGTAACACAATGTACAACTAACGAGGGATGTATTCATACACACGTGCACGTAGAGCATGTAGAGCATATAAACTATGTATATCTATATCACATAGCTCAATAACTCTTCTCTAGAAACAACAGCAAAATAAGCAAAAGTAAAAAAAAAAAAAAAAATCTCGAATGCTCTACGCAACTATCTATTTTTAACGCACGAGTAAATATCACATTGTGCTAATGTTGTACGCGTTCAACGTATTGCTTCAGTGTTGCACTTGTAATATGTAAACAATAACATGATGATATTGACGACGACGATGATGATGATGATGATGCGATTTATATAGAAAAGCAACAATAAAGGCAAAAATCGTAATTACCCAAATAAGCACAAGTAACATGTCGATTGTGAACATATGCACATGCATTATATTATAATTTGTATATGTACTACTCATATGATGTGTACGTTAGTGTATGGCGTCGATGACGTTGCCGGTGGTGCTATTGCTTGTTACTCTATGATAATGATGATGATGATGATGATGATGATGGTGCCGGTGACCTCATAAATGTGGCATGGCATGCAACAACGCCTAACCGCTATCAAATACGGTACATCGGTACATATAAAAATGCGTGAATGCATACTCACGTGCATATGCTAGATACAATCTTGTAATTGTACAATTTCCGGAAGAGAACGTTTATTGTAGACAAAAAATAGAAAAATGAGAAGAAGAAGAAGAAGCAATAACAAAATAAACAAAAAAAAAAAGAATACATATTGTAAACACGCGCCAAAAATACAAATTGACTGTTTGTATTACAAAGTTGATGAAAGCAGTATGTGTGTGTGTGTGTGTGTGTGTGTGTGCGTGTCTGTAAACGCGCTCGCTCTTGCATTTACTCATACATGTGTGTGAGAAAAATGTTTGTTGAAATACTAATATGATATTTTTCGTTTTTTTTTTGAAAGCGCTGGAATCAGTTATTCGGTAACGTCATTAATATGAATGGATGTTGTGTGATATCAAAAAAGATGCTTGTAGGTGTTAAAGGCGGCAATAATGAAATTATTTGAATGAATAAAATTTAATAAGAAGGATTTTTGTAAAAACTATTAACCCCCTATGTGACCTAGTAATAGGACAGAAATGTGATTTGATTTGAAAAGTGTAAAAATCTACCTTTTGTGATCACTCACCTGATCACTCAGCAGCTATGGCAGTATTTGCCGATTTTCAGATGTGGTCATAAGGGGTGGATACAGGGGGTAATTACATTTGGAGAAAATGATTGTGTGAGACAAATGAATGTGAATGGGTCATTTACTTTTACCCTCTAGGATATAAAATTTGTACGGGAGCCCCTTAAAATTTGAAATAAGGGGTAAGTACAGGGTGGACTACTTAGTGGTTTTATTTTTTGTCATATGTTTAATTATAATGATAACTTCTTCCCACTGGAAATCTTGACAGTAAATCAGTATTATATATCTTATTTCCAAAGTCAATGTTTTTAGGTCCAAACAATGCGTACATCATACCGGCGGCTATGTTAATAAGTAAAACTGCCGCATCTGGGTACTGGAAAACACACACGTGAGAGAAGCAAATGCATCCTCAGAGAGTGACATTTTGGTACGGAACGGTGGCATTATTGGACTATTTTTCTTTGAAAATATTGCTGGAAATGACATTTCGGTCAACGGCGAGCGCTATAGAGGCATGATAAACGATTTTGTGTAGCCGGAAATTGAAGACGTAGACTTGGACGATATTAGGTTTCAACAGAATGTCACGCCATGCCACACAGCCAATGCAACAATAGTTCTTTTGAACGCCAAGTTCGGTAATCGTGTTATTAGCCGTCTCAGCGATGCCAATTCACCACCTCGGAGCTCCGATTTGATGCCGTTGGGCTTTTTTCCGGCAGTAACAATTTGAAAAAATGCTTCTTAAAAGAGCTCTGTGCAAAACTAAATTAAAGTAATGTCACAAGGGTTCTGCCGTTCGGAACCGGCTAATGTAAGTAAGTCCCCTCTAATGCTGTCCAAATTTAGTGGAAGAGAAGCTCGGTGGTATCACAATGGGCCTTTCAGGCCTAAGTGTGTCCTCTCAGAGAGAGGGCAGCCACATAACCTAACCTAACCTAAAGTTGGGCATCGTTTATCAAATTTTCTAGTTTCCTTTACAGTAATCCTGCATACAGTTAGGAGTTCATAATTGGTTGCACAACTTATATATTATATTTTACGCCTGAAATTTCATCATGTATACAAGTAATAAATAAATATAAGCCCCCCGAAGGGCCTTTTAGCTGAGCTTCTCTTCCAGTATTGTTATGCGTGTTAAATTTTTGGTCAGTATTAAAAGGAACTTGCTTATGTTACCACGTAAGCACGTCACTGTTGACAACTACGCTTTTGAAGTAGTAGTTTTTGTCTATCTTGGAACCAGCATTAACAGCAGTAATGACGTCAGCTTGGAGATCATGCGTAGGATAACTCTTGCTAACAGGTGTTACTTTGGGCTGAGTAAGCAATTGAAAAGTCGAGCCCTCTCTCGAAGAACGAAAACTACACTCTACAAGTCTCTCATCATGCCTGTCCTAACATATGGCGCTGAAGCCTGGACAATTTCCACCTCGGATGAGCGAATGCTTGGAGTTTTCGAGAGAAAGGTCCTACGCAGGATCTTTGGACCTATTTGCGTTGGTGGCGAGTACCGAATAAGGTACAACCATGAGCTGTACGAGCTGTATGCCGATATTGACATAGTAAAGCGCATCAAAATCCAGCGGCTGCGCTGGCTAGGTCATGTCGAGCGAATGGAAGAACACGCTCCAGCTAAGATGGTGTTATATTCGGAACTCGCTGGAGGACGACGCAGAAGAGGAAGACCAAACCTCCGGTGGAAAGACCAAGTACTGGAGAACCTGACGGCGCTTGGAATTTCTAACTGGCGCCAGCTAGCGAAGAACAGAGATGGCTGGCGAAGCATGTTATTTTCGGCCTAAATCGATATTCGGTTGTTATGGCCACATAAGTAAGTAAGTAAGTAAGTAAGCTTATGTTACCCGGTTCCAGGTAACTAGTAATGTACTCATATATATTTTGTGTCTATAGTTCTAAGTCTTAGGATATCATATCATTGCTCCATATATTATACATAATCACTATGCTCCATTCAATGTTTTAGTGAAATATTTACTGACTAAATACGAGTAACATAGGCGTTGGGTAAAAAAAAAATTTAATACTCCGCATAACGAATCAACACATCCATCTTTTGTCAGAAAATATGACATATTTTACTGGCCGACACATGTGTAAAGTATTGGTGTAATATATACGACTACAATAACAGCAGCAACAGCAACAGCAGCAGTAGCAGTAGCAGTAGTCAGTATATGTACATATTCGCCCATCCATTCAGTCATCTATCCATCCATATTCATGCAAGTTTCATTGAAACTGCAACAAATCACCGTCATGTCAATAACAGTTGAAAAATTGTTAAAATTGAATTACAGTTGCAACTCAACTCCCTGTACAATATACAAATATTTAGCATCACATACATACACACACACACACACATACACCCACTATCGCACCCTGACCGGCTCACATAACAATATAGTGTATATGGGTATACTCGGATATGTGAATAACAAATACAATGGACGGCATATTAAACAAATTCAAGTAGAAAGTCTACACTCAGTCGAGAACGAATAATCAGATATTCGGATGGAATTGCAATTTGGATATTTTACTTTTTATGAATTTCTGCCAGTGTTCTTTAGCAAATATACATAAAGTGAATGAAATCACCATAGAGTTTCAGTTCAGCAGTAAGTATGTCGTACGTAGTAGCATGGGAGTGTTTCTGTATCGTTTGTAGATATCATCTCATGCACCTCATATATATGTATTTCGCTCATATGTAGGTTGTGTAAGACCATAACACGCATCCACTGTGTATCACCGTGAAAATTGATAAAATGATATTGATGAATTGCTGCAACAAACAATTTATATACACACTAGGAGAACTAAAGTAACAAAAAAAAATACATAAAACATACGAGTGATTACAATAAAAAAAAACAGAAATAATAACAACAACAACAAATACTGACAATTCTGCCGATGGAAGATGAATGAAAGGACATTATTGACAAAATGCGGTTCTGTTTGATTTTTTTTTACATGTATGTGTTTGTAAATTGGCATGAATGTTATGTGTGGGCTCATGTATTTGTGTAAATGATTTCACAATAACACTTGTTGGTTTGTATTTGCTATAGCCAGATATATACAAAAACAATAAACATTTTACAATCGCTCTTAAATCTGATTTTAATTAATATAATGTTTTAGCAAGATGTTAGCCGAAATTATCGATGTACTTGTAATATGTAATGGTGTGGTTTTTGAATTTTGAAAAGAAATCTACATATGAAATGCTAAAAAAATTGCTTAGCTGTAATGAATTAATTTTTAACTGATTTAACGAGACTACATTCACTCAAAATTCTACTTACTTAAATGTTGAAGTGTTTATAGTGAAGTCATGCCAGCCATCAGTTACGGCCTGAAGTTAAGAATAGATGACTTTGATTTTTCATACACTCACACAAAATTGGCGTCAACAGTCTGATTAAAGTTGACACATTTATTATCCCGACTCGCTGAGGGGTCAAAATGTGTCACCAACTCATATTAATTTTGTCTTTCGGCGTTTTTTATGAACCTACTCCTACATCAACTACTATCTTTGCCCCTTAGAGGGGACGACCTACAAAGTTTACAATTTTATATAGCTCCCAGACTTCCATAGCGGAGTAAAATAAATGACCCACCCCAATTAATTTTTATTACCCAACATTAGTTCAGAGCATTCTTACTCCACATATTTACATCATAATAAGAAATACAATTTAAATCTCGTAAAAATCGAGAAATAACATCATAATTGGCCTCGAAAATCCCCTATAGAGGTAAAAGGTATGATCGATGCCAACTAATTTCTTCTTCTTAATATTCCGACTCTATTCGATTGACGGCCGTACAAAGTAGGCGTTGAAATCTATGACGGATCCCCATTAATTGATTTGTTGTGATATTTCCTCGTGAATTACGACAATGAAATGTCTCTCTTTCACTCTATCCAAGCTGGAGTTCCCCAAGGCAGTGTGTTAGGTCCAATTCTTTACCTGCTTTTTACTTCCGATTTACCTACAACTGATGATGTTTTCACTGGAACTTTTGCCGATGACACTGCTATTATCTCGACTTGAACGAGTCCCGTAGTAGTATCATTCAAGCTCCAAATCGGTCTCGATCGAATTTCTACTTGGTGAAAGAACTGGCGACTAAAAGTTAACGAGACGAAATCAACCCACATACCATCTACTACAAGGAGAGATACATATCCCCAAATCAAATTGAACAATATTTCAGTTCCACAATCCGAAACTGCTAAGTACTTGGGCATTCACCTGGACAGACAACTAACGTGGAGAGCACACATTTTTGCTAAAAGGAAAACTCTTGGTATACAATATCGCAACACGTATTGGCTGTTGAATCGCCAATCTCCCCTTTCCATGGAAAACAAAATCATCCGATATAAAGCAATGCTCAAACCGGTGTGGACTTACGGCATTCAACTGTGGGGAACAGCATCCAAATCCAACATAGAAATCTTCCAAAGATTTCAGTCTAAAACTCTGCGAATTCTAGTTAGCGCTCCTTGGTATGTAAAGAACATCCAAATTCATAAATATCTGAAAATCCCCCTATTGAAGTACGAAATCAAAGAGAAAGTTACAAAATATCGAGAACGGCTACAATCACACCCAAATGAGCTTTCTGCTAATCGATGACATCATCGCGAATCTTTTCAAGGTTAAAAAGGAAAACACTGATACAGGTTGTGTTATTGCTCCCATAACTTTAAAATAATTCATGAGAGAAGGATGTTCCACAGGGAACATAACTTCCACATGTTTATTATCTGCCATAACTTTCCTTAGTTTAAGTCAAATTTTTGTAAAATGTCAATTATTGTATTTAGACAGCCATATAAATTTATTATATATATATGTATATAAAAAAAAATTTCAAAAATGTTCCCTTAATTGATTTCTGGTATTTTGAATTCGGACCCGTAAGCAGTTACCCAAAGAAATACTTTTCTAGAACTACTCATTCAGTGCTTCAGCGAACCTTACCAAATTTTCTTAAATACCAAAATTAGTTTCTTATATCAAAATTTCACGTTTCTGTTTCAGTACAAGTCAGAATAAAAATACTGAAATTCTTCAATGTGAAATACATATTGATTAGTGGTAGTAAATAATACTTCTTTAAAATTTTATTCGATTCACGTGCAAAGCATATATGTATGAATGAGTGAATATCAAGCATTTTATTATGCTTAAATGTATGGCGCATAATTTTGTCATTCAACAATTAACCTTATTTAAACTTGCAGAAAATACATTTTGCATTTTTCTGAAAATAAAAGTTTTCACATTCATTTTATTACAATATGATGGACCCAAAAAATGTGGATGTGTATGTGTATGTATGTATGTGTGAAAACTTTTATTTACGAGTACATATTTTTCTCAATAATATATATTTTGCTGTTGTTGTTGATGTAGTTAAGAACAACAACAACATCCTAAAACCTGCCGATGAGTTCATATTTACCTAAGTATAACTTTGAAAGTGTATACATAAATATGTGTAGATACATACCATACACTACATACATGTATATAAACATTTATGCTATGTATATTGTATCATATGTATAATATGATGATGAAGAAGAAGAAAACAGACAGTGAACAAATAAACTTAAACAGATTGTCACACCGTAATAAATTCAAACAGTTTCGACTTCTTCCACATCTACTACTACTACTACTACTACTACTACTAGTACTATTTCTTTTTATTTTCGGTGTTGACTTTTTCTATTTTCTTTTTGCCACTTTCTTATGCTATTATGTTGCTATTCTCTCTGAGTATATGTAACTAAAATGTATGAATGTGTGTCTACATACTCGTATATGGAAGCAACATGGAATGAGTCTGATTTAGTTGCATATCTTTGCAATAATAAACATATCACACGGTCGTAGTAGAAGATAGTGCGAGTATGTTGTTGTGTAGTATACATACGTATACATATATGTATGAATATATGACAGTAATGGGTATCTGTATCTGTAACATGTGTGCGCAATGAGTGTGTTAATACAATATTAAAGAAAATAAATATATGAATATATGTACATACATTGCTCATACATAATGTGTGCACGTGTGTACCTCTGTAAATGTGTGTGTTTCAGTAAAAACCCATACTACAGTGGTATTTATTGGTGCTAAGAAAATACGTAAAAATTTATTTCATCATCTTAAAAGTGATTTCTTTGTTTAATATATGTACAACCCCTCTTTGAATCGTTTGCAGAATTAATAATCGAGAATTATTAATGTAATTCAAAAACCCTACGCTTCATAATATGGAAATATCATTATTGTCAAAAGCGTAGTGGTGAAAATTGCAAATTTATAATTTCAAAATTCAAAATCAGGCTGCATTTGATGATGACATCATCAGCAACATATTGACGATACTCTGATACAAATGCATATAAACAAAGAGTCATAAATAAGCATTATTTCCAGAATGTTTACACAGAGATAGAGTGGAATACTAGGTAGTGACTAGTTACTGCTGGTAATTAGTTACTACTGGTAACTAGTTACTACTGTACTTACTGTTGGTAACTAGTTACTGCTGGTAACTAGTTACTACTGAAACTAGTTATGTGATGTGTTATATTTCACAGTGAAACAGCATTTGTGGGGGCGGAATGATTCGAACATAGAATGAAAAACTTAGACCCATATAGTACAACCTCCAAATCTTTTTTCATTCTCATGTCAAATTTTTTTTATGGCCATATTAAATTGGACATTTTTTGCCTGGGTGTTTTTAGAATAAGTGTAAATTTTCACAATGAACAATTTTGAGTGAACATTTTAACCCATTAGCTCTCATACGAAAAGGTCGATTTGACCTCTCTTTTGGAAGGTCTGAATAAAATGAATTTTGGAAGGTTGCTAGGAGGTTAAAATGTTTCTAGAAAATTATTCGCCGGAAAATTGACGAATTTGAATAAACATCATGTCTATCTTTAATACAAAATTATGTTATTGAATGTGTCTTTCAACGCATTGCGTTGAAACCTTTAAAGATATCAAGCTGAATATCGGTATACAAGATTACATTTCAAAACCAAAGGATGACTTCAAAAATGGGCATAACCGGAGGCAAATTATGTTTTCCTCTCAAACGAAACATGCTTCGGGCAGTATTTTCCACACGAATATATCCAAAAACATATGCTCGAGCGTCATCGGATGAAAACAACCCCCAATTTAGGTACAAAATTGTTTTTTCTAATATATATCTGTAATGGTGGATGTATTAAAGCATATAAAAACTAAATACACTAACCCAAGTACTATGGCATCTGCAAAAATAGAACTAGTTACTTAATTACTTACTCTGTAATTAGTCATGTACTAGTCATGTCATGTATACAAATGATTTTTACCACAAACGTTTAATTTGAAAATGCATTGCGTGCACTTACTCCATTCATATATCACTCACTATGTATATCTTTCTCTTTCTATATCACTAACCCTCTCTAACTTGCTCAATCTATAAATAAAGCTACTACTGCTAAAGGAAATAATGTTCAATCTCTGAAATTTATTTGTACAAACGTTCTCGTATATAATATGTATTGGTGGTTTTCTTCATTAAATACTGTCGATAAGGATGTTGTTGATGATGACAACAGCGACAACTGTGATGATGATGATGATGACGATAATACACAGTGAAAGCATAACATTGCACATATGTGTACCAATGCAATGAAGAAGATGTTTGTCTTGATTTTGTCGTCGTCGTCCTCCGCACTCGACGTCAACAATACTAATAATAACAACAACAACAACAATAACGATGATGATGACGAAACACACATACACGGTCAATGTCCTGTTTTGCTATTTGCTATATCTAATGCTGCTGTTGATAATATTCCAATGACATATAGAAAATAGAGAGACCACCAAAACCAATGTCTCAACGGGATGAATGAAGAGTAAGATGGTGTTGATATCGTATGTGTGCGGGAGGTTGATTATGTGTGGAATTGTGTTGTTGTGTGTCGCTATGTGCTGCTTTCATTGCATTTGCTGCAAATTATTGCCAAAGGATATTTTGTGTTGAAATGTTGCTTCTTCTTCTTCTTCTTCGTTGTTATTATTGTTGCTGCTGCTGTTGTTGTTGTTGTATTATTATTGTGCACATACGCACATAGATTATTATTTATGCGCTATTGCCGCCACCTGATGGTATTGCAATTGTAAATGATATTATCTAAATATATTGCAGCCAGAAGAATTACGTTTTTTTTGTTTTTTTTTTTCGTCGAGGTTTCCTCGAGTTTATTTACGCTGCCCTTTCCCCTTTTTTGATAATAAGAATCTATTGCATTGAAGCATAGGGTTTATTTAGTATTGAGATTGCTTTTTGCACATTGTGAAAAATGACATAAAAATACATATACATATACCAGCTATTACGTATAAGCAAAATCAATGTATGAGTAATCCTCTTAAATGACAATTTTATGTAGATACCAACCAAACATTTTGGACAGTTTTAGATGAAAAAATACAGCAAAACGAATATTTTCATATGTACTCAATATTTTGAAACAAAAACGAAAAAATGCAATAAAATATACACACATACACACATGCACACCTACTACACATATAAAAATTGTCATTTATTTTCAAGGATACTTACGGTCATATCTAGTTTTATACATATATGTGCGTGTAGTGGGTGTTTTTCATAGATTGTCGAACTCTCCAATAGAGGTTTTTAATTAATTTCCTACTAGAGGCTTTAAAAAAGCGATTGGACCGAAATTTCTATTTCTGAGCTCTGTGAGAAGTATTTTTTTTTTTTTTTCATGGCAAACCATTTTACTACATGTAGTCCACATTGCTGGGTGACATTTAAAAGCCAAACCTAAACATATGGAAGAGTACACTAGTTTTCGTTTTATATATGAAGCAACTAAATAGGTGGTGGTGCATTAGACCAAAAATGTTTGAGATGCCGTGAGGGCGCCGTACTTAGTCCAAAAGAATAAAATGTATGACCAACCAACTCATTAATACTTTCTATTGAATATTTTTCTGAAACATACTTCTTATAGGCTTTGTTACGCAATTGAGGCATTGGGGCAAAATGCATTGCCTCCGCATCTAGGAGTCGGTCTAAAATGAGAAATTGTATTCTCCTTAATTATCGCACAACCCTAATATTTGTCCGAAATATATTTAACTGCAATTTTAACGCTACAAGGGGTCTTCCATATATAATTAATGTTTTCACAAAATTCACCCACACCGGTCTCAGAATGGCTCTAAAGATGTAAAGATATGATTGATTCCCATTTCTGAAACATACTTCCTATAGGCTTTGCAACAAAATTGAGGTATTGATGCAAAATGCGTTGCCTCCGCTTCTAGGAGTCGTCCTAAATTGAGAAATTATATTATACTTACTTATCCCCCAACCCTAATATTTCTCCGAAATATATTTATCCGCAATTTTCACTCTTCAGAGAGTCTCCCATATAAAACTGACGTTTTCACAAAATTCACTCCCACCGCTCTCAGAATGATTCTAGAGATGTAAAGGTATGACTGACTTCATTTCAATTTTTTAACATAATATTTTGTTGCACTTAGACCAATCGCCTTAGGATTCGTCGCTACAAAATAATTCTTAAAATAAATGAATATCGATAAATAAACTCAAAGCTACCCAGGAATAAAATTTATGCTCAGTCACGTCATCCGAGCATAATTACTCCCTATCCTATTTCCAAAATTTTACTTGAACAATTTTATTTTCTATCAAAATCAACAAATGTTCACATACATAGCTGCCTGGGAATTGAACTTTTGCGAAATAAAATTTCGCAAAATTATAATTTGGAAAAATATATTTTCCAATTCTTTTAACTTTTTTTTCATTGCTCTATACATAATTTGAATCTATGACACTGTACAAAAAATAAAAAAAGAACACCCTCTGCATATGCACTTATATATATCTGTACAATTTCATTACATTCACATTTACTACTTAATCAATCAAAACTTTTGAAATATTTCATTATTCAACTTGTCATATCACATAAGTACATACCTTACATATATACAAGTATGTATATGGAATAGGTACATGCGTGTGCTGCGTGTGCATATACAGAAGAAAATGTCCAAAAAGCACTTAAATCAACTTCATTGAAGCGGTATACAGCATTTCTAATATCGTATATACTGCTCCCACCAATCGCCACCACACATCCAACCCACCAAGGTGTAGCAAAAGAAAAAACATCTTCTTAAAAGAGAAATTTGGTCAGAGCTCTGAAAACCATATGAGAATTGTGCAAATCATATAAAATTCCATAGAGATTTTCAACCAAAAAAATCCATATGTGTTATAAGCATGTGTATGTGCTCATATGTATGTTATGTAGTCACATACATATACGAGTCACATACATAATACGTATGTAGTGTACCATCTACAAGTGAAAATCTTCAAGAGTTTATCCTAAATTGGTAAATTTAATAAACTTAAAAGGATGCTGGCTGATGATGAGTACTCCCTCCTTTATCGTTGGCGTGAGTACCAAAAAGTATGTAATAATATGAATACAACATACGCACGTATGCCCACACAAAAAACTCTTTCAATATTCTATGTATTGCTTCAGTAATTTTGAAAGCTTCATTTCACCACATTCACAAAAAGCAAAAAATAAAAAAATAAAAAAACCAAATCGAAGAATAGTGAAAAATAATAATAAAATAGAAAAATCAGTAATGTTTTCCCATATTGATATTTAGCAATAATCAGCAACAACTTGAGGTTGTCAATAAAATTTGATTTTCTTTAGAGAAATTACAGGCATACAATACGTACACTCACATGCACATTTAGTATAGTCATATTAAAGTAAATATATTTATTATGCTTTTATTGTTTGTTAAAAAAAAAAACGTACAGTATATAAACGCACACAGGTCATCCTTTTCTCCTCAATACTTTCATTACTAGTACTTTAGAGAGATGTATGTAATGTAAGCCCCTTAAAGTAGGCTATAAAAATTTACTTCATTTTTATTCGTATTATACAAGTGTAAACCAAAAAAAAAAACTCAACAGTTTTATGCTCCCATATATGCTTACTTGTTTAACCAACTATATATACCAATTCGCACCAGCAATTGTGCTTAAGATTTATTAAAAATTAATGGAGATGTTGCTGCAAGCATATCACTTTAGTGGCGGTGGTATGTAACAGCTGTCTGTTTTTAGGCGTTTCACTTTTTACAACACACTAACCACATGTGATTTCTGTTTTCTTTTTTTTATCACTCCCTCTCTCTCTCACTCTCTCTGTCATTCTCCTTCACACACACAAACACATATGTATACAATATCTTTTCATTCTTTGTATCATCATTTTCATGGACTATCATTGAGCGCATTGTGGCATTGATGGTTAAATACAGCATCATAAAGGTAGATTTGCACGAATATTGGCAAGAGAATGATCATTTGGGCAAGCTGTGCTTTTATTGCACTACTATGAATGTAAGGAGCTATACCTACACACACCTACATATTTGTGTATGAGTGTATAAAGCAAATAAAGAAAATACTAAATATAAGCTTTATGATTTGCCATTAACCACATACGAGTTACATACAGTTACATACTCTTAAGTACGTTGGTTGAATACACATGTCAAAGAGAATGAGCCAAGACTATGTAGTGCAGTGCAAATGAAATTGTTCTCATAACCATCGGTAAGAATATCATTGAATTATATGGCGATCTTTATGGTGAAATTTTAAATTTAATCGAATGTTTGTCGGATTTTATTTTGTATCATAGAGATTGTTATTATGACTGAAATATATAGTGTTGAACTAACTGATAGTCAAATAGTGTTTGTGAAAATATTTGCAGCAGAGAAATATTCTTAGATGAACTGACACATGAGCTCACATATATTATATGGAGTCAAAAGGTGTCCCATTCCGTATTTTGTGCTATTAGTGTCGTTAAACACAGTTACATACACTAATTGCCCGTATTGTCTCAGTGTTTGTTATCCATCTTTATTTTCAATTAATTTATCAAGTTCGCAAAATCACTGATTACATATTTTGGATAAAGAAGAAGAAGTTGTCCACTCTGCGTTTGGGTTCTTTATTAGCTCTGACATTCGTGTACCCTGAGAATGAGGTAGGTAAGCAGGTAAGGTGGCTGTCATATGAAGCCACCTTACCTGCTTAGGCACAATGGGCTATTGTGATACCACGGGAATTAGTCCCTATCCAACTGGATCTTCCTTAAACCATCCAGATGATTTGATAAACGATATTATCTTTGTTTATTTAATGTTAGCAATTTGGATAGTGCTGTCAAGAGAGTAGATTCTGAGCGAGTTAAAACTTCTCCTGCATAGAGCCAAACACCCGCACAGAAGATGTTTTACGGTTTCTTCATCCTCTTCCTCTTGATAGCTTCTACAATAATCATAATGCGGTACCCCTAGTCTACTAGCGTGCGTATCAATAAGACAATAAACTGTTAGAGTCCGATTGTCCTTCTAGTATCCAGCCTATTGAATTTTAGCAGTACCTTAGTCCGACTTAAGCTTCATTCCGACCACGTTAGCCTACTTGTTAGACAGTTTGCCGTCTAACGCCAACGTGTGTTAGCAACATCGATGGTATACCTTATCTGGGTGGAGTGGTAACTCTGTGTCCTGCCTGGCTAATTCATCCGCCCTGCAATTACCCTCGATATTTCTATGCGCGGGTACCCAAAGGAGATGTATGGTGAAATATTGAGCAAGTTCGCTTAGTAACTCGGGAAATTCCTTCACTCTCTTTGATGAATGCCCTACTGATTAGAGAGATCTCAAAGCCGCTTGGCTATCCGAATAAATATAGATTTCATTTGTTGTTAGAACCCAGCCCCTAACAATTACGAGGGCTTCCTTTATGGTTAAAACTTCAGCTTGGAATATACCCAACACCTCAGAGTAGACACCCCCTCCCACTTGCTCATCTAGTTTAGATCCATCTAACATCTAACATCTTGTTAACCCTATCGGTACAATCTATCTTACCATTATCCCAGTCTTCTATTAAAGGAAAAATTCTAATGAAGGATTTATTTAAAAGGAAACAGACACCCTTGTTTAAAAGACAGTTGAATAAATGATGGTCGGTCTATCATTCTCCGCTGAACTGATTCCTGATTCCTAAACAGCTATGAGCACTTTGTGCACAAGTATTCTTACGGTCATTTTTTGTGAAAAAGTCGCCATACGAATTGAAAATAATGGTTAAATATGTCTAGAAGAAATGAATTAGTGAAGTTTTGTTGCTGTCGATCATATATTTTACATCTCTAGGGGCACTCTGTGGATGGAAATTTGGGGACGAATTGCCACCTGACTGTTCCAAACCAATTCTGCACTCAGTAGATTCTGGGTATATTTGTCAAATATCTAAATCCATCCATCTAAATTTATTTTACATTTTTGTCCAAAAGTCTTCTGTGAATTTGTAAAAAATTTTGTGACATCTGACATATTTGACAATTAGACTACCAATACTCTCCCATATACTTAATGATAATAATAGACTCTTATTAAAAAAAAAATGTATAGATAGCTTAGGTAATATTATCCCTCAATCAAATGCGTAATTATTTGTTAGTTTAAAAAATGGGGGGGCCAAATGCCATCATACAGTTTAAAATCAATCAATTCATACCTACATAATATATACATATGTAGGTCGCCCTGAATTCTATGTAATTTTTCTTGATTTATTTTAAACGAACGGTGGAACCCTTTTCACTTTCGTTCGCAGTTACATACCAACCAGTGAACATATGAGAATATGTCATTTTAAATCTACATAACATTTATTCAAATTTCTTTTTGAATATATCACACATACGCTATTAAATGTATACATTTAGGCGTTACTAACCACCAAAAGTCATTCACTTTATTCTATTCTGGTATATTGCTGGAATATGTGTTAGTATTTTTTTGTTACTAAATGTCAATATAAATAAATTTGGTAAGAATTTATTGAAAATAGAAATGACATATTGATACTCGTATACGTCATGCATCATTGATTTGGAGGGCAAATGCACGATTACAGCAATACGATTATTGGGGGAAGATGTCGAATATATTATATGTACGACAATAATGGCATTTACGCTTCTTGTTAGTAAAAAGGTAGTTTTATGTGTATTCAATAAGGGTAAAACATAATGTGTCAGTTTGAAAATGCAACAGGCTGGCTGGCTGGCTGTTAGTTAACTAAACGATGTGCTGGTAGTCAGTAGTTGGAGTTGAAAGTTAAAATGTTGTAAATAATCATTTTTATAGGTGATGATATTCGAGTATTGAATAAATTTAGAGAATACGATTGAGCCAAGTTGGAATAGTATATTCTCTCACCCACACTCCACATTCATAACTATTATTGACAATGAGCGAATATTCATGAGTAAATTGTTGAAAATTGTAAAAGCTATATTTTTGGTTTTGGTAGAAAGTTATACAATAAATTTTTGAAAATATTTTACTAAAATCTTATTATTTTAAAATTTGTTTTTAGCACACATTTTTATTTTGATAGTATAAAATATTTTTCTTTTACAACTTTGCATATAACTTTTAAAATTATCATACAATGTGTATAAGAATAAAATATGTAGAAATACATGAAACACAATTTTTACACAATTTTTACTATTCGAAATTGAACAATATGTAATGGAAAATAAAATACAATACACATACATATTCATTTTTTATTTAGTTGTAAAAGTGAATCCATAATTCAAATATTTGCCGAATGCGAATATTCAATGGGTGCACGAATATATTTGAGTAAAGTATGTATTAACCTAAAGTGAATAGATGTGCAAATGTGTTTATGTGTATACAGATATTAGGGTGTATCAATTTTAAAAATTTTTTTTATCAGAAAAAGGTAATCTTTTCATAGGCTCATTGGAGCTTTATTAAAATTTTTCGATGCTATATTTATTTTTTATACTTTTTATACCTAAATCAATGAATCATCCTAATTTGATTTTGATGTTATTATTGTTGTTGTTGTTGTTGTTGTTCTGGCTTACTTATGTCTACATTTGAGCGAATAAACTTTGTAATTTAGGAAATTTGTAAAATGCTAAGAACTTTCAATTGTAAACTTCAACAACTGACTTTGGTGTTGCCCTTTCTACAAATGTTGCTATGCATATCATTATATACATGTATAGATACATTCAGATAACAATAAATACCAATATTGTACAATAAAAAAAAAAAAAAATTGATTACTTAAATCTTTTAAAATCATGTATATATATAATTCTCTACAAATGTATATAATAAGAATAATTCATCTTTTGAGTTTGTTTATAAATATCGTACTGAATGAATATTATATTTATATGCGCACGACGCTTTGAATATATATTTGCCTTGTAGCAAAATATATATACGAATTACCAGTTAGACTGACCGTTACATAAGCTATTAGCAATATAACAATTCTTTCTTCGTAAGTGGAGGATTGATCTCTTAGATTATAGTATAAACAGTATAATTTGTAAGAAAAGTAAAAATAGCATTCATTCTAGAGGTAGGCAAGCGTCAACTCGTGCTTGTCCGGCTAGCTTAACTGAAAATATCGAATTTGTAGCAGAAAGTGTGGCTGAAAACCCAAGTTTGTCCATTTCGAGACGAATTGGACCAATCCAAAGCCATTTTGCACAGTATTTTGCATAAAGATCTTGGCCTGTGTGCTTACAAAGTGCAAGTGTCACAAGAATTCAAGCCTTTAGACCATAGAAAAATCCGTACATTCGTTGACTGGGTGCTGAAAATTGGATGAAGAAGATCATGATTTCTCAAACAAAAGTATTCTGAGTGATGAATCTCATTTTCATCTGTCTGGGTACGTGGATAAGCAAGCCGTCGGATCTTTGGCTCTGAAAGCCCAAGAGAAATTGTCGAACAACCTCTCCATCCACAGCGATTGACAGTTCGAAGCGGTTTTTGGAGTGGTGGTGTCATTGGGCCATTTTGGTTTTTTAAATGATTCTGGTATGACCCATCATTTTTAGCCTGAAATTGATGCTATGGACTTAGATGACGTTTATTTTCAACAGGACTGCGTCACATGCCATACAGCTCGTAAAACAATGGCTATATTTCGTGAAAAAATTTCCTGATAGTGTGATTTCTCGAAATGACCATTAGACTTTTTTCTTTGGGGCTACGTTACAAATAAAGTCTACGCCAATAATCCCTTAAATATTAGATTAGAATGAAATTAGAGAGTCGCGGCGGATATTAGGCAGACATTGTGTTGCCTTATTAACCTCAGAGTTTGTACTTTGGATTACAATAAAATCATCAGCTCTTTTCAAAAAATATTGCATAATTTTTTTTTAATTTAAAATGACACCTCTTGTTGAAAAACGCTGTACGTAATAATATATGTGTGCTATGGATACATATGCATATTGGTATACACTATATTGTACATTAATCTATATCAGGGTGTATTAAATTGGTTGAAGAGGAAAAAATTCATCAAAGAGCACATCCGTTTATCTTTTGAGAGAGGCATCAAGGCCGTATTTCCAAGTAGAAATGAGTGGAAGAAAGGTGGGATCCTGACTGGTAGGGATACACACATTTTCACTGATGGTTCCAAAATGGACTCTGAAGTTGGAGCAGGAATCTATTCGGAGTCCTTAGAAATATCAACGTCCGTAAAACTCCCTTCTTATTGCAGTGTGTTCCAGGCGGAGGTATACGCAATTCTGCAAGCATGCGTCGTAGGTGTTCCCCTAGCTGAAGCCAAGGGGATAATTTAAAAACACTACCTAAACAAAACGCAGCGGAAATGGACTAGCACCACGACCTGCACAATTTCAAAAGCCACCTGGCCAGACTACAGCGAGAAGAGGACAAGGAGCCTTCTGAGTAGATCTAGGTTCATCATACACAAACTAATAGCAGTATGCACAGGCCACTGGGCCATTGGTACACATGCAGATATAATGGGTATTCCGCACAACGACCATTGCAGAAGCTGCAACGACATAACCGCTAAGGAGACGGTAGAGCATTTATTGTGCAAATGCCAGGCTTTATCCAGAAACCGATTAACATCCTTAGGTAGCCCTTTCTTTGATAACCTAGGACAGGTATCTAAAATAGAGATCTCCCATATCCTTCAGTTCATAAACAACTCCGGCTGGTTGTAACATATCCTTCAACACTCAGTAGGTCTTAGCGAGATTTATGGCTCAAAACGGCATTTTATTTGCTACTTGAGCGACCAGTGTCGCAGCCATTCTACCTACATCCGTTTATTCGATAAGCTTTTCACTAAGGGTACATTGATGGTTGGCCCATCGTGATGCCGAGGATTGAAAAAAAAAAGAAAAAGAGAAGAGAAAAAAGTGAATTGGATCGGAAAAATATATATAGGTACCGGCTGGAGACCTTCGAAAAATGGAAGAAAAGGCGGTGATAGCTGCGGGATTAGAAAATTGAATGAATTTCAGTAATTAGTGAGAAAAGTATATATACATATAAGTTCTAAGACAGCCATCAAAAATTTATTGACAAAACAAAAATTATAAAATCATAGATTGAAAATAAAGCTCAGTCCTCATGAATGTTCTTCTAGCAATTCATCGATGATTTAGTTTATAGCAATAAACATTATCTATCAGAGACTCGAAATGTGTTGAACTCCCAACATTCTATTGAATCATTTATCTCGGAAATATTTATAGATTTCTTTCAGCTTGCCCTTATGTAAATACATTCATATGTATTTTGTGTCTGTAAGAAGTTATTAGAGAGAATATTTATTGCTATTCATACACAAAGTCAATAAAATTGCAAATGTATGTTGTTACAACTTTTTGGTTCTTTTTTGTTTTTTTTTTTTGTTTATTTATGTATATTCACATAACTACATATATACATATATATGTACGTTGGAAAAGTTTTTAGTTAAATGTTATTTATTAAGGTATGGTTTGCCGTGTTTTTTTTTTTCTTTTTTCTTATTCATAACGGTGAAATACGGAAAGTATGCCAAATGAAATCTCATATAAATACCATTGTAATGGCTACATACATACAAGTATTATAGACATATACATATATTTTATTTTTTTCGACGCATATTATCGAGTAGAATAAAGGAAACAAAACAAAAAAACGAAGCAATATTAATTGAAGTAAATAAATAAAGTTTTTGTTTACAATATATGGATATGCATACATACACCATACTTCGACCACATGCTGTTTGTTGTTGGTTGCTGTTTACTTGTATTTATATGTTAGGGCTTCCTTGTGTAATATTAATACACACAAGCTAGAGTATAATGTGCTCAATAAATACTCGTATATATATATTTATGAAATTCTGCAAATTTATAACAATTTATAAAAATAGGTAGTGTCAAGTTGGTCTATAAATGTGAAAATATAAAATTGCCTACGCTCCTTTAACCTCTATTTTAATATTTTTTGCTCAATCCTTTATTCAAATAATTATTACATTTTTTTTTTTTTTGTGGTAGATATTCTTACACACCTTGATCATATTACATTGAAATTATGCTCTCTCTCTCATCTTGTAGGTGTATATATACACATAGTGTAGCTAAACACGTACTCGTACTTACTATGTTGCTAGAGAGGTATACGAGTACTTATGTATATAAACATATTTGGCATCATATAAAAATATACATTGTAATTATACCGAGAATTTGATATTTTTCTATGATGAAGCTTAAGGACTTTTCTAATTAACAGGATTTTCATTAAATGTAACAAAAACAGAGAGCAGAAGAAGTATAAGAAAACAAAATCAAATACGAAACGATAAATGAACAAAGTATGAGTAAATATGATATGCAGCAAAAGTAATATAAAACGTAATGAAAAACTATTTTTGTTGTTGTCGTTGTTGTTGTTGTTATTGTTTATTAGCAAAAGGGCAAGAAAATTATACAAACATGAATCTGGACCACATACACGTACACACGTTACATCAATACAGATGATATGTATGAGAATCATATGAAAATACTTGTATGCTATATATTTACGTGTGTTTGCCTACAAAACGGAGTGAGGTAATTAATTTGAGTTTTTGCCATAATACATAATACGTGAGGTGACAAAATCTACAAATAGAGATGAAAGCTAATATACATAGCAACTATATTTTCACACAAATATACATATATACATAAATAAATGAATATGTATGTGTAATATGAAACGGGTATGATCTTATATTTCTATGTATGCTGTTATTGAAAGAATAAAATCTAAACAGTGAACAAGTAAAATAAGTAAAATAATAAACTAAAATAAATGCCATTGGGCCAAAAACATGATGATACGTGGTAAATTGCATATGAAACGAATCAATATATAAATCTTAAGTGGGGTTGATTTTGGCTGAAGGCATTTTAGTAAAACTTTTAATGCGTTCAACTGGTATTTCACTATATCTTGCATATTGGCATATGTGTGGTGGGGGTAAATGATGATAAGTTAAATAAATTGGAAGCAACCTTGTAAACCTAGCTGCTGATGACTTGCCCATAGAGTGGTAAAATGTATGACAGACCATCATTAGTTATTCGTCAACATTTTCTTGAAAAATACTTCCCATCTCCATTAATTGTTTCGATTTTCTCGAAGATTTTCACCTTAAGGGCTCTTCTGCAGAGTGCGTGGAACGACATCTGGAAGGTGCTTTCGATAATACTGGCTATGAATCTATCATAAGGGATTTGACATACTGGAGAATAGATATCGACAATTATAGGAAATGCTATTTTCCTTTCTTTCTATATACCTCTTTCAACGTTGCTTCTTTGAAAATATCAAAATTGCTTTTCTCTAAAGAACTTCGTCCCATCCACATATTTGTATATAAGTATGTAAGTTGATATGAATAGAAATAGGAAGTACATATTGTTTATCACAAGTGACATTCTTATAATTTATATTTATTTACCTCATTATAATCAATACCATCTCATTATAATGAAAAAATATATACGAGTACAATATTTTTGATGAAATTATTGTGAAATTTTGTTAATTTTCTTCTTCTATTTTGTTTTTCTTATCACAAAACAGAACAAAATAATAAGAAGAAAATAAAGTCCCAAAAATAAGACCCAAAACCTTCAAGTTCAATAAAGGATCTAAATGATTGACAAATGTATACTTATGCGCCTAAATGTATGCATAACAATAAAAGCAATATTTTGTTATTTATTTATTGTTGTTATTGTCAATTTTGTTGTATTTCCTTTGACATACCTATTCTATTTTCCCAATTACTGAACATTGGAAATGACTATGTTCGGATGTCTGCATTATATGTATGTGGGTATGTGTGTATGTATGTGTATGTATTTATATGTTTATATATTGCGCGACATATGTAATCACCGACATTCATTAGACAGCATTTATTTGTGCTTCACTAATTACAACAACAACAACAAATTATAATAATAACAATAATAATAACAGCAACAACAATAGCAACTAAATATGGCTGCTGCTCATTTTACATAATACTCGTATATCTACGCACATATGTATCGTATGTACTTGTATTTATGCATTTATACATATTTATATGAGTATTTTTATACATATAGTATACAAAGACATATCCCTGTAGTAAAAAAAAAAAAAAATTATAGTATCGAATCAATAATTTAATAGAGTAATACTATTTGAGGAAAATAGTAAAATCACAATTTTGACAATTTCTTTACATAATGTCTTGCTAAGTTAAATGAAAATATTTTTTATAAATATGACATGATTTGTTTCTTGCATTTTA
The DNA here is from genome assembly GCA_963854835.1 of Megamerina dolium. NCBI lineage: Eukaryota > Metazoa > Arthropoda > Insecta > Diptera > Megamerinidae > Megamerina > Megamerina dolium. The sequence goes on along the minus strand of OY978528.1, from coordinate 24,132,693 downwards.
TATATAATAATCAAAATTCATTGAAAATTCTGCACTAGATCCATATTGCTTATAGTTACTATACTAGTCTCCTATACTATAGTTACTATACTGGTATCCTATTCTATAGTCTACTATACTGGTCTCCTATTCTATAGTCTACTATACTGGTCTCCTATACTATAGTCTACTATACTAGTCTCCTATACTAGTCTCCTATACTATAGTCTACTATACTGGTCTCCTATACTATAGTCTACTATACTAGTCTCCTATACTAGTCTCCTATACTAGTCTCCTATACTAGTCTCCTATACTAGTCTCCTATACTAGTCTCCTATACTAGTCTCCTATACTAGTCTCCTATACTAGTCTCCTATACTAGTCTCCTATACTAGTCTCCTATACTATAGTCTACTATACTGGTCTGCTATACTATAGTCTACTATACTAGTCTCCTATACTACAGTCTACTATACTAGTCTCCTATACTACAGTCTACTATACTAGTCTCCTATACTACAGTCTACTATACTAGTCTCCTATACTAGTCTCCTATACTACAGTCTACTATACTAGTCTCCTATACTAGTCTCCTATACTATAGTCTACTATACTAGTCACCTATACCATAGTCTACTATACTAGTCTCCTATACTATAGTCTACTATACTAGTCTCCTACACTATAGTCGACTATACTAGTCTCCTATACTATAGTCTACTATACTAGTCTCCTACACTATAGTCGACTATACTAGTCTCCTATACTATAGTCTACTATACTATACTATACGAGTCTATACTAGTTACTAGTCACAATGGCAATCAGTTACAAAAAAATGCACAACAAGGTTTATAAAGAGGCTTACACATGTACACACACACACATACACTCTCAAATGTTACAAACAATAAAACTAATTGCAACAGATGACAAACAGTGAAATGAAAATAAAATTTAACTACAATAATAATAACAACAGAAATTTCAAAGTATATACCATTACACATGCTGTGTATGCTGCATAACAAAGTATTTAAGGCCTGTATAATGCCATTTTTGCAATAAAATGCTAAATACATACAAGAGCAGTGACAGTAGCAATTCTAACGAATAGTTATACATATAAATACATATACCACATATATAATATTAATTTATCAGGACGTCAATATATATGTGTTCAGAGGATGTGTGGATCGATGCATATTCATGGTATAAATGTGGTAAAAATTGAAAACATTCAAAGAGCCCATTTGCATTAAATGACATTTAATGCATTTAATGTATTATACAAGTTAAAATATTTTAAGGTATATATTCCAAGAAAATTTTAAGCCAGAGTAGTAAAAGAATATTGTCATACTGTCTTCCGTCAGCAACAATTTGCCATGAACAAGCTTCACAAAGAGTAATTATGTGACAAACCTCAGAAAAAGTGATCACAAGAGATCTGCCGTTCGGAACCGACTAATATGAGTAGGTCCCTTCTGATACTGTCCAAAATTTAACAGAGAAGAGAAGCTCGACCAATGGGACCTTCGGGGCCTATAAGTTTCACATATTTATATATTTTTTCTTATCCTTTATTTATAAAATACATTATACATTATACATAAATTGTAGTAATTATTAAGAATATACCTTTAATTAACTTCATTATGTATAAAGTGGTGACACATGGTTCCTCTCTTGTGTCTTCTCAGTCGTAAGAAGGTAAGAGATTTTCTTTAATTTCAAGTTCTTAAATATCATTTTCCTATTATCAAATTTTTGTTAAAATAATTAAAATAAAATATTCAAATACTACTGAGAAGTTTCTGCGCTAAGTCAGAACCGAAGGAAATGCTTAACTAAGCCTCAAAGACTACTCAACGCCAAAAAAGCTCCTAATGTTTACAGGGTAATCTTCGGTAATATGGAAATTGTACATTAAAATTATATTGTTTTTTTTTTAAGACTATTGAACGCTTTGTGTCAAATTGAATCCATATAAAATCTATTGAAATTGGAAACCACTTGAAGTCACTTGGAGTTATGACATAAAATTTTGAAATTTTTCTTCGAAAAAAAAAGAAGAAGAATTCATTAAAATGTTCATTTATTGGTACTAATTGTACGTGTCTTATATTGCCAAGAGGTTTGGCCCAATATATAGAATGCCATAATTACACATATTTCTACATATGAACACATGAAATAAAATGAAGTCTATTACAAATACTAATATGTACAAGAAAATACATTTAAATTTAATTTATTAATTTTGATTTTTTGGTTATGTTTTGTTTTGTTTTTTTTTTTTCTCCATCTCAAACAACAATGAAAGAGTGTAATGAGAATCGTAGGACACAAATGTTGGCAATTGCTGACTGTATACATACATACACATACAAGCAAAACAAATGAAACAATTTGTCCTTACTTTTATATTTTGTATGCATATGTGCATGTACATATATACATTCATGTGTATTTGTAGTATATTGGTGTTTGTTGTCTGTTTACATTCAACAAATATATTTGTCAATAATTAAGTAAAGCTTTTGTAGCAATAGTTAAGGTAGGCGAACACGTTAGACAGCCAGCCAAGGGAGTGCTGCTACATATTTACGCTAATTTGTTGTAATTTCTACTTTGAATATTATTATTTATGGAAATTTACAAATGTTTTCATTATTATTATTATTATCATTATTATTATTATTATTTTTATTTTTATTACTTATGTTCAAATATTATTCTAGTTACTGGTTGTATTGATGCTATTACTTATATCGTACGAGCCATAGCCAGTGTAGTATATTTGTATGATTATTTACATAATATTTGTTTTGACAGTGGTATTGTTGTTTACATACACACTTATACAAATACTAGAGTATATGTAAATATATGAAGGTACAATTATTATAGACTCAAATACACAACTATTCACCTCGATATGTACACACCTACACATAGACACCCTTGCGAGCGCAAACATTTAATGAGCATAGTTATTTATGACACAAAATGAAGTCATTTCGAATTTTGTTAGCGGTTACGGTGTAAACTTAGTCAATGCAATTAAATACATATATATTATATATAAGATTATTTGTAGTTACGATTGTAAATGAGTATTTTCAAATATGATACATACAAAGGTCTTCATTTAGCTTAAATTGTTACTATGTACATAGCACATTGGTACCCATATTTGTTGTGTAAATATAATTTGTCAATATGAAATATTATGTACATATGTAATTTATATGTAACGAAATTATTTGATTCAATAATTATGACTTTTAAGTTAACATTTTGCGAGTATTATATATTTAAATCCGTACGGTGGGCGGGTATATGATTTTAAGAAGACAGTAAGGAAATAATGTGAGAATTCAAATCCAATATCGTAGTTGTGATTGTTTTACTTTTTATAAATGGTATCACTAAAGACATTTTTTTATTAAATTATAGTTTTGTGTCGGCAAAAGTAAACTGTAAACGAATTTCTTTAGTGGCTCTCTTCAGTATTTTCTGAAAAACATTTCACTTTGTTTGATATTAACAAAATGTTCATAGATTCGAGAATTGAGTCAAGAGATTTGAGATTTCGATTGCAACGAAATCCGTGTTTTGTCAGTAAAATTGAAAGAAGACATAGATAATGAGGATTAATACATTTAGATTAATTATAATGAACAAATACGTACTTAGAAAAATAAATCTCGCATTTTCTATGGATACACTAATTAATATCTGCTACAAATTACAGGCAGAGCATAGCGAAATTAAGATATCTGACCTTCGATTCGATTTTTGATAAAATATTTGATTAATATATTTGCTATAATTATAACGGTAAACAATAGACTCTTAAGGTGTATAAGGTATATGACTGAATGTGACTATATTTACCAACTAAGAGACATAATGAACTTAATCGGACAATGAGCTTTCATATGCCCCTTTTTCCACTTTGAGCACGAAAATATAGAGTTATAGAGCTGAAATTTGATACATGCAATCATATTTACTAGCTAATAGACATATTAGAAAATGGGTGGAATGCGATAAACACCACGCCTACCTTTCGTACAAAGTTATGCTTCCGGATGAATTTTATCACACTTTGAGCGAGAAAATATATAGTTCTAGAACTGAAAATTGTTATATACGATTATATTTATGGGCTAATAGACATATTAGAAAATGGGTTGAATCGAATTAAAACTACACCTAGCTCTCTTATAAAGTTATGCTTCCGTATGTATTTTTTCATACTTTGAGCACAATTAAATAAAGTTATAGAGCTGAAATTTAGTATATATGATTCCATTTACTTACTTATAGATATAATAGAAAATGGGCTGAATTGGATAAAAACCACGCCTACCTCTAGTACAAAATTATGCTTCCGTATATATTTTTTCACACTTCGAGCACAATAAAATAAAGTTATAGAGCTGAAATTTAGTACATATGATTCCATTTACTTACTTAATGATATAATGCAAAATGGGCTGAATTGGATAAAAACCACGCCGACCTCTCGTACAAAGTTATGCTTCCGTATGAACTTTTTCACACTTTGAGTTCAAAAATTTGTAGTAATAACGCTGAAATTTGGTACGTACGAATATATTTACCCACTAATAGACATAATTGAAAATGGGCTGAATTGTATAAAAACCATGCCTACCTCTCATACACAATTATGCTTCCGTATATATTTTTTCACACTTTGAGCACAAAATTTTAGTGTTATAAAGCTGAAATTAGGTACATAGGATTATATTTACTTGCTCATAGACATATTCGAAAATAGGCTGAATCGGATAAAAATCATGCCCACCTCTCGTACAAAGTTATGCTTTCGAATTTATAATTTTACATTTTTTGCGCCAAAATATAAAGATATGAAATTGAAATTTCACTACATATGAATATTTTTGTTAATGAGTTGACAACTCAACGAAGAGTAGACGAAATCAAATGAAAACTATGCCTACCTTGCATACAAAAGTATATTATCGACTGTACTTCATGCACAAATATATAAGGCTATAGAACTAAAATTCGTTATATGCTATTATTTTTATCAACGTGTAATTATATTTTAATATAAGAGCAATATTAGGATGCAAACACACCCACCTCTATCTAAAAAAAATTATTTTTTCGAAAGTATATATATCTATCTCTATCCCTATACCTTTTTCTTTTTTGGAGATATATTTCCCAACTGTAATATTTATTATAGTCAAAAAAAAAAAACCTTCTATAAAAATGTTTCATCTGCAATCGCCTGCTAATTGAAACGAGTTCCATAAGGGTTAAAGAAATTAACGTTCCAACACCACCCTATAGTTTACGTAAGAATTAATAAATATAGTTATTTGATACTTCTTGTTTTTTTTTCTGTTATGTCACAATAATATATAGGTACGAGTATATGAGTATATAAGTATTCAAACAATATAAAAAAAAAAATTGACTCCAAAGGACATTAATTTTTTATTTGTGACACTAACTAGTAGTGTTGTAGTAATGGCTAGTACATATAATATTGTATTCACTGTAGAAACATCCTGTTCACTCCCTTTTTAATTACTTTATTTACATGAACATGTCTGTCTAATAATATATATGTATATATATTTATTGTATTTAGTACATATCATAGTTATATAAATATACAAATATGTAGTATGCTATTTGATGTTGTTCTATATTTCTTTCAAGTTTTTACTATTGTTTTAATTGCTCTTCTTCTTGTTGTTGTTAGTATTTTCTTAATTATAGTTATTTATGCAGTTTGCTAATGTTATGTTGATGTAACAAATATATATATATATATGTGCCATGTATTATGGCCATTAAGAAAATTACTTATTTACATTCTTTAATAACTCGATTACTAATCATTTCCAATGCTGCACTTATGTTGTATGAGGATGTGGGTGCTTTAATTTTATAATAAACCAAAAAATATGATATTCGATTCTTCGAAGAATTCTAGCTGAGATCTACTTTCAAGTATGATTATAACGCTTACTATGGCTTAGTGGTAGACTTCGAATAGTAGAAAAATAGGATTTTTCTGACGTTTGTCACAAGTTTCAACTGTGTGAAGAATTACTAATGCTTTGCCGATAAGTAAGCAAACTTTTGAAAAAATATTTCTCAATGTGAGACAATCGAACTGGTGAAACAAAGAAAGTATTTTGCTTGATTTTATTCATATTTTATTCATAAGTCTGATAAACTATAATATATTGTCTGTTGTTCTTAAATCCTTCCTTTATAGACTCAGCACCCAGTGCCCCAGAAAAAAGGGTCAATAGCATCATCACCCACAGTCAAGCGTAACAAGTGAAGTAAGTAAGAAGTAATATTTCCATAAAAATGCCTAAATTATTCCTCATACATTGATATTAATTATATACTTATTATTTTAAAATACTATAGTAGCGGAAAGAACAAAAAAAAAAAAAAAATTCCTTTAAAATTTGTTATTTTCACTCATGAGTTCATTTACAAAAATATATGAAAAAAAAAAAACAAATTATTTCACGAAATTATGTAAATTTGATTTTCACAACTTTCATGCAATATATTACGCATAAATTTTAATTGTCCGTAAGTAAACTTTGTACATTGTACATTGAATATGCAGTGGAAATCCTTTCAAAATTATGCTCCATCAAATAATTATTTATGTATATACATACAAACTTGTATCTAAATACGTACACATCATTTCATTTGATACAGACCCTTTGTTTCATATTAATCGCATAATTGCTGAGCTCATCAAGCACCCTTCTTTGTCATTGTTTTGTTTTTGGTACTGTCACAAAAGAGTCTTAAAAAATTAAAAAGACATTTTTTTTATTGTTTTTTGTTAAAGAAGGAAGAAGTTGTACGAGTCATAATAGAAGAAACAAAGAAATATTTTGTGAAAATTAGAATAATTAGTATGATAGAAAGAAAATGTCATGTTGAAAACAAAAAAAAAAAAAAATTTTATAAATAAAAATAAATAAAAAGGAAACGGAAAAATTTCACATAGAATTCCCGAAAAAAAGAAAAGATAACGAACCAACTGCAAACAATTGCTGTGCTTCATATACAATCATTTGCGTAGTACAAATATGTACGCCTTAATTTACCGTACAAGCGATTTGTACGCCTTTGCCACATTTCTCATTAGATTTTTTATATAAATCACATTGAATACCAATTAATGCCAATAAAAAAGCTTCTTACCACCGCTATTCTTACTTTCATTAGTATGTAAAATGTAGAGAAAAAAAAAAATAAAATTTTATATTCTGAAAATGCGTTAAATTATACAAAAATAAAATTCAGCAAAAAAAAAAAAAAAAAGAGATCACCAGGAAAAAAAAAATGTTAAATAAAAATATTCGATTTTGATAGAAAAATATTCATTACTCCCCTGCTCACAAATTAAATGAAGACAATCAACCCTTCTTTTGCACAATTATTTAGCATACTTTTCAGCGTATCTCTTTTTTTTTTTTTGAAGATGTATCTAAAAATATGAAGAGTCCACTATAATTGCGCTTTACCTAATCTCATTATAATGAATGTGGCATATAAATTTATTGACTTTGATGCTATGATGATCGAAATGTGAGATAAAGAGAGAGAGAGACAAGTTACCCATATACTCACCCATATACACATATAATTTGAGCTAAACGAAAGAGTTTTTGCTTATGCAATACAACATGAAATACCACAAAATAAATTACGAACATCAATCATTTTTTTTTTTTTATTTACGTACGTGCATACTAGCGGGAGTAATTTGTATTTTAGAATTTGGATGGTGGTCAAAGAGTATAAGGATACCTTTCTATTATTATTCTACTAGATATAAGTATAATTACATACATAAAGATCTTGTGTAGAGTGAGATGTGGAAAAGTTATTTATTAAAATAGATGAGCTGGTATAATATTGAATATTATATCATACAAGTTTATTAAGAAACTTACTAAATAGAATAACAAGTACTTAAATGTAGGAAATTATAAATTGAGTTACATTGAAATTACTTACTTCTGATAAATGCAATTGCAGTGAATGGCAGAAAAAGTACTAATTATCCGTATTTTAAATGAAAGGTCTCGAGATGGAAAATTTTTGATTTTTTTTTAGATTAGTGCCTTTTATATGGTACCCAGAGCATTTTACAGATACCTTCAAGGTAAAAGAATCCATATTAAAAAATAATATTAAATAAAATCTATATCCATTAAAAAATAAAAATTAATAAAATTCAAGAACATGTATAATCGAGTGTCTTTAGTTCTTGATTGAACTTATTCTTATAAGGGCTTTTTTCAAAATTCGCAATAGTGTGGCCTGAGCGATGCCTAATTCTTGAGAACGCAGAGGAATCGATTGTTTTGGTGTGTTTGTGACGGATGCTTGAAAGTTTACAATATTCGATCAACCCATTGTTGCACTGGCACCACGGGAACATCCAACTGTGAATATGTAGACTATGAATAGCTTGTCCACTGAGTCGAAAATTACGACTAAAAATTAAGTTTAAAGTTGCAGTTACCGATCGAATGGCACCCAAAAATTCCATGATCATCCAAGAATAAAAGATACTACTACACTACAGAGTAATTTTAAGTAATGAATGCCATCATAAATAAAAATAAATATGTGGTACTTATAAGCCCCGAAGGGCTCTTTGACGGAGCTTCTCTTCCATTACTGTTGTGCGTGTTAAATTTTGAGGTAGTAATAGAAGGGACCTACTTATGTTCCGAACAGCAGAACTCTAACGACATCACTTTTTCTGAGCTTTGTCGTAGAGTTCTTGTTTTAAGAAGCTTTTTCATGACAAATTGTTACTGTCGGAAGAATTTCCAATTGCTTGCCGAGAGGTCAACACACTAACCACTGAGCTGCAGCTCCCATCGCAATGCCATGAATGCCATCAAAAGTAAAAAAAAAAAATTTAATTCAGTTCTTAGAAGAAGAAAAAGAAGAAGAAAACAGAAGATTAAACACACTGAATTTGATCTCATTGGAAAATTTATAAAAATTAGCCACTAATTATGAAAGTAGTCGAATATCCCTGACAGGCGGCAACGTTAATCCGGATTAACGAGTTAATTCGAATTAACTCGGCCATTAACTGCAGCTAATCCGCATTAGCTCTACGAGTTAATTCTCAAAATTAAAGAGGATTATGGTAATTTGCGATGGGAACACTGCTGAAAATTAACAGCTGTTTTCTATTGTGAATTTTTTCGCGATCCAATTTACAAAACAATAGGTGTGCTCGCTAATAAAAAAAACTTTCAACAATTGTTAACAGTTTTCAACATGAAAAGCGTTGGCGAACAAATAAATTTAGCTGTCAATTACGAACAGTGAATGTCAATTTACAAGTTTCTGATTTCAGTTTTCAGTTCGCGTACTTCTTGTTTATTTTCTTATATCGCGAGTGACAGATGGCAGAAATTGATAGTGATAGTAATGTTGTAAGTGAGCAAACCTAATAAAACAGCAATCAGCTGTTTACTTAATTCGCAATACTGCCGTCTGTCAGGTTAGTATTTTATTCGGATTAAGTGCGCCGTTGATCCGGATTAACGCTGCCGTCTGTCTAGGATATAGTACATATGTCAATTGTGATCGAATAAATATTTTTTTTAATCTTCTTCTTTTTTCATCGAATAATTATGAAAGCAAGAAACATGGAAAAAAATTCACAAAAAATATGTAAATTAAAAAAAAAAAAAATTATTTATAGAGAATTATATTTTATGTGAATTTTTTGAATTAGCACAAAAGTATGCAAGCATTTTTGTACGCTCATTTTGAATACGAGTATGTAGGTAACAATTTAACATTACATTCTACATTACAAATTGACGAATGACTTTTTGGTAACGAAATAGTTAATTTAAATAAAATTAATTATGCCATCTATGCTTTCAATGTACTTAGAAGAAGACGTACATATGAGATGAGATTTATTACATTATTAAGAGTCTCTTTGTGAGTCACATCTACTAAGTACGTACATTGCTCTTCATACAGTTGTGACTTCAACTCGAATAATTTATTCAGTTGATATGTCCAATTATTGGCCCATCACATTTTGTTTATGGTCTCTAGATGGACAAATCAACGGATGTAGAAATGATACAATAAACTAGTACATATGTACTTATGTCCACATCATTATCTACTTAGGTATATAGCATACATATTGTATGCACTATAGGTACTCGTACCTATATTGAAGACGATACTATGTACACGATGTATAGAGTATGGCAATAGTGTCAAGAATGGTAACATCAATGACGACAATCAGCGACACTAACAGGCCTAGTTACACACATAAAAGATGCATGTTAAGTGACAAACGTGACACAACAATAATAATAACAACAACAACAATGATAATTTGAGGATTTTACAAATGTGGTCAAAAGCCGCAATACGAGTAACGACAGCAACAACAACAACAGCAACAGCATCAATGGCACATAAAAACGATATGAGCAACATATGCATTCACCTTACACCGAAGTGGGTGAATTGGTACTTTCATTTCGATATAGTTTATGTATAACAACGGTGATATGCAGAGAGTTAAAGTGAACATGTGGGAGTGGAAGAGAGAGAGAGAGACAGAGAGTGGGAGTCTTACACAATTTAACTTTGAACGCGAGTGACCAAAAATTTTGCAACACTTGTATACGTGATGTCATTACGCAAAAGGTAAATTTCAACTGTCACATATACATTTACGTTTACATATACATAGCACATACGTGGACATACATATTCAACGGATACTACTACGGTATACTTATTTGTACCTTTTGACTGGCTGGCTGTATGGTTGGTTTCAAAATGTGCACGTTTAATCTATTTGACATTTTTTGCAATGAGATAGATGAACATCAAAAGGAACACGTACTCGCTTAAACTAGGTACACTAACATACATATCACTACATAAATGCACTGACACAAAGTTAGTAATAACAGACATGCCATAGAAATACATGAGCTTTTGTTTGAAAAACATTAACTATCCATCCATTGTTGCATAGAGCCTCACAGCCTCTCCTACTACCTAGTACAGCAAATAAATCTGAAACATATTTTTATTTGAATTTGCATATCCATCCATCGTATTTAAGGTTATCATTTGGCTGGCAACAGCAGTAGTTTGCTCCAATGGAGTGATGGTGTGACGGCAAAGATCATTTAAACAAATGTGTTTCATATCCCAATAATAGAGACCTTCGAGGCCTCAACGACAACTGTTTCCATTTATTATGATTTATTTTATTTTTCCTTCGAGATCATTTTTAGATGATTTTATTTTTAGATAGTAAGAGTAATTGAGGCCTTTATTAACATTTTGTATCTGTTCGTATTTGAGAAGAGTTTATTGCAACTATACCGCATAAGTATACTATTATGATTAGAGTTGTCATTTAGTTTTATGGACTAATTTGGGTATGTGTACAACAAAAAGGAAGAAAATATAAAAATGAAATTTAAATCGAAACAAAATGTAGCAATAGACCTACATATGTTGCTTGTATGTGCAAGCATAATTGAGAAATATAAATGAAATGGTAACATATTGTTTCAATTTATATTTACCATTCTTTCGAATGGAAAACTTGAGTGTACTGAGGTATGCCGGTTGGCATGAAAATGGCTACTATTGTAGAATATGTGAAGCAATAATCTAAGATCTTCGTTTTGCACTATCTAATAGCGATTAAATGTGAAAATTCATTGATTATATTGTTACCCAAAGAAATCAAAAATTGTCATTTTTGAAGTGAAGTGTATTCACTTGTGATCATTTGGGTTACATAACAACAAGAAAAGTGTACAAATTTGCCACTTGTCAAGTTGTCAAGTCAATATCTTATAGAGAAGAGTCCTGAGGTCGCATTACGCTCAGAGAAATGAAGTGTTTGGTGTACTCTGTATGATGTAGAAAAGTGATCATTTTTAGATGATTTTATTTTTAGATAGTAAGAGTAATTGAGGCCTTTATTAACATTTTGTATCTGTTCGTATTTGAGAAGAGTTTATTGCAACTATACCGCATAAGTATACTATTATGATTAGAGTTGTCATTTAGTTTTATGGACTAATTTGGGTATGTGTACAACAAAAAGGAAGAAAATATAAAAATGAAATTTAAATCGAAACAAAATGTAGCAATAGACCTACATATGTTGCTTGTATGTGCAAGCATAATTGAGAAATATAAATGAAATGGTAACATATTGTTTCAATTTATATTTACCATTCTTTCGAATGGAAAACTTGAGTGTACTGAGGTATTCCGGTTGGCATGAAAATGGCTACTATTGTAGAATATGTGAAGCAATAATCTAAGATCTTCGTTTTGCACTATCTAATAGCGATTAAATGTGAAAATTCATTGATTATATTGTTACCCAAAGAAATCAAAAATTGTCATTTTTGAAGTGAAGTGTATTCACTTGTGATCATTTGGGTTACATAACAACAAGAAAAGTGTACAAATTTGCCACTTGTCAAGTTGTCAAGTCAATATATTATAGAGAAGAGTCCTGAGGTCGCATTACGCTCAGAGAAATGAAGTGTTTGGTGTACTCTGTATGATGTAGAAAAGTGATTGGGCAGTACTTGCTGAAAAATGTGATCTCTCTGTGAATCACAGTCAATTCAAAATGACATAGAGCTCTATTGTAAAGTCAATTTCATTTACAGAAGGCTTCTAAGGCTCCAATATAATCAGAGAAAGGACTTGTTTGGTGCACTATGTGATATAGAAGTCATTTATAACAGACTAAAACTGAGCCTGTTACAATCTTTTTACATACCTACCTACAAACACTCCATAAATCATTAAAAAATTCAACGTACTAACAAGAAACAAACCATAGTAAATATGCATTTTGTAGAAAAATTCATTTGATTATTCTTCTTCTCCTTCTTGTCGTCATTTAATAATATCAGTAGATATATACACACATACACATACTCGAAAGAAGAAACAATCAAATGAATTTTCACTGAACGTCAAATGTAGCATCATAGAAATTTTACACTACATAATTCTTAAATGCTTTATACATAGATATGTACTAAATATGTGTGACTTGCCATCGTAATGCATTAAAAATCAACCGACGCTTGATCGAGTTAGTCGTAACCCGACCTACTATTTGACACGATCTTGCTGAATTTTTGAATCAGCCCGTTGGAGTAGCTTGTTACCCTAACGAGTGCTCTTATATTCATGCTGGCAGTAATTTGCTCGGCGGCTATAAGTAGTTCTTGCTTTAAGCGAAGCTGTTAGTATTCGACCGATCGCTTAAAATAGTCGCCAGCGAGCCCTCAGCTCTGCCCGGGGTCATTTTGACCAACCGCATATACCAGGAGCAACCATCCGCCACACCGTTCGTTGTTCCTATATATGTATTGCTATAAAGGTCTCCCTATTCAAGGTAAGAGGTCAGAGTGGTGGATATAGGAGACCCTGTACCAGGCTACCCTACACAACAATCAGTCGCTTGGAGACTTCTGCTGAGGCGGATTTACCAGACGACTGATTCGTTAGGTGCGACCAGGTGGCACTGGTCAATCCTATAAATCCTCATTGTATAAGTAAGAGATTGAAAGAAAGGAAAATATAAATAAGAAAAACAAAGTAGTAGTAGTTCCATCAGTACCGAGCCGAACACTTTTCAAGTGTCGGTGTATTGATTGCTAACAGGCAATCGTGTGGAATTCGGTCCTCCTCCTACAACAAGAGTTTTTACGCTACCCTCTTGTTTGACCCTGACTGAGTAATACCCCAGCTGGGAAACAAACGGCACGCGTTACACACTGGACAATACTTCTACATAAATATGGATGGTCTATGCGTGACAGTCATTTGTCATAGACACTTTGAAACAACCATAAAGAGAGGCGGCAGATATGAAAGAATATATACTATATATCTTTTATGGATCAAAATCACGATATGTGGCGATTTAACCATGTCTACTCAAATCATATAATTATTGAGCGATCGAGCTACAAATTTGCATATACGATTATTTTCATCAACAAACAGATTAAAGAAGAAAGTTAAGAAAAAGTCAAAATCTGTTGGAAATTACGCTTACCTCCCATAGAAAAGTGTGTTGTTGTAGGTTGCGTTTTTCACACTTACCTCCTGAAAGTGTAAAGCTACGCACATTTTTTCACACATATGTGCGAACATTTAATTTGAGTAAAGCCTGACATATATTTTTAATCTCACCATGGAATAGATATGGTTAAAATGGGCTTTATCGAATAAAAATATCTCCAATCTTCCATACAAATGTATGCCTCACGTATGTTTTTACTTGGTAAATATGATAACATTCTATAATTAATCAACATATTCACCATCTATGGCTTTGAAATCCGACGGTTACCATATAATGTCCTGTATCATATTTGAAATTTCGATTTTCATACCGAATTTATTTCAGGAAGATCGAATATCCATTGACGAAGTCCTCTTCCAGTATTGTTGAGCGTATTAGACTCGAATGTATACATTTTAGTCAAGATGTTCGACAGAGCTCTTATGAGAAATGAGCTCTGGAATGGAGCCCCCTCACATGATCCTCATGAAACCTTTGCTTCCAGTGTGTAGAATTTAAGAAAGCCCATAGATATGTAGCGTATAATATTAACATATTTACATAATATCACACAATCATCCAAGGTAATAATAAAAATACACACCCTTCCCTCTTAAACAAAAATTCACAAAAACTAGTTTTTCGAACTTTATAATAACTTGCCACCTAATACTCATATCTGCAAATTAGGCTGTTGTATATGATTTCGGAGAACAAATATATACATTATATAAAATATTAAAAAAAAAGTCCTTGTAATAACCTTTAGGTAAATATTACAGAAAAAAAAAATATAATTGTGTTCATGTTATTCAAATAGAAAATTCAAATAATATTCATATCGAGAGTGATTTTTCTTTATTCTTTAATCTTGGCAATTCCCATGTGTCCTTTTTTTTTTTTTGGTTTGTGACACCTTTACTGAGTGTTCTTCTGAGTGTGTGTGTACGTTCTGTCCTCTTAAACATTTTCAATAGCAAGTGTAAGAAAAGAAAACGGATACATTTAGACACACACACACACACACACACACACACACAGCCATACACTTGCATACAATCATACACAGTCATATATGTAAGGTATACTAGTACTCGACTCGCATACAATCACCGTTGCTACAATATAATCAAATAAAAACGTAAATGTGTCGTCAAATTGCGCAAAAATTAGATTTTTCCCTTACCAATATCAACTTTGGCTCATTTCAGATTGCACCATAGTACATAGTATATGTAGTATATTGCCCAATGCCAAAGCACAAGTGACTGTCGGTAAAAAGCATTTATGTATGAAAGCGCTTGTACTCTCGTATAGTAGTAGCGATGTAGTAAAAGAATGAACATACAAATGGAAAATGCTTTTAACTTTGTCACACTAACCAACACACACACACACACACGCACATACACAGCAACATCACCCACACATATATATACAGGTGGCACAATACTAAATATGCTAAAAGCCAACTACGCTACCTTTAATTGGATTTGCGAGTATTTTTGCCAAAGCTAAAAACATCATAGCTACTATTATTGTAATTGTATCTGTATGTGTACGTTTGAGTGAACTTATGTACACACACACACACACACATATATGTAGGTATATATATGTATATCTATGTTCATGTAAAAGTCCTAAAAGCGTTGTGGACGTGAAAGTTACCAAAGCATAAGTTTGCATTTTTATGAAGCGTAATCCATATATATTGCCATCTATATGCTACCTATGTGTATATGGCTGTTTAAGCCGTGTTGGTCAAACATTAACCTATGTAACCTACCTAAGCGTATGTAGCGTATTGACAATGATGCAGTTTATAGATTTGTTTCTCCAAATTTTTTCTATGAGGGTGGCCTCTAATAAAATTCAGCATGAAAGATGACGGGGAGTTCTAAAAATGCATACCCCATATGTGATTCTTATATACAATTTTGTTACTAATGACCCCTGTCCCCTCTATATGTTTTCAACCAGTGCTATCAGCAATAGGTATAAACTTTTAATAACACACCATTAATACCCATTAATACCCATTAATGCCACTGCCACTGCTCTATCTACGTTTATAACATTCGGACTAAACCAAAGAGCGAGAGAGAGAGAGTTTGAAAGAGTGAGAGTGACCCCAACTAAATATTTTCTGTGCAACTTTTTTTCTCGTTTATTTGTTTTCAAATTTTACTTTGGTTAACTTTATTAACGTTAAATGCTTTTAGCCAGCTTTACTGAAATTTTCATTCGAATTTATTAACGTTAAAGAGCATTTTTTATTATGTTTCATATGCATATGTACGACCAGGTTACAATATGTGTATGCAAGAGTCAGTGGCTATAGCGAAGGATATTTGCAATATTCTGTGCTATCCATAAATATATACACACACACACTTAATACTTTACATATGAACATTTATAGAGCACCTTGTGCACATATACATTTTTACCTTTTAGTTTAATTAAAGGTTATTGAATATTGCGTTTGCTGTTAATATTGCTTCTGGTTAATTTGTTTAACACACACATACACAGAGACATACATTTATATATGAATATCCACTGCTATAATTGAATGCCCTCTGAAAGGTTTCCTATTTAAGACACATACATTTACATAAATTCATATAATTCATGTATATACAATATATAC
Source organism: Megamerina dolium (assembly GCA_963854835.1). NCBI lineage: Eukaryota > Metazoa > Arthropoda > Insecta > Diptera > Megamerinidae > Megamerina > Megamerina dolium. The sequence continues at coordinate 24,115,855 of OY978528.1, read as the reverse complement.
ATACATGTGTAACGTTGAGTCCTTTATATGTGTATGTTCGTCCTTTAGAAATTGATACTAAAAGGTAAGAATGTATCATCACATGTGTGTATGTTACTTATTCAGCTTACTAGCTGCTATAATATTCATAATTAAGTTTGAATTCATTAAGCGTACTAGATATGTATATATATTATATTCATATACTTATTGATAGTACATACTAGTAATGACACTTGCAAAACTATAATTATGTAAGCACAAATATATATGTATTGTATATAAAGGTGAAGATCTCTTGTGAAAATTCCTTCTCTCTGCCAACTGGCTTAACCCAGTAAGGGAAGCTTATATATTCAACTCGACGAAAGTTAAAGGTGTGTTGGTGGTAGGCGTGATTTTCATCCGATAGCGTCAACTTTCAAATATTTTATAGTCCTTTTCTTGCAGTTGAATTTTTTGATATGATTATGAAGGGTATAGGGTATATATATGAGTGGATCAACCAATGAGTTGATATGGTAGCTATCTTATGTAGATATGAAGCGGGGCTCCCCCCGATAAATATAATTATAAACTAAAATATTAACATGCATATTAGTTATGGTTTTAGTTATAGTATGGAACAAATTATAATTGTTTGCAACGCCAGTGCTCAGCAAGGTCAAAGGGTTAATGTTCAAATTTCACTTTTGTCTCTATCATTCCAACACTCAATGATCACATCCTGTACACACTCCTTATTATTTCTGTTTTTTTTTTCTTAACTCTCATAGTGTAGACGCACTTTTGAAAACATCATTTTAATTAAGTTTCACTTTGTGAATCCATCGTCAGTATTCAGTTAATTGATTTCAATGTCATCATTGCTGTTTGATTTCAAAGGGAAATTAGCACAACAACAACAACAACAACAACAAAAATACATGAAACTTGAATACTATCTTATTGGACTGCTTGCTGCTACTGTCTGTACTATGCATGGTTCTTTGACCGACGGCAAGATGTATTTGTAATTCATAATATTTTATTTACTTTTTCTTTTTATCCTATAAATATACTACCAATGGGTTTTTATTTAGTAAATAAATGTTAACAGTTGATGGTGGGCATGTTTGTAATTTAATTTTTGGTTTCAAATTAATTAAGTTTACTAATAATTGTTTAAATAGTCGTAGTAATAGTAATTACATTTATACTTACATAAAGTCCATTGCTCTCGTGTAAGGAAGTACACTATGAGTAGCATATATATATTTTAAACAAGTGTAAATTGTTTTTTTTTTTTTTAATTATTTATAGAAAATTTGTATGTTATTTTTTGTGATGTTATTAAAAACTTTCAGAATATTGTGGCCGGTCTTCATGATGAAATCTTTTGATTATGCAAAAGCAAAAGTAATATTTCAAATATTCAATTCTAACGCGTGCTTTTGTTTTTCAGATGTATTATTACTCAACCAACCAGGTTAAACAAGAGATCAATGGAAAAACTCTTACTTACTGTCAAATTGACTACTTAAGTAGAGCAGAAGGCTCGCAGTCTACTACCCTAAGCACTTAAAGGCAAGAAATCTTGTTGTCGCACACTGTAGATGGATCTGCTTCAACAGAGCACTCGTTGGTGATAAATCACTCAACGGTTCGTTCAGTTGCAATATTTTTACAACTGAAAAAAGGCGCTTCAATAGTAATCCTAACTGGACAAGCACATGTAGATGTAGATATGTCACTAATCCGATCATGTACGCAAAACAATTTTCTCGACTCTTGTTGGTTTAGCATCATATTTATCTATTAGCCGCATGCTGAACCATACAAGAATTCTCATGTTGACTCCATGTGATTTTTTTTTTGCCTATGCTTTTAGAGACTTTTTAAATTAATGGATAACATAGGAAAATATATGAACTTACTTATACGTCTTGCAGTTGTAATGCACTTTGGCACAAGTGCTCCGTGGGCGCGTCTCACCACCAAACCCCGCCCAAGTGTACGAGTTCGATCTCTAATCGCGACATGGATTTTTTTTTTATTTATTTTGTTTATTTTTATTTTTTTATTACTATTATTTTTATATTTTCATTTTATTATATTTTTATTATTATTATTATTATTATTTTTTATTAAATTTCAATATAATATCAATATTCGGTATTTGTACCACGAATAGGCGTGTTAGCAAAATTTGACAACATACTTTTGTAAGAGACGTAGGTATGTGTTTCATTCGATTTCAGCCATTCAAAAATCCATTCATTTGTTGGTGAAAAATATCGTACGTACCAATTTTAAGCTCGATAGCTCTATAATTACGACAAACAGACAGGCAAACAGTCAGACATGGGTAAATCATCTGAGATCATGATTCTAATCAATATTACATATCCTTTACCATATCTGTCACCTTTCATCTTATAAACGGAAACACAAACTCAGTGCACTCTTAACCCTTTGACCGACTCTCTGAGCTCTTGATTAGCGGCAATGGTTCAAAATCAATTTATTTTCACTCATTTATTTATCTTGCTTAGATTTCACTGCTTTGCTTTAATTATATTTAAGCTTGCTGAGTCAAATGTTTGCAGGTAGTTGACATTTTTGACAGAAACTTTGATATTAAATAACAAAAACAAAATACAAACAAAACTTTATTATCAATTGTGGTTAACTGTGGTATAGAAATGCAATATCTTGCCATACAAAACCTGTTGTTTGCAATCTCAGCGATAATGTTTTACACTCGCTCACATCGATAATGGATTATAATTTTATTTATGTCCTTTGCACTCTCTTATGTATGAATTGGTAAATGAAAATAGCTATAGTAATATGTATTGTAGTGGCACGTTGTTAGTTAGTTTGTTAGTGAGATGGTAAAATATCAGCCAGTATCTACAAGCATATCTGGATATGCATGTTATGAATGTTATATATACAATATATAATCATTTCAGTTTAGTATTATGCATTTTTGCCACAAACGAAAGCTTTACATAATAATCACAACAGCAGATGCATACAAAACCAATAGAAGTTGTTGGGTATGTATGTATGTATTTATCTGCTTGTATGCTCCTTGCCGAAATTGAGGTTGCAATTCTCATTTTGTGGTTAATATTATTATGAATTTTCATTGCTATTATTGCTGTTGCTATTCATTGTCGTTATGGCAATTGTATTTATACTCGTAGTTAGTAGTTAGCCTGTACCTACTAAACATATACCTGGACATGTGGAATGTGTGCTTTTGACAGATACCTTTATAAATGCATACGGATGCAGTGGTTGTATTAATGTCTGTTTATGTAGGTTTAAACTTCTACACACACACACACACACACACATATACACATATTCACCTTTATGCGTGTGGTTATATAAATGTAACTCGTTTATTCGAATGATGATGTACATCTCTTAAAGATATGTTTGTGGTGAAATTTGTTGCTTAATTGGAAATTTTGACTAATATTACTACAATAGATCCATTGTACTATGTACACATATAGTTAGAATTATATTCGTAAGTACAATATTTGAATTGGTTGCCAACGATATGAATATAATAAATACCTCTTTATACAATTTTTATCTTTTTAAGCATGATTCATGCCTATAGGGACAACGTAAAACGGCTGTACTGTAAGGTGCTCGAGAGCGAAAATTTGACGTCACAATTCAAAGAAGTATTTTTTTAATTCCCAAGAGTAAGAGATTACAATGTAGATGCTTTTAAAAATGGCTCTATGGAGAGCCACGACCAAGATATGTCACAAGTTTTCAAGCACTAGGTATCAGAGAATAAAGTAAATATATGAATATCGATTCTAGAATTGTTGAAAATGTGCATAAAATCTACTATTTTAGTTAAGAATGTCCATCACAGTTGTAGAACCATATATAAAATAATCGAATTTTTCTATAGAAAAGACCAACGCTCACTTCGAAGAGAAGCCATGACGGATAACGTTTATATTTTGCCTAAACTCGTATTAAACGTTTGTATCTGCAGTGGGCAAGAACCGCCCGAACACCGATCTCCTACAAATTATTATTTTTATGCCTTACACTCAAAGAGGTATATTGAGATGTAATACTCATAAGTACTAATTATTGCTCAGAATTACGATATGAGTTGATTTAGCGATGCGTGTCTGTCGTCGTAACTATTAAGCAATCAAGCTGAAAATTTGTACTTGATAGTACTTGCATTAACGAGGTACGCCTACCATACGTATGCTTGCCAGGAAGGGAGCTGCAATACCATTTGTTGGCCCAGAGCCCTTCTGTGGTGTAGACAAAGGAGCTTTATCGGTGCTCATTAAAATGAGTGAAGAATCAGAAAGACAATCATACTGGGAAAACCTACCAGGGTTGTCCCAATGCAAGACATTTTTAGGGACCTATAACCCAAAACGACTTGAGGAATGTATCAGTTTAAACAATAATAATATAAGAATTATAACAGGAATATTGACAGAACACTGCAGGCTGAATTATCACCAAACGAAACTGGGAATCTTCTCGGATGAAACCTGCCAACATTGCAGGGAGGAGAATGAAACTGCAAAACATGTGTTGGGAATGTGCCCAGTACTTATACACACAAGAAAGAAAAACTTCTGGGAATTTATAATACCGAAACATCTGCTGAAGTCCATTAGAGCAGGATCTATACTAAACTTTCTTATGGATGCTTGACTTAGAAAAATACTCTAGTCCATGAGATGGGGTACACAATAGAACTAGGGTCGCAATGCAATATAACCCTCTAATAATAATAATAATAATAATAATAATAATAATAATAATAATAATAATAATAACAATAATAATAATAATAATAATGTATGCTTTGACATTTTGCGCAAAAAAAAATATAAACTTATCAAGTTGAAGATTTTCGAAAGTAAAGTTAAACTTTTTTTCAAGGTTTTATCATTGCCTCAAGCGAATACTTCTCTATGATCTAAGCTTTTATTGGTTATGAACGATGGCAAATTGAAGATGCACAACCTATCTGACATTATAAATATATCAGATGGTAGTGTTTTTACCATTTTACATGAACATTTGGGTATGAGAAAGCTCTGTGCAAAGTGGATGCCGTGTGAGGTCACAGTCGACCAAAAACAACAACAACGCATTGATGCTTTAACGGAGTGTTGTTTGCCATTGTTAAACCGCAATAAAACCAAATTCTATCGTCGATATGTGACAATAGATGAAACATGGCCATCACCATTACACACCACAATCCAATAGACATTCAGCTGAGTAGACAGCAGTCAACGAATCGAATCTAAAGCGAGCAAAGACGCAATAGTCGACCGGTAAGGTAAGGTAAGGTAATATTCATCGGCGATATCCAAAAAGGAACGAATCATCATCAACAGCGACTATTATTGTGAACTTTTGGACCGATTGAAGGTTTTGCAAAAGAAAAAAGGTGTTGTTTCCATCAAGACAATGCACCATGTCACAAATCGATGAAAACGATGGCAAAATGGAATGAATTGCGCTTTGAATTGATTCTCCACCCAGCGTATTCTCCAGATTTAGCCGCCAGCGCCTTTTCCATGTTTTCAGATCTCAAGAGAATGCTTTCTGGAAAGAAATTTAAGTTCGATGATGTAGTAATCGCTGAAACTGAGGACTACTTTGGACGAGAAAGAGAAATCGTACTATCGAAAGTGGTATCGAAAAGTTGAAAAATCACAATATTCGTTGTATCGCCCTCGAAGGCAACTATGTTGAATAATAAAATCGAGTTTTGTCAAAATTTTGTTTTTTTTTTTCATACTTTTCCTACTCACTTATTGAATGTCGTGTTAGATAGCAAAATTTTATAAATAAAATTTTTTATAAATAAATACATCCTTTTGTTTCCAAATTAGCTTTAAACAACGTTTGAAATTCATATAAAAATTTTGTTTACGATTTTAAAGTTGGCAGCTCTGCCAAAAATTATATCATCAGTATGAGTTTTCTACACTCATCATAATTCGGTTATATCATAGAGAGAATGAGTAACTGAAAATAAATCTGCATCATTGCTAATTCTTTTGCACATACACAAACATAAATGTTGTTCAACTTGTTTATAACTAAGTACGAATATATATCTAGTATGAATAAGTGTCTATGCTTATAATTATAAATGGAAAATAATTCCAGCTCAATTCATTTCGATTGTTTGTTTGATGTTGTTAGTAGTAAGTAGGTAGCCTTCGCACTATGGATTTATCTACATTTCATAAGCTTTTCTATTGGAGGTTTTTCTTTTTTTGATTGTACTTTGGTCTACACTTGCATGTGCATGTGCATGTGCATGTGCATTTTGGATTTAGACCACAAAAGAGCAGATAGATTACTTTGGATTTGAAAATTAGTAGATGATATATATGCAATTAAAATTTTCAAAATAATATTATTGCTATTATTTTCTATTATAATTTTTTTTTTCTTCTCTTAATTCGCTACATACAGATAAGGAGATAATATGTGTTGTACAAATTCGATTATAGACATTTTTTCAAAATAATGTATTCGAAATGATTTCTTAGCAACAGTAGTATGGTGGATGGAAAACATCAATGAATACTTGCAATAATTATTTACAATTATTACTTGTGCCTTTCACCTCTTTCATCTTTTATATAGATGTGTGTATGTGTGTGTGTGTGTGTGTGTGTGCTATTTTGCACTTTCTACTTAAAATGGCTTTGATTATATGAGAAAAATATTCAAAAGATTTCTATGCCTACGGCTTAATCTGTTGTTACACATGCGTTTCCTACTACTACTACTACTTTCTTTGTCTCTTTACGTTATACTAAAATGATTGGAGTAATGGCTTTGTGTTTGTGTGTGTTTGTGCTTGTATGCGTATGAAGGTATTTAAAATTTTAATTAAAATTTTACATAAAACCCATAATTGAACTTGAAATTTAAATGTATTTATTTTTGAATAACATCTACAAAAGGAAACAACAGCATTGAAACAAGCAGCTTTGGCAAAAGAAAGAAGGTGATAGAATGCGGTGAGATAATATGTAATATAAAGTATATATATGTACAATACATAAAGTTATATATGTATTTGTATATGCCCCAAAGTGGTGCCTAGTATCGCTTCATTTTGTTATGCTTATCCATACTTACTATATTCGTTTGGTTTTCACTTTGTTTCTTTGCTCTTCTTGCCATTATTGTTGCATGTTTCAAGTACTTATGTAGTACATTGCTTTACTTTGTTTTCTATTTTAATTACATAAGAGCATTTATGCCTAAAGGTTACGCACAATACACAAGCATACACATACATACAAAGATATCTACATACATAAACTCTTATAACGGGTATAGTATGGTATTGATGTGTGAATTTATATGCTTTCATATTATACCTACATATTGACATTAGAACTAGTCAACAGATGTTTGATGTATATTTTTAAGCTCTAAAAAATTTTTTGAAAGGTTTTTGTCACAAAAAAAAAAAAAAAAGATGCAAAACAGAAAGATTAAAATTGTATTTAATAAATTGTAAAAATTAGATTTAATATAAAAACCCGGTATGAAAAAAAAAAATATTCGAAATATTTAAAATAATTATTAGATTCCAAGAAAAATCAATTTCTTAAAATTTCATATATTTTTCGTGCAGATCTAATATATAAAATACATTCTATACATAATTTGTATCGTTTATTTGTATGCAAGGATGAAATAAGTGTTTTTGTTAAACATTTTAATTGAAAATTGAATTTCTTTTTTCTACATGCTTCATCGGCGTTTGCTATTGAGTAAAAAATTTGCGACTAATCTCTAAAGAGAGTAGTTCGGGATTAATCTTTCCGGGATCAATCAATACGATTAATGAAAATAAATTATTTTGTTTCGAAGAGCAAAAATGGGTAAATTGTCAAATAATTTAAAAGAAAATATAATTAAGAATTATAATGCATTGAATGAAAATTTCTAACCGTACTAATCTACAATTATACCCGTTCGGGTATAAAAGGGTACAATTGGTCTCTTCATAGGACATGCTCGAACAAAAGGGAACAGTTCAATTCATATAAAAAAATCAAAAGTGCGATTAGTCGCATATTCCTTTGCGACTGATCCCGGATACATCCTAGACCAGTCGCATTTTTTGCATGGATGTTATTTAAAAGAAATATGTATAATTCGAATATATATACACAAAAAAAAATTACATTTAAATATTACGAAATATAAAGATTTTGCACAATGATATCACAGTGGCAAATCGTATTTGTATAATACTAATTTGCAAAATATTTACTAAAAAGAAACTTTTATTAAAAACAACATCAAATCCATTTATTAGAAAGCATCCACATTTTCAGTAGTGCTCAACTTTGATATTATGATAGTTAATTTGATAAATCATAGCATATTTTTTATAAAATATATTATTATTTGACACTTCGTCATCCAAAGGACTGGACTACAATCGTATCAATCAGTAAGTAATATTCATAGTGTGCTTCGCCCAATTTAGGACTCATCATCTCACAAAGATGACAATTCGTAATGCAATTGAAAACGTTTGAACTCTATTTACTTAGCCCCTTGAACTCTCGTTCACCGTTGAGTTTGCACAATGAGTGAGCACTGAAGAAAATATTACAACCATTGAGGCCAGTGTTGAGAATGATTCAAATCGATTCGTCATCGTGCACACAAACTTGTCCTACGCTCTTCGTTTGGGCTTCAAGCCTATAAAATTCTATCACTGCAAGAGTTTAAATAACTCGACCATCATGTTCAACGTGAGTTCTATAATTGAACAGTTGCATGTCGATCCACTGTTCTATCCTCAAATTGTATTCAGTGATAACGCTCACTTCTGGCTCAGCGATTTTGGAAATCAAAGAAAAAATTATCACAACTTGGGGAGACACTATACAACATGAGACCCATCAACCACCATTAAACCCAGAAAAAATGCATTGTACGGCACGGTTTATGGATCAAAATCATAATTCGGCCATACTGCTTCAAAAACACAGAAAATGTAGATCCATATTCATGAATTTTTCTTCTTCATAAAAATGCATTAACATAGTTCGGAAGAACTTTAGCTTCAGCACGACAGTTCCACATGCCATATTACCAGCAATTTATTGAAGATTAACTCTAGATATCGACTTATACACTCACTTCCAAAATGACATAACTCGACGACCCAAAACTCATTATTGTTGTGTTATGTGAAGTAATTAGTCTACGTGAAAATACCACCACGTCTAAAATGGATGCCCTAGAATGGCGTATCTCAGATGTTCCAATAATGTCCATATACCCCAAGACATTATCCATCCTTAAAGCCATATGTAGAACGATGTAACGATTAAAAGAAAAATTATCACTTCTCTAACATTTGGTTTGATTATTACAATTTACAGTTGTTTTGATATGCAAGTTTATATAACACTTGCCGATCAGATCCTGATTTAGTCTTATCATTCACCTCTTCCGCCTCTTTCCCTCTGCAGCATTTTAACCAGAGAGCCATTTGTCACAGTCCGGATGTATAATACCCAATCTTACACTCGCCGGTTTAAATGCATAAGATTATTCAATTAATTAAGCAATTTTTTGTGGAAATCTTTGTTTTCAAATTATACAAAAAAAAAAACCTCTAAAAATTACCACAAGATGTGAAGACTACGACATACTCCATTTGAAGAAAAATAACCGATCTATAAAAGTGGTATCCTATATTTTTGCATATAAGGATTAGTGTTGGCGGCAGGCATCGCATAGTATCGAATAGTATAAAACCTTGAAATTTTGTAACCGAATATGTAATCTCACTGAAAGGGAAATTCTTTACAATTTGTTTAGGCAAGGTTTAAAATTACGTTGGCTGCAAGTTCTAAACAATCATGTGTGTCTGAGCTAAGTGCAAATATTGTAATGATACTCCTGAAAAATGGAAATCATAAAATGAACAATAATTACTGCCCCATCATTATCTGCTTAGAAGAAAGCCAGAAGGCGAGATCTCCTCTCTAGTATAAAAAAATTTGTGTTAGAAACACAATAATTATCATATGAATGTGATGAAGGTAGCAACAAAATTTTGCTAGCATATTTCTTCGTATTATATTTTTCTACGATAAACTATAGTGATATTTTGTGGATACTCGTATATTTTAAGAAATATCCTTTACCACTTTCGCAGAGTATTTTCGTAAATAATGAACGCCTAAAATATATACAAGATACATAAGAAAATGGCTGCGGCTTGTTGAGTTGAGTGGGTGACGGCTCATTGATATTGTCGTATTGGTGTCACTGAAACAAATACATTTACGAATAAACAAGTTTGTATACACAATACATTTATGGATACTATAGAATATAAATAAATATATATATATATATATATATATATATATATATATATATATATGTATCTGCATATACTTACAAACGCAATTATTGCAATAAATTCAAAGGATTACGATAGAAGCACGTTCGTCGAATTATGAGCAACATTTGTATTGCTTGTTTTTCTTTTTATAGTATTGTTGTTGTTGTTGTTGTTGTTTGTTTTGTTATTGTTGATGGTAATATTGCTCACGATTGATGATGATGATGATGATAATAATGATGATGATAATGAAATTGATGATAATAATATGGCCAATGATGTAGCAATATCGTTGCTGTATTGTGACATTTGGAAAATTATAAAATAGAATATAATTTACTGCTTAAATACATTTGTACACAAAAATAAATATTTTCGTATAATATTTTTTAGTTACTCTTTTGTCTTCCTTCCTTTTTTTTATGTATTTTTTCTCTCTTAACATTTCAGTGTGCATTTAACGCGCTTAAATAAATAAATATAAGAAACAAAAAAAAAAAAAACAAAAATCGAAATATTAAATAAAACATTGAATCAAGTGTAAATAAAAATGAATTGCATTATATGATACATTTGTGTACATACATGAGTACACATATCATCATCAACAACAGCAGCGGCAGTGTCATCATTATTATCAACATTGTTGCCGTCATCATTGTTGTCGTCGTCGTCACGTTTGTATAATTACATATGCATAGATACACTGGTTGAAATATTACATGCAATAATTGCATACAAAGCCTCACGCTTTTGTTAGTTTATCAAGCTTATTATTGTTGTTGTTGGCTTTGTGTTGTATTGTGTTTACTGTTTTAATAAAATTAAAAATTTTCTACTCAATTACAAGTTATTTTGCACTCGTATATTTATGTCTGCTGATCAGATTATTATGTTGACTGTATGTATTCGCATTGAATTGAATGAAAGATTAATTATTAAAGCTTAACTATTGTAGATGGGCTGTTCTACGATTTATTAAGCAAACATGTTTACTTCTACTGGAGTTTGAGATTTTGATTTTGGATGATTTTGATGCACCTCATCTATGTTAATATTCGGGTACAGCTCATACAGTTTACTACTGAACCGAATTCGATACTCGTCACCAACAAAAAAATATCCTTAGATATTCCATAGGATTTTGCTTTGAAAAATTCCAAGCAACATCTAATCGGGTGCCTGTTCGTTCTTCGACTACGGAATTAATTACATAGTCCAAAGTAGGCTGTGATCATTACTGGTGTTAATGCTGGTTCTAAGATAGTCAAAGACTTTATCTATTTCAAAAGACCAATTGAAAACAATGACGTCTTTGTAAGACTCGATGGCTATTTATTTTTTGACGTATAGTATTTCGTTTGTACTAAAAAAAAAATAACTTCTTTTATGGTCCTGATACCATAATAGCCAATCACGTGCAATTTTAATTTCGTCGATTGCGTTCCGGTAATTTTGATGTCAAATGAATAATGGAAATCGTCGAGTCTGACCGTCATGTAAGTACTATTTCTATTGCATAGGAGCTAAACATTGCACAAAAAACCGCCACCGGTGCAACACGAGTTAATGTAAAAAAACCTCATGTACCGAATTTCCATCTGCTAATTACTGCTGAATCACAACAAAATCGATCCATTTCTGAAGCGGATGGTTACTGATGATAAAAAGTGGGTCACTTACGACAACATCAAGCGAAAACAGTCGTGGTCGAATAGCGGTGAGCCGGCGCAAACTGTGGCCAAGCCAGGATTGACGGTCAGGAAGGTTTTGCTATGGGTTTTTGGAGGGATTGGCAGGGAATCAGCTACTATAAGCTGCTCCCTTACTGCCAAACTCTTAATTCGGACCTGTACTGTCAACAATTGGACCGTCTGAAAGAAGCAATCGCTCTTCTATTGGCTAGTCTGAGGAATTGTGTTCCATCAGGACAACACCAGGCCACACACATCGATAGTGAATCGCCAGAAACTCCAGGAGCTTGGTTGGGAGGTTCTGATGCATCCACCTTATAGTCCAGATCTGACACCAAATGATTACTACCTGTTTCTGTCTATGGCGAATGATTTTGCTGGTGAAAAATTCGCCTACAAGAGAAGCTTGTGAAAATCGACTGTCCCTGTTTTTTTGCCGCAATATGGACGAGGGTTTCTATGAGAGTGGCATTATGAAATTAGCTTCAAAATGGCAACAAGTTATCGAACAAAACGGTGCATATTTGACCTAAATCGGATCATAATAACTATGCTAAATAAAACCTTCAATTTAATGCAAATATAATATATTAATGTTGTCGAAGATAGTGTGGCAAATCACCAGCTCATATTATTATCCCCATAATTAGATAGCAGAATCCTCATGATTAGGAATCATTTAATAGGAAATTTCGAGCGGTATTAGGCAGACCAAAGAATATTCCTTTGTAATTTAATTCTTGAACAGACTGTTAAGAGTGGCCATGTACCCGGCAAATAGGTAGTGTTCGTGTCGATTTATTTTTCTTATGTGTGCTCTATGATTTGGCATGCATATTTGATATACCTTGAATACTTAGTATATATCAGCAATACTAATTAGATCCAATTAGGTTTTTAAGTGAAGACTTCACAGTATGCAATATAAGACATTGAAAGAGAATTTCTATTCAAACTATTTATTCCATATTAAATCATTGATACTATATATTTAATTTAAAATATAATATATAATAAACAAAATTACCTTTAAGTTGCATAACAAACAATCTGCTCTTATTTGAAACAATTACAAAGGATATTTGCTTACCTGCAAGAGATAAAGAAAAATATTAAATTTATTAAAATCAAATGTGGTTTATTATATAATGTATATATCTATTTCTATTTTATATTCATAAGTACGAAATGAAACAATAGCAAATTTTATTATATTTTTGCATTGACTAAAAATATATAAATCTCCAAGGAGCTAAGTAAATGATATTCTGTGAGAAAAATTTAAATTATTCAATTCCCATATAGAATTTTTGGGCATTTAACTTGCACTATTTAAACGCTCTTTTTTTTGGGATTCTGAATTTAATTTAATTGTAAGCGATGAGATCATGTGTAGAAATATATTGCATAAAATCTTGTTGAAAAAATTAAAAAGGCTCCTTTATGCCAAGCAGGAAATTGTATAGCAAATATAAAGCTTATTATATCATATTTAGTTAGTATATTGCATTTATCTATGCACACATCGAATGCATAATAAATTGTATACCACAAAAATTGTATGCCACAAAGTAGCATAAAGAATGGATAATTCTGAGTTTTATTTTTTATATTTATTTTTTACGAATAAATTGCACTTAGGTACACAGATACGAACAAATTTTCCAAATTATATTTGAAATGAAAAACTAATTTCAAAAAAAAAAAATATAAAAAAAACCAAATTGTTCACAAAATAAATACTAGAATCTGACTAGTGAAACTAGTGAAGAAAACCAACAGTTTGTTGCTTTCATGTGTATGCAGGCAGTGGTCAACAATGGTCAGCTTTGGTCGAAGAATGGTAAAGAGCAGCATTTAAAATGCAAACACCTGCACCAAACAAAAAACAAAAAATATTAAGGTGTTCAAATACGAAGTACTTTATTGACCTTGCACAGATAGAATGTGGGAAAGAAGAGAGAAGAGAAAACAAGCGTCAGCACTCATACGTACAAACACTTGTGGGTTTCGTTGATAAAATATTAAATATTAAAGGTAGATTCGGCATTAAAATACCTTTTCATCATCAACATCATCAAATTCCATCAAATATAATAAAATAGCAGAACTGAACTTACATCCCAGCAAACCAAACGTTCGCAACGATTTCGCGATAGCGCATTTTAGATATTATATTGAAAAAAATCATTTCAAAATCAAAATTTTGAAAATCTTATTTTTACATCAAAATAGTACTCCTTCTAAAAGTTTGAAGTAATTTAGGTTCATAAATGATTATAATCGCTATATAAAATTGTAATTTTAACAAAATTTTCAAACTCCTTATGGAATAAACCAATATTTCTTTAAGAATCATTCTGAAACTTGAAGCACATTTATTTGTACTTCAAAATGATGCAACAGACAAAATTTGAAATAATTTCATTTATAAATAAATAAAGTTCCCGCATAAAATCGTAATTTTTCTTAAACAAAATTTTTCAAAATCCCAAAATTAATATCATTTCAAAATTATGTTCATTATTATACTGTTTTCATGCTGAATTATAGTGATTTTATCGAAAATTAGAAAGTCTTAGTTGTGCATTAAAATATAATTCCATATGAAATTTAACAATATTGCTTCACAAAAATATTAATTTTTTTAACAACATTTTTTTTAAGTTTCCAAATTTAAACAATCTTATTTTTATATCAAAATATTGGTTCACACTAAATTCAAACTCAATTTGTTCATAAATATAAATAGATTCCATATCAAGACTTAATTTTTTAAAATAAATATTTCTTTACCTCTATGGAAAGCTTCAGGATTTTTTATCCCATTAATTCAAAATTCAATACAGGGTGCTCCACGATGTTGCCTTATCTAAACCAATCAAGCCAGTTGCGGGAGTCAAGCAAGGGTGCATATTATCGCCACTAATATGAAATAAGCAGAATGGCGTTGGACTGGAACCCTAAAGGACATCGCCGCAGAGGACGACCCAACGGATCGTGGCGACGTAGCCTTTTTGACGAATTTTTGGCAGTCGACGAGCGCCTCACATGGTCCCAGATAAAGGCAAAAGTGAAAAATCGACAACATTGGCTATCTTTTGTTTCGGCACTATGCGCGTCTAATCGGCGTGACAGCAGCTAATAATAATAATTCGAAATTTTGTTAATATTATTTATACAACAAAATAGTTCTGCAGACAAAATTTGCAGTCATTCCACTCATAAATAAATAGAATTTACATACGAATGTGTTCGAAACACATTATGGTTTTCTGGGTATGTTAGTACACATAAATCTATTGGTTGGTCGGTGGTTTCCAATGGAGTTAGGTATACAGTATTATGGGTGCAAATGCAGTCACTATATGCTACTGAGTCAATTTATATTTCCGCAGCAGATTGTAAACAGTCATCCATCCATTCGTTTGTTCATTCATTGCTACTTATGCATTTTGTTAAAATTTATTTCAACGAATTTCTGGACTACTTACATTATACAGTACTACGTACAAAAACATACAAAATCCCAACATCTATTGAAGTGTTGCTTCTTTTCACCCATTTGTATGCTTCTATCTTTATATTTATTTATTTTTTTTTTGTCTTATTGCGCTCGGCATAGTAATAATAACTGTTTCCGACATTTGTTGCTTTACAAATTGCGCAAGCAAGAACGATGTTGTCAGTGTCGTTTTCTTGCCTTGCTTATGTATGAGCACACTCCAACATTTAGGCAGTCAGACAGGCAGGCAGGCAGGGAGGCAATCACATTCATTTCATTTTGTAAAATTTATTTACATGCTCAGAGTCACTGTGCAACCACTTCCGCCGGAAACTAGCTTTTAGCTCTGCCACAATGACAATGAAGTTCCTTTTAACCCGGCCAATTGTATGAGGAGACTATACGTATGTACTAACATTGCATTGCATTGCCAAGATTCAGGATGTGTTTTAAGGCGAGAGGCGTTAATATGGCGCCACATTTAAACTGTTGAAGTTGTAATGAAAAATGCAAATTCCCTAAGGCAAAATTCTTGCAAACAACATAAAAGTCTGTGCAGCAAGTAGTAGATAAATACATTCGCACACACACATACACACATACTCATATAAGAACGCATTTGAAGAAAACAAGCAACAACCGAAAAACAAGGGAACAAATGATTCAAAAGGACTCCAGTGAATTTCAACAGCATATGAGTATATGCGTTTGAATGTATGTGTGTGTGTGTGTGTGTGTGTGTGTGTGTCTATGGCAAATGGCAGGAAATTTAAATACGTTCTCCTTTGTATTGTATATGTACTGTATATAGCTGCACTTTGTGAATGTCAGCTACAATTTCATTACTCTGTTATATGTATGTACATATGGTAAAGTGTTCAGTGTAAATAAAATACATATTCTTCATTTATTTGATTCCTTGGGCCAGCCAGGCAACCTTAATCCAGCACAGCACATTACAAATAATTTACTAAAAAGAGATTCAAGAAATTGAAATTCAACGCCTTTTAAAATTAATTAGCGGATTTAAACTACACTACCCCAACTTTGAATTATTTTGTCTTTATGTTAGTCTTTCATACACACACACACACACACACACACACACACGATGATAGCGTTGGCAATTAAAATAAGCGCGTAAAACCAAGATACTATACGGATGGTGTACTCGTAGCATTAAAAGGATAGAATGAATATGTTTACATACCTTTTGTCTGGCCTTGGTGTAAATCAACAGGCCTAAATGCGCATTTGTTAATTTTATATATCCCAAGATTAGCGATGAGAATTTTAACATTTAAATTATGAATATTTATGTTGAGTTTTTGTGTGTGGATTTTTTAAGAGAAACATATAGTTGGTGTAGTTTATATCTTTTTTGGTGTGCTTAATAGCAAAAATAATCATATTTCAATTTTTTTCTCTGAGTTTCGGGCTGTCTATTGAAGACGTATTACCTTCGCATCAGCCTTATTGCTTGATTTCTAATTATAAAAATATTTAGTTCCCTAATACTTCCAAATTGCTTGTTTTATGTAGGCACAAAGCAAAGCAATGATGACTAAATCTACCCAAATGGTTATTCTGATCAGTACTGACTATGGCTCTTCACCATTCCTGTCTTCAAATTACTTGTTCGACATAATAAAGAAATTAAAAGTTACAGTAAGACAAATTTGAGCACACATGATAAATTCAAAAAGATTCTCAAAATAGTCGAAAAATAAAGAAAAATTTATTAAAAAATATGATTTCGAGAAATTTTACTTCTCTTCTGATAAAATTTCATTAAAAATGTTTTATTCGTTCTGATTTCATTGAATTTTTTATTATTTACATACAAAATAGACATAGACAAATTCGTATTCAAGTGTGCAACCTACAGATCAGAATGCCAACACACTAACCACTGAGCTACAGCACCCTGCTACAGTAATATTGAAACCAATCTGGACTTATGGTATCCAGTTATGTGGTACCGCATCTCCTCCTTATATTGAAAAACTCCAGCGAACACAATCCAAGTGTCTGCGAATGATTGTAAAAACACACTGGTATATGAGGAATGAAAACATCCACAAAAACCTAAATATCTCCACTATCTCGGAAGAAATCACAAACTTCTAGAAAAGTTACTCTCTCAAATTCTTTATTGTTAGCTTTCCAGTTGAGAAGATTCAATAAATAGATATTAAAATAAAAAAATAAAATAAAAAATGTGCAATCAAAGATTTAGTATTGTAGTTCTGTGTAACCATTAAAAAACATACTGGACCACAAAATTCATATATATAGAGTATTCAAATCATTAAGCGGAGTACTTCTTCCGTAATTAATTTCTGTATTCGGGTCTTGGACTTTCTTTCCTAAATAATCCAGTGATCTTATGTGCCAACACGAAGCCCGCAATATTCATGGAATTTTAATTTTAAAAGGATAATTATTTGTCTATCTACTACACATTACGAGTGTTCACTTCAATCATCCATGGAAACCACTGGTAAAATAAAATAAATATGTGGCACTTAAAGCCCCGAAGGGCTCATTGGCCAAGCTTCTCTTCAATTACTGTTGTGCGTGTTTGGACAGTATCAGAAGGGACCTACTTATTTTAGCCGGTTCCGAACGGCAGAACCCTTGCTACATCACTTTTTCTGAGCTTTGTCACAGAGTTCTTTTACAAGCTTTTTCATGGCAAGTTGTTACTGTCGGAAGAATTGCTTACAGATGGGAATTGAACCACGACCTACAGATCAGAATGCCAACACACTAACCCCTGAGCCACAGTACCACACATCGAAACCACTGGTGGAAACATTAAAACCGAAGCTTAAAGCATCAGCGATCTGAAGCACCGCGACTTTATTCAGCAATATAAAATTTTCGATAAGCACAAATAATTTTTGAACTATGTTATTTACATATTATGAGAGGTAGGTAGAATAACTGCGACCCTGGTCGCTCAAATAGCAAACAAAATGCCGTTTTGAGTCATAAATCTCGCTAAGACCTACTGAGTGTTGAAGGATATGTTACAATCAGCCGGAGTTGCTTATAAATTGAAAGGAAGGGAGATCTCTGTTTTAGTTAACTGTCTTAGGTTATCAAAGAAAGGGCTACCTAAGGATGTTAATCGGTTTCTGGCTAAGGCCGGACACTTACACAAGAAATGCTCCATCGTCTCCTTAGCAGCTATGTCGTTACAGCTTCTGCAATGGTCGTTGTGCGGAATACCCATTATCTCTGCATGTGTACCAATGGCCCAGTAGAATGTTCATACAGGTTTGTGTATGACGAACCTAGATCTACTCAGAAGGCTCCTTGTTCTCTCCTCATTGTAGTCTGGTCAGGTGGCTTTTGAAATAGCGCAGTTTGTGGTGCTTGTTCATTTCCGCTGCGCTTTGTTTAGGTAGTATTTTTGAATAATCCCCTTGGCTTCGGCTAGGGGAAAGTCCACATCGGTATTGGTTGTTCGTTCATTGCCTGCAGATGAACCCCTACGGGCTAGCTCATCAGCATTTTGATTACCTGCAATTCTTTGTGTTGTAGAACCCAGATAACTGATACATCGAGGTTGGCAGTTAGTGGGGTTATTAATTGTTTACATTCCCCGACCACGTTTAAGCTAACAGTTGGTGCGGCCAGCGCCTTTATAGCTGCCTGGCTGTTGGATAGAATTGTTACCTTTCCAGTTATGTTCCTCTGCTGGAGCAATTCGCATGCTTGTAGAATCGCATATACTTCCACCTGCAACACATTGCAGTAATATGGGAGTTTTACGTACGTTGATATTTCTAAGGACTCCGAGTAGATTCCTGCTCCAACTCTGGAGTCCATTTTGGAACCATCAGTGAAAATTTGTGTATCTCTACCCGCCAGGATCCCACCTTTCTTCCACATATATGAGTGTTCATTTAGAAATTCTCTGAATGTTTACTTCAACCACTCAATGAAACATTTCACAAAACCATTTCGATTCGGAACCACTTTGTACATTAAGATTTTACTCAAACTTCTCAAATGGGCATATTCAATTATGCACGATCCATTTGCAGCTTAAGCCAACTTTAGCTTAAATGCTTATATTATACTCGTACATATGTTCATATATGATTAGAATCTGATGACCGCTTGCATTAGTCTTTTGGTGGAAAATTTACTTATGTGGTAAATGAACTCTTCATCTCTCATTCTCTCTTGTTATCTGTAAAGCCACAATACTTAAGTGTATCTAAACTTGTATGTATTTTAATACTTTCATTATTTTTATATTTAAGTGCAAACACACACACACACACACACACACACACACATATATACTTAGTTTATTTAGTGAAGCTTTTAGAAGCGATTGTGCGAGAGAAATCTTCAATGATAATTTAATGAGATTACAAAAGTTTTCCTAAAATAAATTTTCAGTTGATAGTCTTACATTTTAGAGACGATGAGGTCTATTTTCTATTATTTATTGTACTATCTCATACTTTGTTTGGTATATTTAGTTTAAATTTAATCCTTGAAATTGACTGCAAAGGAAATCTTTATTACATTGTAACTGGTATGCTTAAGTAAGTAAGTATGAGTCGTGTATAGTTAGTAAGTATGTTTGTAAAGGCTAAAGGCGAAAACTTCCAAATTCCAGTATAACAAGCCAAACAAGTATAAGCTTAGTGTATGTTGTTTGACATTAGCACCATCCTGTTATGCATCTGCTCATACATATTGCTCTTGATTTTATTGTACGCCTTTAAACAATGTTGTCATCGTTGTTGTCGTCGTCGTCGCCGTTGCCGTCATAGTCGCCGTTTTCGTAGTCGTTGTCGTCTTTGTCGTCGTCGTCGTCGTCATTGTTGCTAGTTAGTGCTATTTTGCCATTTCTTCTGTTGCTGTTGAGCCAATTAAAACCACTTGACATTTCCTCGCAAACATACACACACACACACACACACATACAAACACGAATACATTCAATCGTCTTGGAGTCGCATTTGAAGTATGTTCAAAACACATTCACTCGAACTCATTTATTTAAATTGTAAGCTTATTGTTCGCCTAAAATTATGCTAAGCTTTCTGTGTAATATAATAACAATGCCGAAAACTTTTGTTGGCAACAAAGTAGGTATTCTGTATGCTTTCTACTCTACTTGCCTTCAGATTTCAACTTTGTGTCAATTGTTTTGTTTTTCTAGTTTTTCCTGAGTTGTTATCGTTAATTTTATTTTTTGTTTCTTCTATTTCTTCATCATTCACATAATTTTCAATTTTCTTATGCCAAAGTCTGTAAGAAATTACACCAATTGGTGCACAACTAAATACAAACACAACAATGGACAAAACGCGACGCATACCTATGAGTGTATTTATATACTACATAAGTTTAATAGTGTCGGCGAGTAAGTACGTATTAGTTCATAGGTACGTGTGCATGGATGTGTTGAAAATAATTCACACATTTTTTGCAGGACAATCATCACTTGAACAAATTTCTCCAACATTGTTGTCTATATGCACTATAACTAGCATTCAAAATGTTGCTGCCAAATTTGTCAACGATGTTTTGCATTTTATTGCAAGATGTATAGTATATGTATGTGTTAATATATGTAAATTAGGGTGACTATAAAAAAACAATATTTTCATACACAGCAAGTTGCGTCTATTTTCAATTATTAGACCAACATAACCTTAGCTTAGCTTTACTCAAATGTCAAATCTTTCTTTTCGCACAGTCTTCATACAATTAAAATCATTTTTTTTTTAATTTTAGAATTCTGGCACACCTTAATGTGCATGTAAGTACAATAATATCCAATAAATTACAAAATATTAAAATGTAGCAATTCTTAGACAACAATCTATACACTCAGTTCATCATATTTAATTGCCGATATACAATGAATCATATAAAGAAAAAAATAATAATAGGAATAAATAAGAATTCAATAAATCTGCAAAAGCTGAACTGGAGTAATTTCTCATTATTCATCATCATAGTTATAGCACTGACAGACGGCAGCGTTAATCCGGATTAACGATTTAATTCAAATTAACTCGTGCATTAACTACAGCTAATCCACATTAACTCAACGAATTAATTCTCAAAATTAAAGAGGATTAGGACAATTTTCGATGGCAACACTGCTGAAAATTAACAGCTGTTTTCTTTTGTGAATTTTTTCTCGATTCAACTTACAAAACAATAGGTGTGTTCGCTAATAAAAAACTTTCAACAATTCTTAACAGTTTTCGACATGAAAAGCGTTGGCGAACAAATAAATCCAGCTGTCAATTACGAACGGTGAATGTCAATTTACAAGTTTCTAATAGTTTTCAGTTTGCGTACTAATACAACAGCAATCAGCTGTTTACTTAATCCGCAATACTGCCGTATGTTAGGTTAATATTTTATTCGGATTAAGTGCGTCGTTAATCCGCCGATTAACGCTGCCGTTTGTCTAGGCTATTAGGCGATTGAAGTGTTAGCAACTAGACACAGGTATATTTGTCAAACCGATATTGCCAACTACGTGAAATTTATACCAAATAATAGCTGTTTATATTGTTTACAAACTACCACAAGCATTTTCGTCCACATTTTGTAGAACAAAAGTTATTCGAAATGGAATTCAATCGTAATAATGTGATTGCGTTCTATTCGGATGAAAAATCACAACCAGCTATTGTTCGTGAGCTCAAGCATCTCAAAGTGAATAAAATTTTTGTGTATCGTACCATAAATTGTTACATTGATACAGGCAGGTTTGGAACGTGAACCTGAATGACTTGAACGAAATCCACGTCGTAGTGGTAATCAAATGACCAAAGAACTGAAAATATACCAACGAAGTATTCGACGCATATTCCAAAATTAGCTCAAGGTAAAACCGTACAAGGTCCAAAAGGCTAAGGAGTTGTTACGCTTGCACGAACGTGGCGAATTTCCAAACATTGTGTTCTCTAATGAGAAATATTTCCCTATTGAGCAGTTCATAAACTCTCAAAATGATAGTTTTTACTTAACTGAATGCACTTCCGAAAATTTGATACTATGAATGGCCACCCAAAGTAATTTTCCGTCTCAAGTAATGGCATGGGCGGTTGTGACCACCGATGGAAGCTCTTCAATCGAGTTTTCATCGAGCCTGGTGTCAAAGTTAATGCGACTTATTATTGAGAAAATGTTTTGGGAAGTTGCTTTAGAGTCGTGGGTATGCAAATATTTCGGTCGTAGACTATGGACGTTCCAACGAGACTCGGCACCATCTCATAAAGCTCGTGTGAACCAAGAATGGTTCACACTTCATTTCGTCCATACAATGTCTACCGAATTCGCTAGATGCAAATCCGATGTATTATTTCATCTGAGCCATTTTGGAGAGCAAGGTGAGGGCTAAAAAATATGCCAGTATGGATGCGCTGAAGAAAGCCATTGGTCGGGAATGTACCAAAATAGCGGAAGAACACATTCGTAAAGCATACAACTCATTTTTTAACCGTTTGAAGACCACAGTCAAGGCAAAAGGTGGCCATATCGAGCTAGAGTTATTGACATTTTTTTAAAACATGCTGTACTGTTATCACAAGAATTTCATCCAATTCATTGCTCTTGTAATTATCCACTGGGAACGATTTACGCTAAACGGGCGTCTGACAATATTTCAGAAAAGCAATATCGAAATAATAGAGAAATGTGTTTACTATTTTTTCCAATCTTAGCTGTAAATATTTTCGTGTTTTCTGGGGATCGATTATAGTTATAATATTTTAGAGTGCGTGCCAAGCTCGACCTGTTGCCGAAGAATTACGGATGGCATGAAAGTTCGGGTCGCGGAGTTTTTATTTAATCTAAATGCTATGCAACAATTCCTTCTACCCATGTTTCAATGTTTTAAGTATTAATTTATATATTTGCTATCAACAGCGCCATGATGTGTGTGTCTTTGAAAACAAAGGGATCTTTTGCAAGCGAAAATCGAAAGCGTTACGCAGCCGGTACGCTCATAGACAAATACTGTTTACTGACGAGAAAATCTTCATCGTAGAAGAATCGTTCAATAAACAGAATAATCGTGTGTATGCTTGGTCTTCCAAAGAAGCATCCAAACTCATCGCGAGGATCCAAAAAGACCTCTGCTCCAACTCACAAGGCAAAAATGACCTAACTGTGGCAAAAAACAACTTTTCGGATTTCATATCAACAGATGATTAGCTATCTGGTAGTCCAAACCTCAACCCGTTGGATTACAAGTTGTGGTCGGTATTAGAGGGCATGGCTTGCTCTACTCGACACCAAAGTGTTGAGTCGTTGAAGAAAGGTCTTGTCCGTGCAGTGGACAATTTTCCCATGCATGAAGTGTGTCTCGCTATCAATGACTGGCCAGATGGCCTCTACTCGTGCTGGAAGGCAAATGGAAGTCATTTCGAAATAGTTATTCTAAGATTTGTAGCCATTGAATAACTCAATAAAAAGAAAAAAAAAAGTTTGTAAAATATTAATTCGTTTTCATTTGGCGTCGATTTTTCTGTGTATCAATGTGCATGAATTGTCGTAAGGCAGTTATACGTAAGGCAGTTTTTGACATGACATCAATGTGAGTAGCAGAAACAAGCATTCAACAAAATATTGTGCACTTAAAATCACAAACAAAAAGATGCTATGAAATGGCTTATAACTCAAACCTTCATTTTGATTCCATGGAATTTTTTTTTTTACATAAATAATAATGAATAATTAATATAAATTATAAAAAAAAAGAAGATTTTTACATTATCTAAAGTTGAATTCAGTCACTGCTCACCTAGTGATGATGTTTGGCTCTATTCTAGTGCTCACTTCAATCTAACTACTCCTTCACTGCAATGTTCTTTTTTTTTTTAATTTATTATTAAAATGTTTACATAATTTAAAATCCATACACATTTGTGCACTTCAAAATTAATATCTTAAAGAGTCGCTGCAAGACTATTACAGATTAGCACTACAAGTAAATACTCCACCACAAACACATTAGCTAATACAAGTGAGTGGGTAGAGATATTTATGTTCCACATTCTCCAACCAACACTTTGCTGTATATGTGATATTTCTTTTAGCCTGCCCTGACTTAAGTAGTCCTTGGTGTCTGCTTATTCTTGCATCAATGTTTACCCGCTCGTACGCATACTACTTACTTGCACATTCACAAATGTTGGTTCTCGCATTTAATGTGCCTCGTTCTTCCTCCTGCACTCAGGCAGGCAGTTGTTGTCAGTGCATTTTATATGGTTGCAGTAATTGCGCGAATTTGTATTCCTGTCACGTTATTTCATGTACTCTTATACATACCAACATAAATACAAACGCATATAACCCGTTTCTTAATATGATCACCCGTCCATTGTGCTCTTCGTCACATAAATTCGTTTGAATGTTGCTGATGGAAAATATACAATTGTACTTCATGTGTGTGTGTGTGTATATATGTTTGTATATGTTTGCTACTACTTAATACTTTCGCTTTAAACCAGCGGACTTAAGTAGTCGACACATAAGATGTTATATAAAAAAAAAAAACAGCAACAAAATAAATGAAATATTTTAGAGTACTTTAAAGTGTATTTGTATAAGATGGTTTATGCTTTAAAGCATCAAAAGGTTTTCTAATTTTCAAAATGGCATCATAAATACCAGAGATCGTTATTTGAGTATTTATTTTATACTCTACATATGAGTATACCGCATGAAACATTTCATTGATGTGTCTTAACACCATTTAACACTTACTTATTTAATGTCTCGATGGATCCTGCCAATATGTTAAGCCAAATATTTGGCCATACGGCAAATACTTCCGGTTGCCGGAAACATAAAACAAGTCGCCAACGGAAGTCATGCAATATTTTTATGATTAAACTTATATCGCATGCGATTATTATGATTATGATTATGATTATGATTATTTTTTATTACCTTCATGGATACACTGACACTGTTCTTTGGGGTTATAGGTTTGTGTTCTTGTTGTGGTTTTTTTATGTATGACCGACCATATATACGACTGTACTACTGAAATGATGAAGCGTTCGTTGCTTATGTGATTTTTATGCTGATGATGACGTTTTTGTACGATGAACGTGCAACGTTTACCGAATATCAACATGCATAAGCTACTGCCGTATAAGCTATTAGCTATAAGAAAACCGATTCACACGAAAATGAAATTAACTAAATGTACCCCCAAAAATAAAATGATGAAAAAACAAAAGAAAGACAAAAAAAAAAATATAAAGAAAAAAACCTAAAGGTGTTTACGATCTCTCATAAAAGAGCATAAATTTTAATTGTACAGCGCTGCTTCAGAATAATTCATATTGCCATTGATGGTGGTGGTGGCGGTGTTGTATGAGTATCATTTAATTGGTAAACGAAATTAGATGCGAAGAAATTGGTTATTGCTTAAGATAACACTTAAGTTTTCATATTAAACTTCATCGTCTTCATCGTTGTTGGCGTTGTCAATATTTGCCATTTATTACAATTCGATTTTTAATTTCAATATTCGACGGAGAGGATGCATTTACGCAGGTAGCTCGATAATATTCAGGAATCTTATAATTTTCATATTTTCTTATTTTTTTTTTGTGTATTTTAAACTCACAAATGTCATGAAATTTGTGCTTTCATTTGTGATATTCATAGTCGAGGTCTATCTCTCTTCTGTTCCTACGATAACTGTCGTAATTATAGAACGATTGCTTTAAAAATTGGTACATACGATTATTTTCACAAAGAAATTATCGAGTTAAAGAATGGATGAAATCGAATTAAAAACACGCCTATCTTTCATACAAAATTATATTATTGAATTGATGTTTTCATCCTTTATCCTCGAAAATGTAAAGCCATCAGGCTGAAACTTGATATGTAAGATCAGTGTTACCTTAGAATTATTACATTAGAAAATAAAGATAATTGATTGAAAACTTCGCACACCTCCCATACAAAATATGTTGATGAATGTAGGTTTTTCATAATATGCGCACGAAATTATTAAGTTATCAAGCTGAAATTGAGTACATGCAATTATTTTTGAAAACTATTAGTTATGTTCAAAAATGATTTGAATCGGATAAAAACAACGCCTACCTTCCAAACAAACATGTGCTTCTGAATGCATGTTTTTACATTTTGCGAGTGAAAATATAAAGTTATTAAGCTGAAATTAGTTATTCATAATTAAATTTACTCACAAATCAAAATAGTGAAAAATGAAATAGATTGGATTATAACAACGCCTACCTCCCATACAACCTATACCAAAATTTAAAGTAATCAGGCGAAAAATCTATGTATGTTGGTACGACAGAAGATCATTTTCTATAATAATAGGTACATATAACGATGCTTCAGACTTGTATATCTATTGCATATATATATATTCATGCATTTCTAGTAGTAGTTTAAGCATACCACCAACAAAAGTGTATCGATTATCACAAGAAATATGAATCAATTTAGGTTAATACATTTTAAAATTGCTTTTGTTTATCGATTCTTGAAAATTCTCAAACAACGTATGTATATTTTGTACGTAATGCTAAGCCTAACAACCCCTTCAAAAACCCCGCCCCGCGTAATGGCATATCGTAATTTAAGTTCAGACTAATTCTACAAAATTCCATACACCATATACTTAATACGCTAATACACAGCCATGTGTATTTGTATGCACAAATACAGAACATAACTTTTGCCAATAAATAAGCACGTCTAATCTCAAAAGCACTTCATTAATTTCATGCCACAATAAAACGAAGAAAAATATATAAAAAAAAGAGAATGAGCAATAGAGTTAGGGAGAGACTAAATGAGATAGATGAAGTATCAGTAAGATTGCATGTAGTAGGTACATACATACAGACATATACATGTATACTATATATGGTACTATGCTGTACCGACAGTGCAGCAAGAGGATTTAAGTTAATAAGCCATTCGAGGACTGGGAGTCACGGTCGTAACAAATGAAGAAATGCTCGTTTGAATTTATGACAAACCTTTGCTGCACACATAAAATTATAATGCGAAAGATTTCATTCACCCAACTCTCTCTCTCTCTCTCTCTCTCTTCCATAATAAAAATGCATATTGGTATTTATGTACAAAGGTATAACAAGGAGCAACAAGAACATCATCAGCAAATATTAGATACAACCGTGGCGATAGCAAATATGATAGTAGGAGTGCTTTACATGCTTATAACAATGAATCTGTGGCATCTTCCTTCGTTCGTTATTTACTGTCTCAAACAACATTCCAATTGTACAATATATATATATATATAAATTCTGATGAATCTGTGCAGTAATAGCGGTAGCACTTCTTCTTCTTCATACTCATACTGTAAAATGCAATTTTTACCTTTAAACCAATGTAAGTATTAGTAATGCCACATTGCTCATAAGGTGCATATGTATTCAGCTCAATGTATCTCTCGATGTATCTTTCGTATCCCATTCACATTTCATTCGTACATAACCGCTTAGAGCATACATACGTACATACAAGTGTACATAGAGAAAATGCAATTCGCATAAACCAAAGTCAAATCCCCGCACGTAATCTAGTCTAATAATAAATTTTACTCGAAAATTTCAAATTCATAATTCAAAACTCATATTTTCCACACTACCGCGCCGCCAACGATGCAACAGCAATAGAAGCAACGTTAACAACGACAACGACGACGTCACCATAATGATGATGATGATAATGATGATGATGTGGTGAATAGCGTTGGCGATGTTAGAGGTTAGCGTTAGTTAGTTTTCTCCTTTTTTGGGTGCTACCCATCTCATACTTAGCTTTTATTTGTTGCACTTATTATTACTGTATGTACAGTGTGGTCGTCTTTAAATAAACTAGCATTTGCATCAAGCTTAAATCAATTTGTACAATTGCTCGTTTGTATTGAATTTTTCCCATATTTTGTTTTTTTTTTTTTTTTAGTTATTAGAAAAAAATGCGCACTTTCCTAAGAGTTTTTGGGGCGCGAAATGAATTGATTTCGAATTTATGAATTTTTCATGCAAAATTTTAAATATACTAATGAGGAATTTACAAAAAGATCTAATATTTTATTAAAATAAATTTGGGTGAAAGAAATTGCAATATTTTTAAATGCAAGATTTTCAGTTCTGATCTCAAAATCATAAATTTTTAATACTGTAGATGAAGCAGTATGAACTTATGGTGACTGTCCCCACTGTACATATATGCTTCTATAATCAATTTCTCTCGTACTCCCATTTAACCACTCACTTCTCACTCTCTCATTTTTCTAAACAACAAATTGTATTGTTATTGGTTTCTTGTTATTATTATTATTCTTATTATTAATATTATTATATTTATTATTTTTATTATTATTATTATTATTATTATTATTATTATTATTATTGTTGTTGTTGTTGTTGTTGTTTTTTATTATTATTGTTGAGTCTTGTCTCATATGCAATCGCATTATTATCTTGATGGAATATGTAGTTATTTGTTGCTGTCATTATTATGATTGTTGTTGTTGTTGTTGTTGATATTCTTTTTACTACTACTAATACTAATGCCAAATTTATTTTCCAAAAAATAATATCTGATTTAGTAGTTTCATAGCTGTTTTACTTTAAACACTGTGATGAATGCCCATGAAGAGGAAGGCCGAACCTTCGGTGCGAAAACTATGTACTGGAGAATATGCTTGACGCAAGCGACAAGAGAAAAACTGATAAAATCCACAGCATGTAGCCAAATTCAAATATGAGTTCTAATAAAAAAAAAAGAATGTTGTCCTGCTGTGAAATGTAGTTCGTGCTTGTTTTCGATGGTGTAACTTTAGGTGAAGGTCTATGAAAAAATTAAAGAATGTTTCTCTAAAAAAATTTGTTGTCACTCTTTAGCAGTGAATGTGGTGTTCTATCCGTCTTTCTAGTATTTTTAATTTCCTCTGCTTTTAAAAGTTTTGCTAGTTAAATTGAACTGTATTGAAATCGAACTATTTTTCGCAATAAAGTCGAACATTTTTTTTTTGTTAAATATTTTTTTCCATGTTCACTCTTCTTGGGAGCATAGAGCCTCAACAAGACTCTTCCATAGTACACGGTTCAATGCTGTTATTTTTGCGCCGTCCCATATTTTTTTGACATCGGCTAGCTCGCGATCTACTCCAAGTATTTTTTGGTCGACGTCGACCTTTTCTCCCTTGTCCAGTGCCATTCTTGTAATGCTATCTGCAGGTTTTCTAAGCGTCATCACCACTTTCTGTTTTAGATTTGCAACAGGATTTCATTCGTTAGTCTCCATAGCGCGTCGTTGCTGATCGTGTTCGGCCAGAATATTCTACAGATGATACGGAGGTGTTGACGAATGTTTGTAGCTTTTGTGTGATGGTGTTAGAGATCAGAAGAAGGAGAAGGTTTAACGTGAATACCTGCCTGGAAGGCCTATTTCATGGAGCACAAAGCACGACGTATCAGAATTAAGCGTCGATAAGCGCCCCCCAGAACTAAAAGGCAATGACTTTTAGCCCTGAGGTACAAATTTGGGGTGCGTGAATGGCCGCACTACCCACCCTTGGTGCGGATCGAGGCCCATCTTAAACCTCTGCTGGACTATGAGGTCCAGCACCCGGTTGAGAATGCAACTCCACATCGAGCAACCGAGCTCTACCCGCGTACCTTTGGGTATAAACCACAGCCGCCACGGAGTTCCCCGAATGGCCGTTCCCAACGATCATGTTGGGAACGGCATTCTTCATTCTACGAGAGTAACCATTTTTTCCAACTTATTTTCTACAATGAAATCTCACACCATTACATTTAAGAGTCACTGCACAATACTTCTGTATGTATTTATGCAGCTTCCAACATTGGATTCACTATTATAATCACTGCTGCCGTAACCATTATAATAACAACACTAGCAAAAAAAAAAAAAAAAAGAAAAAGCAAAAAACAAAAACAAGAATAAATACCTATACATAATGTAGTTGCATTTAATTTGGTTTTGGTTTCAAACCTGAGATCACATTGCTGATGCTTATTGCTACGGCTGCTACCGTGTATGTAGTTGCTTGTTGTTGTTGCTGTTGTTGTTGCTGCTACTACTCTTCTTGTTATGACTATGCTTGTGATTTACGTTAGACAGATCTGGTATTTGTTGTTATTTAGTGTTGTTCTCCGCATATTCTGTCTTCAATTTCTCAACAATATTCTTTAATACTTGTTATTGTTGTTGTTGTTGTTATTTTCGTTTTCTACCTTATATGTGTATGGGAGTGTTTTGCGGATATCTGTGTGTGTGTGCGGGTGTGTGTATGTTAAAATTCAAAGGATGTCTTTGACTGTTTCGTTCATAACAATAACGATTACTTTTCTGTTCTTACTTGTACATTGGATGATGGTTGTTACTATCATACTATTGCCGGTGTTGTTGTTATTGTTGTTATTGTTGTTACTGCAACAATAGAATGCAATTTTGGTTGGCAGCATTTATAATAAAGATACGTACGATATATACATACATGTGTACGGTTTTGTTAGATCAGTGCAAATTTTTATAATAGTTTTTTTAAGAATGTTTCTACAAAAATATACGTAAAAAAAAATAGTGGTCGAAAAATCTGCTCAAAATTCTTCTTCCCCAAAAATAAAGCAAATGAGCACTTGAGAGATGACAAAAATATTTCAATATTTCACATTCCACATTCATCAAAGGCAACTGTAGGACGGATGAACTAGCAAGGCATGGCCACAACATTAGCACTCCACCCCGACAAGGCATCGGTGCCAATGCCACTGACAACTTGTAAGTTACTGATAGACAGATTCACCATCGATACTGCCAACACACTTTGGAGGCAGACAGGAAACTGTTTAAATAGTCGGCTAATGTGGCCGAAATGGAACTTATCTCGAACTAAAGTACTTTTGCAACTAAGCAGGCAGGACATTAGAATGACAATTGGGGTTCTAACAGGAGACTGCCTTCTTGGAAGACACACGAATAGCTGCCAAGATATAGAGGAAGAAGAAACAGTTGAACATCTCTTGTGCGGATGCCAGGCTCTGGGCAGGAGAAGGCTCACTGCATTCGGAACGGGTTTTCTTGGTGGCGTCTCAGAGGTTGCGAAAATAAAACTAAAATAGATAGTGTCATTTATAAAATCCACAGGTTGGCTCAAAGAGTACCCAGTTGGGTAAGGAATAAAACTTCGGTGGTATCACAATGGTCCTTTAATAGGCCTAAGTGCGTCGACAGACAACCACTCAACCTAACTACCTTCACATTCCAAAACTAAAGCCATTGCATGTTAAATGCTTTCCGTTTTCCCTTGAGTCAGCACAGCCAATTTCTCTTAGTATTTTGCTAAACCGAATAAGAATTCTAATGTTCTAATACGTATATTATTGTATACAATGAATGAAAATCATATAGGCTGGTACCAATACACATTAAAATATATTATTGATATGTATTTCCATGTGTTTTCGAAATGGACAACATATCACACCCTAAGTAACTGTTAATAATTATTAATTATTTTTTTGACTAGCTGTCTAGGGTCTTAGTTTACCAATCGCAGGCCGTGAATTCGATTCTCGATAGAAATTACTTACAATGCATGTGTTTTTATGTAATGTTTTGTAAAAAAACTGATTTCAGGTAGCCGATTAAGAATGAAAGAGTTACTTTATCGTGAGTTAGAGCTCCTTAAAAAGCTTCTTAATAGAAAGTTTTTAAAATTTAGACTTTGAGCATAAAATTTAAATAGAATTTCAATATTTTTTTTTGTTTTTTTGTAAATCTCATCTTTTTTACAAAAAGCTTTCAACGAAATAATTAGCTCTGAAATTTTACTGAATGTACTGAAAATGCTATGTATTTTTTTGTATAGCTTTAATCTAATATATCACAAAATATATGTACTTCTTAACTGTGACATGCAAAAAGTGATACCTAATTTGTTTTTTGCGGGTCCTACTCTCTCTCACTCTCTCACTCTCTCTCTCTCTCTCTCTCTCTGTTCACGGTCATCATAGCCAAAATTATATTTTTGAAAGGATAATAAAGCTTCTGAAATGTGAAATTATAAGTGGATTAGGCGTTTCATTAGTTGCCTCTTTATTTTGCATTTTTCTTTTACTACATAATGTAGCCTTGCTCATCATCATCATCATCATAGTCATAAGAATGAGCATGAGAATATCCATTATTGTGTGTTGATCATTATTATTTTGAAAATTTTAAATACACATAGTACTAATACATTACAAGTAGGTACATTGTAAGGTAGCTTGTTGTTGCTTGTGACGGGCATGCAATAACAATGATGCTCGTACCGTAAATATGAAATGTGGCGTGAGTGTTGGAAGATTTGTAAAAAAAAAAGACTTTTAGCAAACTTTAATCACTTTTAATACAGTTCTAAATTAAAATCGAACAAAATATCATGTATAGGTCTGTGTATGTACTCGTAGCAATTTTGATGAATTTATTCCTTAAACTAACCAAAATCAATTTGATTTCTCCTACTATCATACCATTGCTAAAGTGATAGGGATAGGAAGTGTTAATAATGTACTTACTTACAAGAGCAAAAAAAACAACAACAGCCCTTCACTTCATTTGAATACACACACACATACACAGATAAATTCAGTACATTTGCGCCCAAAAAAAAAAAAAAATAAAGAACCTGCTTAACTTTTAACTTTTATACTTTATTTTCATTCCTGTTTTTTTCATTCTTTTGGCTATATTTTTATAAAGCTTCAATTTATGTTGTAAGCATATTTTTTTTCCTTTCTTTTTTGTTGTAAAACTTTTTTCCTTCATTACTTTTAAGATTTTCTTGTTTTTTTTTTTTTTTTTTTTGTGAAGATTTTGATTTAAAGTGACTTTGAGCCTCATAAGAGCTTTATAGATGTACAAACTTACAATCATGATTCACATGTTATGCATATAAAAGAATTGTCATCATATGCCTAGCTCCCAGAGGAGGCTTTTTCTTGTGTCCTTATGATTTTGTTTTTTTTGATTTTTCGTTTTTTAAATATTCTTTTATTCTGTTTTTTTTTTTCAAAAGCTTTATACCACATATATATACCATTCCATCTCTATCATAAATATACTATAAATGACAAAAAATTTGCGCCTAACTTTTATTTAAGGGTTCACTCGGTTTGACATTGAACTACAAAGAAGCAAAACGAAAAAAAAAACAAAAACACGAAATCATCAAGTGTTTCTTTGTTTGAAAGTTGTTTGAAAGGGAGAAGGGACAAAGTGGTCTACAAAAAAAAACGCCACCCAAATTCAAATTCACTGATTACTTGCCTGAAAGCTTGAAAGAAAAAAAAATTTGTTGTTTATTTTCGTTTTTTATTTTGTATTAACTTTTCACAGCAACAATGAATGTTTCTCACACCAACTTGAAGTAATAAATTGTCATTGACTAAAAGCCACTATATCAGTGTAAAAGTTTTATATAGTACTTAGCGTAGTAAAAATATAAGAACGAAAAAAACATGATAAAAATAATAAATAAATACAATAAAAGTGATGATAATAATAAAATGCGAATTAATTAAGAAACGTGCTATACAAAGTGAACCCTAAAGACGTTGCAATGGTCAATATTCACATTTTTAGAATTACACGAGAGATACTACTATACTATTTTAAATATTATGTGTTAAAGTATAAAAAAGAAATGAAGGCTCTATATTGAGTCTAATACGCAAAAGCAGAGCTTTAGCGATGGTTCATTATCTTTACTTATTCTCTACCGTATTCGAATGTCACATTTAGTTCAACTCAGTTCGAATTGTCCGTAAAGTCCGTAGTTGACTGCCTGCTCAGACGATGAAAAGCAATCCATTATTGAATATACCCAATTATGGCCAAATAAATTGGACTGTAATTTGAGGGCATCGATTTCGGAGAATTATTTAATTTTCACATAGAACTGCTAAGGATAGTGATAAAAGTATATTTAAATTGAATTGTTAAGCTTTCATATTTCATTATTCTGTGACAAAGCTCAAAAAAAGTGATGTCACAAGGGTTCTGCCATTTGGAACCCGGCTAAAGTAAGTAGGTCCCTTCTAATACTATCCGAAATTCAACAAGCGCAACAGTACTAGAAGATAATTTTAGCCAAAGAGCTCTTCTTTCTTTTTTTTACTCTTCAAAAGATTACAATCCGATCATTAGTTCCGTTCGATTGGTGCAGTTGGTTGCCGTAACGCTACTTTTGTGATTTTATAAAATGGATTCAAAGCAATTTCATGTGTTAATTTTTCATTGCTTTTTGATGAAAGAAAACACCATTCAAGCCTTGGCTTGAGAAGTGTTATTAGGACTCAGCTCCTTCAAGACAAATGGTGGAGGAGTAAACCACCAACAGAGACTTTAAACGCCGCCGTAACAGCACTGATGATACCGAACACTCTGGTCGTCTATCAAAAAAGTTTACAAAATTATTTTGGCAAACCGTGAAGTGAAATTACAGCAGATGGTTGAATCTCAAAGTTATCGAAGGAACATGTCGCTTCATTTTGCATACACATTTGTCTATAAGAAAACAATTTTCGAAATGGGTGCCGCATTTGCTCACAGTAGACCAAAAACCAATTGTTCTCTAAAAAAGTTATCAAAGTGTTAGAGAAGTGTTGAAATAATTGTATCGCCACAATTTTGTCAAAATGTTGTTCTTTTATTGGTTATCCTACAGACTCTCGTCAACCGATGTGCTAATTCGGGGAATTTTCATTCGGAAATATCTCAAAAGTCGCATACTATTTGCAAACACTTACACCTAAATTGTTCTAGCAAATACTTAAAGTCAATAAAGATTTAATTAACAACGAAAAATAATTCATTCAAATTTTTTTATGAAAATATTTCATCCAAGTATTTCTCTTGTTGACCGTCAGCCGATATGTACACAGCGGAATTTACATGTAACACATTACTGTAACTGTGTGCACTACGGTAGTGCGACTACACCCTCTCCGTGTGGGCGGCTAGAAACAGGCTCTAACTTAGCATCGTCTATGCTTTAGCGCTGGCAAATGGTAGTGGGGCGAATAGAGGTACAAAGTCTCTAAAAAATGCCCCAAATCCAAGGTGAATCAGCATATGCCGATAGATACATAGCCGTGGGGGCTCACGGTCTTAATATGCGAACTCAGAATACCTGCCGTCTTTCTGTTTTAAGCTAGGCTTCCTTTAGTAATCTGTTAGAATCTTTCTGTGGTATCAACTGGGCATCGGCCAAAGCTATGATAGAAAAACATTACCACCAAGCGCCAAGGGAAACCACTCATCAGCTTTGATAAAGCTTTTGACAGAACTAGTCTACAATTTCTATTTCTATTTCTTAGGACATAACGCAAAGTACCACCTCCACAAAATGAGATTATCCTCTGACATGGAGTCTAAACTCTGTCAACATCTTTTGCGAATGCCCAGTCTTAGCCAGGCAT
Organism: Megamerina dolium; assembly: GCA_963854835.1. Taxonomy (NCBI): domain Eukaryota; kingdom Metazoa; phylum Arthropoda; class Insecta; order Diptera; family Megamerinidae; genus Megamerina; species Megamerina dolium. The sequence continues at coordinate 24,079,732 of OY978528.1, read as the reverse complement.
CCCTTTACAGTTTCAACTGAGTTTCCCAACACCAGTTCAATCATCAAAAGTTCGACAAGATCAATTCTATCTTTTAGTAAAAACGAGTCTAGTGTCGTAGACGGCCTTGGGTACAAAAGACCTCGCAGTGCCCGTAACACTTGTGGTTGGCCCTCAGAGGTATCAATCGTAGGGCTCATAACCTCTAACATACTTCAGTCTGGTTTCGCGTGGTCCACTTGACGAACAAGGATTTTGTCCTTGCTCCAACGTCACGTTCTCTTTTGATTGATTGATTGATATCTCTTGTTAGTTTTGACTCAATAACCGAAGGTTATTGCTTGCACAAGTTCGCTACAATTTCTAGCATTGCAATATTATTTCAATATCTTCAAAATTATCATTCAATCAAATTGTATACACAAAAATTGCATTCTAATCTGCAGAACTCTCCTCTACATTTTTGAGATCAAATTGAAACCAAATTCAATTGAAATATTCAACACTAAAATCAACAACACACATACATACATACATATACTCATTTATACTTATATACGATACGAATACGAATAAAATCAAATGACTAGAGTATTTAAATCTGTTTCTCAAAATGTGCATAAGTAAGTGCATGCATGCATAAGTATGGAGATACTTCCTGGTGAAAAGCAAATTTAATGAAATTTATATGAAAACTTTTTTGACTAACTCTAGCCTGTATGGAGTACATCAAAGAAGAAGAAGAAGATGAGAAATAACAAAAGCATAGCAACAACAACAACAACACAAGCATAAAAAGAAGAAGAAAAAGCGTAATATGATAATGATGATGATGGTGATGATGATGACAAAAGAACAAAAAAAAAAACTTAGCTGAAAAATGCATAAAATTGTCAAATAATACTAATTTCTGAAATTTACAATCACAAAGCGAATAAAGAAAAAATAGACAAAATGAGCAATTCGAGCGACATGTGAGGGAAGAGCTGAAAATTTTGTTATAATAAGAAAAAAAACAGCTATGAAATACAAGAAATTTGCTGCAATTTATGACAACACCAAAAAAAAAAAATAAATAATTTTATATAATATTATAGATATGTATATGAAGATTTTATATACTCCTACTGCTGGTAAATATTCTTATCTTTGGCTGAGATGTTGTTGACTTATCTCAACTGTAGATAATTTGCTATGGCAACAGTAGTAGTAGTAGTAGAATATGAAAAAAAAAAAAATCAAATAAAATATATAAAAACATGATAATAATAACTGAAAAGTATAAAACGAGTGACAAATTAAGGTGGTGGAGGGGGGGCGGCAGCATTCAAGTAATGCGAGAAAATAAAGTATTTTCCACTTGCAGTCTTTCTTAGTTGCTCGTTTTTTTCACTTTTTCATTTACTTTCTACCGATTCTTCATATTGCTGGTTATTATCCTGTTGCTGTTGTTAATGTGACATCATAGTTGTACTAGGTACTGGTGGCTTTCTTTTTCATCTGAATGTTAACTTGCTTCTTCTATATAAATACATAATACCACCAAAGGATATAAAAAATAAAAATAAAAAATAATTCAAAAGCTAAAAGAAAGCAGATATTGCTCTTGGCAACCTTATACAATGTACTGTAGATGTTGTCGCTGCTGTTGCTATTTATTTTCTAATTTTTTTTTTTTTTTTTGTTAACTCATTTTATTGGTTTCATTTGTTATTGTGTATACAAGTATGTGTGTATATTTTATACAACTTGTACCTAAATACTACCTATACATAAATGCATACTCCTCTTCTCATACTATACATATAGTTGACTTGTTATCCATGTGCATCCTCTATTATGAACGTTATGCATGCCGCCAAATTTCTTTCAACTGCAACTGACATTTGTTTGTTTTTATGTGTTTGTTAATAGCACATATATACAAAATGTTCTCTTAAATACGTGTGTGGTTGCATGTGTGCATAGTTACGCACACGTATGCGTAACTACTCATGCTTACATCCATACCAGTGTCATAATAATCGGGGTGTGTACATACGTATTTTTATTTCTGTGTATTTGTATGTTTGACATGTGCACTTTAGCTCACAATGTTGTGCGGTTTATAATTTCAAAGGATAATAAGGCGTACGTAAACATAAAAACGCCAACTACAAGTATTACGATGGCCTTGCTTTACTCTACACAACATCGTTTGTCTATTCATCTACATAACGAAGCATGTATTGAATAAAATATATATTTATATTGTCGATATATATAGAAAACTATGATAAAATCAGTCAATTACTAAAAATAAACGACACTATACAAAAAAAAAAAAAATGCCACCATATAATTAAAATAGGAACTCTGGTAGAGCCCTTCAACAACTTTAGCGAATGCAAATCTTTTGATTGTATCGAAGTTAAGAGCTGTTGTTTTTATGGGTTTGCAATTGTCTAAAAGATTTCGTTTGAAACCCCGAAATAATGGGTCTTTAGAGCTCACGATTAGTCTTTTCAATGTTTATTATTCTATTTTAGCATTACGAGGTAATTATAAATTATTTTCACAACTTCTCGGCTAATCTGATTATAATAATTGATCACGATCATTTAAAATAACGATTGTTACTTGAATAAATTCTCTTTAAATCTTAATACTTATCGTTTTAAGGGGCTTATCAACTCCGACCTACCAGAAGCACCAAATGCTCTGACTAATACCATTCAAATGACACGTCAGTCCGTCCACCGTCGTGGAAACCTAAGCTAAGTGCACTGAAGAAAGTATGTCGCAGATTATTCAATCACACAAAAACACAGATCTAGGCGATGACGATGCAAATAAATGCAATTTCTCACCAGGCCCTATATATACTCAGAGTGTTCTGGTAAACTTGGACAGCAACACTTTAATTTCTTGTACAATGTACATTTTCTTGTACGGTTCAGCTTAAGGGCTCGATACGGAACCAACTCACAATCCACTTCTGGTTAGCAGCTTAATAGTCACTTTGAAACAGAGAAAGTTTGTGTGATAAAGCGGGTATGAAACTTTCACACCAAATCAAAGCACTTGAAACCAATAAGTATGTCCTCCTGTAGAAAGGAGACGCTATTGACGAGATTGATAGACACAGATTTCAGAACTATCATTCGTAGTTAGATGCTGCCTTCTTCATGGATGTCTCTGTCATGAAGGGGGATATCCATCCACAACAAATAATTTTTGCTTGCAACCTTTGCAACCTTTGCATAGAGGAAGCCTTCTACAATGTTCACTCCAGGGCAAGTATGTGACCTAGAAGATGGATAAGAATGACTAATGCAAGTTAGACTAATCACATCCAAAACTGGGTGAATCTACTACATCGACACGTGTAAGGCGAGGAACTGTAGGTGACGTGGCTCAGTGGTTAGTGCTTTGGGCTTCTGATCTGTAGGTCATGGGTTGAGTCTCCGGCTGAAGCATATCAAAATTTAATGTTGAAAAGATTTTTCTTTCGAACGGTAGCCACCTGCCGGTAAGAATTGGCTATTTTTCCGACAGTAACAATTTGCTAAAAAATGCTTCTTAAAAGAGCTCTGTAACAAAACTAAGTTAAGATGGCGTCACGAGGGTTCTACCATTCGGAACCGGCTAATATAAATAGGTGTCTTCTAATGCTGTCCAAATTTAACACGGGCAACAGTATTGGAAGAGAAACTTGGTGGCATCACAATGAGCCTCTCTGTCGTAAGTGTGTTCTCTCAGAAAGAGGACAGCCACATAACCTAACCTAATCTAAGGCGAGGAACTCTAGGAGGAGGGCAACTCTCCCTTGTTCTATGAAACCACGTGGTTAATGAACTACGGAGGTCAATAGAAATGAAACGGATGCGAAGTGGTAGCCTATACCGATGACGTTGTAATGATGGTGACTGGGAAATAACCTTAACTTCTTAGTGGCATGCAACAACTTGATAGTGGTTTGGATACAAACCCACAAAAACCGAACTTAATGAAAAAAGTGTGCGATGAAACCAGACCAATAGTTTTATGCGGAATATTGATTTGGTAGACGGCGATTAATAAATCCTCACATAGGAAACCTCTAGATGGATTACAAAGACCATCACGTACTCTAATAATAGGACAACACCGTCGTTGGGGCTCAACGTGCTTTCAAACTTTACATCAGTTGAATTACTAAGTAAACATGTTGCGGCAAATTTAACGGTAAGACTTAAAGACCTACATCAATGGTCATCCAGGAACAAAGCTCAAAGCCCTGAACACATTTCTCTAAGATCACTTTACGGAATAAGTGGGAACATTAGAACGGTTGAGCTCACAAAAGAAGGAACAACTGAAGCACTCTAAGATAAAAATAGACTTTTAGGAATCCCACTGAGGTATTAACCTCAAACACTGTCTAAAGAAAGTGGATTGAATACCTCATCTGCCGAACGACAAAGCAGTTGTGTCCGAAATTTAACAAGAATCTTTCAAAGATACTCACTGACATAAAAAACGGGACATCTCTACCATTGTAAGTACATAGGAGTGATCACGGGTCATTGCCTCATAAACAGTCATACCCTTAGGATTAGTTTGACCCATCTGGCAGATGATTTTTGTGGAATTTGCAAAGGTAAATATTAGCTGGAGATATTCACGTGTCTGCAATGCAACTTATCTGCACTTTGTATTAAATAAAATCAATATCTAGGTTATGTTACCTAAGTAGTTCGAGTAGTGAATCTTTTGACCACCGAATTTTCTGTCCCCTCACTTATAGTAATCCATTTACAAGCAACAGACATAGTATTTCAAAATAATCAACAAATTTAAATGCCTAACTACATACAAGAAAAATAAACTATTTAATATTCTCCTTCTATCTAATAGCTTCTAAAAAAATCATTATTATCATTCTAGGTATTATCTCTTTCATATGTTCATAGCTCAAATGCCGCCCATTACATTAATACGCCTACTTCAAAATATTTATTGAAGTTGAAAAGAATTTTCTTTTGCTTGACTATTTATTACTGTTGTTGTTGTTGTTGCAGTTGATTTTTTTTGCTTTTCTTTCCAATTCCCATCAAGTACCGACATATATTTTTCGATTTCACTTAATTTTTTTTTTATTTTATTTTTTTTTTGCAGCTTAAATCCATTTCAACAACCTTTCAATATTTAATGTTCCTACATATCGTACACTTACATACATACATACAAGCACTTATGTATGTATATGCTTGTGGAATACTCCAAGACTTTATTACTAAAGTGCAAGTATTGTAAAAGAGTATGTTCAACAAATTCTCCAATTGTACATATATGGTAGTGATGATGGTTAAATTGTTGTGGTTGTTGTTGTTGCCACTTGGAGTACACATCACATGATATAGCATATGACGGTTTCCTGCCTGTTTGCGAATGCTTTTCTCTACGACGACGACAAAAATGATGATGATGATGATGATGATGATGATGATCATGATGATGGTCCAGTATGTCGAGTATGTTGTATGATTGCAATCGTAAGTATCTTTTTTCTATATCCTTTAACGTATATTTTTACTTATTACTTATGCTTCTACAAATGGTCATTTTTCGAAATTGGCTTTCTTCACACCGGTTTCGTATTGCAGCAATTTCTTTAGCTCCACTGCTTGTCATGAGTCGAAATAGCCACTTGAAAATGCATGCGGCACTCGGTGTTGGTGTTACTTCTTCCTCATCCACATACACACACACAAATACACATTCTTGAGCTTTAAATGGGTTTTTGTGTTGCGGACAGTATGTGGCAACAGCAATGACAATGTGGATTGGAATTGAAGTTTTGTTGTGGAATCGTAGTGCTTCTTTTTGGTAGATTTTCTCACGGTACAACGACTTATTTCTGAAACATCATTTCGTTTCATGTTCGGAATTAATTTAACGATATTCGCTATAATCGATTTTCGTTGAGTATTTAAACTGAATGATATACCACCTTGATCAAAAAGTTCCCGGAATAAACACCGTATGGCGCTCACATAGTTCCAATTTGTGTTCGGTTTTTTTTTTTTTTGTTAAGTTGGCACATCTGTTGTTGATATTCTCTCTAAATCTTAGCGTCATAGCTTGACATTTGCGTGTGTTGGCGAATTTTTACAATTTTCAATCAAGCCTATGCAAAAAAGAGACCTTGATGACGTCGCAAAAGACATGATTTGCAAGGCTAAATCCGATATCACATTCATCAAAAGGATCATTACTGGAGACGAGACGTGGGTTTATAAGTACGACGGAAAGAGACCAGAATTGTGGGCAGAAAACTTGTGGATTTTGCACCAAGATAGCGTATCGTCGCACAGTGCCATCATTATACGTAATTTTTTGACGAAAAATGCAACAAATACCATCCAACAGCACCCGAATTCACTTGATTTGGCTGCCTGTGGCTTCTTTCTGTTCAATCGAGTTAAAAAAACACTGAAATAGATGTACTCTTGGCTACGTAACTTTTGCAAATGTCAAGCTATGATGCTATGATTTAGAGGGAATACAGATGTGCAGATGTGCAGATGTACCAACTTAACAAAAAAAAAAAACACAGAACTCAAATTGAAACGGTGGGTGCGCCACACGTTGGTAATTCCGGGAACTTTTTAATCAAGGTGGTACAAATATTCGTGATCTGTATTGCAACCTGATAAACAAAGTGTCGATAAAATATCTAGGAAGCCATATGTAGCTCAAAGGGCTTTTTTACAGGTTTAAAATGGAGAATGTGAAATATTTCAAAATTAATTTGTTGAAAAATTATATATTTTGAAAAACCACACCCATTTCATATATATATATGTAGTATTTCAAAATGAATGATGTGTAAATTATTAGTATAATTATTATTTTATTAGTATGATTATTATTTTATTAGTATAATTATTATTATATATATATACATGTGTAGTGGTGAAACGTGAGTTCACATCGCGTTACTCGCGGTTTTACGACTGTCTTATTCCAATGCTCAACGAACAATAATAATTATTTTGAATGGACGCTTCGACAATTGGCTGTTATGTCTCGTTAATTTTTGTTCGTCCACTTATTGTCTTGGCAGTGTTGCCACCTGTTGTTAATAGCCTATTCCCATTCCCACATTCGGCCGTCCTGATAGGTTATTCGACCCGAATGACGAATGCCATGGTTTCATGAACTCAGATACTGTTGTTGTTTTATTTGGACCTTCTTGGTTCCCTACCTTCTCTACTTCATACCTCCCGTGGTTTAACTTGACGGTTACTTTATACGGTCCGAGGTATTTGGCTTTTAGCTTTAAACTGGTTCCAAATTGAGTCCTTTTTATAGCTACTAAATCGTTAATTTTGTAGTCACGGTCCGGTTTTCTTTTCCTGTTAAATGTTCTACGATTCTCAATTTGGATTTTGCCTATATTTTCCTGTGCAGTCTTTCTTATCGAATCTCGTTCGACATTTAATCTCGTAGGTTCGGATATTCTACTGTTCTCATTTCTAATCCGGTTAAAATTTTGAAAGGCGTTGTTTTCGTACTTCGCGGAGCAGTACTGTTAATAATTCGTTGGACTTTATCCACATGACTGTACCAGTGAGCTGGGTTATTGTGACACATCTTAGAAATCATCGGAACAACTATCTTGTGAACACGCTCCACTTGTCCATTACCGCGAGGCACTCCTGTCGCTATCTGGAGGTGCTGTATGTTTTCACGCTCACAATATTCCCTAAAAATATTTGAAGTAAATGCGCTTCCTCTATCTGACACAATTCGTTTTGGATTTCCGAAAGTCGCCGCTTGTTTTTGTAACCTATCAATAACTTCTTCTGCTCCTGTAGACTTGGTTGGATATAGCCAAACAAATTTGGAAAATCCATCTACTACCACAAAAATATGATTGTATCTTTTCCGCGTCTCTGTTAGTGGACCAACGTGATCGATATGATACGTACCCAACGGTTCACATGCCTTGTCGATTGGCGTCAACAAACCTTCCTTTTTCCCTGTCTTTGCATCCGTTATTATGCACTCTACGCATCCTTTCACTACTCTACTGACCTTCGTACTCAAATTTGGTATATAATAATACTTTTCCACCAACTCTTGCGTTTTCTTGGCTGCAAAATGACCTTGTCTATGTGCTAACTTTATGATCTCTTCCTCCATTACAGAAGGCACTACTAAAAGTTCTTTGACGGGATCTTTATATAGCAAATCGTTTCTCATAAAAAAGTTTTCATAGCTGTCTTTTTCTAGCACTTTTTTCACCGCTCGTACCCAATCGTCCTCTACTTGCGCTTCCCTCAATCTAAACTTTAACGAGTCTTCGATCAAAAGGCAATAGGCACGACTCAATGCATCCACGTGTTTCATCCGAGTACCTGCTCTGTGTTCTATAACATAGTTGTACTCCTGCAAATACATTGCCCATCTCATTATCCTGTCTGGTACGTCCTGTTTTCTGACTGTCATTGCGAAAGCATTACAGTCTGTGACTATTTTGATTTTTATGTCTTTTACATAAATTTTCCACTTCTGTAAAGCTCTAATTATAGCTAAAACTTCCAGTTCATAGGAACTGTACCTTTCCTCGCTCGGTGAAGTCCTTCGGCTCAAGAATTCTACAGGATGAAATAACTGGTCTTCAGAATCTTTCTGTAGCAACACTGCTCCGTAACCATACTTCGATGCATCTGCATGAATTTCTGTCTCAGCTGTTGGATTGTACAATTTTAAGGCTGGTGCATTCACCAATGCGTGTTTTAATCCCTGTATCGCTAATAAGTGTTCGTCTTCTAACTTAAATTTCGCGTCTAGCCTAAGCAAATCTGTAAGCGGTTTGGCTACCACTGCATAATTTCTCACAAATCGCCTGAAAAATGAAGTTAAACCCAAGAATCTTTGCATTTGTTTCTTATTTGCCGGTATTGGAAAATTTTCGATTGCAATTGTTTTCTCGTTTGATGGAAAAACTTTTCCGTTTTCGACAATATACCCTAAAAAATTTATCTGCCTCCTCAAATACTGACATTTGGTCCATTTAATGCTCAACCCATTTTCACTCGCGTGTTTCAACACAATTTCAAGTTTTCGGACACCTTCATTTTCATCCTTTGCGGGAATCACAATGTCATCCATATAAACTATCATTGTTCCATCTTTCAACAAGTCCTGGAAAATTGCTTGCACATAACGACAAAATACTGCTGGTGAATTTGAAATTCCGAACGGAACGAAGCAAAACTCATATTGCCCGTTCTGGGTCACGAAAGAAGTGTATTTTCTTGAACTTGGCTCAATGGGCACGTGAAAAAACCCGTTTTTTAAATCGAGGGTTGTATATATTTTTGCCCCTTCCAATCTATCTAAAACCTCATCAATTCGAGTCATGGGAAAATTGTCCCTTACTATTTTTTCATTGACTTTTCTGTAGTCACAGCACAATCGTTTAGATCCATCTTTCTTTGAAATAACAACTACTGGCGAGGCATATTCTGAATTACTCCTCTTTATAATTCCTTCCTCTAACCAATTTGAAACTTGCTCATCAACCCAGCGTTGATCAGCGTATGACATACGACGCGGTCGTTGATAAACCGGTATTTCGTCAATCAAAATCAGTTTCATCTCAATCGGAGAACTAACTGGCTTTTTTGGTACATAATTAGCTATTAAAGTCTCAATTTTTTCAGCCTCCGCTATTCCTACATTCGATAGATCCGTTTCGACACATACTTTACTTTGCTCAAAATCCGTGGTTAAGCATAACGCGTTAAATTCTTTTAACAATAAATTTTCCCCTGTGGTCTCTTCCATTTCAAACAAAACTTTGTCCTCTTTGTTGATCTCGTCACGCACTAATGACCCTGCACTAGTACTTTCCGCAATATCGTTACTCCTTACGAACGCCTTTCGTCCGGTTACCTCCGAAACCACCTTTTCCTTTGCAACCTCGTTCACGCTAGTGATGTCCCCTGCTACCGCAGCCACAGGTTTATCGCCCACCCTGACGATATCTGTATGAACTGATAACTCCTTAACAGCCTCACACAGCACAACATCACTCCCTCTAGCGATTTCATTGCTCAACGTAGCCAAAGCTACACGCTTTTCTAAATTTCGGAACTCTATTCCATCTTCACTGACGATCAACTCAAACTTTTTTAGAACATCGCTTCCAATTACCGCCGCATACGGTAAATCGCGCTCTCTTACCACGTGAAACGTTATTTTCATCATCACCTCGTCAACAGAAATGTTAGAATTGAAGCTACCCAATGTCGTGAGTTTACCTCTGCCTATTCCGTACAACTGTAACTTTTCCCTTTCCAGTTCGATATCACCTAACATCATAAGTGTATCGTACCTCATCACGGAAAATTTACTACCGGTATCCACCAGTGCACTAAAAGTAAAATTGTTTATTGTCATATCCAAAAAAAATAAATCATCCCACAGTTTAGCATGTTTGTCTGCTTTTCCGTCACTCAACATATTGACGCGTTCTGATTTTATGTCTTTTTCAGCTGTCTGTTTGCCCTTGCATTGATGAGAATAATGCCCCATCTGCTTACACTTAAAGCACTTTACGCCACTAGCACTGCCACTACTGGTACTAGCGACACTATCACTTGCACGATTAGCACTTGTGCTACCATCGCTTTGACAATCTTTAGCAATATGCCCTTCTCTGCCACACCTAAAGCATTTTCTCTTTGTGTTCAAAAGCTGATTTTTTTCCTCTCGTTTACCTCCTGAAAAGTTTTGCTGCACACTCCATTTATTTTGTGATAATTGAGGGCCCTTAACTTTTTCGTAAATACGAATTTGTTCTTTTAATTCTTTTAAAGTCCTAGCCTGATACATCATTGCTTTGTTTGCTCTAGAGTCTGGTACACCATCGACAAAATATTCAATAGTGCTTTGGTCATCAAGTAAAATTGGCTTACCCATTTCAACTAAAACATACAAATATTCTTGAAGACTTTCTCTAGGTTGCTTTTTCCTATTTCTCAACGCGCGATGTATTTCCGAAGCACATAACTTTTCTCCAAACTCTTCCACAAGCTCCTTTTTCAATGATTCCCAATCTCGAACCCCAACTAAACCTCGGGTAAAAAGTTTCGCTGCTCCCTTCAACAGTTGTTTCGCATAGACGTACCTTTGCAAACTGTTCCACCCCACTGTGTCAGCAATATCATCAAACTCGCAAACCCACTGATTTACGTCATGTGAACTATCTCCCGAAAATGATGAAATACTGTCCTCTATATCCCGCAAAGTGAAAACAACTCTTTCTCTTCTCTGCGTTCGTCCGCCACTAACATCTGCGTCTGAATTAGTCGATTCGTCATCACCTATTTCTTCACTTTGTTCACTGCTAAAACCAAAATGTCTTAAAAGTCTGTCTTGCAATTCTTTTTTCCGTCCCACTGTACTTAAATTTAGCTCCTTTAGCTTCTCTTTTAGTACCTCAACTGTCACTGAAATTATCGTCTCAGCGTCCATTTTACAAAAATGTTTGAAATATTTTTATAAGAAAAAAAAATTTAATAAACTGCGAATATTCAATCAAATACTATAAATTGTTAATGAAGAAAGAAAAAAAATTGTGAATCCAAGAATTATTCTTAAAATTACTGCGTTAAATTTTACTTTGACTCAAAGTTCATTGCCTATAAATTATGTATTATAATTAAACAAAAACAATATCAGAACAAATCTACACAAACTACTTTTCTGTTCACTTAGCTTCGCCTTTTCTCGTTCTCATGTTGATATTCGAATTCTGCTGCATCTGCGATTTCTCCTTTCTGACGTCTTTGCTCTCGTCTTCCACAATTCGCTGCAACCACCATTGGTTTCGCCGCACTCACTCACTGTGATTTGGCTTTTCTGCAACACCAGCTACTTTCACAATCGCCGCTCTCAACGATTCTCTATGAAGCAATACTCTCTCTCGCTGCACACAGAAATATCAAAACGTCTATTTCGACGATACTCGCTATACTCGAACGTTGCTTTTTTTTCGCACTTTGCTTTTGCGCTCTCTACTCGCCACTTTTGTTTCTCATTTAATATTGTTTCGTTTCTATTTAGCGCGTTGTGTTTTCTGTTACCTAACTGTTTTTTCTTGTGTGTTTTCGTCGCCTACTACCAAAATTTTGAATTTTGGCGTAGCTTTGCCAGCGGAGTCTCAATTTTTGAGCGGAGCACCCCCGCAACAAACACTTGCGAATTGCTATTTCGCGCACACTTTTTGCAGTTTTTGTTGTTTTAGCACTGTTCTGCGCGCTTTCACTTGTGCGCAATATGACTATTGCATGCGTATTTTACTATACACAAATATTATATTGTTTTTTGCGTGCATTCACTGCATGACTCTACTTATTGTACTTTTTGCGCATCACACTCTCATGGCTATTCAATGCCTTTTTACACTTTAGACGTTAGCGCATCTATTGCAAAATTTTTCGGCTATTTCTTTTCATGCATGCACAAAATTTTGTTATTACTTTTACTTTACTGGCTCGATTTGTCCTCATCCCGGACGAGTCCCCAAATTTGTAGTATTTCAAAATGAATGATGTGTAAATTATTAGTATAATTATTATTTTATTAGTATGATTATTATTTTATTAGTATAATTATTATTATATATATATACATGTGTAGTGGTGAAACGTGAGTTCACATCGCGTTACTCGCGGTTTTACGACTGTCTTATTCCAATGCTCAACGAACAATAATAATTATTTTGAATGGACGCTTCGACAATTGGCTGTTATGTCTCGTTAATTTTTGTTCGTCCACTTATTGTCTTGGCAGTGTTGCCACCTGTTGTTAATAGCCTATTCCCATTCCCACATATATATATAACTTTATATACATAAATTATATGATCACAACTATAGAGACGATTTAATGCATTCAAACTTGACCGACTTTAAGTTTTTATGTCGATGCTTGTTTGTATTTTCATTATTCTTATTTTATTATTATGTATTTCCTTTGAGCTCTCCCCACCCACACACACACACACACACCATATTCTTTTATTTACCAAATTGTATAAGATAGCTTCATACTTATATTATATTGTATAATATGTACATGTGAGTTTCTTTCCATTTGAGTTGATTTTTTACGTCATATGTATGTCCTGTTACGATGCTACACCGATGGAATTTCAAATTAAATGTGCAAAATATATACGTGTATGTATTTGTGTGTATTTGTATGTGAGAGTGTATATGTTAAGCTTTCCTTTTTGGATAATTTGGAATTAAATGTTTTTCTTTAATTCTTTCATTTTTTTTTTTTTTGCTCAATTTTTTGCTCTCTCTCCAGTGTTTATTTTTTGTTCCATCAAGTAAATGTCGTCGTTGTAGCTATGAGAGGCAATTTTTGTTTTGTTTTTGTTTCTTTGCTTGCGTTTCACGCACTTATTGCATATTGATATGTTGGTCACGTGTTGCAATATGCGGTTGAAATTGCAACAGACGTTATATACTACATGTACATAACATATAATACAAATATGAGAGTATATTTGTGTGTATCAGTTTGCTGTAGTATATTGTATGCCCACATATGTGTATGCATGTGTACAAGTATAGAGCTCTACTAGTTAATGTTAATATTATATAAATAACATAGTTTTATAAATAAAAATAAAAATATTATTGTATTGTTATTATTTTTATATGGAATTTTTTTCTTTCCAAATTTATAATTCTGCTCAAATCTATCAGAATGAAATATGTATATTATATATTGTAGAATATATGTATATTATATATTATAGTATAGTCAGTTAAAAAAATGCTTTACATTGGTATCCTCAATCCAAGTAACTATTTGTGCTTCCCTACATTTAAAATGAGAGTATTAAGGTTTCGCAATGCTGTTGCATGGAGGTTCAAAGTAATCTTTCTAATAAAGTAGCTTCAATATGGGCTTTAACAAATTTCGTTCAAGCTTCCTTCTGAAGAAAGTTACTTCGTAAAATATCACCCATATTTTAAACGTATATATTGAAAAAAAGTCTCTCAACTGGCACTGAGAACTTATGCAAACAATATCTATGTCAAAGATTGCGATATAGAGAAAAAAATGAAGCCTCAACACCATTTTAAATGTAATTAAATGAGAGCAACATTACTGTTATATGATGCAGTGCATTGTATTACAATTTTAAATGCTTGGCAACCCTGACACAGCAAAAGCTTTGATTCCTATTGTTATAATAGATATATTTCTCTCCTATCTGTATTAAAATCGTCCAAAACCCCTCAAATATTGTAAGAATCAAGCGAATGATGTATCGCTACGGCAATCATATTGTTCAAATTGTCATGGGTCCATATAGAGAGTTTTTCTTTTTATAAACTGCATGAGCACATGGTTTATGCATTTCGATAAAACAAAATGAAGTAAATGATTGATTAAATGAAATACCAAAAGTCACTAATCATATTTATATTTGTAAATGTTGTGATAAGAGTTTTTCTTCTGCTTGGTGACTTATAGCCACTTTTGACGTAGAATATTTTTGCTATACACGTTAACCACGTAAAATCAGCTTTTGTTGGACAATTTTGCAACAATTCTATATAAGTACGATATTAATCCTTCAGAGGCAATTGCGGTTTTGACAAATTGCTGTCATTTGTGTTAAGTTTGGAGCTTTGTTGTGTTTCCTTGTCTTCTGGGTGTTTTTTTTTTTTTAAGTTACAAAATTGCCCATATAAGAAGATGTAGAGGGTTAATATGTTCCACAACAATTTTTTCCATAATATATGTATATTTTTGTTTGGCCGCCTGTAATAGAATTCGTAGTCACTCAAAAATATAAAGCGACTGAAAATGATTTGGATTATATTTATATTTATTGTACAGCCTTTAAGAGACATCTATTGAAAAAAAATATAACACATAAAACATAAAACTCATATACGATTTACACGTTACGCCTCACCGTACCTCAAGTACCTCTCTCACCGACGATGGAGCCGATGCGGGCGTATTCGGACCAGGGAAAAGATACTCTGAACCATTAGGTAAGAACACCTCTCTCTATCTTTCAAGCAGAAATGTACGCGATAGATAGATGTGCGTACTTTAATCTCGAACGGAATGACCGGAACCACAGAATAGTAATACTAACTGGCAGCTATCAAAGCACTAAAATCTCACCAAGTTACATCAAACTGGTGACGGAGTGCATTGAAAAGCTGAACATCCTGGTCCATTTCAATCAGATGTGGATTCTATGGGTTGCGGGGCATGTATAAATCAATGGAAATGAAATGGAAGTTAAACTTACCAGGAAAGAAGCATCAACTCCATTTGTGGATAACGATCGGGTAACATCTCCCATATTATCTGGGAAGAAGAGGATAGACAAAGACTGGGAAAACATACCAGGGTTATCACACTCCCAACTAGCGTTTGGGACATGCAACCTAAAACGCTACGAGGACTGTATGAATCTAACGAAGAACAACGTGAGAATCATTACGGGATTATTAACAAGGCATTGTAGAATGAAATATGACCTAAAAAAATTGAGAATTTTCTCTGATGCTCTTTGCAGGTTCTGCAGGGAAGAGGATGAGACCGCACAACATGTAATAGGAATTTGTTCCGCCCTGATGCACAAGAGAAGGAAACACCTGGGAGATTTCATCATACCCGAGGACCAACTTAAACTCTGTGAAGTAGGACCAATACTGCAGTTCATCGAGGAAATTAGATTAAGAAACAAACCATAGGCCCACGAAGTGGTCAGAATACATTTTATAGGTCGCAGTGCAACATCCCCCAATGATAATAATAATAATAATAATAATAATACACATTGCGCTGAAAAAAATTGTGTCAAATTGACACAAACTACGCTTGAAGATTAAATTAGTTAAAGAAAAAATGCTTGGAAATCATAATTTTGGCGCTGAAACTACCAAATTGTCCACAATCTTAAAACTCCATAAACCTTAAGTCTTCAACAACATAAAATTGCTTATCGTTTCTGTAAAAAGAGAAAACACACATTACAAGAGATCAACAATGTTGAATTATCATCTTGCTGTTACCTAATTAAAATAAACAAATTAAAGCATTTTTGATGTTTGCCATATTTTTTATTGCCAACCTACCAACAAAAAGGAGAACCACAAAAAAAGTTTGAAAAATTTAAGGAAATCGTTCTTAAACAAAACAACACACACACACACACACACACACACAAAGCGACAACAATCCAAAATGCCTTTTCGAACAAAATATAATGAAAATACGTAAAGAATTCTATTACATTTGATTACCAAAACAAGAAAGCATAAGAAGAATTTCCCCATCACATACCCCACATCAGCATTCCCAAAAAAATACAGAAATACAGAAGAAAACAATGCATCTACTTGTGTACGAGTTTGTACTTGAATATAATTTTGCTGGATTTTTAACGCCTAATCAATTATTTTGACTCAATGTAATTCATTTAATTTAACGCGCATCCCGTACATTCCATTTGTTAACAACGAATTTATTTTGCATTTCATTTCGTTTTCATTAAATAAAATGTAGAATTACACGCATAATTTATTTTCACCTAACCTAAAATGGCTACGCAAGCAAAAAGTTGAACAAATATCAAACAAAAATAAGTAAATGTATGAACCAACTCCAACTCCAACATATTCTTATGTATATCACCACCACCACCTCACCTCCACCACCATCATCATCATCATCACCATCGACCATCACTACCAAGGAGAAAAAGTAATGAATCGTCATTTGCCCTTCATCGCTCAGTTTCATCGCTTCATTGCTTCATCACCCGCCCATTTAGATCCATATACATATATATATGTATGTAGGTATACAAATACGATAAAATAACTAACACAAATTAGTATCAAATTCTATTCTCTCACTCTCTCTCTCGCTACGTTGATGTATATATGTATATAGTAACTCCCAATAATATAATCAACCAGTATGTACTAACATACTATGTATAGTAGATACATCTATGTATTGTAATGTAATGTTGCAAAAGTTGCTGAAGCAGTAAGAAAATTTGTAGAGGAGTTCACAAAAAAAAAAAAAAAAAATTATTACAATCAAGAAATGTACAAAATTGAAGAGTAATCAAGCATGTTTGTTAAAGAACTACATATACTTACTCAAATGTAAAGGTATGCCATACATGCAAGCAAGCAACAGTTGCTACATGCACACACACACACACACACACACTGTACATACAAAACAGAAAAAAAGCGAAAAAATATATTTCCATACATAGAATTACAAAAAAAAAAATATAAAAAAAATAAAATAAAATAATATTAATAAAAATAAACTAAATAAATAAATACCAAGACTATGTACTCGTATGTTAGAGCCAGCAGGAAGTTATGCCAAACAACAACAACAACAACAACAACAACAACAATATAATTGTAATAAAATCTCATGCACGCTCTCACATGTATATGAATATGTATGGGTTGCCAAATAGGAAAATACGTAATAGTAGTAATAGTAGTAAAGTCATTTTGGTCATTTCTTCTTCGCAGATTTATATTTTATCTATTCGTTTTGAAATTGACCGATTGAAATTGAATCAAATGGCCGAAGAACTGAAAATATCCCAAAGAAGCATCCGACGCATATTCCAAAATAAGCTCAAGGTAAAGCCTTACAAGTTCCAAAAGGCACACGATCTTACACCAAAGCAACGAAATGTTAGATTCAAAAGAGCAAAGGAGTTCTTACGCAATGCACGAACGTGACGAATTTCCAAAAACTGTGTTCTTTGATGAGAAAAATTTCCCTATTGAGTAGTTCATAAACTCTAAAAATGATCGTGTTTACTCAAATGAACGCACATCCGAAAATTTTAGACTACGAATGGCCACCTAAAGTAATTTTTCATCTCAAGTAATTGCATGGGAAGCTGTGACACCCGATGGACGCTCTCCGATCGTTTTCATCGCGCCTGGTGTCAAAGTCAGTGCCACTTATTATCGGGAAAATGTTTTAGAAGTTGCTTTAGAGCCGTGGGAACGCAAATATTTCGGTTGTAGACCATGGACATTCCAACAAGACTCGGTACCGTCTCATACCGGTTACTCGTGTGAACCAAGAATGGTTAAAAAATCATGTTCCACGTTTCATTTCGTCCACATAATGGCTTTCGAATTCGCTAGATGCAAATTCGATACACTATTCCATTTGGGCCATTTTGGAGAGGAAGGTGAGGACAAGAAAATATGCAAGTATGGATGCGCCGAAGAAAGCCATTGTTTGGGAATGGGTCAAAATACCGGAAGATCACATTCGTGAAGCATGCAACTCATTTTTTAACCGTTTAAAGGTCATAGTCAAGGCAAAAGGTGGCCACATCGAGCTGGAGTGAATGAATTTTGAAATTCTGATTATTTTCACAATTTTTGTAATTTGAATCAATAAAAAAAATAATTTCACTTAAAGAAGTTATGGTCGATTGAATAGATAACACTTCAATCGCCTAGCCCTGTACATAGGGAAGCAAATGTTTGTATGGGAGGTAGGCGTGATATTCATCCCATTTTAGCACATTTTCACTTATTTCTGTACCTGTTCACTATAAATTTTAGTTCTATAGCTTCTTAGTTACCAGAAAAATATATTGACATTAAAAGTAATACTTTGTACAGAAGGTAGGCAAATTGTTCATCCGATTGTGATTATTGATGAACCTTTTTTTTCATTTGCCAAGGACACACAGGCAAGGCATCAGCATATCATCTCTGAATACATCTGTATTCCATCATATTTTTCTACTGGCATCATTATATACGCTCTTTGGCTGCTGTTGACAGAGCATCAGACTCTGAAAGCCAACGTAGCGTAGGTGGCAACACACCGAGCATGGCTGACAACACATTTAGTTACGTTACATAGGCAAACATAGGCATAGTAGCAGCAGTAATAGCAGTAGCAACAGTAACAACAAAAACTTGCTACATGCAATGTAGCTTAATTTTTGGTGGTCCAAATGATAAATTACTTTAATTAATGCCGCCATATTGTCTATTCGCGCAAAACGTAAGAACATTACAACAGAACAACAGCAACACGAAAAACTGCTCAGCTTCATCTTGCTGATACCCGCTAACATAAGGATATATTTCAAAGAGTGAGAGACATAGAGGGAGAAGGCGAGAGGGATAGAGAGACAAAAAGAGATTTATTTGTTGACTTGGCATGTTGCCCTCATATTGCACTAACTACATATTGAACTTATACACGCAAATACACTTATATGTAAACAAATATACGCACATTTCGTATTTACTTCGAACATACTCGTACATACAATATATTATTTTATTTCATTTTACTCCCTCCTGCTTACAAAGACAAGCATTTTTCCTTCTCCAGTAACCTTGGAGTCTTTAAAAGCAAGCTAGTGGTGCGCAACAGGCATGTTTTTACTGTACAGAGCAAAAAATAAATAAATACTGAAATAAATTGTCTACTATATAACTAACTGACTGTCTGTATTCTATATGTATCGTATAGAAATATGACAAATGATAGTCTTAAATATATTTCTAGTCAATTTTGATCTTCAACTACATTCATATTCATATCTTTCATTTGCTATCTACTCAATAGATGAATGTCTCTATGTATAATATTTTATATTGAAGTGCAAATTTACTTCACTGTATGTATATAAGTATAGTTAAAATATGCCAGTAAAGTATGTCAGTCAGAGAGAAGAAATTAATGTTACACATTTTTTTGGCATTATTGTTATTTCGTTATTTCACCAAAAATAAAACTCATACATACTACGACTTACTTTGGAAAGTTACACCGATTTACTGCCAACAATTCAATGATTTAATGAGTGAGCAAGTAAATACATTAGTCTCTCTGTAATCTATAGTACCTAATATGTGTGTAAGTATGTGTAGTTATTTAGCATTTACATGAATATAGGTATGTCGATGCGTTGCTATGAATGTGCGTGATGAATTGAAGAGTAACATATATGTGAATTTCTTTTCCTTTGCAGAATTTTGCTCACGCTAAAGTGACATAAGTTCAATTGCTGTGTTTTGTGATGTGTTTAATATTCTCGAGTTTATACAAATTTAATAGAAGTAATATATATGTAATAGGCGATAAGTATTATTTTAATTTTAAATCTAAAACAAATTTGATTGGAAATTTTCATCATTATCATCATTTTAATAAACTTTTTACAGAAAACTCGGGTCTGCAAAAGTAAAATGTGACTTAAGGGTATTCTTACATCTCCGGAACGTATTATGAGTTTTCCAATTTCAATTCTTTGATTTAGAGCTTAGTCCGTTCCACTGTATAGGGTCGAACCTTCACATTTTGCGGTATTACATCTATTCTAAGCGGCCATTTCATTGCTTTCAAGAATTTCGGAGTGAATTATGCCACTACAATAACTATGGTTTAAAAACACATGGCTATAATGGGATTTTCATTTATAGTAATCCCCTATTGTGTAAGGTTCCAAAGAAAAATGCTCGTATCAAACAATGGTACAAGTCGGTTGTGGATAAAGAGGCATCGCATCGAAGTCAACGAAGAAGATAGAAGAATGGGGAAATAATTTACAAATAACCCTACAGTTGTACAGGAGTCGCCCCTGGGATTTTGGGACAATCTTATAAAGGGGTACTCCCTTATGCCATGTGAATAGGGTATGATTATGTTTTGGGGAAAATGTTGGAATTGAAAAGTGAACATGGGTTAGTCATACATTTTAATCTTCTAAGCGCATTCTGGCAGAGGTGGGAATGAATTTTATAACAACAACAATATTTTATGGAAGATCGCCTGAAGAATGGAAAAAGAGTATGAGAATGTTCAAAGAAAAAATTTTTTTGGGGAAAAATTAAGCGCCTTACATTTGTTGTCGCTATGGGGCAGCATAGAAAAGTCCTACGCAAATTCTTTGGACTTATTTGCGTTGGTGGCGAGTATCGAATAAGATACAACCATGAGCTGTATGCCGAGATCGACACAGTAAAGCGCATTAAAATTCAACAGCTGCGCTGGCTAGGTCACATCGACCGGATGGAACAACATGCTCATGCTAAGAAGGTGTTATATTCGTAACGTGACAACTTGACAGCGCTTGAAATTTCTAATTGGCTCCAACTAGCCAAGGAAAGAGCTGGCTGGCGAACCATGTTTGATTCGGCCTAAATCGATTTTCGGTTGTAATGGTCACATAAGTAAGTAAGTAAGTAATGGGGCGACGACTAGTAGGGAACTAACTTATTTAAATCATAAATTTTGTAGGGGACACTTACGCATGGAAATAGAGATATTAATGGCGGAGAGGATACAATTTACCTCTCTAGAGGTGAGTCCTTTGCGGCTGTGTAGTTATATAAAAGTTTGACTCCCATTTATTTAATCTCAGTTCTGGTTCTCCATCATTCATTGGGGAACGTCGTAAAATAGACGGTTGTCACATATTGTAATAGAAAAATCGTACATTAAATCATAGCTGCACTACGATCTTACCAAATACAGTGTAGCATATTTCAATTTTTATTAAGGAATTGATCGTGCGATTTCATTTCCACATAGCCATTGCTTTTTATGATATTGCAATAGCTGTAGTTCTGATCTTCGGCAATGATTCTGCTAAGAAATGCATGTCAGCGAAATCGGAATATTAATAAAATGCAAATTGATTCATGAAAACTTTTGTTGGCCTCAAAAAACAAAATTCAACAAGATTTGCATATATGCATGACATATTCAAGAAGTTCTAAAAATATGCAAAAAAAATTTTTTGTTTAACGTGTCTAGGTGATTTGCTGTAATAAATTCGATTTTCAAATTACAAATTTTCGATTTTCTAATATGCTGCAGCAAATCCGATAGAAGCTTTTCTTGTTTTCAGAATCATTTTGAATACATCAAGAAATTTAATTGTTCTTCTCTTTGCATTATATAGTATGGTATATATATATTGCAGATATGGATATAGCATATGGATCCAACGATTCTCTTTAATGCTTTAATACTAAATTACTGATCTACAGTGATACAACAGTGGAAATTATTGAGCTTCATTACATCTCCATAAACATAGAAAATTTCAAAAAATTGAAAGAAAGTAACGTTTATATAATACCCTGGTATTATATAAACGCCATCAAGGTATCAGAATAAAATGTCTACTTCTGTGAATATGAAGAACTTAGTCTGATTAACTAGGTTAGATTAGGTTACGTGGCTGCCCTCTCTCTGAGAGGACACACTTAGGCAGAAAGGCCCACTGTAATACCACCATTGTGATACTGATTAACTAAATACATTTGATTATTGATGGGTACACCTTAGAAATCATTCCTGAGGAAAAAAAAAAGATATATCTTCTGGTTAAAGCTGTTTCAATTGATAGTCTAGGACCAGCCAATGAAATACATTTGCTTCTTGAAGCGTATCTATTCTTTGAGATCTATAGCGTATCTGTCCTTCCACAAAAATGCCATCATAGCTATAATCAGACACCGTTATACATATTTCCCATAGTCGACAATGACACAAAATCGATACATTTGTATTGAATCCTATTTTGGTATGGCGTAGAATAAAAAAAAATTTCCTTTTGATTTCCCACAGTAATTGGGTGTCAAACATTGCGTAGAATTTTCTATTCTTTCTCAGTGCTGCGTTTTTATTTTTTCGATCTATTTCTATATATATTTTTTTTTTTTTTTTTGCTTCACTCAGCACAATTGACATTTACAAGTCATTCTCAATTTTCGTTGTGTTGTTGTTTTTTTTTTTCTTTCATCATTACATTTCTTGTGTTTGGCGTTTCTTTATTATTTTATAATGTGAGTTAGATCTTTGAGCTTTTGTTACCAACAACTTTGACTGTCATGAGAATTGGTTTTTGTGTATTTTTTTCTCACCGTCTTACTTTGCAAACGTCTCAAATGCTTTGTAGTTGAACCTTCTAGCGATAGATATGTTCTCGATGCGATATGGCGTAACGTAATGGCAATGCGCATAATATATGCTGTCTAAATTGACACATATTCAAGTTAGAAGGACATACTTACTCGTACAAACAATCTCATATAGCCACAGACACACATAGACAGTTAGATAGATAGCGAGCAAGCTAGATATAAACAACAATTGAGAGCAAGCTTTTGTTAAGGTTGCACATTGTTAGTTTAATTGGAACAAATTCAATACAAAACGCCAATGCTTATGTATGTACATACATATGCACAAACATACCTATGTGTGTACATATGTTATACGTAGAACATAGAAGTATTTACATATATCCATGCTTTTATTCAATTTTAATTGGATTGCTTTGGTGTTTCAATGGTAATGGTGCTGGTTGACGATCGTGGTGGATATAGTCGTATTTAAATAGTAACAATTCGCAATACGCTTTCTGAATTTTATTTATTGACAATAGACAAAAAAAAAAAAAAACCAAAACAGACTTGGTAAATAATAGTGTTTCTATATTTTGCAAAATATGTAGATGTACTAAATTATATTTGAACAGTATTTGCATGCACTGACGTTGATACAAAAGTACACAAAGGTATACTACACACGTTTGTAATCATCCAACCATTAAAGCTAACAAATGTAACCAATTTTTAACACAATCACTCATGGAAGAGATTAAATGGATTTATTAAATTTAGATTGAAAAGCTTTACTTTAGTAATACCGAAACTTAGTTACTCTCTACAATGAGAGTTACAGTGGACAGTTGCAAAAGGAACATACCTTTGTATGGCAGAGAGGTGTGGTTTTCATCCAATTCATCCCATTTTCAAATATGTCTACGAGTTAGCAAATAAAATCGTATTAATCTTATTTCAGCTTGTTAACTTTATAATTTCGTGAGCAAAGTGTAAAAATATTCATTTGAGAAAATACTTTAGCACGAGAGCCTGGCGTGGTTTTCATTCGATTCAGTCTAGTTTCAAATTCGTTCATTGGGCGAGAATAATGTAGAAATCTATAGAGCGATGAGAATAATTTTGCTAATGATATTCGTTCGGAAACATATTTTCATAAGCACTGTAAGCAGGTGTAAATTTCATTCGATTTCACCCATTCTCGAACTAGTCCATTTGTTGTTAAAAATCATAACACTTATCAATTTTCAGTACGATGGTTTGTAACAGGTTAAAACTAAGCCTGTTACAACCTTTTTACATACCTACCTACGAACACTCCATAAATCATTAAAATATTCAACGTACCAACAATAGAAAAGTTCATTTGATGCTTGTTCTTCTACTTATTGTCGTCATACAATAATATTAGTAGATGCATACATACATACACATACTTGTGTAGTCAGTCGCTATGACGACAGAGAACGAAGAAATAATCAACTGAATTTTCACTGAACGTAAATTGTAGTATCGTAGGAATTTTACACTACATAATTCTCAAATGCTTTATCTATGGAGATGTACTAAAGGTGTATGACTTGCAAACGTAAAGCATGAGAAAAAAAAGTAATAAAACCAACCAATGCTTGATCGAGTAAGTCGTAACCCGACATACTAGTTGAAATGATCTTGCTAAAATTTTTGATTCGGCCAGATCGAATAGCTTGCTATCCGAATGAGTGCTCTTATAGTCGGGCAGGCATTAATTCGCTCGGCTGCTATAAGTAGTTCTTGCTTTAAGCGAGGCTGTCTGTATTCGACCGCTCGCTTATAGTAGCCGCCCGCGAGCTATAAGCTCTGCCTCCTGGTTGCTCCTGCATATACCAGGAGCAACCATCCGCTACCCCGTTGGTTGTTCCTCTGTGTTGCTATAAAGGTCTCCCACTTCTAAGTGTGAGGCCAGGGTGCTGGATACAGGAGACCTACATCCTATATCTCCTCATTGCGTAAGTAAGGTTAGGTAAGGTTAGGTATTCCATTTAGGCGTAGATTAAGAAATTGAATTTGTATTGAAAAATTGTAAAAAGAAAGGAAAATAAAGAAATATAAAACAAACTAGTAGTAGTTCCATTAGTACCAAGCCAAACACTCTTCTAGTGTCGATGAATTGATTGCCAATAGGCAATCGTGCGGAATTCGGTCCTCCTACAACAAGAGTATTTACGCTGCCCTCTTGTTTGACACTGGCTGACTGGCTGACTGGCTGACCCCAGCTGGAAAGCAAAAGGCACGCGTCACAGGCTCTATGAATATTTACGGTAATTTTAGATAGAGAGACATGGTTTAATCGAATCGAACGACGAAGACGAAGAAACAGCTGAACATCTATTTTGTCACTGTAATGGTCTGATATGGACCAGCCATCGTTACTTAGGTAGTTATTACCTAGAATCGTCAGACATAGCGAACAAGCCGCCTAAAGACGTCTTCTATAAATTCCTAGTGAATACTTAAGACTTAAGGAGTACTTGTAAATATTCAGAGTGTCTCACAATAGGTCTATCTTGACCGTAGTGACACAGGTGACTGGTTTTCGCTCTACAATCAATCTAATCTAATCAATCGTATCAGATAAGGAAAAGCTCTGAACAAGCATATATAAAACATGTCAAACCATACCTTTCACATTTGCTTGTAGGTGGTGTAGGAAACTATCACTGAGTGGTTATGTGAATATCACAACTAAAATTTGCATAATTTTCAAAATGTGAAAAAAATGTTTTTTGAACAATTCAAAAGTCATAAATCATTATTGTATAACCTCCTTTATTCGTATCCTGTTGAAATACTATTTATTGCATTTTTGTTCACAAAGTCTACACAAAAAAAAAAAAAAGAAAATATTTTAACTTTTACGAAAATAAGCATCATCCAACCGAGCACAGGTGTAGTATGTTAGTTGATTGAAAAGTATGATTCTTATATGTGCTGTTTTTATATAGTACTCATATATACAAACATCATACTGTTGGTTTATAGAGTAAATGCTATTTCACATATACACTTTTACAATTTTAGTTGAGTTTTCATTTCTAGATAGACCTATCAACATACTTCCATAAACACATAACCATAAATGTACACATAGAAATACACATACACACACACACAAAAACAAGCTCACCAATATACAAAGCTTTGAAGAGATAAATAAATTTTATAAAGGACTGACATTCATACATATGTATATGTAAATTAAAATAGAAACAAAAGAGAAAGTTTAAAAAACAAAAAGAAAAATAAAAATGCATACGTATTGGTTTTGAAGCGAAAAATTTGTCACCACAAACGGAAGCACTTTAAAATGGAATTGTGAATATGTGGAATAGTGTGTATCATACACAACCGTAATCAACATACCAACATATAAGAGTGTGTTAAGCGTAGCATTAGTTTATTTGCATGCACGCTTATGGGTGAATACGTTAGATATTTAATCCACAGAACCGGAAATCAACACTAAAATGAAGCCGTCTGTCTGTCGTCACATGGCACACCACATTTATGAACCTTGCAGGAAATATAAGTTGAATATATGTATATTCTATATATATTTAATAGTAGTCAGTGTTATAGTGTCTTGAACAACTAACGCATTGCAAAGAATCACATCTCACTCATAGTAATCGTATTACGCACAATATACGATGTGCTAAATTAGAGAAAAATATCCATTAAACTAATTTTAGTTTTGTATTATAAAGAAATAGAGAATGCATAATGAATTTATTTGTATTGCTTCCAACTTCAATTTTTCCACTTGGGTCTGAAATACTTTGAGCTACTCAAAAACCAACCGACAATATAACCAATAAAAGCCATTGCTTTTACAAAGTAGCCTATCGTAGTTGTAAAGTGAAATTTATAGTTATCTGAGTGCTCTATTTATAATGGTTACCATTGCTTTCAAAAAATTTATAACATATGAATAAACCTTTTGATAGGTACTCCAATCATTATGGCACAAGACTGAAATTAAAACTTGTAGTCATACTGTAGTTACATCAGTATTCGACATTGAAAAAATATCAAGGTTGTGACAATAGATTCTGATAGAGGTAGCTAAAAAAAAATGTACGTTTTGAAACTTTACATCGGAATACTAATTTAGATGGGCTCACAATTTCCCCTCTTTGCTCCATATCCACATCAAAATGGCATATGAAACCATGCGATTCTTACTTCTGACGTATGGGTTGTGTTCAACAATCTTATGGACCAAATTATGGGAAAAATTTTTGTGGAACATTTTAACCCTCTATATCATCAATATTTGGGTTATTTTGGCCCCTTTTTAAGAAAAGTCATAAAGAACACCCATAAAATAGGGGAATAACGGTTAAAATTTTACTATAAAATTTTACTATAGACCTTTGAACACACCAAAGCTCTGAACTTAATATAAATGATAGAAATTTGTCAAAACCACAATCGCCACTGAAGAGTTAATATCGTACTTGTATAAAGGTGTTGCAAAAATGTCCCACAAAACCTAATTTTACGTGGTTGATGAGTATGGAAAAAATATTCTACATAAAATTTTCTTATAATAGCCCTGACAGACGGCAGCGTTAATCCGGGTTAAACGGTTTAATTCGAATTAACTCGGGCATTAACTGCAGCTAATCCACATTAACTCCACGAATTAATTCTCAAAATTAAAGAGGATTAGGGCAATTTACGATGGCAACACTGCTGAAAAATTTCTATTTTGAATTTTTTTCTTGAGCCAACTTATAGTGATAGTGATAGTAATGTCGTCTGTCAGGTTAGTATTTTATTCGGATTAAGTGCGCCGTTATTCCGGATTAACGCTGCCGTCTGTCTATGTTATAAGTCATCAAGCAAAAGATAACTCAACATAAAATTTAATAAATATGAGTAGAAATTTTGGTATTTCAATAATTTCATGCATTTTCTTTTAGTTCTTGGCATTTTTACACCATTATCATACAATGCCCAGAACAAATCTGCTTTGTAGCGTTCTTCAATCGGTGTGCAAAATTTTCAGTTGCCTAATGTATGCATTTTTCAATATGAATATTGCATCGTGAAACCATATCTTGCAATAATCTTCTTCTGTATATTACAACTATGTAAGCGTTGGGCGGCTTGATGCACTGAAGTACCTAGATTTTATTCAAAGAAGTGAACAATCTGCTGATCTTCACGTGATATTGTTGCTACATTTGGTCGTTTACATTTTTTTCGCTTTTTCATTGCTCTACCCAACGCTGTACGAATGATTTCGACTATTTCATTACTTTGGCAGCCGCTGCAATGTTTAGTTTTGGTCTACGACGGTGACAAACTACGAAAATTGTTTCATATTCATTCATTTTGTTCTTCATATTTAAACGAAAATCAACAAATAATTCCATATCTGGCCAGATATTACTTGTAAAGTTGTAAAATGTTTGACCAATCGTTTTTTATAGCAACATTTTTTCGAAGGATAGCCCATACATATATCCATCCTTTTTTTTTTTTTTGTGTAACAATAAGAAATCAAGCGCAGCACTCAGACATTTATTGGTCCACTGTACTGCGAAGTTCCATTTTATTGTGTTTTAAATCTACCCGTTCTCCGAAGAAATCGGAGTAGATCCCATGGTCCTAAACACCCATGAGTTTCGGCTCTCAGCACGTCAGTGCCAAAGATCTCAAACCTGATTCGAGCTAAAGCAGGACAGATACATAAAAAGTGGTCCGCCGTCTCATATTCTTTTTCACAGGCTGGGCGCAAAGTGCACTGCCTCCTAATCCTACCTTTACCATGTGCTTTGCCCATAGAAAGTGCAATCACCTCTACCTAGACATAGGAGGAAATACGACCATTTACTCGATATGTTAGGAATTTCGGCCATATGCAGGCTCTCTCAGCATGCCAGGTCGACTTATGGACTAGATTAGCCCAGGTGTTGACCGTGGCCTTGATGGCTCCAGCGGGTAGTGGCAAAGTAGGCTCAGGGCCGATTAAATCAGCTGCAGAACCTTCTCTTGCTATCCATCCCTTAGAGAGGTCTTCTACTACTACCAGGGTTAACCCGTAGGGATCAAACATATCAGCGTTAAAAATCAATTTAAATAGGAATGGGTTTTTTCTTTTGCATCTATGTAGCAGTGTTATTTGGATTTCATTTTTCTTCAATAAAATTCTTAGACGAATTCTTTCTTATATTTTGCGTTTCATTTCATCGGAAGAAACGAGTGAGGTACTTTCAAAGAAAGTAAAGAAAATAAGATTTCCGACAGATCAGAGTAATCTCATAATATGGTGTTTGGGTCGTTGAGTTCGAATCCGTAGTCAGAACAAATCCGCTATGAACAAACAGATAGAGGTCTTTGAGATGTGATATTTTCGTCGCTTATTAAAAATACCTTGAACCGACAGAATCACCAATATGGAGGTGCTTCGAAGATTGTGCCAAGAAAGGGAACTGCTGAGAACGATAAAAAGAAAGAAAACGGCATACTTAGAACACATCATACGTGCGCCAAAATACGAAGTATTGCAACTTGTACTGGAAGGTCGTATAGAGGGCAGGCGAGGCGTAGGGCGAAAACAACTATTATGGCTTAGAAATATTAGCCAATCTGTTTCATTTTTGTTATTGTTTTTCCTCACATTTTATATAATCAAATTTCACGTCTCTAATTTGCGAAATGATCATATTGGTTTTATTTTCAATGTTTACAATTATTTTGTATTAAGTAAAATTGTTATTGTTGTTTATAATGAACACTATTGTTGTGTTAATAATATTATTGTTATTATTATTAAATAATTGCGCAAAAATTAATACATATTTGAATATTCAGTATCAGTAGCATTATATTGTTCTCTGACATGATTATTTTTATTACATTTTATTTATCTACATACATAAGTTTTTAGATATATATATATATATATATATATATATGTATGTGTGTATACAATAATATTATTCTACATAAAATAATCCTTTTCAATTTAGCATTGTTTTATTGTTTGTCGCGCGCGTATTCATTTCTCCAAAGTTTCTTTATACATATAAATATTTATACTACTAGTACGTATGCATAGGTATGATGATGGGTTTTATTATAATAAGTGGTGGTAATAAATTGTAAGAAGCTTAACACATTTTCTGTTATCCTATGGATTTTATCATTTCGAAAGTATGTCCTAAACAAAAGTAATTCCTTACATTGCATCCGAGCAAAATTGTAGCAAAGCATATGACAACACAATGGTGTAAAGGTGTAAATAATTAAGCAAAACTATTTTAATTATTTCGCAATGGCATTATGTTGTATGTATTTATAGTATATTTCGACTTAAATACATAGCTATGGAAGATATTTAATTCATATAATTCGTATTGTTTTTGTTTAA
Source organism: Megamerina dolium (assembly GCA_963854835.1). Lineage (NCBI taxonomy): Eukaryota > Metazoa > Arthropoda > Insecta > Diptera > Megamerinidae > Megamerina > Megamerina dolium. Next base: position 24,049,357 of record OY978528.1, on the reverse strand, counting down.
AACAAACTTCATTTATAATTGTGCATAATCATATCAGATAATATAATATAAATACAAATTTTTTGCTTGGCTTTGCTTTTTGAAAAACTTTCCAGCGAATTGCGAATTATCAATGCCAACCGTTATATGTACCATACTAATAAAATATCACCAACTATACTTGAAGGTGAATATTTCTACATTTTAAATCCTCTATCAGATGATGACACAAATACTTTGTATTAAATAAATTTAAAAAAAAAAACAACAACAACAAAGTCGCAGAAATGAACGTAATATAATAGAATCGCCAAGCAACGAAGCAACTAATGAAGCAGCCAGAAGAAGAAGAACAAGACGAAGACAATTGCACTTGTAACAAGAGTGGATACAACAGAAGAAAAGCTAAAGAAAATGCTTGCACAGTAATTAATTATCAAACCTAAACAAAAATAAGCATGAAATTGAAAAGGGAAATGATTTAAATGACAGCTTCGAAGAAGGGCAAGTAAGAATGTACATTAAGGTGGGTCAATTTTTGTATCGCGAAGAACTGACGACAAATCGTACAGCAAAAAAATGAAATTTCAGTATATTAACTCGACAAACTATACATTTAAAAATCTATTTTTACTCACCCACTGCTCCATTTTCATTTAAAAAAAAATGCAATATTTATTTCTCAAAATAATCGAGGTCAAAAATGATTTAAAACCATTTCGCTTTTAGGTAAATTTTACTTTCAATTATTCTCACTAATTCTTAGTTCGAACAATTTCGATTCGGCCTAATGCCTAAATACCTACCTTTTTTTTCAAATAAACTTTATCTGTTTTCTTTCTACGAACTAATATTATTGAGAGAGACTTAAGATAATATTATTAGATAGAAAGAACCTTTTTGAGAAGCAATCATTTGGAAGCTATGAGCTTTGAGTGTATATGCTTTATTTCAATTCAATGAATTATATGTGTAATTTTGGCATGAGATTTTTGTTGATGTAAGCTATAATTTCATTAAAGATTAAAAATCAAATATCATGATGTTCTTAATGCTTTTTTCATAATGATTTCATGTGAAGGCTTATAGCATGCCAAACCAAATAGAATAATTGTTAGGTTGGTTCGATCCTCATAAAAATGAAATAAATTTGAACGATTCTTCAGAGTACAGTTTTGAGTTTCTTGAGAAAAGTAGTCAAAACGACCTTTTTAATCATAAATGTATCATTTCATGATTAATTTGAAAATATTATATACGAGTATATTGTTGAAAATATCTCATCATTTCGGATACTTCCCGATCCGAAAACCTCTCATACTTTTATTTTTCATGAGCGTAATATTAGTTTTTCCTTAGTAAATTTGCTATTTTGTGATGATCGTTTAATTTCATTGCAATTTGGACCACATATTTGAATTTTTTTGACCCAGAATGTCCCCTGTATTAAATTAGATCCGCTTCTTTATGACAGCTATTTAATTTTTATGTGATTTTAATCTTAATCTTGAATGCCTGGGCACCAAAACCTCATTTCTACGACCACTCTGAGTTCATCACTATGACAACATATTTATACATTAATACACTTATCCTTATGAAAAAATTGCCATTAGAAGCTTCACGGATAGTGTTACCCAACGCTGATCTTCCAAGTTATCAATTCAATGGTCACTTTCAATTGCAATTAATACCAACTTCTTTCGACAATATCATAAATTACTATACACAGAAACTTATTGATCCATCGTCGTTTTGTTTACTCTCTATTTATTACAAATTTCAATCTTTAAGTACAGTCAACCATAGGTAAATTGATCATACTATGTACTGTAATCAGTTATGCCTGAGAGCGTCAATGTGACCACAATAATTCACCACACACACACAACACACAACACACAGACTATGTATATAGAAATGTACATATGTCTGGTATTATGAGGTTTGAGAGCTGTCATTTGTTAAGAGTGCTAATCATGTCAACTGAAAATGTATAAGTAAGTAAGTGTATGTGTATACGCACAAGGTATCAAATCAATGTAGCTGCCATCACCATCATCATCATTATAATCACCAATAGTAACAGTGCGTACGTATGAACAATGAAATGTGCGATTTTGATGAATTTGACAGCGTTGGGCGTTTGAGTTGACAGCTTAACATTGTGATAGTATAATAATTCATAGAGATTTAACAATAACAAGAAAAACAACAACAAAAACAACAACAGCAGCAGCAGCAACAACGACGAATGCATTTTCATCCATAGAAATGCATAGGAGTTTGCATAAGTGTGTGTGCGTTTGTGTGCGTTTGTGTGTGTGTGTGTGTGTGTGTGTGTGTGTGTGGTTCGTTAGCGGTGTTGGTGATGATGACAATGCAATAACAACAACAACAATAGCAATATTGTTGTATGATAACAATAACCATTTTCAATGTGATTCTAATCAAATGTTAATTCTGAAATTATAGCATATATTTAGGCGCGCTGAAATAATTAAAATATTGTTTTGGTTATCTTCGCGTAGGTGTGTATGTGTGTGTGTGTGTGTATTCATTTGTATATACTCATTGCATATGAATTGGAATGTTAACATATGCGGTTTCTGTTGTCATTATTACCTACAATTATTGTTGTTGCTATTGTATGCATATCATATAAATATATATGGAGTACATAGTTGGCATTGATGGCACAGAGATATTTGTATTGAAATTTTTCAAATATATATGTTTTATGTATAACTGTGTGTGTATGTGTTTGTGTGTGTGTACATATTGTATGCATATTATTGTATATCACTGTGGTCAATCCTATTGAAAATCAATGTAAACCACAAAATTCATAAAATACCACGTAATGAATTTTCAGAAAACCAACAACAACAACAATTACAAAACGAAAATAGTGCCAGCTTCTCTCCTCTCTTGCTCACCCACCTTCTCTGATTGGCTCTACTCCATTAAATTTTTTGTTTTGTTATTGTGATATCATGAACGTGATTCCATAAATTTGTGCATATACATATGCATATGTATCTCAATATTCATGCAAATACATTCATATATATGGATATATTTGAATTTCACACCAATAATGCCATTGGCGTACACGTACATACTCCATACATATATATGTATCGATGCATATGAATATCAAATTCAATATTTGTTGCATTGAAAATAATATGAGTTGTGTTATATATGTATATATATATTTTTTTTTCTATTTTACTAGCGGCCATTATGCCTGTGCTTGTTGTTATCAATTTTCATTTCATATGCATTTGTTTATGTGTACATACATACATACACATATTTTCTCATGTGTATGTTTGTACAATTTCATTATATTTCAATTGTTTTTTGTTTTCGCAAAATATTGAAATGTTAATTAAAATTATCAGCACTATTCAATAGTGACAGTTTTGCAAAAACACAAAACATGCATATGAATACAATCACATATACATACAAAGGTACACATATATACATATATCTCTTATCAGATAAGAAGCTATATTAATTACATGCATTTATATAAACTACCATTGTATGTTTGTATATATGATATGTATGCGATCAATTCAAATTGAAATGTTTGATTTTATCATATTTGTTGTTGATTTTGAAGCCCTTGTTTATGAAAATGATGAACAAAAAATATATTAATTTAATATTTCAATACGAAATCAAATCTGTATGTTTTGTGGGTGTAAAATTAAAATTCATAAATTGAAAATTTCATATAAAAAAAAACAACCGCTTTGTTTGAATAGTCAAAAAAAAAAATGGTATAATTATTTCAATGCAAATTTCATATTCAATTGGACGGAGTCTAAAATTAATTAAGTCAAATTTTTTTTTTCAATGAAATTTTAATAATTATTTTTTGTTTTATTGCACTTCAATATGGGCATTTATTAAAAACGCGTTTAGTCAATGGGTTTATTTAGTAAATGTGAGTGTTTACTCGTACTTTCTTCTACATATTGACATTATATCAACATACAATTTCTTTTGATAAAATCATAGCCCAGTCATTGAGTTCTTCAGTTTTATTTTGTTCTTATTGAATTTCTGAAAAATTTTAAAGTGTAGTTTTTGTAAAATTATATCAAATATAGGGACAAACGCGCCACATATAACCGAGCAGTAATTGTTTGCATAGGATTGGCAGTTCAGAAATTTTTGCGTCAAAAGCCATTATCGAAACCAAGGAAAGATCTGATAAATATATCTAATATTAGGACTCTGCGCCATCAACTTCAATAGTTAAAAAGTAGTTTAGTGAACTCTGTTGTGGGATTACTCGTACGAACGTACGCCAAACGTACAGGTCACCCAACAGAGTTGGTCACGTTAGAAATCTATGGAATAATATTGGATGATTGGGTGTCACATTTACTCACAATTGATAGCAAATGCAATCGTGTGACCACTTCATAGCAGTGGTTGGCTATGTTCAACCGCAATCCGTACGAGTTTTTGCGCCGCTTCGTCTCCACCATAACGTACTAGAAAACAAAGAACAGTCAATGCAGTGGACTTTTCCTGCAAAACGTGCACCTGATGGTTAATTTTGGTCAATTCCTAGTTTCAAATGGTCCAATTGTTAGCAATAATCGTCGAAATTTTGTGTTTGACGATATAAAATTACCTTATAGTACAGCAAAACCGACTGGGCGGTTCATCATGATTTAGCCAAAATATCAACCGTTTTAGCGCCCTTTTATCACAATAGTTTTCACTACTGATTTAAAAAGTGGAACGATTTCCTTCTGTTTGACCATAGTTTAACAGTTTATTTTGAATCAATATGGTGCTTTCTTTTGAAACAAGCTTTAAGCAGATGGTTTAAAATTATTTTGTGATCAACTCTTGAGCTGACATAATATGATATGTTTATAATATCCATGATTTTGTCGAGATTTTCGACGACGGTCATAACTGTGTGTACTGCGTTAACGTAGAAAATACTACTACACGGAATCAATGAGATCCAAATTGTGTGTAGTTGGCTGTGATCGTATTGGAATCATATCCATAATTCAGAATTTTCGACGCCTGATAGACATTTGTGGCTATATTAAAGCAAAATCATACTTTGTTAACTTTTATTTGTACCGCTCTATATCTAAGGATCAATCAACCAAATAAAAACTGTAAAAGAACTTTATTTTAGTATATAACTATTGTCACTGTTTAACGATTTTTTTTTTTCTCAAACTGATATATTTTCATGTCGCTAATCATATTTTATAATTAAATACTACTAAGTCAGATATTGGATAAATATGTGGCAAGGCAGAACATAGATGATAACGCAGCAATGACCTGATAAGTATCACTTTTGATGTCCCATAATCGTCAGTGACCCCATGCTAGAATTAACTGGCAAAACACTCTATATGTGGCTACAAGCTATAGTTGGTTGTTAGACGAGGAAGAGATGTATTTACTCTACTTTACTTGTACTAAAAATCTGTCGTCTTTTGTTGAGTGTCAGTTGTTTCCCATACCCAGAGTAATTTCGAATTCGAATAGTAGAGTATTACATAAGTGCTGATATTATGAGGAAATATAGTGTATATTTTCAAAGTAACTCATTGAAAAGTTTATGATACATCCAAAGCAATATGCCATGCTTCATATACACACATGTAATGAGATTCAAGCTGATACTGACTACTCAGAAAAAATTTACTTTAACTAGAGCAAAAGGGAGATGTCATTAATTTCGGACTATGGGGCAAACAAAATTAAATACAATGATAACTAATACTTCATAATATACTTTCTGAGGGACTCACTAGAATTTGGAAAAGCATCTTTGCTTTGCTTCGGAAGCACTTGACAAAAAATTATTAATAAGCTCACTTGATTACCAAAAATAAAGGCAAACAACAAACTTGTGAATCAGATTGTTTGTGAAATGCACAAATATAATAAGTCGCACTAATACTCATATATCTTCGTATGTATATGTGTACGATATGTGTAGAAAGCATGAGTATAAGAGTACATACATATGCTTCGTGTTCATCGTGTGCAATCTCATAAAAAGGACATTCATTTCAACATATGAGTAGTTCAAAGTAATTTTCAATGATGATGTCAATAATGATCATCACTATTGTTACCATCATTATTATCATGATCATCATCATCATCATCAATGTCATTATATTACCACGATTAGTTATGATTTTGTATTCATCTATCTACTCATACAGACGTACACACACACACACACACACAGACATCAATAACTATAAACAACATTTTACATAATGATGAACCAAAATGAGCAAATAAAGAACAACATAATGATGAAGTGCAAAAAGAAGTAAGTATTTACAGTATCAGTATCATATACATACATAGTATGTATTAGTATTAGCAAGTAGCAATTGTATTAGTAATATGTAAGACAACTTTTGTAAAAAAAAATTAAAAATAAAAAAAAAAACAACAAAAATTGAGAAACATGAAAAGTAGCAAAAAAAAAAAAAAAGAACACTCAAAACAACTATTTAATAAATGAGTGGTATATACATATATACTCCTATATATGTATGTATATATGTATGAATGTACATAAGTACCTACATTTCATACACCACATAAACTGTTATAAGCAATGACATACGAGGACAAACAGACGAGATACTCTGTATGTGTGTGTGTGTGTGTGTGTAAGTACACCGCCTGACGAAATAACATTCATTTCGCAGTGCATGCATGTCCTGCGGCAACTAATTAAAAGAGTCATTCATCACTGATGTGATGTGAACGTATAAATGTGGTTTTACCCACGCACATACATACGTATGAGTAGTACACAGTGTTGGCCAAAATGCATACACACATATGCTTATTACATATTTCGCTTAAGCGGTGACAGTGGGAAAGGAAAAGGATGGATGGTGTAGTGTCATGAGTATTCATGCGAATGCATATATCTATACGAGTGTGTGTGTGTGTGTGTGTGTGTGTGTGTGTGTATGTGGCTGTTTGATGTTTATAAATGTGTTTGTTTTATTTGTTTGTTGATCTCTTCTCTACTTTTATGTGTGTGTGTGTGTGTGTGTGAATGAATATATTTTTGGTCATTTCATCACATATGAATGACAACAACTCACAACTTTTGAACCAACAACCAACAAAAAATATTACCGAAAAAAAAAAAATAACAAATATCAACAAAAAACAAGGAAAACATAATCGAGATTCATAAAGCATTGTATGATGCTTGCTTGCTCATCATTCTTCGCATTTTTTTTTTTATTTTCTTTAGTGTATATACATATATACAATATATGCTTTATATGTATGATTTTTTTATTTTTCTCTTTTTTTTTTTTTTTTTAATAAAAATTCACTTCATTTCAGCACAGTCAAGCCGAACCAAATGTTGAATTTTCCGCCACCAAATTCATGTTAAATTAACATTTTTTTTCACAAGGAAATTATGTATGCGTGATAAGTATGAGTGTATTTGTCTGTGTGTGTGAATGAGTGTATATTATGCATACTACATGTTCATTATTCTTTCGCTCATCATATGTATGCATTCTTATATGTAGTATATATGTTATAATATAGTTTCGAGCGAAACCACAAAATTCATCTGAAATCACAGATTTTTTATTTTTTTTTTTGTCTTTTTACGTACATTTTTTTTTTATTGCTGTTGTTGTTGTGGTTGCATTTTACTTTAATATATGAATGTTGAATATTATTATATATATTTTATAGTTTCATTTTAATTCATTATTTTTTTGTTTGTTTTTGTTTTACTAACTAAAAATATTTAATTTATGCTTAAGATAATACACGCCATATGAAAATGAGCATATTTGCTCATATTTTATTTTTCATGGGATTTTTTTTTTTCTCATCTTCATGTTTTCGTATATATGTATAGTATATACAACTACATATGCAATATACATACAAGTACTATGATGATTTTAATTAGTCTAAGCGAAATTATATATTTTCGAAAATATGTTTAACCAGAATTACATGCATCTGTATTTAAATGTGAATATTTTTTAGCAAGTCTACATCAATTTATGGTTTAACCCTTTGTTATGCTTTAAATCATATATGTATTTAGTAGAGCATTTCAAATAAGTATCAATTTTGTATATAATTCTTCCGATATTTGGACATATAAACGCTCTTGTTGCTCAATCGATCAGAATTTAAAATCTCCATTGTTCATAGTGATCTCTGGAAAATTCTCTACTTTGTTTTCAGCATTATTTTTCAAATAGTATCAATTGATTTATTCGCGAATCTCTTTCAACTATATAGGTAGAAAAATGAAATATTTTCCAGGTAATCATTTTATTTATTAAATTTTGCCTTTCCACAGTATTTTTTGATTTTTCGACATTAATGCAAAATATTTGCAATAATATCGAAACTGTGAATCTTAATTCGTTCGAATTAGTTCGACATTATTATAAACATTAGCAGTAATATCATAATGAAATTTTGCAAAAATTTGTGCAATATCACCGTAAAATATCTTTTCCATACTATTTTCTTTAATGAAGATCTCGATATTATGGCAAATAAAAATTCTCAATAATTCCTTCGACATTAATTCCCTCTATCATAGATGCAACACAATTTTAGTGGATTATGAGGCATGGTTTCATGCATTTAATATGAAAATGAACCAACAAGCTTCGAATTGACGCCTTTGTAATGAGCTGAAGACACACAAAAAAAGTTATGTTGATTCTTTGTAGACTATAATGATGTTACACTTTGTTTGTAGATTTATGGAAGAACACTTCATGGATTAAGCGTGATCTTGGTCAGTGTTGCCCTCTACGGTAAAGATGTCATGATAAGAGAAAATATCTTATTTTATTGTTACAAATTATCGTATAATATATTTTTCTTATATTGTTGACAAATTTCTTATCTCATCCTCTCTCATCCTCTTTGTTGGTACGAAAATACAATTTATGAGATTTATTTGTCTAACTCTAAGGCATAATTATATATTTATATATAATCTTATCATGAAAAAAACAAATAAATTTTCAGTTTTCAACAAGATTTCGTATTCATATAGATTTCGGTGCAAAAAAATAGAAAGCCAAAGCCAAATCATAAAAAATGCATTTATCACTTTTTATCAAAGTGCTTCTAACTAGTGGAACATTTTTTTTTTGCCAAAACTACACAAGTATTTACCGGATATGACCTATGCTAATTTTTACCTATTTCCCAACTACGTGGATTATGTTTCAAATTGATTGCAACAACAAAACAAAAAATAGCTAAAGAAACTTTGGAGATTGGCTTCTTCGCTGATGAGAAGTGTATGGCTTCAAATCATATCTATTTAGAAGGAGATAAAAATCCTTTTAATTAGTTAAATATTCATTGAATTTCATTGGCAAATTTCGTAGAATTTTTGTTTTCCATATATTTATTGATTAATTGCACCTTTCTTATTTGGAAATTTACAATTTATATTCAAATCTTAAAAAAACTATTATAACAGAAATAACATTTAATGAACTACAACAAAAAACATAAAGCAAAGATTTAAAATTTTGAACTGGATTTGATTTTTTTGAAGAAGCTTGCTCTTTAACCTATTGTTTATCAAAGCCACAATCAGCTGTTTAGCCTTAGGGTTTGGATGAAGTTCTAGCTTTGCTTTATACTTTTCAATGTTTCACCGCACTACATCAGAGACGGTGGGAATTTATAGGTCATTGTGAAATACCATGGCTCCATGTGATTTGTCTGACCAATTTATTTTGCGCTCTCCGAATTTTTTGTACATTTGTAGAACAAGCTGAACTCCACAGCTCTAAATCATAGCACCAAATACGTGTTATGATGGCGTTATATATCAGGACTTTGTTAGGCAAATTGAGCTTAGAGTTTTTATTAATTACCCAAAAGAATTGCTGAGACTTTAATTTTATTTATAGTTTTTTGCTCTCTATGTGTTTAGTTCATGTTAGTCCTCTATCAAGATGAATTCCAAGGTATTTAACATAATTTGCTTGAGGTATGATGATGTTATTCAACTTAACAGGAGGTCACGTCTCTTTTCGCATCTTGAGAGTGACGTGCACGCTCTTTCTGGTCATTCACTTCGATACGTCAGTTTGCAAGCCAATTTTCGAGGAGATCTAAATAGGCGGACATACTTCTGGATGGGCTTATATTATCATTATAAGAACAGAGAATTGCGGTATCATCTGCGAAGGTAGAAACTACATGATTCGAATGCAGTGCAGAAGATCAGCTGTGTATATCAAATATACTGCCATACTATATGCTATACTCTTTGGCGATCTTGGCGATAAAGTTGTTCAATAGTGCCATGACCTTTTCTAAGGCCAAATTGGTGATTCGGTATAACTTTATTTTGTGTAACAATCGGCATGATATTCTGCAGCAGCACTTTCTCAAAATTCTTGAAAAATGAGGTAGAAGACTGATAGATCTATATGATAACAGCACAGTTGGTTCTTTTCCAGGCGTAGAAATCATTATTATCATTATTATCGTAGAATTTTTTGGTGGAATTTATTTTAATTGAAAATCTCGAATCTTGATGGACTTCGACAAAGTTTTAATCAATGAAAATCCTATTATCGCTAGAATTTTTCAATTAGGTCTACAGGCGCCTCATAATCTCATTTTCAATTATGGCAAATTTGTGTTTTTAATTTAAAATTTTAAAGGGATTGAATTAAGCAACTATTGTTTCAGAGTATTTAGAGTGAGACGTTGATAAATATGTCTTGGCATTCCAAAGCAAATTACACAATAATAAGATCAATGGAACTTCTCTTGATCTCATTGGTATAGAATGAAATAAATGAATAACTCTGTCTGCATATCAATCATTCTAAATACTATTAAATAGGAATTTATAACTTTCAATACCAAACATGTAAAAATAATAATAAAAATCAATTTTCGACTACCAAAAAACAAGACCCAAAAAAACAATAAAATATACCCCATTTCGAAAAAAATTTGCAAAAGAGTAAATAGATAAACTTATGTCCGAATTGTAATTCAGGTTTAATATAAAATACATGTCTATGTATGTGGCATAAGTACAAGAACACTTACAATGGTAATAGTGATAACTAGCAACAACTATGGTAACCAAAATAGCAAACGATAACCATCGAGCTGACAACGATGGAAAACATACTATAAATAAGCTAAAAACTTGTATTGTCCTTTAATGTCCCTGTTTTATTTTATAGCTATTGCTGGAATGTAACAAACATACGAGATGCAGAGAAGGACTTTCCGAAAACAGTCCACACCGATATGCTTTACTTGTTTACACAAATACACAAACACACCAACACATACACATAGACACACATAGAACATCTCTTGCATCGCTGCAACCAAAGATTCCGGCAAAGTGAAAATATTGTAGTATGTAGTATTGTAGTAAAAACGGCTATGTAAGCATTAGTATCAGCAACAAGAGAAGCAGCAGAACAACAGAAATAGCATTGAAAGCCCATTTAACATTTTGTCATTTACAGTTTTGAAATTGTTTTGAAGTTTGATATGGCTTGCAGCGACTCAATGAATGTTTCATACTCGTACTCACACACATACACGCATCAATCTGTATGTACGTATGCATGTGAGTGAGTATTAGTCAGTGAGAATATACTGTCGCATGCACAATAGCTTATTTCACTATATCTATATCTATATATATATATGAGTGTGTCTGTTTACAGCGTCATTGTCCACGCGATAAACTTTTATTGAGCTGAAAATCCTATATGGGGATAGCAATGCATGTGAACTACTGCATTCACATATGCAGCAATGGAGAATAGTAAAATGGGTTAAAAACTGAGAACAAAAGCAATGGAGATGAACAAAAAAAAAAAAAAAACCAACAAAAAAAATGAATAACCAAGAAAAAAACTTACAACAGCAACTTGTCAGCAAACTGTAATCGAAAATGATGTGTCACGAAGGACCAGTTTGACTTTCCTTCCATCCCACACTCACAACACGCATTGCAGTAAGGATACTTACATACACATATACACATACGAGAGCAATCCACAAGACTGAAAAAGTATAAATTGGCTGTGGAATAATAGAATGAAATGAGGCTCTTGGTGCAAATTGATTTGGATTAGAAATTTTAATACACCATCTAAATATACACATGTGTACGAGTATATGTATATAGCATATGTGTGTGTGTGTGTGTAATAATACTACACTTACTGTCCATTTGATGCAGCAGCAAAAAGCAAGCAAGCAGCTGTAGGTATCAGCAGCAACATAACCATTTTAGATGTTATTGCATTGTGTACATATACATGCGTTTGAGTGTGTTTATATCAATATATGCATTCATATGAATATTAGAGTGCTAGCTCGTATGCATAAGAATTCATTAGATATAACCCTCTTGTACGTAAAGAGTATATCTGAATGAAGTGTTACTAATGTGTTGAATACAACATAAAATGGGTGTGGCGGCTAATGTCATTGAATTGAAATTGAAGGTGTATATGTGTGTGTGTGTATATATATCCCATATGTAGTGGCAACAAATTGTGCTTATGAAAGCGTGTCTTATGAAGCTATTAAAATAAATGTGATGTAAGAAAATTTAATATATATATTTATTAATTTCTACATTCATATACATATTCTATATATGAATTCTTATAAAATTGTCCAAATCTCTTTTGTAATTTAGTTTTCTCTCTATATCACATTGCATACTAACATAACTACATACTATGACACTAAATAATCATATTAGCACCCTAAAGTACAATAAGTTGAAATTATGACAAGTGCATCTAATTACATAGAGTTATGCAATGGAGAATTTGTTAATAAACGACCAGTTTTTGCTTCGCTATTCATGCTGTATTATATGATATAATATAAAAATATTCAAATATAAGAAATATGGGGAAAAAGTGTGGGCATCGATTTCAAATACAGTATGACATTAAATACATCAAATATATACGATCACACTTTCATTCAGAGCTCTACGGGATATCTTGACTCTCAGATTAGAAAAAAAATATAACAAGTTCACCGAGGGACATACAATTGAAATTAAATTACCTTGCAATTATATAATTATATACTAAATTACTCCATAATTATCTCCATTCAAAAATCTCAGGTCAGTCCATAAGTTCGTGCGTTATTTTTTCAATAGTATCAGAGTAGGTGATTTTTGCGTACAAAAAATGATTCGTGGGAGATAAAGGAACTATTTTTATTTTCTCTGATGTATTGTGCATTCAACAAGTGATTTTAATCGCGGATAGCAGTACGCGCTTTTAAAAAATAAAATGGAATCTTCGAACGAGTATAAGAGGCATATTTTGTATTTTTTTTTATACTAGTAGAAAAACTATTTTATAATAGTAGTAGCAACAACTCCTGCTGCAGAAATAAACGCAACTCATGAAGAGAATACCGTGAGTGTAAGGACTGCGCAAAAGTGGTTTTCTAAATTCCGAAGTGGTGATTGTGATGATCGTAGGATGCCTTCGATCGTAGGTCTTTAATTCCGACGCCTTGCTAGAACTCGTGGAAGCTGAGCCAAGTTTGACAGTCGATATGATAGCTGGAAAGTTAAATTTATCACATGGAACAGTTTACAGGCACCTGGTTCAATTGAGCAATGTTTCAAAGCAGGGAAAATGGATTCCGCATAAATTTTTCGTCGCAAACCTTCAGCAGAGAGTGAATGTGTGTTATCAGCTGGAAAATTAGAGTTTTTTGAATCGTATTGTTACTGAGGATGAAAAATGGATCCTTTACAATAATCCTGTTCGCAAATGTCAGTGGTTAGATAAAGTTGAAATATCAGAACCAACCTCCAGAGATGGCCTCCTGTTGGTGGCATATGGCCGGTATAATTTATTTTGACATGCTGGAACCAAACCATACGATCACACCTGATTATTAATTATTGCCATCAACTATCCAAACTGAATGAAGTACTTGAAAAAAATCGACCATCTTTAGTCAATAGAGGCAAAGTTTTGTTTCACCACGACAACGCAAGACCGCATACCACAAGACATACTTAGGCAAGCTGAACAATCTTGAATGAGAGCTAATGCCACATCGACCATACTCTTCGGATATTGCACCGTGCGATTATTACCCTTTCTGCGGAGTTCAGACCCATTTAAGTAATAAGGACTACACCTCAAAAGATGCTATAAAAAGGGATATCGACACGTATTTTGGCTCCAGGCACAAACTATTTTTTGAGTAGTGAATTAAAAATTTGCCTAAACGTTGGGAAGTCATTATAAATAATGCAGGAAAATATATTATAGATGAATAAATACTGATTATATTATTTATTTTAACACCACCTAAGAAAAACGCACGAACTTATGGACTGACCTGATACTTTCAGCAGCGCTTGTCGTTTAAATGGGCAATTTCTGGGATATTATGGGGTTATTTTTAAGGTTTTTTTTTTATTTGTATTGTATTTGTATATTATAGTATTTTTTGTGGGTGCCGTAGGTCAGTGGTTAGAGTGTTGGCCTTCTGATCTGTAGGTCGTGGTTCAATACCCGGCTGATGCATAACAAATTTAAGCAATTGGCAATTCTTCCGACAGTAACAACTTGCCATGAAAATGCTTCTAAAAGAACTCTGTGCTCAAAGCTCAAAAGCAGTGATGTCACAAGGGTTCTGCCGTTCGGAACCGGCTAAAATAAGTAGGTTCTTTCTAATACTCTCCAAAATTTAGCATGCACAACAGTGGAAGAGAAATTCGGCCAAAGAGCCCTTCGGGGCTTTAAGTGCCACATATTTATTTTTAATTAAAATTTTTTTTTTTTTGTAGAAATAGTACGAAATAATATTGATAGCGGTTTAAGTATTTTTTTTGTTTCTTCAAAATTTCCTTTGGTCTGCTCAGGACCACTCTATCATTCATTTTTTAATCATGTTTTATTGTTTTCTTATAGATATTTTTCGTGAAAAATATTTCTTTTTATTTAATCATAATACAAAAGTGTGCAAAAGAGTTCTAAACAAAAATTCTCTTGAATTTAAATTTAAAAAAAAAATTACAAATTTCTCCCAAACTCAAAAATATGTTGGATACTGAATATTGAATATATTAATATACATAAATATTTATTAAATATTAAAAATTATAAAAAATTCATTCATTTTTGCATACATACACACATCAACAAATGAAGAAATGGGAAATTAATTACGTTTCAATTAAACATTATTGATTGTTCTGTTTTACATGTCACTTCATTCAGCTATACAATACAATGGAAGTATTACATAATTCTCACAAAATAATAAAATTTTTTTTTTGAATTTAAAGAGAGAAAGTAAATGTTTATTTTGGCTTCTTATTTCTTTTAAAAATTGTCCTTTCCGAAAGGAGTAAAATTCAATCATAATAAATTTAATAATTCGTATCGAATAGATAAATCGCCTCACTTTTAAATATCGCCTTTCTTAAAAAACCCCAGCGAGTTAGAATATAATCGTTAATATCAAGGCTGATGGATTTTTGTCCTATGACCATTTCGGCTCGATTCTAGGAAAAAGTCGTGAAAGCTTCTTCCGTACAATAGCACAATTTATATATTAATCGTATAAGACCGAATTTAGTTCTTTTTTGCACCACTTGTATTAATTGTATTAATTGTATAGTTTTGTACGATTCTTTTACAATTTTTGTTACAAGAATTTTTACTGACAGTTTTGCATGTGACAGCGCCAACACACTTGCACACACCCGTTCATATACATGCATACGCTTCACAAGTCATTTCGTTTTTATTTATATTTGTTGTTGTTGTTTTTATTTTTTAATTTCATTTTATTTTATTATTTTGATATTAACAAGTTTTTATATTTCACTCACAAAATGATGTTGACAATGTGGGCACTTGCAATTTATGCTTTTGATTCTTTTAATACAGAACAAAAAAAAAAGCAAATTGTATGTGTGGCAGTAAATTTTAATAAATGCAACAAAATATATGTACATTTGTATATAATTAATTTAAATAATTGCTGATGGTGAAAGGGAGAAAAAGCTCTCATACATATGATTATGCATTCAAGTGGTTACATTAAATTGCTTGCAAGAAGCACGTTGATGTTGGGTTTAAGGACGATATATAGGACCTTACGATCTATTGGGTTGGCAACTAAGTAACTGCGGATGGAATTACCGACATTTTCATACACAAATTGATCCCAAACTACCGTCTTCAAACAAAAATATGTGCAATTTGCATCTTAAGCAACGGTAAATGTGTGATATCGGCACTTATTTCGTTGCCAACCCAATATATGAAGAAATTTTGGAAGATCTACATATATGGAGTTCTTTTTTTATTGTCGAAAAGATACAACCAAATTTTTCGATGTTGAAAAATAAAAATATTAAAAATTCTAATTTTAAAATATTTTAATTATCAAATTTTTTTAAAAATGTACAATTATGTAAAAATTGATAAAATTTTGCAATAATGTTAAAACTGTAACTTTTGCAAAATTAAATTTTTACACAATTTTTTACAAAATTTTTTAAATTTCGACATTGTCAAATTATGTCAAAAATAAATCTAATATTTTCATTTTTTGCAATAATATCGAAAAATATAACAAAATACTCAAAGCTCTTCCAATAATGTAGAAAATAATTTTAATATTGCATTGCTTAATTTTTTTCTTCTTTGCCTTAATAGTAATTACTTTTTTCACTATTATTGCAAAAATTTTAGCAATAATGTTGAAATCTTAATTTTTGCAAAATCTAATTTTGACATTATTGTAAACATTTTGCAAATAATGTCGAAAAGCAATTTAATGCTTCAATTTTTTTTCACTATTATTGCAAAAATTTTAGCAATAATGCTGAAATCTTAATTTTTGCAATATCTAATTTCGACATTATTGTAAACATTTTGCAAATAATGTCGAAAATCAATTTAATGTTTCAATTTTTGTTGCAATATGCCATATTGAAAAAATGAGACATTTTTTTCGATATTGCTAAAAATTTTGCAATATTGTGGTATTCGTAATTTTTGCCAAATATAAGTTTGTGTTAATTTTCTGTAAAATTTCAATATTGTGTATTCTAAAATATTTTCTAAAAACATCGAATTATTTTCCCATCAAAAAAGTAAAAATTTTTTCAAAATTATTGCAAAAATTTATCGGTATTAATAGCCTGATGTACATATGATATACGCACGCATATGAAAGCATATACCTCATTTTATATATATATATTTTTTTTTTTATGTAGCATGAGCTTTGATACAAAGCATAAAAACCATTGAAAAATAAACGCGAAAAAAATTGCTCAGAGGGACAGACTTAATTAATTTGATTTTTTTTTTCATTTACTTAAGCTTGAAAGTGCATGTATGTATGTATTTTTGTTCTGACCATCTGATTAGCAGTTTTTTTTTTAATCTCACGGCTATCATTTCACATTCATAGAATATACGAAAGTAGTAGTAGTAGCAATGTTCACAAGTCTCAATCGTTACATTCTACACTGACCATAGAATATTATGATGATACATATGGCTTATAATCAACTTAACGATTTTTGCTGACATTTCTTGACCAGAGGATACTTTGTTTACACATTCAATTGAATAAAGCTTTTAATGAATGCCTTTGAATAGATGTACTTACATAAAAGTTATAAATACATATATGCATTTTTTAATTAATCATTGATGATGCTAATAATATGTAGGTTCTCTAAGAAATTGGTCATACACATAACATGTGTATATCTTCATCATCGTCATTCTCATTTCAAAAGACTAATTAAAATTGTATGCCTGATCAATGTTATCAGAATATATTTACATGTGGAAAACATAAATTTCCATACAATCAGCTTCTATTGTTTTTCAGAATCAAAATGCAAAGCATATGACATCATATTGCATTCGTGTAGCTAAGCAAAGAGTTTCTTCATCAGATTGTAAAG
This sequence comes from Megamerina dolium, assembly GCA_963854835.1. Classification (NCBI taxonomy): domain Eukaryota; kingdom Metazoa; phylum Arthropoda; class Insecta; order Diptera; family Megamerinidae; genus Megamerina; species Megamerina dolium. The sequence continues at coordinate 24,031,329 of OY978528.1, read as the reverse complement.
TTTCATTACTTAATGCTTTCATTTAGAAAATTCAATTTTATTAAAAGCCTTCTTCTTTTTTCTCCTTATAATATTTATAATTACATTTCTATGAGATATTTGAATATTATGTGTTAAAAATCTAAGTTTAAGTGTTCACTACTGCAGAAATTTAACTCATCTATGCGTAATAAATATTTGTTAAATATTAAATATTTGTTCAGTTTTAATGGCCCCGTGTAATATTTCGTAATTAGACTCCATTGAAGAACATTTTCAAGACAAAGTTTTTATTCAATTATGACTGCTGATTATAAAAATAAACACATTTCAGTTTGATATATACTATAACTATATCATCATCTAACCGTTTTTGTAGTATTTTCTTACAATATAACTTTTACCTTCCATCTACACACATCTCTTTCTTGCACTCTTGTGCACTCTGTACTCTTCTGTTACCATCTAATCGTAGCATATGCATATTATACGCATAATTAGTTATGCAAATTGCATATATTATATAAAATCATATGATGCTGAAAAAATATAACCTATTCATTAATGCAGTGAGCATTCAAAGATGCATTAGATGTGCCAGTAAATTGTATAAGATTTTCTTTTCTTCATATTACTTAAGACTTGTGAAATTTCAATGCTCACTACTGAAAGGGGATTTAAAACAATTAATCCTTTTTTTTACAAACCAATTAGATAAATTACACTGTGATACAATTTCGGATGAAAGACCTAGACTCATATAGTAAAACTTCCAAATCTTTTTTCACTGAGTGTTTTTTGAATAAATCGAAAATAAGGTTAAAATTCATATCAAAGCGAAATATGTTATTTGAGTGCATATAGTAAAATTTTACGAGGAATAATTTTGTAAAATATGTTAACCCGTTATCTCAGTTACAAAAGGGTCGTTTTGACCCCTTTTTTGGAGAGTCTTAATAAAATGGCATTTGGGAGGTCGCTAGGGGGTTAAGATGTTCTAGAAAACTATTTGTCGAAAAATTTTAATAGGGGTATTCTCAGACAAAATCTCAATACAAAGAAGTTGAAAGTCCATAGAAAATAAAAATAGAAAATATATCCCCTTGAAATATGCAACATTTTTGTACATTCTTTTATAATTTGTTCGTAAACACAAGTCTAGCTCTTTTCTAGGTTTTTCATCATAAGTTAGAATTATTCTACGCTCCCAAAAATACTGTGTCACCCTGTTATAAGTTAATTCATTTAAAGGTACTCGTTGCCAATAGAAATTTGATGAGAAATCAATATCTCAAACGGTTACAATATTTTTATACCGCATTGTTTGACATTTCATCATGGAAAGAACTTGGCGCAACACAGCATTTAGAAATTATTTAGCTTTAAAGTCCAGTCTACGTCAAATTGGCATATTTGTGCTAAAAATCATCCCGTATAGGTTCAAGTACTGGTTTTTTATGATTTATGGATCAATCAGCAAATACCACACGAAATTTTCGAACGCTACATCTAAAATTGAAACCTCTGCATATAAGTGCATGTGTATCTGTTCATATATGTATGTATGTATTAAGTAGTGAATAATAAGGGAACCTAAGAAATCTAATTTCCCGTGAAAAAAAAGAACGCGATAGATGAAACAACAATTGCAATAATTATAATAATAATAACAACAACAACAACAACAGTAAGAACAACAAGAACATTGAAAACAACAAAAACAGTAGGTACTTGAACTCGCGTCGCATATGCGCCCAATTCACTTTCATATTATTCACTTGCAGCGAAAACAGTCGCAACCAAACTTGAATATAATAATTTTTGTTGTTTTTCGGTTGGTGTTAAATAACGATGATGATGATGATGATGATGATGATGATAAGTATGATAATGATTATGTTTGTAGTGATGTTGATAATCATGTTGATGACAAAGAAATGCAATTGCAGCAACGGATATCCTGCTAACGAGTCTAAAAGGGAATTACGAGCAAACAACAACAACAACAACAGCGGTTGCAATACGGTTGGTTGTATATAAGCAATATGAGGTTGGGGTGGTAAAGTGTCATTAATTCTCGACTTGTAATTTCCTTACTTGAATATCATGTGAATGTGAATGTGTCAATGTGTATACCACGGCAACAACACCATCAACGACAATGCATTCTATACCAGTAGCACTGCACTGCTTTTGGCACTCAATTAAATGAAGCTGTGCCGCCGCAGTAATTGCTTTCAAATACATTCAAGTTTATATGTAGTAGTATGTTTAACATTTTTCTATTGCATAGCAATTTTTAATTAATTTCTATTTTACTATGACAAAATGAGTGAAAAAAAGTATATATAATCTACTACCTAATATTGATGATGAAATTAATTGAATTCTATATAAAATGATGCCCAAGCGCATATATGTGTATACTTACTCAAAGCATTTTTCGAGTATATACAAATCCTTATGTGATTGGGTATATATGTATGTATGTATGTTCTATTGTAAGCGTTAGTACAATGCCATTAGCACTTTGCAGTCATTAATTACCTTCACACGCACACACACACACGCACATCCATGGATACATGGACATGGACGACTACATCAATAGTTAGGTGCGAAAACGAATGTTCAAATATGATGCTCATTCATCACTCGAAAATCACTGTCAAGCTATCCATCTCGTATACATGTACTGTACATAAGCTCTTTTGGTTCACACCATTGACCGAAACCTCTTTTCCAATGCAATGTAACACCTTTATTGGCACTGAGTGAAATGCATAGGCTCATGACAGTAGCAATACAAACATGGCATTTTCTAAATAGTTATGTGACACTCCTCATATCAGACGCTTAGTTTTGTTCACACTCACATTTTTGTTCCAACAAAGCAGAAAATAAAACGGCAACATTGGACACTCGTATTGTTTCACTTTCGATGCCATTGCTAGTATATACCTACAGTGTATGATAATAGTACGTAAGCAACATTCAACACACACACACACACACACACACACACACATTCAGGTAGCAAAAACAGTAATTTTGATGAGATGCAACTTTGAAGCATGTGTTGCCACAATTCAATATAACACATTCATAGACACATATAGACATATATTAGGGTGCAACGAATTCGAAATAGGTTGTAATGCCTTCAAAAAGTCCAATTCGGGGAAAAACTACTCACGCAAGGCAATTTTTGGTTAAAAATTTGACATAAAAATTGTTAAATTATCCAGAAATTGGATAAGACGAGAAGAAATAAAGCTCGTAAAAATATCGAAATATTGGATACAATAGGTCAATGCAGTGATTAAGATGTATCATGTAACAAGAATGGATACTACGAGGGCGCAGAAGAAAATTGTAAAGTCCAAAGCGTTCAACACTCAATCAAGGGGTAGACTAAGATCAAAGTAAGCCGACGAACTGAAGGAGGACATGAAAAAATTTGGGATAAAGAATTGGAGAGAAGTCACAAATGAACGAGATGTCTGGAGGTCCCACGTGCAGCAGGCCAAAGCGCACAAAGAGCTGTAGCACCAAAAAATGATGGTAGGTCTATGTTTACTTCATTGGCATCCTGTGCATAAGGTGATTTATTGAATGGAATTTTTTTTTTTATAAAAAACTAAATCTTGCAAATGGCATTTTCTCCGACATTAAAGCTTCTGGCAGCGCTCTAAGATAATGCCCAACATAGACGATATCATAAGCATTGTGAGTGGCACAATCGTCAAACATTATTAAGATCCGAGAGTAGAGAAAGGACCAGTCAAGATTGCTGTGAGTCTATAGTGACAATCATTTTATAACTTTTTTTCAAATACATAGCATTTTGTAGAACCTAACTAAGGACTGAAAATTAGAGCTAAGTAAATATTAGTGCTTTGAGGTGAATTTTCGAGGAAAGCCTCCCAGAGACAAAAAAATAGGTAATAGGCATCGTTCATAGACTTCACCGATTTAGGGGCAATTCTTGGTCAATTGTGATATTAATTGTAGATTTTTGGGTGATTTTAAGTTCATTTTGTGCGGAAGGCTCCCTAAAAAGTTAAGTTATGGAGTAATTATATTAGGAATAAATGTTGAGTAGTAAAAATTAGTTTTTACCACTCTAAGGGCTCTCTTTTGGAAGTGTCACTCAATTTTGTAGGGCAGGCTCTATAAAGGATAAAAATAGGAGGGTAAGAATATTCGGAAAAGATGTTGAAAAACAGTTAATGAAAGTCTGTCATAGATTTTATCGCACTAAGAGTGATTTCTAGGAAATCCTCCCGAGATAAAAAAAAAATAGGTAATAGGGTTTATACATACACTTCACCGATTTAGGGGCAATTCATAGTCAATTGTGATATTATATGTAGATTTTTGGGTGATTTTAAGTTAATTTTGTACGGAAGGCTCCCTAAAAAGTTAAAGGTATGGAGTAATTATATTAAAAATAAATGTTGAGCAGTAAAAATTAGATTTTAGCACTCTATGGGCTCTATGGGCTCTTTTGGAATTGACACTCAATTTTGTAGGGCAGGCCCTATAAAGGATAAAAATAGGAGGCTAAAAATATTTTCGGAAAAGATGTTGAGAAACAGTGAATGAAAGTCTGTCATAGATTTTATCGCTCTAGGAGCGATTCTGGTATGCTAACAAATGTTTCAAATTTCAACAATTTTTAATTTTTTATGCTTAGGGATGAAGTAGAACCTGACAGAGTGATGGAAATGTTTATCTAGCTGCTGCACAATACATTTTTTCCGTGATGTTGGACTATTTACTATGTGCGTAAAAGAAATTGCAATTTTTTAGTGGACGACTATGAGAAGACTTCCAATTCCTGAGGCATATTCAAATGATTATATTCATCATATTTATCGAAAATCAAACAGCAAACATTTTCATTCGAATTATATGCATGGTAGAAATAGTTACTCATATATGTGGTTGAGAGTGCTGTCAAATGGTATCCAATTAGACGCTGAACCCTAATATACTCCAAAAAGTAAAGATAGATTTATTAGAATCATTCGAAAAGGCGTGGGAATGTGTGAATATTATTCAACAACAAATTTTGGCGATTACTTTTAAAACATTAAAATGAATCCCAATGCATTTGCTGGAGGACAATGTCCAACAGTGTGTTAAACTAGTCGTGATGCTACACGATTCTCCATTCGTCCGTTGTTCCTTTAGAAAAACAACATTTCGTTATTTCAAACATCAAAATTTGATCTTACAAACAAATTTTGACATGAAAATTAAGTAAGCGTACTTTCGCAGTAGCTCAGTGGTTAGTGTGTTCGCCTTCTGATCTGTAGGTCGTGGTTCAATACCCGGCTGATGCATAACAAATTTTATATCGAAAAGATTTTTCTTTCGAATGGTACCCACCTGTCGGCAAGCAATTGGCAATTCTTCCGACAGTAATAATTTGCCATGAAAAAGCTTCTAAAAAGAACTCTGTGACAAAGCTCAGAAAAAGTGATGTCACAAGTGTTCTGCCGTTCGGAACCGGCTAAAATAAGTAGGTCCATTCTAATACTGTCCAAAATTTAAGACGCACAACAGTAATAGAAGAGAAGCTCGGCCAATGAGCCCTTTGGGGCTTTAAGTGCCACATATTTATTTTATTTTTTTTTATTTACTTTCGCATGAATTCTATCTTTACAAGTTAGCCAACTTTAGCAAAAGTCTGATGAGAAGTTCAGCCAAACAACTTTGAAACATCACATAGTCATGTGTTTTTACGAATAAGTATTCGTTTTGCATCGAATCAACTTTCAGATTAGATTATCACCACCCTAATGCATATATGTATATACAGTGTGCGTATGTATTTGTTTGACAACACCGATTGCAAATTTCGTATGAATTTTAGTAAAAGTGCGAAAATTTCATATGTACACACATACGCTTATGTGTGAGTGTGTGTTTATGCACTTACTCAAAAAGGACACTTACTTTGTACACAGGGAAGTGAGTATGCGTCCGTGTGTGTGTTAGTGTGAGTGTATGTCAATATGTAGAGTATGAGAAGTATACTAGCGGAAGTGCTTTATTTAAGCTTTGGCTGTTTCTACTGCAACTGTTGTTGTTGTTGCTATTCCTGCTGTTATTACCATCGTCGTCAACATTATTGTTGTTGTTGTTATGCTGCGCTGAATAGCGAATGGCAGGCATTTTACTTCAAGGAAATTGCATTTCAGACATTTTTCACACTCTTGACAATAATAAAAACAGCCAGTTGTGTAAAAAAAAAAATGTATAAAAACAAACAAACAAAAATCACACACACACACACACACCAATATACCAATGCCAATACATTGTTGTACTGTTTGTTAGCAAGTATGGTTCGCCAGCTAGCTAGCTCATTGTATGAATGTGGAAATTGCATTCATTTGTTTTGTGTTGTTTTTTCTGCTTCTTCTTGTTGTTGTTCTTCTTCTTCTTCCCTGTAGCAAAGAAGCATGAGCTATAGTGTAGTGTATAGTGCAGGGGCGAAGTGAGTAATCAGTTACAAAACGAAATTGAGAACGAAAACGAAAACAACAACAACACCAAGAAAAACAATAATTTCACCGAAAAGCACAATCGAAGCGGAAATGCAATTTTGAGCAAGTAAATTGGAGTTTTCTGTTGTTTATTTCTTTGTTTCCAGCCATCCATCGTCATAGGCATGCATGTCATGCATGTATACATGCTTCAGCTTGTAACACAACAGGGTGATGCATGTGTTTGCATTTATCATTAGATGTTGCCGCTGTAGTTGTTGTTGTTGTTTTTGTTGTTTTTTGCATGTCTCACAGTACTCATACGTATGCATGAGTGAGGGAGATAACTGTATATAGTGTGTATAATGCATATAATGCGTACACACACCTACATATACTTGTATATAAAATATATTGCCTCTTACTATACGTATGTTATGTATGTATTCCAAGTGATGGCATCACATTTATATGAGTAATATTACGATAGCATGATTTATAAAAGCAATGAGGCACAATTACTCTAAGTTTACAACAACGAGGTGAAAAAGGATTATCAAAATCGCCATCGAATACAATAACCTCATCGAATGTCACCCCAGTATGTTCAGCATGATATTGCACTGTGACCCTTGTAGGACTTGAATAAAGCTATCATCAAATTCATAATGTTTTATAGTGTCACAGTCTAGTGATCTACATATTGTGGCAACATTTGAAATTTTCAACAGTCAGAATGTTTTGAGGTTAGAAGTTCAATTGCATCGCTTTTTCTTTTCCATTGTAAAATTTTTATTGCCGGAAAGTTCATGAAAGTGAGACGTTTCTGACTGTCAGACCAAAAGCAATGATTATAGGAGGCTGACTATTGACATATGGTAGCCGTGATTTGAATGGAAGGCTGAATATACAGAAGAACTGCATAAAGCCCATCATTTACACTCTTATACTTTTACTTTTGTATGGTATTTCTTACACATAGCTGCCGTACCCGAAACCATCTCTGATCTATTACAAGATGCAATATGAATTGTAGAAACTGATGTGTCAGTCAGAGTTTATCGTTAAATTCTGATAAGACAATAATTGTACCTTTTACATTTAAAAGGAAGTATGACCTGAGATCAATAAAGGTCTTTGGCAAAATATATTGGGGCACCTCTAGATAGTAAATTAAACTAGAATTGATCATACTATTCAGAAACCGGGTAATGCTCTCTGGATTTGTAAACGAATTTGTGGTATGAACTGGGGAATGAAGCCGATATGGCTTCACAAAAAGACCACGGAAAAAACAACTGCGAATGGACTAGAACAACTGCAAAGAATAATTAACTCCTACATCACTGGTTGCCTTCGCACAAGTCCAACGAGAACACTCAATGTAATTTTGGGTATGCTTCCATTGGATTTAGTCGTACAAACGAATGCGATCATTAGTACACACAGACTAATGCATATCGGGTTTATACCACAAGGTCACCTCTTCATTGTTAAAGATAGGAGACGAGACGAGAGTGTTTGGATGCCTCTTGACTTAATGCCTTCACAACATATCTTTATCAGGAAGTATACAACTCACGTCCCAAGCAGGATAGATTGGGATAACTTAAAAATCAGTCTTACCTGTGATGACATTGTATGGTACACTGATGGATCCAAGACCGAAGAGAGCACAGGATCTGGAATCCCAGTACGTAAATGTCAGTCAGTTTTGGTAGCTTAGCAATCGAATTTCAAGCGGAAGTCTTGCTATTAATCAATGTACCTTAATATGTGTCCCTATAAGGAAAGAATTATTATAATGTCGGACAGTCAGGCTGCAATTAAAGCCTTGCATGCATTGATATTTAACTCTAGTTTAGTATGGAAGACAGCTAACCTTCTCCAACAACTATCAATCAGGAATCAAGTGATAGTACATTGGATTTCAGCACACTGTGGCTACGATGATAATGCGAATGCAGAGAGATTGGCAAGGGTGGGAGCTATTGGAATGGAATGCATCGAAGCTTTCTTTCCGCACTACTCAGTCAAAAACTCAAAATACCTTTTGAGTGTCTAGATCTCACCAATGTAATCGAATCTAACCCCTTACTACAGGAGAGGTGTTTTAATCGGGTACCGAATGTACAGAAGACTTGCATAAATGTCCACCACTCACTCGTACTGTTATGCATTTACTATTTGCAGCCGCCATACTCAAATACAGCTCTCCATTCGTCTATAAAGTTGTTCGAATAAGAAAATTCAATCAATTGACTTTGAATGTGTAAATATTCAATTTTTGTTTTGTTTGTTCTTTTTTTAATATTTTTTATTATTTGCTTCAATGACTTTGTCTAACTTCCAGAGAAGAAACAAAAAGAAAAGAAGAAAAAAACAACAACTAGTATTACATACGCGTAAATGTCATGCAACGACAAGGTTTTCCATTTATACCAATATACTTATTTTTGGATACCCTACACTCAAAAAGTCGACGATATATTGAGCTTGTGCTTCCATTTGTAACACCCATAGGGATATAGAGGACATATATGGCAACATTTTAGATTACTAACTGCGTTGATTTGGTTATATCTGTGTGCCCGTCTGTCTATCTAGTTTCTATTTAGCATAATAACTGCTATAGTTGAAGTGCTATCGTGGTGAAAAATGATGCATTCATAAAATCAATTTGGATGAGTTCATAAATAGACAAAATCCCTTAGAGATTCTTAGACTAAAACTTGGTGTATAGAGTCAATTTTGCCACATAACAAACATATTCCAAAATGAAAAATTTCGAATAAAAATTACTCACACCTCCCATACAAAAGTATGCTGTTGAATGTATGTTTTCACAATTTGTGGACGAAATTGTATAGCTATCAAGTTAAAATTTGGTGCATATAATTATATTTACACGCGAAGTGATAGGCTGAAAAATATCAAAAATCGATTGAAAATCACACCTACTTCCCATACAAATGTATGCTTCAGTATGTATATTTTCTTACTTTGAACACAAAAATATAGAACTATGAAGCTAAAGTTGTTACTTATCACATCATAATTACTAATGAGTAATTAGGTTTGAGAATGAACGGAATCGGATGAAAATCACGACTACCTCCCATACAAAAGTATGATCTTGTATACATGTTTTCTCACTTTGCATCAAAGAATAAGAGTAAGCAGCTGAAATGTGTTGCATTCATTATATTTTTTCAAATAATTGCATCCGTTTGAAATATGCCTCCTTTTTCGAACTTATGTCTGTATGCCTGTCATAGAATATCTAAGCTTCGCCAATACCAAAGCTAAGGCTCTTAAAAGAAAAAAAAAACTAGAATTTTTATATTTCACCATTAACAAAAAGCGCATTTTGCAGTGAAGCATAAACGCGACGGCAATCTCGCCATTACAGAAAGCATCAACCAACAAACCAACCAACCAACCAGCCAGTGCAAGCAGCCGCATTACTAAAACTGCGTTTACTTTTGCTCTTATGCATATGCATCTAAGTACTAGGTACATATGTATGTATATGCAAGTATGTTTCTGCTTTGAATGTATGTATGTAGTTAGCTATTGTTGTAGTATATGCTCTGTCCGGGGACAATTTTAAAGGTTATTTGTCGTTTTGACACCCATGCACCAGCAGCAGCAGCAGCAACAACGCCAGCACTTTGCGTGCATTTGACTTAAATGACTTTAGCTACTAGCAAAGCAGTCATACATACATACATGTACTAGTAGTATACACGCACACATTTGTATATGTGCATAAATGCACTCTAACGAAGAAGTCAACCGAATCCAATGAACGAGTCCATAAACAAAAGACAAAGTTGAAGCATGAGGTAGTCGGATTAGTATGAGAACATATAGTAAACGAGTATTCATATATACATTCAAACACACACACACACACACACACGCGATTTTAACAAAGTGATGGGTTTTGTGTTAAGGCTTCGTTGCACTGCACACTTCATAATAGTAAGTCGTATAAATTTATGTGAATTATAGTATATACCTACAGAATCATAGGGTACTTTTGACCCTTTTATTCATAAATAACATGCTCGCATTAAAGACATGTAAAGGGTTGATTGGTAGGAATTCGTAAAAAATATTCTTGTTTTCTTTAAAATATTTCAATTTTTATTTAAATTCTTGCAAATATGTCTCCCTTGCGGCAACTTATTCAAACATGTTGCAGCACTTGGAAAAATAGGATTTGTTCAATCTTGAGAAAATACTCTTTCATCTGGACGATGACTTTCTCGTTCGATGTAGATTTTGTATGGTCAAGCATTTCTGGTAACAGAGATTAGTCACTAGGCGGCTATGACATAATTGACACAATGTTGAGATCGATGGTGAATCGCGTGAAGGTCGTTCCAAAATTACCAATATAGAATACTGATATCTGACATACCATAATATTTAATCATCCTTGGATATTAGTATTATAGGCATAAATTCTACTTTCTGCAAACATTACGACATGATTGACATAATCGTCATGAACACACAAGCAATCAGTGCAACATTCTCAGAGTTGAAAAGAGAGTCGCGTCGAATATATCCTACGGTGTGCATAAAAGATCTTCAGGTCGCGGTGCATCATGGCCTTAATTAATAATGTCTTACGGCGAAGAAGGTTAAGACGAAGTACACAGCATCTTAGGCAGTACGACACGATTGCTAACTTCGCTTTTGAAGGACGTTGTCTATCTTGGAACCAGCATTAACATCTGGCGATATTGTGAAGCATCACTCTTGCCAACATGTGCTACTTTGGGTTAAATGCGCAATTGGTGAAGTCGAGCCCTCTCTTGAGAAACGAAAACCACACCGCCGCCGAAGCTGGAGCAATTTCCATCTCAGATGAGAGAATGCTCGGAGTTTCGTAGAGATAAAAGTCCTACGCAAGATCTTTGGACCTATTTGCGTTGGCGGGGAACATCGAATAAAGTCCAACCATGAGTTGTGTAAACCGTCTGCAGACACCAACTTAGTAAGGCGCATTAAAATTCAATGGCTGTGCTGGCTAGGTCATGTCGAGCGAACGGAAGAACACGCTCCATCCAAGACGGTGTTATATTCGGAACCCGCTGGTGGACGACTTATAAGGGGCAGATCTAGGTTAGGTTAGGTTATGTGGCTTTCCTCTCTCTAAGAGGACACATTTAGGCCAGAAATGCCCATTGTGATACCACCGAGCTTCTCTTCCAATATTGTTGTGTGTGTTAAATTTGGACAGCATTAGAAGGGACCTACTTATATTAGCCGGTTCCGATCGGCAGATCCCTTGTGACATCACTTTAACTTAGTTTTGTAACAGAGTTCTTTTAAGAAGCATTTTTGGGAAATTGTTATTGCAGGAAAAAATGACAAATTCTTGCCGGCAAGTGGGTAGTGTTGTTATTCTTCAGCCGGAGATTGAACCCACGACCCACAGATCAGAAAGCCAACGCACTCACCACTGAGCTACGACACCCACGAGGCAGATCTAACCTCCGCTAGAAAGTCTAAGCACTGGACAATTTGACAGTGCTTCGAATTTCTAATTGGCGCCAGGTTGTCGAAGGAAAACATTGGCTGGGGAAGCATGCTATATTCGGCCTAAATCGATTTTCGGTTGTAATGGTCACATGAGTAAGTAAGTAATTATGACATTATGTAGCGTAGCTAGAAAAAAAGCTGTTCGACATTTGATGCCCATTTCTACAAACAACGAATTATTGAATCACTTAAACTGGAGAAAGGTTGGCGCCAGTCGACAGAATGATCACGAAATATTGTCACAACGCCAATGTTGTTTCAGGTAATTCTGATTATTAAACTATCATATGCTTGCCTACTTGTTAATTGATTAATTGCCGGAGATTAACTTAAGATATTTTGAGCCACTTTAAACCACTTTGATGTATGAGCCCCTAAGCTGAAGTAATGACTTCTTCAATTTTTTTAAGGATAAATCGTGAAATAACTTTATTTTACATAATTTGAAAACATCAGTAGGTATCACCTCACTGAGATCCTGGCGTTGAAACGGACGGATGTACTACATTCAATGGTTTTGTGTACAAAGTAAAGTGCACTGAACTCATTTATGTGTTGACTTCTCATGACTGCATAAACTAAACCAAAAACAAAATGCACAATGTATTTATTTGCATTTTTGACAGCTTTTGTTTGACATGTGACTGACACAAACAATGTACCATATATACACACACATTTAAATTCAGTCAGGCGCCCACTGACTTCGATTGCAATCAACCCCCTGCTACAGTTTAGGGTATAATTTTATATAATTACATTTTATATTGTATTTAACGAATTTTGATTTATTTTATCAATGATAATAAAACCTAGTGTCACATTGGATATGTTTTCAACAGAGATATGTCTAAAAACTTGTAATTTCTTAGTAGTCAATTTTAATTTGGTGAATTTATGTGTGTGATACTTATATCAACAAAATTTTTGACATATTTTAAGCTTTCAATGAAAAAAAAAAATGTATAATGAAATGCTGGTTTGTTGCTGACAAAAGCAACGACCGATGGATCTTTCTGTATGCATGCATGCATGCATGCATACATGAGTGTTTATGTGTTTGTGTGCGAGCCTCTGTGTAATGAATATAACGTATGCATTAATGACACTCAAGGTGTCAAGCGGTATGCTTTCATATGCATGCATATAATAATAACAACAACAAGAACAATAACAATGACACTACCTGCAACAACAAATAGGAGCAGCAGCAGCAACATCAGCAGTAACACTAGCTACAATTGTTGCCATTGCCAAAAATGTTTATTCTGTGTGTGTGTGTGTGTGTGTGTGTGATGATTTTGTTTAACATTTTTGCACTCATGCTGTGTTGACATGTTTGCTTATGAAATGTTACCCAGTATACTACATACATATTGTTATTGTTGCTTTAGTCATCATTGTTGTGCATCGCATAGATAAAAGGATTTTCATAAATGTATCATAATGAAGTTGATAATGATGATGATGATGATGACTATGATGAAGATGATTGCAATTATTATACATTTGTTGATGATGATGCTGACAATTACTATGTTGTTGTTGTTGTTGTTGCTGTTGATCCTGCTGCAGCAACATGCATAAATAAATTGTGACTTTTGAGCCTGTTATTGTATATTATTTGTATATAACTATTCCATACAGTAATATGTATGTATGGCAACCATCAAAACAATCGGCCAGGCAGGCTGGCACCTGGCACCTGGCACTTTGTGTCTACTTGGCACCCACAGCACAAGTACAAACACCGAGTGGAACAGTCAGTCAAATCAGCAGTCAACGCTTGTCATTGTATTGCATGCATGCATCATGCAGGTGAAAGGTGTTGAAAATATATTTAAATGATTGTCATCATTATCATGTTGTTGTTGTTGTTGTTGTTGTTTTCTTGTTGTCATTGTGGCTTTTGCACACCACACCATAAAATCTTATTTCCTTAACATACAAGTGCCCACAAACTCGTATAACTATAGTCTCAGAGTCTTATGTCTTAGACATGTGTGTGTGTGGTTGTCTGTATGTGTGTTTCTGTGTGTGCTTTCCCATGACATATGAATGAGAATGAGTTTAAAAAATTATACAATACAGTATCCAACTTGATTTTAACAAATATCCATACATACATTTGTATGTGGTTAGTTATATATGTATATGCATGTTGTTGCATTATATGTTTAAGCTATGATGTATGTATATATATCAGAGTATATGTAAATGATTGAGGCTACAAATTAAATAGATACAAGTGAGTACATACAAAAAGTCACAAAATCAAATTTAAATTTAGTATAAGAAAATTAACTCTTCACCATTGCCATCCAACGAGAACTACAGTATGTGAATTTATCATATATGCAAAAATGGCAAATTTCTCTTCCAGTACTTAGAGACATTTTTTTTTTTTGCAATTTCTTGATTCAGTTGAAAATAATGGCTTATGAGTTGATGATGATGCACTGGAATAATATTTAGGTGGAACAAAAAAAAAATTAAATTTTATAGCTTTGAAATTTCTCTCAACATATTTAACTTATTTTGTTTAAATACAATATTTTCAAAAACAATTTTTCTAAATAATTAATATTTGACAGGCATAGTAATTTTTAATATATCATAAAGTCTCTTTCTTGATTACTATCGATTAGAGATAAATCCAACAAACAACCGATATTATATAAAATTAAGTTGCCGAGAGGTGTTTTTTATTCTGGCTGATCAGATAAGTGAGAAGTGGAGCTCAGAGGCAAAAAATAAAAATTATGCGCCATCACACAATTTTCGACGCTTTTTTGAGCCCACTGCGTTTTCGGCATACCTCGAATGACGAACAATACTTGGCATTACACGTTCAGCATAACTTCAACCTAAATGTATGTATGTATGTGTGTGTAATACTAATAGGCTCCAAAGATCCCTTTGCGATCTATGAATTTAATCGATCTCGAACGACAGAATTCTTGTGACATCACTTTAAGAGCTACGCTGCAAAGCTTTTTCAGATGTTTTCGTTTTCAATGCAATGCTGACAAGTGATTTGACAATTGCCTGCCAGACAAGGATAAGTGATCCAAAGTATATATATTTTAGATCACAATCACAATCTCAACCATTTGAACCATACATATGTCTGTCTTCTTAGTTCCTTATCAATCTATAAGCCAATGAAGCTAAAAATCGATGTGGAGGAGTATTTTATCCAAGGAATGGACGAGTTCATAAATGAGCGGAATGTCAACCACGACTTTTCATAGATATAGTTTATATGATTTTAATCACAACCAAATATATGAGTTTTCGAACGGATTAAAATCACACATAGCTCTAATACAAAAGTATGATTTTGAACGGGTTTTTTTGAAAATTTATACTACAAAATATAAAATAATCATGCTGAATTTCGATGCGTACCAATATATTTACTAAATAACAGACATATTCTCAAATATGTTAAATCGGACAATAATCACGTCAACGTTCCATACAAAATTATGCTCCCGTATATTTCTTTTCATACAAAATTAATCAACTTATGTACCTGATAAAGCGTAAACGAGCAAGTTCTGATGAAACCACGTCTATTTTTCACACAAAACTATGTGCTTGGATGTGCTTTGAGCACAAATATTTAAAACTATAAGACTGAAGCTTTCTACACGTACGCTTATTTTAATTTTCAATGTAAATAAAGTCTTCATTTACGACAACACTGAGTTCCAAACAACCCTTGTGTTTAGTTCGAGTGAATTTTTTTGGCTCGTTCAATATTTAAAGAAAAGAAAATTTGCATAGCTTAGGAATGAAGCTCGGTAATTCATTACACGTCGATCTTGTAAAAAATTTTTCTCTACGAAAGCTTGTAACAGACTAAAACTGAGCCTGTTGCCATCTTTTTACATACCTACCTACGAACACTAAATAAATCATTAAAAATTCAACTTACCAACAATACACAAACCATCTTCTTCTTCTCCTTATTGTCGTCATACAATAATATCAGTAGATATATACACATATACACATAATCGTGTAGTCAGTCGCTATGATGACAGAGAAAGAAAAAACAATCAAATGAATTTTCACTGAACGTAAAATGTAGCATCATAGGAATTTTACATTACATAATTCTTAAATGCTTTATACGTGGATATGTACTAAAGGTGTATGACTTGCCAACGTAAAGCATGAAAACCAATCGACGCTTGATCGAGTAATGCTGCAACTAGCCACCGACGTAGCGTACGTACGTACCGCCCGTACGTAAGAACATACAAAATTGCATTGATTTTCTCCGCTCCGAGCAACGTCTACGTCACCGTCATACGGTGGTGAGTTTTCGTTAACACGACATTCCCATAAGATAGGTCGTGTCAGCTGACACGTTCTACGTTTTTACGTCGGTGGCTAGTTGCAGCATAAGTCATAATCCGACCTAATATTTCACACGATCTTGCTGAATTTTTTGAATGGCCCGTTCGAGTAGCTTGCTACCCTAATGGGTGCTCTTATAGTCGCGCTGGCATTAATTCGCTCTGCGGCTATAAATAGTTTTTGCTTTAAGCGAGTCTGTCAGTATTCGACCGCTCGTTTAAAGTAGTCGTCTGCAAGCCCTCAGCTCTGCGCGGTGTCATATTGACCAACCACATATACCAGGAGCAACCATCCACTACATCGTTCCTTATGCTGCAACTAGCCACCGACGTAGCGTACGTACGTACCGCCCGTACGTAAGAACATACAAAATTGCATTGATTTTCTCCGCTACGAGCAACGTCTACGTCACCGTCATACGGTGGTGAGTTTTCGTTTACACGACATTCCCATAAGATAGGTCGTGTCAGCTGACACGTTCTACGTTTTTACGTCGGTGGCTAGTTGCAGCATTATTCCAATATATTGTTATAAAGGTCTCCCTATTCAAGGTGTGAGGTCAGGGTGCTGGATACAGGAGACCCCTATATCAGGCTACCCATCAGGTAGACAGATCTATCACATGACTGATTTGTAAGGTGCGACCAAGTGGCACTGGTCAATCCTCTAAATCCTCATTATATAAGAAAGGTTAGGTAGGGTTAGGTATTCCACTTAGGCATTTCTTGAAAAATTGTAAAAAGAAAGAAAGGAAAATAAAAACGAAGAAAAATAAAAATAAGAAAAACAAAGTAGCAGTAGTTCCACAAGCCGAACACTCTTCTGGTGTCGGTGAATTGATTGCCAATAGGCAATCATGCGGAATTCGGTCCTCCTCCTGCAAGAGCTTTTACGCTGCCCTTTTGTTTGACCCTGGCTGACTGAGTAATACCCCAGCTGGGAAACAAAAGGCACGCGTTACAAGCTTCACCTCATTAAAGGTGGCGAAGACAAACTTCGACCTTCGTCGAATCAACTAGGTTAGATTAGGTTATGTGGCTGCTAAGTCGAATCAATTAGATTCATTGACAATTTGCAGAAGGTATAATTATAAATTTAAAGAAACTTTTTCGAAAAATGTCACAATTATAAATGACACAACAGCACTTTAATAGCTGATACACCAGTAGAAGGCATGAAAAGTGCGACTACGTTAATTCGTTACAAAAACTCAACACAGTAAAAGGACTTTCGCTAATGCACCACCATCATAATTTAAATAATGACATCATATGATAGCATCTGAAGTTAACGTAAACTCTCCTAGATAGTAGATAGATACTTTAGCTAATTGACTATCCTTATACATAGAATATCTCAACTAATTGCATATACGATAGTGTATAGTATATACAACTTTGCTCTACAAGAATTCTATTAAATAAGTACAATATACAGACATATTGTAGTGAATGCAATTTTCTTAATTTCTATTACATGACAAAATGCAAACACTAAAAGCCATTCGCACTATTATCTTATATACTATGTTACTAACACAACATGCGTAAAGTACCATGGCCACAATGGGAAAGAGTTAGTACATATCTACTCGTATTACTCGTTACTCATAAATACACACTGTCGCGTTTTGACACTGACAAATAGTGAATGAATAAAAGTGGAACAATATAAGTAACAACAGCTAGAACAACAACAATAGCAAGAGCAAAAATACCAACATGCATCAAAACCATACATATACATTCATATGCAATAGTCCTTCATGCCGACAACAACATTAGATATACATATGTATAATTGCCATTGGTGCCATATTGTCCATAAACAAACGACGACGCTATAGACAATCAACAACAATGAATATGGAGGCAAAAGAAAATGAAAGAGACAAAGGCATAGAGATATAACAAAAAAAAAATAATAAATAAATAAAATTATAACAAAGAGTAGAAGATACATACAGGATACACAGGTGAAAGCGTCATAAGCGTCCATTGTATGAAGGAAATGTCTGCGGTGTGGTTGATTTGGACATATTGGCATTATTGGAATAAAAAACAAAAGAAGAAAAATCAAACAATAATATAGAAGCATCTTAAAATGTGCAAAATGTATATCAACAATATTTGAATTATGAATTGTTGCGCTGATGTTGAGATACATATGTTTATGACTTATGTATTCGACAAAAATTGATGTATATAGAAAGATGTTTAATGTGAACAAGAATATAATACGCTATAAAAGCTAGCTTAATTATTTATGAGACTAATAATGTTGCATTCTTAAAATGATTCTTCTCGATAAATATGGACAGAGATATCGTGCCCGAATATATGTAATTTTACAAGTCTGACAGTCTAACAGCCATTCAATAAGTCCGTGGGAAAAGTATGAAAAATACAAAATTTTGACAAAACTCGATTTTATTATCCAGCATAGTTGCCTTTGAGCGCGATACAACGAGTATAGCGATTATGGAATTTTTCGATACCACTTTCGATAGTACGATTTCTCTTTCTCGTCAAAGTAGGACTCAGTTTCAGGGATTACTACATCATCGGCTCTTAAATTTCTTTCCTGAAAGCATTCTCTTGAGATCTGAAAAAAGGGAAAAGTCTCTGGGTGCTAAATCTGGAGAATCCACGGTGGGTGGAGAAGCAATACGAAGCACAATTCATTGAATTTTGCCATCGTTTTCATCGATTTTTGTTACGGTACATTGTCTTGGTGGAAACAACACTTTTTTCTTTTGCATATGTGGTCGTTTCTTTGTGATTTCAGCCTTCAATCGGTCCAATCGGTTCACAATTACAATCGCTGTTGATGGTGGTGCGTTCCTTTTGGGATATAGTCGATGAATATTATTCTGTTCACATCCCATAATACAGACGCCCTCAACTTACCGGCCGACTGTTGCGCCTTTGCTTGCTTTGGATTCTATTCGACGACTGCTGTCCACTCAGCTGACTGTCTATTGGATTGTAGTGTGTAATGGTGATGGCCATGTTTCATCCATTGTCACATATCGACGATAGAATTCGGTTCTATTGCGGTTTAACAGTGCCAAACAACACTCCGTTGTAGCATCGATACGTGCTTTGGTTTTTGGTCGACTGTGAGCTCACACGGTATCCACTTTGCACAGAGCTTTCACATACCAAAATGTTCGTGTAAAATAGTAACACCACTACTATCTGATATCCTTACAATGTCATCTAGCTCATGCATCTTCAATTTGCAATCGTTCATAACCAATTTGTGGATTTTTTTTTATGTTTTCTGGAATAACAGCCTCAATTGGGCGTCCATTGTGTTCTGCATCGTTTGTGTCTCAAATAAGTTAAATCTAACTTTTATAATATTTCTAAATGGCTAAAATGCTTGTTTTCTCTTCATACCTGCTTTTTTTGCTCCCATATAGCATGAGTTCCAAAGCAATACATATAAATTTGCAGTCATATCTGCTTTTTTTTTGCAATTAATCTAAGACTTTTGCCCGAAGTAAGTAAAAATTTCTAATATTCTAAATTGGTTCAAATACATAATTGAGTACGAATACAAGAACCATTGAGTTAATGAGCTGATTCTCTCCCAAACACGCATCACTTAAATATTCCACGAAGAAATAAATGCATATAATCATAAAGTCTTGAATGATGATGGCTTTATCAGCAGTAGAGGTAATATCGTCATTATCATCATCATCATCATTACCAAAGATAGCACAACCAGTATTAATTAATTTATCACACAAATCAATTAAACTTATGAAAGAGTAACTTGGCTGCCGTAAGCATTCAAAAAGTCAATTTCATTGGCCCAGTTAATATATTTTAAACACATATATACACACACACGCAGCCATAATACAAATGGCAGAGCAAACTCAATGTAATGACACAAACCATACATAATTAATCCCAGCAGAATATTTATGTAGGTGTGTGTGTGCAAATACGTATATATATATATGTGTGTGTATGTATAGTACATTACTTATTACCTCTTATAGCATACACTTAATCGTAAGGACATGCAATAGTATAGTTTTCTCCTCTCGAACTTCATACGAAAACAATGCAAAATTATTAAAGGTAAACACGCATCGTTGAGCATCAAGCACGCATGCGATTCTATTTAAACGATCCCCTTGGCTCGTTTTCATACCAATTTCTTGTAGTTTCAAGTAAATAATGATTGTAACTATGTAATGTAATTGTTAGAATTACATTAGAACAAAAGTAATTGAAATATTAATATATTAAATCCCATGAAATCTAACATTAAAGAGAGTAATTTAGAGAGAGAGAGAGATAGAACGATCGATCACATGAAGAGGAGAATAATATGTTTGCAATTATGTGTACATACAAAGCATTTTACATGCATTAAAGCTGTTAAAATGTTGTGCATTCATTATTTAAGCCAAATTAATACATACTTATTGCGAAAGCACTTTGTAATAGTTGCATGTAGTAGTACCTTCATACATATGAAGGTGTGATAATGATGACAATAATGCTGTACATATATTATTGAAAGACATATGTATCATGCATGAACAGATGTGTGTAGCTGTGTGTGTGTGTGTGTATATCTAAAATGCTGAAGGATAATAACAATCATGTTGATTAGAAATTTATGTGTTGCAACACAAAAACACCATCAAGAGTAGCAGCAGTTTTAGCAACAACAGGTAAACAGGTACAACATACCAAAAACGGTACTGAAAGGACATGTTTTTTGCATTTAACAAAATTGAAAATGTATATTGTACAATAAACACAGTCTGTATGAAGTTGATAATGCCAACAAGCAACCAGGGTCTCTCCCCCCAAAGAGACATCCACACAGAGAGAGAGAGAGAGAGTGAGAGAGAGGGAGCAAGAAAGGAAAATATAGAGTGAGAGAGAATATCAACAATAGCCACATTTACAATTCAATCACTTAACATTATGCAAATTTAATTATTATCACTTCATCATCATCAACAACAGCAGTAGTAGCAGTACTAGCAGCAGCAACAGCAATAGCACCTGCACCATATACCACCATTCAAACGGACGGCAACATCATTGACTACCATCAACAACAATATATTAAATGTGTATATAATATAGATTTATTCAATACACTCACGAATCATTATTATATGCATACGAACATGTACATACACAATTATAAATATAAACGTGTATAGTATTTAGTCAAATGGTAGCTAAAACCCTAAGGGAATATGTTATACATTTACTTGAGTTTATATAATATATTTAAGAAAATATTCTATAAACTTCGCATTGACAATGACTCTACAAAGTTTATTAATATAATTGGGACAAGGATGTTTGCAATAATAATCATATTCACATCTGTGGTTCATGCTCTGAAGAAGAAGTTTTTATATGATGCTGTTGGTAGAGTTTCCTAATGAATAATCTGCAATTCAAGACCTTTTGACTTTCACCAATAAGGTTCATGGTACATCAAACTTCTAGGTACGAAGGTTGCGAAGGTTTTGATGGGGTCATCAACGAACCACTGCTTCTTGGGATCCACCAGACTTCTTGGGCTCCTTCTTTTCTATACTTCACATAGTTGCTGTTATTTCGAACAATTTTTGCAATATGAGAATGGCTTGAAGCCTTGGAAGCAATACCCAAAGTAATTGAATAATCGAATCAAATATCTTAAATCGAACGCCTAAAACTATACTGCAATTTCACATAAATAAATACTTCTAACTATTTGTTTTGTTGTTTAATAACATTTTACGTAATAGTAAGTGCAGAAAAATATCTGTCAATTTTGAACTAGAAATCCCACATTGTTGGAAAAATAGATACAACCCGATTTAAAAAAATCCAACTTTTCAAACCTGATTTATTCATAAATTCAACTTAAATAACGATTTCAGATCTAATACCAGTGACTCGAATTTTACTAACAGGCGAAGTTTCATTGAAATACAACATCTTCTTCGATTTTTTTACCATGCGTTGTATGGGATCAAACACTGTGCACCTTATCCATTGAATTTTATTGCAACTTAATTGATATGTTCCATTAGCTTAAGTAGGATTATTATCTCAAAAATTGCATAAAAAATTTTAACTATAATGTTGAAGTAGAACCCATTCTCGAGGCCTACTCTACGAGTCTTTGACATTTGACACTTGCCACTTCCAATGAGAGGGGTTGCTTGAAGTTTTCGAGAGAAAATTTGTATTCGAAGATTTTTTGGATCTAACTGTGTTAGTGCCAATTACAGAATAAGGCACAATCACAAACATCAAAATGAAGCCACTGCGCTGGTTCGACAATGTCTAGAGATTCCAAGAATGCGATGGTGTTGTGTCCGGAATCTCCAAGCTGACATCAAATCTCTCTTCTTATGGGAATTCTCCTCATAACTAGACACCGAATGCTTCCTTATCTTACAAAAACTTTCTATGCGAAATAAGGTCACATTGTATTGGGTACTGGGGCACAACGAAATTGAGGGCAATGAATTGGCGGACAAACTAGCGAGAGCTGGCTTGTTTTCTCCATTGAAGAGCCCAAGATCTTTCTGAGGTATAAGCTGAGCTTCGGCCAAAGCTATGATAGAAAAACATTATCTCGAAAAATACCTACTACAATGGCCAAATTCGACAGGTCTCCGACAAGCGAAAACCCTCATCAGCTTCGATGCAGCTTTTGAGAGAATTAGTCTTAGTAGAACAAATTTACGCTTAATAACCTATCTATCTCTCAGGACAAGATTAATTCTATCTTTCATTAAAAAGGTAGAGGAGATTCTAGTGCCGTAGACTGGCTTGGGTACAAAATATCTCGTTTGGTCGCAGTGCCCGTAGCACTTGTGGTTGGCTATTAGCCTTAGGGCTCATATCCTCTAACAGACCTCAGTCTGGTTTCGCGTCGTCCACTTGATGAACATGGATTATGTCCTTGCTCAAACGTCACGCTCTCTTTCTAGTGATTGATTTCGTCCGGAATTCAGTGAAGAGTGAAACCGAAAAAGAAGACAGAATCTCCAGTGGAAGGCCAAATATTGGCGACAGCGAGTAAAGAATAGAGACGATTGGATAAGCATTCAGGCAAATTCGAACAGAATCGTTCGTAATGATCAGATAAATAATTTTGTAAGTCGACTTTACTTACCAATTCTCTAAAGATCTGAAAATGGCATCATTTGACAATACTAAACTTTCTCGTTATCTCATTACTGATGGCATTTTTGGCGTTAATTTTGGAGCTAAATTATAAGTAGCTTTTCTAAACTCTGACTCTTGACCCTTGACTCTTATTGCAAAAACTATCCATTTCTAAAAGTTCTGAGAGTCTACAGCAATAGCTCTTCATGGAAATGTTATTTAATTGAGTATTTTTCAACTACTTACTGACCATTATGGTAATGAATCATATTAAATATCAAAGGACACTACATTTTATTTCCACTTAAGGATTTATAAAAATTTTATTCATACAAAAATTGATTTTCCAATGAAAATGACTACTTTAAAGGACACAGTACTAATCGCATTACACGTACATATTTGCTCGCGATAAAATTCATAATAATATAATGGCCAACCATTAACGAGTATGATTTATGTAGGTGGTCATTCGGTAGTGGCACAGGAATTAAAAATATAAAATAAACCATGAGATATGACAAAAAATTTACATACAACACCATGGCAACTATAACAATAATAGGTATATATTTTTATGGAATAATATACATATTTTTTACTACCTTTTGTAGCAAGCTTAAGTCAAAGTTATTCAAGAACTTTGGTAAAAAAAAATTATAATGATAATAAAAAATAATTCAAATAAAAATGCATTCCATTCAAAATGCATTGTTATAATCATAATAATAATAATAGTAAACGTAAAGAACATAACGAAATAGTATAGGGAAGTATGAAAAAGCAGCTGCTGCTGCTACTGTTTCTACTACTATTAACAAGTAGAACAAAAACAACAACAACAACAACAAGTGCTATAAGTAGCACGTGCTTTTATGTTAATAACATAGCTTGAAGTTTTACTAGATACGAGTTCGAATACCAACATATTGTACATACAAGTATTTATATATGGATAGGTGAATACAATAGAATTGTACAAGTATAAGAACACAAATACATAAGTAGTACAACAAATAATATTCGTACATATTTATGCATTTATACATACGTTCTGGTTAGTAAGTGTATGTGTAGGTGTATATGATATATGTACAATACCCAAGAGTGTTACTAATAATATGACAACATTAAGTAGCAACAGGAACAACTACAACAACAACAAAAATAATACCATTGTAGTTGAAAGCTATGCACAATAGTACCATAGTTGCTTGTGGATACCAATCTATTGAGTCCCGATTTATGAAAATTTATATTCAATATTCATGGGAAACTTGAGTTGAAGCAATAAATTTTAGAAATTATGTCGCTTAGATGAAAAATCCGAAATTAGATCAACTAAGGAATAACACAAAGGTTTCAGAATTTCAAGAAAATCTATTTCACTTCTAATCAAATTTCATTAAAATCGATGGATTCATTCTGATCTTGTTGAAATTTTCATTAATTGTTCACATCTTCAAAAACCATCCACGATTCATACAAACTTTAAAATATATTTGTTCGAAATTCTGAAGTGTCTATTTTCCTTAAATCATCAAAATTCTGATCTTGCTATTCATCATTCTTACTGCCTACAATAATAGTTTGAATTTAAGAAAACCCCCCCCTAAAAAAATATTTATTTTTCATTCATTATTCGTTCAAGTTCGTTCAAGTACGTTCAACTTCGATCTAGTAAGAAATCGTTTATGAAAATTTTTCTGTAGGGCATATTAATGTTTTATATGAATGCAACGTATCTATAATTCGTATCAACTGTGTACATAGTATTTGAATGCACCCACATACCATTCATTGCGACTACTTCTAACTAATTTCACAATTGTTGGCATTATTATGTATTCTACCATCATAACTATGGTATACAGGGTATCTGATATTAAATTGATATATACTTGAATCATGACTCGATGGGAAAATATTTAATTTTTATGTTTATTTTAATTCAATAATCGTAAAACAGTGATAACATTAAACTAGTGTTGGACTAGTCTGTTATACCATCAGTTTTCCACATGATCGGATCATAATTTGGTCTTTATTTTTATTTATCTCAAAATTTATTTTCACTTTGAATGTTCATCTTAAAGGAATCATCGAAAGTGATTCCATTTTTTTTTGTTTTCATCGAAAGTGTACATTAAAGATGAACAATGAATCGTTATTTTTCCACTACTAAGTTTTCATGAAAGAATCATTTTCCAAATTAATGATTCACTTAAAATAAGGACTCTGTGAAAATGAATGAATGGTCCATGAATCCATTCACTATTTAGTGACAGTTTGCTTGAAACATATAAATCGAAGTATACTTTTGTATGGAAGGTAGGTGTTGTTTTCATCCCATTTCGCCCATTTTCAGATATATTAGTTATCTGCTAAAATAAATTATATGTACTAAGTTTTAGTTCGATACCTTTATATTTACTCGTATATGCACTTACATTGCATATATATATAATTTGCCTAGCTTCTGAATTTCTAGTATAATTTTCCCAATATTGTGCTTAAAATTTTTAGTATTTTACCTATAATCTTAAAAATATGTGAAACAATTTTTTTTTTCCTTTCGATGGAACAGATGAAAATGAGTAATTTTCGAAAAAGGAGAAAAATTTCACTTCCTTTCGAGTTTTATCGCACATAAAAAATAAATATGTGGCACTTAAAGCCCCAAAGGGC
Source organism: Megamerina dolium (assembly GCA_963854835.1). Lineage (NCBI taxonomy): Eukaryota > Metazoa > Arthropoda > Insecta > Diptera > Megamerinidae > Megamerina > Megamerina dolium. The sequence continues at coordinate 24,005,072 of OY978528.1, read as the reverse complement.
TCATTGGCCGAGCTTCTCTTCCATTACTGTTGTGCGTCTTAAATTTGGACAGTATTAGAAGGGACCTACTTATTTTAGCCGGTTCCGAACGGAAGAACACTTGTGACATCACTTTTTCTGAGCTTTGTCACAAAGTTCTTTTAGAAGCTGTTTCATGGCAAGTTGTTACTGTCGGAAGAATTGCCAATTGCTTGCCGACAGGTGGGTACCATTCGAAAGAAAAATCTTAACGATATTAAATTTGTTATGCATCAGCCGGGAATTGAACCACGACCTACAGATCAAAAGGCGAACACACTAACCACTGAGCTACGGCACCCATCGCATATAACTTAATCAAATTTAATCCAATCAACACAGGTGGCACATTGTTCAAAAAAAAATAAGACCATGGCTTTGGAATGGTGATCGAAATCATATACTATGGATAAGTCGTTTTCGAGACTTTTGCCATTAACTAAAAAAAAGTTCAAAAAAATTACGTTTTTCACGAAAATCACGAAAATGCTTCTTTGGAGAAATGAATGAAGACAAAGTTTCCATTTCAACAATCCAAACTTAGAATAGAAAGCTTACTTCTTTTTGGAGGTACTCTCAAAAGAGGAAAAAATTGTCAAGTAGTTTTATAAAAAAAAAAATAAACACTCCATCATCGGACATTACACACACAGCTAACTCATATTCTATCTTATAATTCAAAAGTCATTCAAATACATTATAAAATTCACTTATCGCTAACACCATGTATTTATAGTCGTATATTTTGTAATGGAAATTCTTCATCACCACAATCAACTCTTCGTTGCACTAACTTGATAACACGTCTTTATGTATAAATAAATATACCTACATATATACATGTGTATGTTTTTAGTGTTTGTAGTTGTATTTGTGTTTGCATAAACTATAGTAAAATGTATGTTTTCGCACCTTTCGTGCAATTTTTACATTTGTTGCAACAGCTAAAACGCAAAATACAAACAACAGAAACAACAACAACGAAAAGAATAACAACAAGGGTAACGACGGCATCGTATTTTTAATGTATATGAGCATTAAGTATTTGTACGAGTGTCTGTGTGTGTGTGTGTGAGTGTGTGTTTGTGTTCGGATTTAACACGCCAAACGTTTATACAAGAAAATGCACTCAACAAAGCATATATATGCGGTGCTGGAGACGTAAGTGGCTACCTAGTAGATATTAAAAGAGCTTTAATATATACATATATTATGTGTAGGTGTTGCCAATTATATACATTAAAGCGGGTCAATTTTCTAAACGGCTCAGAATTTCTGTTCCAAATATAAATAAAGAAATATCTAATGATCTATAACTCTATGAAAACCTTCAATGGAAACCTAAGCAGTGCAGATAGGGGATAAGTATGTTTGAACGAAATATTGAGGGAAAAAAAGTGATGAGAGTTGGTCATAAATTTCACTGCTCTAGAATCGATTTCTTAGGAATTATTTGTCGATTTTCAAAACATCTGAAAATCGATAAATATCTCTACTATAACCGTCCGGCAATCGACCCTAGAAAGATAAGCAATACAAATGACCACCGTTACTTTCTAAGGGGACCCCTGTGCAAAATGTATGTAAAGGCAACTGAAAATCTTCAACGGTTGCTATGCAATCGCCCATGGAGCGTTGAGATGTTAAAACAATTTAAAAATAAATCAGAAAAAAATTCGTAATGATGATTCAATTGAACTAGTGCAAGACTACTTCCTAAAAACTGGATATGAAGGATGTAAAGGTAGTTCATTATAATGGTGGCTATGATTATGGTTATGGGCATGCCTATGGTGATAGGGTGAGGATATATTTGGAAATGCATTAATTACATAAAAATCACAATTATCGAATTTTGTCACTTATCGATTTATTTCGATAACTTTTCGATTTAATGAAGATTTTTCAGTTTGTGATGCAATTTTTACATGAGCACTGCTAATCATTTTTAATAGAATGTTAAATGCTATAAATCTAAAGCAACACAGTGATGATATATCACCTCTCTATAATCAAAGTGAATATTTTTACCTACATGGTATGTTACAGTGGCGTTGGATGGTTGCATAATTGGATGACAATTTTTTTTTTTTTTAATTCTAAATTATTATTACTGTTGTTGTTTCAATTAGTATACATATACATATATAAAGGATATAGAATGATAAGGAAACCAAAGAATGCTACTTCCTCAGCAAACTTAATGGAAATTAGTTCAACTCTATGTAAAACGACAATGTGCTGTCTCCACTGTAATAAATTGTATTAATACAAAAAAATAAAACGTAACTAAAAAAAGAAATTTTAAATTAAATAAAATTAATTTAATAAAAAAAATATTTTTAATTACTTACGCTGTGTGTTTTAGTGTTTCCATAATATGATTTTTAAATACCTACCAACCTTTTTTTTTTTTTTTTCTTCTGATGCATATAAATTTTTCATTAAACTTTTAGTAAAATTGCATTTTTCAATTCTTGTTGTTTTTTTGTTTTTTTTTTTATAATTTTTATTATTTTTTTGCAATTTTATTTTTTTAATTTTGAGCAATTTGTCCGTCGTCATTGAAAAAATGTCATTAGCAGAACATATATAAACGGAGCATACGCAGGAAATGGATTTTTTTTTTCTTTCTTTTTTGTAAACCTATTTGTGTTGTAACTATACTACATAAATACACACACACACATACACATATATATAAAATAATCAAAAAAAAAAAAAAAAGAACACAATATAATAAATAAAATTGTGAAATATAAAAATGTGAAATCCCTCAACAATAACGATAGCGCCAACATGGTCAAACCAGTGAGACCAGCAACAAACAGCAAGCTCAGCAAACGACAACACCAATGTAACGTACATACGTTAGTATGCATGTGTTGAAAAAAATATTATTAGTGTGTATGTGTGTGTGTGTGTGTGTGTGTGTGTAAAAACTTTGATTATGTAATGGAATTTTAAGTGTAGCACTCCATTAAAGTGATGTAAATGGACACCTGTCGAACTTTGTCAATATGACATGGCAAACAATATTTTACGTTGCGTTGGCATCATCACCAACAAGGATAGTAAAAAAACAAAAAAAAAATAAAAATAAAAAGGACTTTGAAAACATTAAAGCTTCGGGTAAGCACAACAACAATGGCTACAAATGTGTGATGCGACTATGGCAATAAAGCATTAAAACCGCTGATATGAAAAGGCGTTACTTGGCGCAAAGGCGATTGGATTTATATGAGTATAGTTATTTAATGGGGGAGGGGGATGAGTGGTGTGTAAAGAAGTTACAATCATAATGTGAAGGTAGTCGATGGTTTATGGCAAGTAATAGTGGTAGTCGTTGGAAACAGCATGAAAGTGTCAAAGGCATACATTTTTTTTTACATATCAGTATGCTTCACACACACACACACACACATTTTTGTAGCTTTGACCATTACAGAAGATGATGATGTACGTTAAAATGAAATGAAAATTGTAAAAAAAAAATGTGAAACAACGCTTCTGAGATTAATAAGTCATGCTGAGTTTATCACTTTTTCGTTTATGCTTTGAATTAAAATTGTACAAAAAGCGAACATAATCCAATTTTCAATTGTATGAAAGCACGTAATCTATATGAGGATGCTGTTACTACTTAGAAGCATAAAAAACCCGATTTTTCAAGATGGCATCAATTTTGTCGTAAAATTTACATTCGTGATAGAACACAAAAAATTAATATTCTGCAATATAACAAGTTTCTGACACTTCTGATTCGGTTAGACAATTTGAATTAACAGGTAAGAACATATGTCTAAACGATATCCTTTTTAAACGACTTCCGTAGACATTATTGATAGGTTATTTCAGAAAAGGTGCGACATTAGACATTGGGGTCGTGGAAAATGGCAGTCGAAAATTACCAAAGAACAATGGAAGAAGATTGCCAAGTAGCCCAATCGAGTCCAATAGCATCGGTGAGCAGTAAAGCCCATGAGAAGACGATCGACAAGTAGTACAATCAGTCGAGGAGGATTAACTAACAGTATATATCGTATATTGAAATGAAACTCCAAGCATTACAGTAGAGGCGGGCTTCTATCAGCGAATCCGAGTCGGTAGCTATCGCGGTAGCCTCCTCAGCGCCGTTAAAAGAGAGCTCCACCTTAAGTTTCAGAAGCAGGCAAGCAGAGACCAGTTGGGAATAAACTGGCACCTAAAGAATAAGCAAGCTAATTTGGCCTAATTTACGATAAGTCAAGAGCAGACGAATTGATAAGGAAGCCAAGAACACACATTTTCAGAATTACTTCAACAATAACCGGCCACTTGCCGATGAGGGACCCCACCGAAAGGATGGGATGGCCCCACAATGACAGATGCCGAAACTGCGATCAGAAAGTGTTCAAGGAAACGGTTTTCTCTTTGCTATACGAGTGCCCAAGTCTGGGCGCTCTGCATCATAGAATGCTATGAAAACTCGAAATGGACGATCTCAATGAACTTGCTAAAACTAAAATAGATAATATTAAGTAGTAGGTTTATTATCAAATTAAGGTGGTTCGAATAAATCACATATCAGTGGTCACACGAGTGGTGTATCAAAATTTCACCTTTTGTGCTAATTGTGACTGGGTTTTTGCCTCCCAGGCTGCACTCAAACCAACCAACCAAGAGTAGAGTCAGAATAGTCCTACAAGCAGTGGAGTCGAGTCAGTCCAAGATTCTTACCGAGCACATCTAAAGGAGAAGAGTATCTGATCATCATTTCGAAGAGTTACAGACAAGCAGTATATTTGATGAGTCGAAGTGCTGCCGAAAAATGAAAGTGCTGCCGAAAGTTTAAGAATCAAAGCGTTACCGACCATTCCAAGAGATAAAAAGCTATCGATAGTGGAATAGTCGAAAAGTTATTCGATCAAGAGTAGAGTCAAAGAGTTGCAGTGATACAGACAGTCAAATATTGAAAGTGTTACCGCCAGTGAAAGATCTAAAATATTACTAAAAGTCGCAAAGTGGAATTGTTACCATCCAGTCGAAGAGTCGCGGAGTTTATCGATGCCTTACCGATAAGCTGTTGAACAGAAGTGTTACCAGCAAGCAGTATATATTCCAATTGAGAATATTTGTATCGTTTTAGGAACGTTCAATCGAACATTAGGCAATTACTTTGCTGTTATATTCCTCATTGGGTACTATAGACGAATACCTGACTCCGGGTGATCGTCACGGTTCATATCATAAAATACTTCATCTGAAATATAGCTCTTGGCTCCATGCCACTGTATATAAATTACATTACACTACTTTGAACTGAACACCTATGAAGCGAAGGTAATCTCGTACGATTATTTGCTTCTTTGTTTAAATTCAAGTTGAACTTAATTGGAAATTATACACCAAATTATAATGTGGCTATACGAAAATTTTACAATTAATCCCCAAAGAGCTTCAGGGCTGCCCCCTGAAAGTTAATTATTAATGTAAAACGAACATATTTTGAGTACATACTATTTACTAAATAAATCTTACTGCTTCATTACACTGCACATTGTATGGATGTATGTATGTATATTGATTAAATACATACAAGTAAATTGAATAGTTAAATTGAATGGACCAACACAACACATTTAAACATTGTAGATAATTTGTTAGATTCTTTGTTCGCTTTATTTATGTGATGTATGCATATAAATAGTATACTTCATTTACTTTCAATCTAACTATTTACATACTTTGTATGCGTCAGTAAGACCATTAAGCCTTTTAATACAATTTAATTTTCAACAAAATCCCTACGAATAGCATTTAGTTATGCTGTCACCTCATTATTTTTATCATCCTCCAACTCCACAATTTTAGTGTTTATCGACTACTATCTTTGTATATCAGCAGCATACATACGACGTGCTTACTTACAATATATCAGTATTGTATTAAAGGCAACTCGTCAGCTGTAGGACAATGATAATTATCATCATGATCATTATAATCATCATTATCACCATTGTTGTGATTGTGATTATAGTATTTATCAACAAAAACAATATACTCATCAATATTATTATCACCAATACCAGCAACAATTACCATCATTATCATCATCATCATTATCATTATCATTATAGTCATAGTCATTGACATTATTTTGCCAATAGCAGGAAAATGTTGCAGCAATCTTAATCTTTAATCAACATAAAATTCAGTGAATCGAAAATGCCACACAAACACATACACACACACACACACATACACTTATTTATTCGCTTAAAAGTGATGACAATGGCAGCAGCAGCAGCAGCAGTAGCAGCAGCAGCAACAGTAGCAATAGCAAAACATCAACAAATGGCATCATGTTAAGTTAAAGGACATTCACAATTCAATCGACAGCAGCAACAACAACAACAACCCAGTCTACTACGACAGTGGCGACAACAACCGCAATAACAACAACAACAACAATATAATCAAGCTTCCGTTGTTTATTTTAGCACAAATATGTACACTTGAATATTTTGTATATTTTGAAGCGTTCTGCCTGAATGCCTGGTGTGTGTCGCCTTCTTAAACCAGTGCTAGTCCGTTGTGGTATTTCGATACTTTGATTTGTTTGATTTTTATTGATTCTACTCCCTGTTTTATTGATGTTGCTATTATTATTATTATTATTATTATTATTATTATTATCTATTTTTTATTTGTTCTCTTTTCAACTGATTGCAGAAAGGAAAAATAAATCCCTTTTTGTTTTAGTTTCCTTATACTCGTCCCCAATGATTAAACTGTTCAAAAGAATGTAGTATGTAGGTACATCAATTAAATTTTCAAGAAGAAAGATATTCAGATCAGATAGGCAGAGGAATACATTGAAGAAATTGATCAATGAAAGTAGGCCTGTTGAAAGGGTGCCATAGCTCAGTGGTTAATGTGTTGGTCTTCTGATCTGTAGGTCTTGGGTTCAATACCAGGCTGAAGCATAGCAAATTTAATAATGAAAAGATTTTTCTCAGAACTGTACCCACCAAGCAGTTGGCAATTCTTCCGGCCGTAGCAATTTGCCATGGAAAAGCTGCTAAAAGAACTCTGTGACAAAGCTCAGAAAAAGTGATGTCGCAAGAGTTGTGCCTGTCCAAAAAATGTAACACGCACAAGAGTAATAGAAGAGAAGCTCGGCCAAAGAGTCCTTCGGGGCTTATAAGTGCCACATATTTATTTATTCTTTTTTTTATATTGATTTTTCATATATTAAACCTTCTATTCAACCTAGAAGATTTCTGTAGAAGGAAAATACTTATTGTTGCTTTTGGTATAACACTTTCAATAATAAAATACAAATGCCTTAACACTCGTAAGTATGATGCAAGTCCGGATATATATGATTTAAAAATATTTAGAATTCTGAATGTTTTAAAATTTATAAATAAATGCTAATAATGGCATGTTAAAAGTCATGGCATCATTGAGATGCTGATAATTGATCATAAAAGACTTTAAAACTAACCCCGTAAAGCTGAAAAGATTGAAAAGGAAACTTGATAATGTGAGTGACACATGAATTGACACCAAAAATATGGCTGATCTTATTTACATCTAAGAAGCCTTCGACATCTGGAATGAAATCTATCCATTTCTTGGGTTACACATGACCATGATGTAAGGTAACGATTATCATGAAAGTACGGTAAAGTGATCCCTCACGATGTCCAAACTAGGTTTTCTGTGCATTTGGTGGAACTCGAAAGAAATCATAGACCACAAACAATAAATTCGGATATCGATTGCCAACAATTGGGCCATTGAAGCTATCCATTGACCACAAGTGGCCAGAATTGGCCAACAGGATGTGTTTTACGTTGCATCAGGACAACGCCTGGCCGTATATTGTGACCCACCAGAAATTGGAGCCTGGATTGGAGGTATTTTGATGTATCACCCATATTGTCCGGACGCCAAGCGATTGCCATCATTCTTTATCAATTCTTTATCATTGCAAAGCACACCTAATGAAACAAAAAAAAAAACAAAAAATCTCCTTACAGTCGGCTGGGGCCGACCAAACTATACCCTGCATATGTAGATTTATATATAAAAAGTTTACTCGAATATCCAACTTTTCTTTTATTTCCACTTTTCGAGAAACAATTTTTGCATATACTACTAATTTACACCCGAAATATGGTTGACTTTGACGAATTAAAAGGATTTTAAGATAATTCCGAGGCTTAGTATGGGAGCTATATAAAAAGTGGGCGTGGCTTACCACTTTCTAGTAAATCCAATTAATTTTTCAATGTTAATCCACACCTTAAATTTGGTGTCCTACGTTGAATAGTTTCTAAGTTATGGTGGTTAACATTTTTGTTTAATTTCCTCAACTTTGTATGGGAGCCCCAATAAGAAGTGGGCGTGGTACGCTGATTTTTCGCCAGATTATTTCCGACTACGATATTAATTTAAGTGTCAATTATGGTTATTGTAGACATAAGATTGCCTAAGTTACAGCTGTTTCAATTTAAAATTTGTATGGCGGCTACGATAAACACTGGGCATGGTGCGCCCATTTTCTGTGAGCCTAGTTGCTCGTACAATACTAATCCATATCCTAAGTCTCGTTGTCCTAGGCTAAATGGTTTGTAAGTTATGGAGCTTAAAATTTTAGTTTAATTCACTCGACTTTGTATGGGAGACCCATGAAGGAGTGGGCGTGGCACACTGATTTTCTGCCAGATTTTTGCCGACTACGATATTAATTTAAGTGTCAATTATGGTTATTCTAGACAGAAGATTGTAGAAGTTACAGCAGTTTCAATTTAAAAGAAGTACAGACACTTTGTATGGGAGCTACGCTAGAAAGTAGGCGTGGCTCATCCACTTTTGGTCAGGTTATACAGTAGTATAATATAACTCTATGTGCCAAATATTGTTGTCCCAAGTGGTATATTATGTGAGTTATAGCAAGTTAAAGATTTTGAAAATTTCGAGGTTAGTCGCTTTGAATGCTTGGTGTGGGCGTGGTTATTGACCGATCATGCCCAATATCAATCCCCTCCGTACCCTTGGATCATCATATGCCAAATTTCATCGAAATAGCTCAATATTTACTCAAGTTATCGTGCGAACCAGCCAGGTGACAGACAGAAGGACGGACGGACGGACGTACGGACGGACGGACGGACGGACGGACATCGTTAAATCGAAAATTTAATCGACGCTGATCACGAATATATATCCATGTCTATATCTCCGGAGATTCCTTCAAGTGGACACAAACATCTGACCGAAATGAATATACCATGCATATTGCATTATGCAGGGTATAAAAAATTGATACCAGGAGAGGGTTAGGAAAATCCGCTAGTCAAGTATGTTGATGGAAATATATTTTTTATATTTTTATTTTGAAGGTTATTGTACTATGCTCACGCTATAAGGTAAAGTAAATGATATATTTTTCTCCCACTCTCTCTCTCCCTCTCTCTCTCTCTCTCTCTCTCTCTCTCTCTTTCCTTCTCTATATTGCTTTCACATTTAAAGGTATTTGTAACTTTAGATATTGTAACAATAATAGCAAGACTGGAATGTTGTAGCAATCTATTTAGAAATGTTTCTGTCAAAATTCTGGGCACAAACCATCAAGAGCATCATCACCATCATCATGATCATTATAACAATCATCATAGTAATTATTATGGATGGATGTTATTGCTATTACGATTGCTATTGGGAATTACTACGATTGGTGTTGATATTGCACTCATCGTACTAGTTGTTGCTGCAAATTGTGACAATATTGTTGTCGTTGATGAAATAAAACATTTCAACGCGTATATTACAATACGCTAACGTTCATCCTGTTTGTTGCCTCTGCTATTTATCTCCATCGATTTCTCTGTGGAATTTTCTTTTTCGTACTGTTTGATTTTGGTTTTGTCGATTTGTTTTTTGTATTTTTTTTGTTACTTTTTGCTTTGTCTACTACAAATGAGTTCATAGTTCGTCATTGCATATAAAAAGCGATACATTCGTATGCAGACAGACAGATAGACAAGACAGAGATAGAAATACAAACGGTGAACGAACGAATTGAAATGAAAAAAAATCAAAAAGAAATAAGAAATTTGTAGTCAGTCTATGGTATGTAATGATTTGTAAGGATATGTGACAACAAACACATTACAAGTGCACTATGCACATGGAATTATAAACATTTTTACTCTGTGAATCTAACAAATTTCAACAGTATACAGTTATATCCTAGTATTGTGACAATCTGGAGAAAGAAAATAGAATTTTCTTATAATTTCGATTTTAATTTAATCGAATTTCATTTTGGTATGTGTGCGTGCATATGTATCATATATGAATAGAGGACTTTCTTCTTTGGGTTTTTGTGGCTGTTGGAGGTACGAGTATTGTAATTTTCTCATTTAAATTCTTAAACGCAATTAGATATTTGCCCATGATCAAATAATTGTAATAAGAAAGTTAAAACATTAAAACTGTTCGTTACGGATCATTTGATCAAGTGATGGCATTCAAACGGGTTAGTGCAATGCCCCTATTAGTCGTGCACATATTATCGAATTAATCGTTAATTGCTTGCCGTATGATGTGCACTATTGTATTTAATTTAGTTTACTGTATTTCTTAGGAAAGCAAAATGACGGTTAGTTTACCGCAACATCAATCGGACCAAAAACGAAGCCAATGAACTCAACAAATATTGAGCTACGGTACCCACACTTTATTCACACGGAGTTTTAGATATTTGAAATTGAATATATACATATTTTTTTGTTCAAAAATTGTCACAAAAAATATGAAAGGTAAGCTCTTATGGTGAACGAGAGCAAAACGAAGAACCTAGTATCAACAAACAAAGAGTCCCGGCATCTTGGACAACACATCACTGTTGGCAATACCACTTTCGAGGTGGTGAAGGACTTTGTCTATCTTGGAACCAGCATCAATAACTGTAATGACGTCAGGCTGGAGATCATGTGTAGGATAACTCTTGCTAACAGGTGTTACTTCGGGCTGAGTAAACAATTGAGTAGTCGAGACCTCTCGCGAAGATCGAAATTCACACTCTACAAGTCCCTCATTATTCCTATTCTAACATATGGCGCAGAAGCCTTGAAAATTTCCACCACGGAGAGAGGATGATTCTGCGCAGGATCTTCGGACCTATTTGCGTTGATGGCGAGTATCGAATAAGGTACAACGATCAGCTGTATGAGCTGTACGCTGACATTGACATAGTCAGGTGACTCAAAATCCAGGGGCTGTACTGGCTGGGTCATGTCGAGCGAATGGAAGAAGACGATCCAGCGAAGAGGGTATTTAATTTGGCAACCGCTGGAGGATGCAGAAGAAGAGGAAGACCAAACCTCCGTTGGAAGAACCAAGTGCTGGGTAACCTGGCGGCGCTTGGAATATCCAATTGGCTCCAGCAAAGAAAGAACCGAGAAAACTGGTGCCGCATTATATGTTCGGCCTAAATCGATCATCGGTTGTTATGGCCACATAAGAAGAAGAAGAAGAAGAAGAAGAAGAAGCTGATTTATTAATTTCAAATATTCTTTAAATTTATTTTCTGCCAACATCAATATGTTTACTTTCATTAGAGCAAAAGCTATATCAAGCAGAACCACAAATTGTCATGTACCTACAAAAGGATAAATATAAAAGAGAATAACAAAAAAAAAATCATATTGCATAGCTTTGTAGACACACATACCTACACACACACACGCACAGATGTTTGTACATACATCTCATGGGAAATCAAACAATTTATAATTAGTCATTGGCAACACTATGTACCAGCATACATCACATTGATGGCGATGAATAGTAAAAATAAAAATAAATAGATAGAAGTACCTATGTACGAGTATGTATGCTTAAAGGTAAAAAATCGGAAATTGTATTAAAAAAAAACACATTTTTATATTTTTTTATAATTATTGAAATAAAAATAAAAAAATAAAAAATAACTCAAAACAAAAACAAACAAATATTAATCATCATCATAAAATGTAAAAGGCCTCTTTGTGAGCTATGAAAACGATAAAGTTGTACATACTACATATGAAATGAGTATATACTCTCACTTGTATTTATGATGACTATGAATGGAAATGGTTAAAAAAAAAACAAAATAAAGAGTACACAATTATTCTGGTACGTTTGTGTATTGAACACAATTTTCAAAGCAAAAGCAATATTTTCCAGCATTTCTTGTTTAAGTTTATATATATTTTTTTTTATCCCCTCTCTCTCTCTCTCTATGGTTACCAATATACTTTAACCACCACATCATCTTTCACTTTGTATTCGTATTGGCAGCGTCCCCAATGCTTCTCATTCCACTATGACGACTTCAATAGTTATACACAAACAAGCGCAATTAAAAAATAAATCGCCAGTGGTGCTATTGCTTATTTGGTTTGTACACCATTTTCTCTATTTGTTTATTGTATGTCTATTGCATAGATATGTTTCATATATGCATCTGTGAATTAGAAATGGGGCAGTGCCGCATTGGCAAAGGGGGTACATAGCGCACGGTAATTTTATCCCATACGAGATGGCAAGGCTTATTTAGAAATAATATAATTTTATATTCTCTTCGAGCGCTGAATTGAAATATGAAGTTGATTTTGATTAAATTGTTTCTAGCTCTTCTTGTTTTGCTTTAACTTACGGATTTGTACTATCTAGACTCCTATCTAGACTCTAGCATCAAGCATCATTGTCTATCAAGATCAAGTTGCAATCGGCTCCCACCCAAAAGTATCCTGTTCAATGTATATTTGCACATTTTAAACATGAGCTATAATGCTATTGGACTGAAATTTTTAAAATATTGGGTATTGAATTAGTTTTGAGGGTTTTTTTGTTGTTTTTAAGCCTTAAATTTAGTAAAAAAATTAATTTATACATTATTCAAAGTATTTTCCATCATTACCTACAACTTTTTCCCATCTTTCTGGCAGTATACGCAGATTCTGCGTCGGAAGAAGTCAACAGGCTTTGTGAAAATCCATGAATCGACCCAATATTTGACTTCTTCGTGAGAATGGAAGCTTTGTTCTCGCACAACGAGTCTCATCGATCGAATAAGTCGTATTCGGCAGAAGCAATGTCTGCGCAATACAACGGCAATGGTAGGACTTCCCATTTACAGTGGTTACACCACTGTAGAGCACAAAAAAAAGGCATATTTCGGGAATATTTCGTAGGCCAAACAAAAGAAGATATTCAAATTCTGTAGAAAGTATTTTTTAATATCAATCTTGAAGTTCAAAAAAAACAATTAAGTTGCGCGATTCAAAAACAAAATGGCGGCTGTGCAGCATTTCCCAGCCGATGCGTTTTTTTCACCGCGATGCACGGCCGGAAACCTAGCGCCCGCAATTTTCGATCTGGAACAAAAAACCGAATATTTTTTGATTCCATATTACAATAGCAAGAGACGTACGTAGGGGTTTTTGGATTAATTCATTTTTCGTAAAATGCGACCCTTTGAAGAAAAAATTCGAAATTTCACCAAAAAAATCGTCAAAAAATTTTGTATAAATAAAAAAATATGCACAATTTCAAAAAACCAAAAATTTTTACAAATGTATTGTAAAAATTTTCAAATCAATCGGTTAAGATTTGTTCGAGTTATGTTTCCGGCCAGCCAAAAAAAAAGTGGTTTCGAGAAAAACGCGTTTAAAGTTTAAAGGTGCTCGGAGAATACCTTAGACGTCTTGCGGCAAAACTCGAAATTCAGACACTTGGACATTTTTCCCGCCTTCCATCCTTTAGTATATTATTTTTGAGACTATTAGTGACTATTTAAGATAAAAAAAATTGTTTCCATTTTTTGAAAATTCTACTGTGGTGTAACCCCTTAAGTATATTTAAACGACTTCAGCAACATGTTGACAAACATTGTCATGTTGCAAAATTACTTTCTCGTGTCTTTCGAGGTATTATGGCTGGTTTTCTTTCAATGCTCTGCTCAAACGCTTCAATTGTGTTCAATAATGGTCGGCGGTGATTGTTTCATTCGGATTTAGGAGCTCATAATAAACAACACCGAGCTGGTGCCGAGCAAATGCAGAGCAAAAGCTTGTCATCATGAATATTAGGGGCATTCCCATTGATGTTGATGGTTGGCCGGGCATAACCGAGATTATTTTATTCACTTCTAATTATAACCAGTGATGATATGATGCAAAAGATACACTTTTTTTGCTGTTGAACCAATTGTTTGCACAAGTAAAATCGTCATTCAAGATCTCTTGGCTTCAATTTGTATAGAATCCAATTTCCTTGAATAATTCCCATGGCATTTCCAAGCTTAGAAATGGTTGATTCGTCAACCATTGATGATGTTGCCAATTCTTGAAGCGTTTGGCAATAAAGCTCTCAATTCGTCATCTTTTTTGGTTGACCCGAATGCTCTTTGTCTTCAAAGAAATCACCACCTCTAAAACGACGAAACGAGTAGTCACTTATCGATATTCACTGTTCCTTATAAGTTTCGAACAGCAAAGGATGACTTTCAGTTAAACTTTTCTTAGAATTAATTATGAAATGCAAAAATTCACACAAATGTTGTTTTGTTGGCTCAAAGATCGACATGTTTGAAGCTCAATTATAAAATTGGTTGCTTATACTTTTGCGAAAGCACAAATACTGAAAAAGAAAGTCTAATAATGGCACTTGAAAATAAATATAGTTACAGTATGGTCCGATATCATGCGAATATCCGGCCTTGGCCAGACTACGCCTCAAACATTTTCAGCTGAGTTTCCCAACACCAGCTTCAATCATTCAAAGTTCGACAAAATCAATTCTATCCTTCATTAAAAAGGTAGAGGAGATTCTAGTGTCATAGACGGGCTTGGGTACAAAAGATCTCGTTTGGTCGCAGTGCCCGTAACACTTGTGATTGGCCCCCAAAGGTATCAGCTATAGGGATTATATCCTCTAACAGACCTTGGTCTTGTTTCGCGTGGTCCACTTGATGATGGTCCGATTTGAAGCATTTTCTGGCATTTTTTCTAAAACCATTACTGTGCAATATTGGGCTATGTACCATATAATTTTGCATACGACACTGTTATGATATTACGTGTATATAGAACGCGTTGTAGCACTCCACCCTATTATCTTGATGTATTGAAAATTGGAAAATACAACAACAACAACAATCAGCGATAGCGAAAAATAGCAATAAAAAATCAAAAAAAAAATATTACCCACAATACATATACATATACATACATAGAAAAAGAGACGATGATGAGAATATTTTAAAGGGAAATCTCAATTTCCATTTCGTTTAGGTTTTTGCTTTTCTTTTTTTTTACCGTCTTTCTGCTGTTGATCGTTGTTATTTGTACCTATTGCAAATAGAATTGCGTGACTGTGATTTGTATAAAATTTTTGCAGTACGTTGGGGTATGTTGATTTGGGTTTATGAACCACACCAACCAAACCAACCAACCAATCAACCAAAGTTACACAAATTCCCTCACTTCTTTATTATTGTAATTTTTTATTTAATCTCCTTCTCTCAACCTTTGTACCATCGATCAATGTGTGTATTAAACATTTTGCAATTTACTTACTTAGCAATAGCTGTGGAAATTACTGTATGTATGCACATATATGCTCAAAGTAAAAATGAGTAAGAAATAAAGGAAAATGATGAAAAGCATTTGCAAATACATTTTCCAATGCAGTCAACATTGGGTCGTCTGTATTATTTTTGTTTTTTTTTTTTTTTGCTGCTCTTGGCTCTCATTTTTATTTTCTATATGCTTTACATATGCTATGTAGGTGCTCCAATGCAAAGCAATTGCATCAAATTCTATTTTACAAGAAAATATTAGTAGAGGAATAATCTGTACGATGTTGATTTTTATTTTCAATGCATTCAGATCACATCACTTATATGTGATGTGTCTTTAAGTTGAAATTTTAGTTCAAATTAATAATGAAAAATTAATATTTCTACATTATTTTTTGAAATATTCATGTAGAAATAATTCTGTATTTAAGTTCACTTGGAAATACTTAGGAAAATATTCTATTATTTGTTCCACTTCCAAGTCCAATGACTTTGCCGAAGACATTGTCCAGTGAAATTATTCGACTCTTGTTGTTGTTGTTGTTGTTGTTGTAACAGCATTTTTTGCTGAGTTGGCAATCCTTAACCTGGAATGACCAGGATATGTTTCGCGACGAAGACCCGATTACCGTAAGAATACTTCAACTCTTGTTTCTATTCCCAGCGCACGTCGCATTTTTTTTTTCTATATCCGAAAATCCTTTTTTTTTTTTTTCGCCAAATAACCTATCATTCAGTAAAATGTTACGCCACAATAACAGAACCCATCCCAACATATGAAACTTTCCCTTGCACTTGCTTTGTGTATTTAGTAACAGAGTAAACTATTGAGTGTAATAGTTGTAGCAATAATATAAGAACATGCCATATTACAGATAAGACTCACTAAACGAAAAGTGTGAACTTTAAAAAAAAATTACTGCATTTTCAATATTCGAAAAAAAAAAATTGGGTTTCAAGAGGCTCTACATTTTAACAGGTCCATTTTAACAGGGTTCACGTCTCAATATCTAATTTCTGCGACAATAAAAGCTTGCCATGTAAGAGCTTCTAAATGAGCTTTCTGGTAAAGCTCAGAAAAAAATTTTAAATGTGCTTTAAGATTTAAAGTACAGTTTTATATGCACAACAGGAAAAGATGTTCGGCCAAAGAGGCTCTACGGGGCTTTAATTGCTACATATTTATTTTCATTTATGCAGAATTGTTTCAATACTATCCAAATTTAGCATGCACAAAAATAATGGCGGAGAATTTTGTTAAAGATATTTCGAAGCCAAATATTTATATTTGATATTACAAACATTTTTTTTAACGAATGAATAAATAAAAATTGAGTTTTGTTAAAAATACATATTTTCCAAAAAAAAAAAAGCAAGGTTTAACGAGATATTACTGTTTCAAATAAAATTAAGCAGATTTATCAAACAGCATCACCATTTAAATAATCGAACACCGTATTCTTTTATATGACATATGTACAATTGTGTATATACACACACATACATATAAATAAATAAATTTGATCTTTCTTTTTGTTTTTTTTTTTTTTTTTTTGTTCAAATACAGTATTTCTACATATAAAAATTCTTGCAAAATAAGTAGAGTAAGTGGTAGTTGGGGGGGAAATTAATGCATTGAAGTGTTTTCTATTTATTTATACACATCATACATATCGTAGATTCTAGTACGTATTGCTTTGAGGGATTTTGTAATTGTGTTTGTTGCTGCTGCTGCTGCTGCTGCTGCTGCTGTTACTATCGCATTTATTTAATATGTTTGAAGAATGTTAGTTTTAAAAATTGTAACAGTAAAGAATATATGCAAATATATAGAAGTTGATTTTCCAGTGATTATCTGCCCACGTAGATTCATTGTAGTCAAATTGTCTTATGAATCGCTATTACACCCGGCGGATTCTTTACTCCATAAATGTGACGTGTAGAGAGTATAATGAACTCAATTAGTACGGCGACCATTTTTGAGATAGCAATTTAGCACTATTAGTTTAGAAATTTTACAAATTTTCTCTCATCATTTTTGGTGTGAATATGAAATTCTGATAGTGCAGATGGAAGTGGATAGGTTGACAAAATACTGTAGCCATTGTACCAAAGATCTGCTAAATTTAAGTAGGATTATGAAGGAAGAGGATTGAGCAGTGCATGAGTAACAAAAGTTACTCAAATTCGAATTTATTTGACTCTTTTATGTATCAGAGAAGTCTGTCAAGAGACAAGGAATATATGTTGTACATTACAACTGACCCCAAGATACGTATTATCATACTCACGTAGGCTGAACAAATTCAGATAAAATGATATGTGTCATCCATAGAAGGCAGAAAAAGCAAATTAAGCTTTCGATGATGCTTTCGATTGTCGTATTTTGTCCCCATGAAGTATGACTCTCAATCAAACTGGCTGTAGATCGAAGAAACACCTGGTTCGATGATCGATGACCTAGACTTTAGAAATGCCATTCAATTAGTCCTTGATTTAGGCTACAAACACTGATAAACTTGAACCGATAATTGGCTCTGGTTCCATTGGATGTCAAGCAGATTCACGGTTTGCCTATTGATTAGCTATTTCGCTTCACGAAAACATTTAAATGTCTCAGAAAACAACTAAGCTTACGATGGACTTAATATTTTATTTATATTCTTGGTCTTTGGCATCTCAAATGTTAGTTTCATATTCAGGCTAACGCCCAGATATTCTATTTTTGAACGGAGTTATGCCTTAAAATATTAAAATGTTAATGCAAGACGCTCCAGTGAAGAGGGTATTTAATTCAGCACCCGCTGGTGGACGCAGGAGAAGAGGAAGGTCAAAACTCCGTTGGAAGGACCAAATGTTGGGTAAACTGGCGGCGATTAGAAAATCCAATTAGTTCCAGCAAGCAAAGAATAAAGAAGACTGGCGCCGCAATGTATGCTCGGCTTAAATCGATCATCGGTTTTTATGGCCACATAAAAAGAAGGCAAGCTAGATTTTTGTTCCAAGGAATCCGTGCCAAGTTCGTCTTGCTTGAAGCAACGGGAAATACTTGAGCGGTTCCTCATATGTTAATATCGTTCAGGATCGTCGGGATTCAGTGATATCAGTGCTGCAGATATTCCATTTCCGAGGGGAGTTTCGCCTTTTAATATCGGAAAGTTTAGGCAAGCTACATATTGGTGCCAAGGAATCAGTACCAAATTTGTCTTACACAAAATAATGCGATATCCTTGAGCAGTGCACTATATGTTAATCTTGTTCAGAATTCTTTATATAGTAACACGAACAATGTTTAGGAATTTTAGGGTTCGAAGCTTTGGCATTAACTTTGACACCCTTTTCACCATTAATAAGAAAATGTTTGAAGCTTTCAAAAGAAAAATGTTCTGCAATATTTTTTTTTTTTTTTTGGAAAATTGGTCGTTACTACCGATTAAAATACAATCATCAGACGTAATAACTGTGTACTGATACTGTGTACTTCGAACTTGCTCTACTCAAGTAAGTCTCTCGCATTCCGAAGCCCTTGAATGATACCGACGAAGACCAATATAAAATCTATTAGGAAAGGTTGACCCAACTTTCACCAGCAAGCGACAAGCAGATAGATCTAACAAAGTCAGTTGTAATTTCAAACTAATTTCAGCACCATTGGGTGCTTTTAATAGCTTCGCTCAATTTATTCACGAAATGAAACTTACAAAATTACAAAAAAATAAATCTTATTGCATAAATTTCCCGAAATTTTCAAACATTACAACTACAATTGTACATAATTACATATCTGTCTGTAGCGTAGAAATTGCTTAGGAAAATATTTAAAAATAAATTTCTTAAGTATTTTCCATTTTTTTTTTTGTTTCTTACTTTACTATGCTAACAGCAAAAATATTATATAATATGTGTATAGCTTTCATATACTTGTATGTATCATCTTCATCATGATTATCAGCATATCATCATTGCTGGGGTATGCACTGTGACCAAATGATCTATTGTGCTCCATCATCGTATCATCCAGCGTAGTTGCCTTTCTTACTATCTCTGTTCCACTCTGTATCGCTCTCTCGCTCTCTCACTCTATCTGGTTACATATATTTGTGCATAAGTAGTAGTTGAACGCATTTCAAGGATTATTGATGCAATGATCAGAAGCAAAAATGTAATTGCACGGAAAGAAACAAACGACTTTCGAGTTGCAAACATGTCACAACATGCAACAACAACAACAATTTCCAAATGTACATACTGATGAGCATCTTTAAACCAAAAAAACACATGCGATAGTGATAGTAGTTTGTGTGTGTGAGTATACGAGTATCTATGTATCGTATGAGTATGTTGTTCTCCTACTACTACTGTAACACACGATGAGTGAATTTACTTTGTATGCATATAAGTATCAACAACAACAACATCAACATCAAACTATTGGTAGAAATCATTCAACTGTGAATTTCTTGCAGCAGATTAGGGAAAATATGTAGAAAAATATGTATGCACACAAGTCACAATATATACAAGTATTCGTATGCACCCGTTTGTACATAGAAAGGACGAAAGGAGGCAATGCTTATACAGAATGGTCGTGCATATGTTCTCTGTGAGGATAATGCATTCAAATAGATATAATATTGATGCCCGAACGCGCCCTTCAACAAACAAAGAAGGAAAGGGAAAAAACAACAAAGCAAAAGTCGAGCACATCCCGTGCATAATATTCGTTAGGAAAATAGTTTTTCTAGTTCTTTGCCCTTTGTAGTGTAACAAGAACAGCAACAACAACACAACAACAACACAACAACTAAACAAACAAACACTGAAGTTGACGATGAAAAATCAAAAATCTTCGACATCGTCATCAGCATCATCATCAGCATCATCATCATTATTATCGTCATTATGAAAATCGTCAGTCATAGTTGCATAAATAACCAACAGTACAGTAGCATTAGGTACATACCATATCGTACAAACGAAATACCAACTACGTGGGAATGCAGAGGACAACAACTGATAAAACTGCATTAATATTGCACACTGCAGCAGCAGTTTGTGCTGAGGTAGTATGAATTGAATGTATGCATACATCATGCATACGTTGCTACTCGTTACAGCAATTGCTTTTCGATACTTTTGTTGTTTGTTTGTTTTGGGGGGTTTTTTTCTCTTTTCTTGCTTTATTGTGGAACAAGTTAGGATATTTTGAGTACTCCAAATTGTTGCTACAGAGATAAGAATTAACTGATTTTTGTCCTCTAGTAAATCATCATACTCAATACTCGTCCATATAAAATTCATTCACTAATTCCTATGCTCTTACTCCTATATCTGATATACTTTATGAATTTTTTACATACATTCATATCGATGATTTTATGTATGTTTGTATGTAGTCAAATTTTGATATTCAATGATCGACAGCTCATATCGAAAGTAAATATGAATATGGTCTACCTATATTCTTTTGCGAATGATGATATGATGATATGTCTGTATTTTGTGATATGCCTGTGAGTCTATTTTGCATTTAATTTGCACTTTTTTTTTTCTTTGGCTTTATGGTGGCATTTCGAATTTTGTTGTTGTTAATGTTATTTTACCATTCTTTCGATGCTTTGAGTTTTCTCTTTTTCTTGCGATTTTTGCTGAGTTCTTTTGATATCCTTATGACTTCTTCTTTTTCTTATGTGTCCATAGCAAGATTACCCAATACTTGGTCCTTCCAATGAAGGTTTGGTCTTCCTCTTCTTCTGCGTCCTCCAGCGGATACCGAATTAAATACCCTCTTCGCTGGAGCGCCTTCTTCCATTCGCTCGACATGACTTAGCCATCGCAGCCGCTGGATTTTGATACGCCTGACTATGTCTATGTCCTTATGACTTCTACTTTAAAATCTGCTCTCCTATATGATGATACAGAAGCACAAGAAGAAGAAGTACAAGAGACATGGTGTTGGGTAAAAGCCTGATATTAAAATAGAAAATAGGTATGCAGTTTCAGGCGGCTGTCCCACTTAAGCCAAATGAGGCCCATTTTAATGCCGTAGTTGGGTTAACCGATTTCCATTGAATCGTAATATGCTTCACAGCTGACAGTGAGCCAGTTAGGTGAGATTATGGATAAAGTGACCGCCCAAATGAGTCATTCTGCGGCAAACTAGTGCCGGACGCTCACATAGGAGGTGAGTTCTAGATTCTGGTTCTTCTTCGTCGCCGCAACTCCGGCGGTAGTCTGATGTAGTGATGCCTAGCCTATTTGCATGCCTACTTATGAGTCAATGCTCCCCTAATAATTACCACCAGCATACTAACCGCTTGTCTGTTAAATGCTAGTAGGTTTTTTGTTCGTTTTATGTTTAGTGCTAGCTAGATTGACCAGGTAGTTGCACATAGGTGTTGCAACTCCCATCCGGGATTCGTTTACTGTAATGAGTTCGAGGCTAGGAGAAGTTTATACATTAGAAAGACTTTACATCGTTGTACCCGTCTTTGCTAGTTCGTCCGCGGTCTCGTTTCCTGATATGTCCCTGTGTCCTGGCACCCATATAAGGTGAATGTTGAATTGTTCGGACATCTCGTTAAGAAATGTACCGCAGTTATGGGCTACTTGCTTGTTATTTTTTATTGCTTGGTTGTTGTGTGGCTGTCAGTGAAAATATATATATCCACATCTGATATAATGCTATATTTAAGCCAGTTCATTACTTCGTGAATTGTCAACACCTCTGCACCACATTTAAATAAAAATATTTGTATGAAGAAATCTAGCATTACGTGGCGAAGCTTAGGTTAGGTTAGGTTATGCGGCACTTAGGCCAAAAATTTGCCCATTGTGTTACCGTGCATCAATGATGCTTTCTATCCTGCTCCCTCTGTTAAACGGAACCAATGGGATTTCCAAATGAAGAGAACAATGTCCCTGACATCCATGGGTGCTAGATCAGTGGTATCTGTAAAAAAGGCACTCCCCAATAGGGTGTATCTTCTGCGTGCCAAGGCGGGGCATCTACAGAGGAAGTGGTAAACAGTTTCCTCCTCTTCCTCGTGCTGGCAGCTACGACAAAAATCGTTGTCCGGTAAACCAAGTGGTCCGTGAGTACGACTACTACGTCACTGATAGTTTTCTTACTCATTGACAACACTGAATGAGTTCTTCTATTGTCAAGGGTTGGTCAGACTTTCTAGTAGTAACGCAAGAGCTCTCATCCCGCCATCTTCTGTTGGCTATAGTGAGGTCATGTTGTGTGACAAAAAGCTTGCATGTTGCAAGCGGAATTTCTCCTTGATGATATGGATAGATCTCTGGCAACCTAGTGCCCTATCTCGCCAATTCACCTGCCTCACAGTTCCCTGGAATTGTAGTGCTGCGCTAGCACGTTAAGAGAAAGTGGCGAAAGTAGTAGGAATTTGTCATTTGACTATTGTCAACTATTTTCGATTGGATCCGCATCAAGGGTTTTCGATAGTTATTTAGCTTCCATAAAAAAAAGTATGATGCTGAATATATATTCATGCACTTAAATTGCGAAAATACAAAACTAACGAACATAATCTTCGTACCACAGCCGGGATAAATTAGAAAATGGGCAGAATGAGTAGAAAACCACTTCTACCTGCCATACAAAATTCTATGAGTGAGTGATAATGAATGATTACGCAGTTTAATATAAGGCACTTGAATCGAAGTTTAGTGCCTAAAACAATGTATATCTTCCATAGAAAAGCGTTTCATTCAATGTATGGTTTCACGTTTTCTGCTCGAAAATATCAAGTTATGTGCTAAAAGAATTTTGTCACTAATACTTGACTGATACTCCCAAAGTTCATCTTCTAGAAGCATTTTAAAACTGAGCTTGGTAATAAAAAAGTTTAGGAAGGTATATCAGAAACATACAAGGTAAACCAGTACATGATAACGTGGTACACCGACGGCTCCCTCACCGACGATGGAGTCGGTGAGTGTGTATCCAGACCAGGGAAAAGATACTCTGAACCATTACCTATAAGAACACATCTATCTTTCAGGCGGAAGTGTACGCAATAGATAGATGTCAGCATTTTAATCTCGAACGGAATTACGGGAACCTCAGAATAGCTATACGGAGTGATAGCCAGGCAGCTATCAAAGCACTCTAATCTTACCAAGTTACATCAAAACTTGTGATAATGTGCATTGAAAAGCCGAACATCCTAGGCCAACTCAATCAGGTGTGGATTCTATGGGTTCCGGGGCATGTAGGGATCAATGGAAACAAAATGGCAGATAAACTTGCCAGGAAAGGAGCATCAACTCCATTTGCAGGGCCCGAACAATTCTGTGGATTATAATTGGGTAACATCTCCCCTATTATTTCGGAAGAAGAGGATATACAAAGAGGCTTATACTGGAAAAACTTACCGGGGTTATCACGCTCGAAACTACCGCTATGGACATACAACCTAAAACGCTACGAGCACTCTATGAATCTAACGAAGAACAACTTGAGAATCATTACGAGATTATTAACAGGGCATTGTAGGTTGAACTATCACCTAACAAAACTGGGAATTTTCTCTTATGCTCTTTGCAGATTCTGCAGGGAAGAGGACGAGACCGCACAACATGTGAAGAGAAGCAAACGCCTGGAAGATTTAATCATACCCGACGACAAACTCAGACTCTGTGAAGTAAGACCAAAGGCTAAGAGACATGCTCTAGGTCAGCAAATGGGGCATAATAGATCTTATAGGTTGCAGTGCAACATCCCCCCAACAATAAGTACATCCATTCAAATACTGTCCAATATCTAACAAGCACAACAATATTGGAAGGAAGCTGGCGTCAGATTCTTTGAAGCTGTTAATGCAGATATTATGTTAGGATGCTTCACAAGCTCGAGTGAATTTAAGACTCAAAAGGATTCAACTTTTTATACGATAACTCCTTTAATAGTTTACTTCTATGCCAAATCTTCAGACATATTCCTATGTTTATGTGATTGCTATCCTTTGTATGCAAGTAAATATTTATGATACTCATTTTTTGAAAGTCATCGTCATTATCATTATTCACATCTACCATACATTGTACCTTATATGCAATTGTTTATTGCTATATATTTACATTTCATCTGCTGTACACAAAAAAAAATATATATAAAAAGAAAGTGCATCTCATGTCTCCATGATCACCATCGCACCAACGCAACAAATCAACAAAAATGCATTTGAAGTTGTCCATAATATAGCATACCATATGTATGGAGCCTTGAAGCTCATGTATGTACTCTTTTGCCCATACTCGACTCGTACATACATACATACTACGATACCAGTATGAACTTGCAAAAACAAACGAGAAATCATCCATCTGAATACGACACAAAATATTCAATTTTTCAATGTAACTGCATAAAAGCACCCTGCGGCTGTATGAATGTACATATAAGCATACATACATACACATACTATAAAATACATTTCACATAGGATTATATACATATGTGGGCGTATAATGGGCGTCATAATGATGATGCCGCATTTGTAAACGACGACATTAAAATGGTATCTGATCGATTTGCAAATTCTCAAACCAAATTCTCTCCAAACCCCCCTCACAGTATGAATAGGAACTCAAACTGATTCTGTATTTGATCATCAAAGTGATTAATGTCTGTGGCAAATGCATTAAATTCTGTTAAATGTATTACAATTTCGTAATTTTATGCAGCAACGGATATATATGTGGGATGATAGTGAAATTGGAATTGTAGGTATTGGGTTAGTTGTTGCATGTGATGGTGTTGGTAGTAAAATTATCATATGCAGCATAGTTACTTTGCATTTTTGGAAGTGTAAAAAAAGAAATATCATAAGTAAACATCATTATTAGCAGCATCATCATCATCCTTATCATGCGTAACTTGTCTTACTTGTGAGAATGTAGTATTGCACGTATTCACATGTAAATATCCTTGAACTTACCAATCTTTGATGCAATTTCTCACAAGCTAGCAGCCACTTTTTCTTCTTTAGTTGCATACAACGAATGGTTAAACGTCTGTTACTGGCTTGGAAGAATGTCTGCATTTTTGACATTCGACATTATTTTACAACAAACTTACACCCATAACCTGCACTCTGTTACCTGAGCGTGTGATTTATTGGAGCTGCAGCGTATAGGCATATTAGCACTGTTCCTTATTTTGCCCTTTATTTTCAATATAATCCTTTTAGAAAATATTTTCGCTCCTTGAATATATTATATTCCACAAATCTCATATATATTTTTTTATAACTTTAATATAAAAAATACATTAAAAATACATTGATTTCAATATGGTAAAATCTCTTATCTCTGGCTCAGTAAAAATCTGTAAATTCTGAGTGTTTTCAAAACTATATTTGATGTTTATGAGTCTTTTGATGGACTTAACCGGTGCTAATGTTTACGATTTTATCAAAAAATATGTATTTAGAATTAATTGAAATATAAATAACAAAAATTTTATGAAAAATACATAATTTCTGCACGAATATTACCTAAAAATATATAAATTTTCATTTAAATAAAATGCACCTGGCCTAATATACATATGTATATACACATGTATCTTTCATACTCGCAACATATCACTTTTATATATAACCATACGTTTATGTACCTACATATCTACATATGTACATACATTTTTACCTCTATTGCGAATTTTGTTAAATTAGCGGCAACTCAATTTATTTTGCAACTAAATTAGTTTCATATGTTGGCTGCGAATTTTATGGTTTATAATTTTTCATTTGAACTTTACTGAATTACATTTGTTAAACGATAATGCAAATAAATTGCTTACAACAGCCAAAGGAAGAGGAAGAGTGATAGAGAGAGAGGGTGAGAGAGAGAGAGAGAAAAGCGAGCTGTGCATTACATATATCAATGATTCTCTATAATGTCAAAGATTATATTTGAATTTAATAAATGCCAACCGTTCTTTATGTGTGCAGTAGTATTATTTAAAATTATTTTGCCAGTTCACTAGCTTAAAATTAGGCTTTTATTATAAAATTATATTTTTATGTATACTACAGCAAAGACAATTTCATTTTTTGTTTGCAAATATTTGAGAATTTTAAATATTTGCAGTATTAGTTCTACATTTGATAAAAAATTGTGGTCATACCATCTGAACAGTTTGCTATTCTAACCTAAACTTGATGCTAGGTCGGATTACTATTAAATTGTGTTCAACTCCTCTCTAAGTTTGGACCATCTAGATTGTTGTGGCCTTCTAGTCTTAATGTCCTTGCCCATTGATCGTCAGTTTGCAAGTATAGGGGCCAATATTTCACAGAACGTATCCAAGCCATCTGTATTTAGGTTCTCTAATGTCGACTGCTAAAGGATTTCTGTTGTCACCATTGAAGGAACTTCGCGTTGCAGATAGCGCTATCTAGACACTATAAGCAAATAGATATATTGAATCATACCGAATAAAATTGAAAATGGAAATTTCGATTTCGCTACGTTATTCACGACTCAACAAATGGAAATAAAGGACTCAAGGACTTTATAAAATATAAAGTATTTTGCAGGAATTATGTTTTTAAGTAGGTATTACATGAGGCGAAATGGTAGATATTTTACTACATTGACAAAATTTCATTACATTTGGATGAATGAATGCGAATTATTGATGTTCCAAATTACAGCGTTTTTGTGTCGTCAGTACATAGCTGAGCATCGAACAAATAGTTTTATTTGAAGCTTGCTAAAATTTTTATTTAAATTTTACGAATAAAATTTTATGAAGATGACAGAGTTCATGAGTGATATTCGCAGTTTAAAACGATCGTAGCAACATAAATGATTAGCAACATGTTGACCAAATGAAATTCGCAGATTCCATCAAAATTCTTAGGAAATTCACCAGAGTACAAACAAATTGAAATTAATGCTTTTTCAAAATATCAGTTTATCTAATTTTTAACGAATATTTGTGATATCGAAGAGTAGGTGTTCGTTTTGTTCCGCACAACCAAAAACTTTCTTCGAATTAAACATTCGAATGACCGATTTTTTGAAGTAAAAATCCCATTGTAACTGTCAATGACTCCTCGTATTGGCATAATTTGTCAACGTGCCACTTTTTCTTTTTCAGAAAAAAGTCTTGTTCCAGCATCCTGATGGATATATACTTAGGTAAGGTTACGTTATGTGGCTGCCCTCTTTCTGAGAGGACACACTCAAACCAGAAAGGCCCATTGTGATACCACTGTTATTTTAAAAGGACTCACCCTTTATTATCATAATTTCAATGATGTTCAATTTGCTTATTTCCCTGTTGGAATATTCGTTTGAATTTAACAAACTTTAAAATATGAAACTTACCAGATACGTGTAGTAGATACATCAAATTATCAAACGGATCACCCCTCACATATAAGCGGAACAATCAAAATATGAATGTGTATGAATGTATGAAAATCAAGTAAATATGAATATAACACACAAGATTGAGTTGATTAATAATTTCCACACAGTTTTATATATATATATATATACTAACATAGTTATATCCTTTCTATAGTAATTGTGGCATGTATTTTTTGTTGGTTTGTTTGTTTGTTCTCATTTGTTCAAAATTTTGCGAAAATTAATTAAAGCATGTCCAATACATATGCAACAGTTACATACATACATACTACATACTACCTATATACTATCTATACAACAAACTTTAAGTTAACAAAGAAAATCACGAACAGGAATTTCGGTTTTTTTGTTGTTCTAAAATCAACAGAAAGAACTCATCTGCACACACACACACACAGACACATTTATATGTATTTGCTCATAGTGAAGTAGAACTAAAGACAAGACAATCGATTCAGGAGCACATCAACGCCGTGTTAGGAGAGCAAAATGAAAGATAAACGAGATCTACATACATACATACAAAGTAAAGGGTATAAGCAGAAAATATGAACAACACAAGCTTCACACACACACACACACAAGCATGCACAATGTGCACAAAAATAAACACAACCGAAAATACATTTTAACTACTTACTAAGGCAAGTAAACAAACATTCACTCGCACAAACGCATACATTTACTTGCGCCATTTTCAAAATTTCCAATATGCAAACATACATACACATATGAACAAGATGGAAGCAAAAATTTTGATATACAACGCATAAATGTAAATGTATACACTTCTTCTATGTATGTATAGATATACACACACACACCTATATATTGGGATCTATACATATGGTAGATTATAAAGCCCAAAGGCTTAACATTCAAACGATGTGTATGAATGGCTGTATGAATATATGATAGTGTATGTGAGGTTGACATGAATAAGAAAGTACGAGTATGTATCATGTTGTTGTTGTTGTTGTTGTATTTTTCATTTTCAATATTTTTGTTGCCCACTATTGAACAAATGCATGAAAAGTGAATGAATGAAAGCTTCATTGATAAGAGGTAGAGTGTAAAAGACAGGCAAATAGACAAACCAACGGAGAGACAGAGAACTAGCTAGCCAGCCAGCCAGCCAGCCAGCCAGCCAGCCAGCCAAAGCAATCAATGCCGTTGTCAAAAAGTTTTTGATGAATTTCATGCAATGAACTATGTATGCATGGATTGATGGTTACTGATTTGTGTTGCTGCTGCTGTGTGTGTGTGTGTTTGCACATGCACATGTGCATGTCCACTTTAACGTTGGCGAGTGTAAGCATGCAGATAACAAAGAATGGAATCAAGTATTATATGGGAACAACAACAACAACAACAACAACAACCACCACAACAAAAACAAAGCCCTAAGGGTAGTTTAAGTCATTCATAATACTCATATGACGAGTAACTACAAATATGGAGTGCATACATACGAGTATACGAGTATGTTGGTATGAATGAGTATGGTTATTTCTCAGAGCTAGAGATTTTAGGTACAAAAAAGAAAAAAAAAATAATGTTAATATCATGCATACGATATATACAAAGAAAAAAAGAAATCATAATTCACAATAGTTTTTGTTGATGTCCATTGAGGGACACATCACTAGTATTGGATCTATTGCAAAATGCATCCGATTTCGGGAAATTATTTTTTTTTACGTTTTGAAAGCTTTTTCAAAGGCGTTTTAGGAAGAATCAGATTAACCCTTTCGCTATAGCTTCTATAGGAAAAAGAAATATAAGTACATTTTCCTATTAGGCTTTTTCTCAATCCCAACAACAACATACTGTTATTATTTTTTCAAATAATTGTATCCAAATGTGCTTTTTGTGATGTTGCCATATGATAATACTTTGCTTCAAAGGTGGTAACGCGTGCCTTTTATTTCCCAGCTGGGGTATAACTCAGTCAGCCAGGGTCAAACAAGAGGGCAGCGTAAAAACTCTTGTTGTAGGAGGAGGACCAAATTATGCACGATTGCCTACGGGAGTCTCCTCTATCCAGCACCCTGGTCTCACACCTAGAAGAGGGAGACATTTTATAGCGATCTATAAGAACAACCAACGGGGTGGCGGATGGTTGCTCCTGGTATATGGGGTTGGCCAAAATGACCCCGGCAGAGCTGAGGGTTCGCAGGCGACTACTTTAAGCGAGTGGTCGAATATTGACAGCCTCGCTTAAGGGGGGAGTAAGTGATAATTTGAAATAAAAAACACTTTCTTCTATGATTTTTACGGAGATACAGCTTAAGCAAATTTATTCAAACTTTTTTTTTTAATTATAAAGCATCATCTAGAGAATTTTTAGTTAAATTTTCGTAATTGAATATTGAAAAATAAGCCGGTGACAGAGTATTTCCCAAAACGTCTTTTGAAAAATACGTTGTTCGGTGAACACGATAACTCGGCGTAGAATTATCTGAAATTAAAAATGTTGTTAAATTTACTTAAATTATGAGTTAATTCTCACCCTCCCGTCGTTGTTGAGTTATCATTCTCGTTTTTCAACAGTTCGTGACCTATTTAAGTAAAAAACGCGATTCCGCGCTAAATATTCCGCTATTTTTTAGGTGACAAACTACCTTAATCTGAAAATAGAAAAATGTAAATACCGGGAGGGGAGGCATTTTATACCAAGAAAGTATGTTTCGAGTTTTAAAAGAATCGGTGGAGTAGATTTTGCAGGATCGTGTTCACGGACTTCGAAAAATTGGTTTTCAGAAAAACACGTTTGAAGTTTTTTTTTTCTCAAAAAGTGAGAAAAAAAATTATTTTTTGTAACTTACACTGAATCATTGATCCCAGGTCCATAAAGTACGTTCCCGGTAGCAATCTCGTTGTCTTGGAAAATGAAAAAGAAAAAAAAATTGATTTTCCGAATCTGCTTACGCTTACAAACAAGCTATTCCGTTAGGAATGAAATCGTGTTCTTTGCATATTTTGATGGAAAGATGAAATATCTGTGCCCTTTGTGCAACACACTTCCAAACTAAGATAACCGATTCGTGCCAATCATAACTTACTAGGCTAGAAATTTAATAAATTAATCCTTAATTAGGTTGATAGGCCTTGAATCTTGCAGCAGCAATGCGTGATTCGTCACTTCTACGACTTTTGCAAGGAATCCCTCCGAGAAGCAGTCAAAAAAATACAGCCTCGGGACCTTTCTTAGAGATGGATTTTTTGAAGGATTGTGTCAATAAATCCTTCAAAACTTTGTCCTTATCAAAGCTTATATTTTCAATATTAATTTTCTATTGAAGTAGAACGTGAAAAACATCTGCTTCTTCTGAGTCTACTAGATCTGGTAGATCATATTTCTTAAATATAATTATTCCTAAGAATCTCATAACACGGAGATCCCCAAAAAACGCTTTCGGAGCTATAAAAGTTTAAAGTATATCTCGAGTTATACAGATTGCGAACTGAATTTGCAAGCGATATTTCTTGGCAACAATCTTATGCAAAATGTAGTATAAATCCATATTTATTATTTTTGAAAAATTCTAAATGAATTCATAAAGCATATATAGAGGCAATACATTCAAGTAGTGTACAAAACAAATCGATTTGGCAATATGAAAAAAAAAATTAAATTGAATTGATCAAATTTTGCTGTCTGTTTGCTGTATGCTGTATGTGCAAAATGGATATAGCAAATAAAACACAATAACCAAAAAAATTAAAATTGAAACTCCAATAGCCGCTAGTCACATGTATGCCCAGATGCAATTCTACATCTCTCTCATCATCGAAATATGAGTAGAAATTGCAAAGTTCATCTAAAATGATGCACATGTCGAATTTCATTTTCTCTCACACATTCACTGACGCATGCACAATATTACCATGCAGTGATATTGTGCCATCATTGAATTACACTATTGGTTTTACACATTAATTCTTACTTGTCATTTTGGCTATCATTAATACCATTGGTTGGCTAGCTGGCTGACTGACTGCATGCCTTCCGCTATACTAATATAAGCCGCACAAAAGTTTCAATGATACGCATACTAATGAGGCTCATATTGCAGAAAGAAACATTATGTGTGTGTGTGTGTGTGTGTGTTTGGGTGAGAGAGTTGATTTTTTGTTTTCCATCTCTATTTATCGAATTGTTTTTGCAACACGCTTTAATTAGCATTAATTAAGATTCATCATTGTTTTGGTGACCAGTTGACTGGTTGACTGGTTGGTTGGTTGATTGACAGACTGCTTGGGTTGACTAACAATGCCCAATGGTTACATTTCATTTCGAAAATATCATATTTTATGGATGCTTCTATATCATACACTATCATTACTCTACTCATTACCGATGGCATCAAATTTAACTATACGCCTAAATAATTCTGTGTGCTTATAAACGGAGTGAAACATAATACACATAGTGAGCCAAAGAAATGCTGGAGAAGAAACTGTTGTTTATAAACAGAATTTATTTAAACTTTATTTCATCAATTAAAAATATTGAAATAGAAATCAAACTTCAATTTTTTGATGTTATTTTCTATTTTGATTTATATTATTGTAGTTTTTCGTAACAACAGCAAGTTGCATAGTTAACTAAACTGCTATTGCTATAATGTACTTGTATGTGTAAATATTAGAATGTTTCAAAAAATTTTTGTTTGGTAGTTTTTTTGCACATTTCTTGTTGCATCTTAACTAGATGATCAATAGTTCTTTTCATATTTCATTAGAAACTCATTTGATCCATGAACATTTAAATTACCCTCTTATCGGTTGAAGTGTTAAGTAGTGCAAAAATTTGTGAAATGAAAAATTCAAACTATTGAAGAAGATTTGTAAAAATTAGTTGAGTCCTTTATCTAAAATAATTTTCAGAGTGCTCTTCATAAGCCCTCTTATGACTCTTATATTGTTTAAAAAGTGTCCATTCAGTGGCATTTTAATTTTTACGAACACAGAGCATTCTAACGACTACAGTAAATGGTCGAGCAAGGAGACTTGTAGGTTTCCAATTGTTTCTAGCTCTTTGACACTCTTCGAAAAATGCGCTATTATAAATTCAACACATTCAACAAGACTGCAAGAGCAGTTCAATCGCAGTTACTAGTACCACTAGTTTTCTAAGATATCTTCCGATTCCGAAAAGAATTAATTAATGAAAAATTGAACAATTTTTGTACTCCAAAAATGAATATACTAAAATGATTATAAGAAAAATGTTCTCAACTGACCAAAAATGCATGAATTATTCTATTAATATTTTAATATAATTAATAGAATTAATATTTTTTGATATTGTTCCAAAATTGAAGGTCTTATTGCGTGCTCTTATATATTCTAAGATTATGAAAGTGGTCTCTATGGTTTCGGAGCTTTTTGAAATACTACCCACTACTAAAAGGTATTCATGCCAAAATTTGTGGAGATGTTATGTCATTGAGACAGCTTATTTCATCGAGAGTTCTTGGTTTATTGTGGAGTATTATTCGCTTGTGGATCCTATTCCATTTGCCTATACGATAGGCTCATTTATGTATGGGTGCTATTTCATTGCGGTGTTTTTTTTTTTTTTTCATTCTTTCATCATTCCCATTATATTGTATTTCAGAATGATGAATTTATTAGTTGTTGCATTAAAGATTTAATAAGAATTAACATGTGAAATTTGGTCAAACTTGAGAATTGTCTGTCATTTTTAGTATAGTACAATCTGTGAATTCTATTAAAAGACAAAATATTTTACACATCTTTGAACCACATTAATATTTGTTCTCTATAATGACTATATGAGAGCCAAGTGTCAAACTGCATATTAATTCTATACATAATGGATACACTCCATTCCACTATATAAGTGTATGTACATAGATACTAACTAATACTTAGTAACTACTAATGAGCATTACTATGGCAACATCGTGCCATGTTAATGTCATAATATCATACGTACAAGTACATACTTCAATATTGTGTTATTGTATATGTCACACGATGACATTTTCAATTGTCATTGTGAAGATACTCAATGCCAATACAATTATGGTTGTTGTTGTTGTTGTTGTTACTATACTAGTTGTTCTATATTTATTAATGAGAAAGTTTAGAGAGGGGATGATAGAGAGCCATAGAAAAACAAAAAATATATATACAAAATTTTAACGAAATATTCAACAAATTTCGTACAATATGTGTAGTGAATGTGTGGGGATTGTTGCCGGTGGGCCGCGCGATGGAAAATTGTTGCCCTGGTATGTTGGTGAAGTTGCCGCTGTGGTTACCGCTGCTGTTGTTGTTGTGCCCGTTGACTGCGCCCGAGTTATTGCAAAACGCACTTTGTTTTATTGTTCTATTTTTATTGTTTCTTCACCTTTCGATCTTTAACTTAAGCCGTATTTGAATACAAAAAAAGTGTATGCCAATTTTGTTTTAATTATAATTAGATTAAAATTTACAAAAAAAAAAAAAAACCGTATTTTTGTCGCGCACTGCACAGTGTATTTAAGGAACTCTTGAGAACGAATGATTAACCAAACCAAGAAAAGTTAAAAGAAACCAGTCAGAAATATAATGCCTTTAGATAGAAAACTAAAACCAAAGACAAAGACAAAGAGAGAGTATAAGAGATGAAGTGCAATAAAAAGTAGAGAGAGGGAAAGTGGGAGGAAATTATTTCAAATTAAAAGGAGAGTGAACAGAGGAATAGGAAGAGCCGTCATACACGGTGATGCCAGACGGCATATTCAGTCCATTTCCCCAATTGACCCAAAAATACACCGGCAGTTCTGCGATTTTTACTCTGGCGTAAACATTCCGCCCCCCTTGCAGGATTACTGCAAAGAAGACGCATAATCTACACCAGAAGTAGGGAAAATATTAAAACAAATTCAACGCAAATTAGAATTAATTAATATTAAAAGAATAATATAAAGATTAAAAATTAATAATAAAATTAAAAAATAGCCATAGTAATGGAGAGAATAAAAACTGAAATTGAAATTAAAATTAAAACAAATTAATAATTAAAAAATAGAAGAAAGCAATAGTGCATAATGCTTAATTAATTAATTAAAAACAAAGTGTAATACGAATTCAAAAGTATAGTAAACTTAAAAATAGAATTCCATTAACAATAGTAAAAAAAATATTAAAAAGGAAACAATGTTAAAACTCATTTCATATTTGTACATGCAAAAGAAATTCAAAATCCTTAAAAAATAACTTAAAGCAATAGTATAACTTAAGAATTAAGAGTTGATTGTTGAAGAGACGCAAAATCCACAAGCTCGCGCAACTCCAAAGCGGTCATAAATCCAGCCCATATGATGCAAGACGCATCGACTTGAGATGCGAGGCAGCACTGCGTAGAAATAACCATCGTATTCGGTGATCTTAAAATGGACTTTCTCAATGCGAGCTGGAAGCAAACACATATTAGTGTGGTGTTGAAAAAAAAGAGCAAGTAAGTTCTTTTGGATAAAAGCGAAAATATATTCGTGTTTGAATCGAAACCAGATATTCTTGTTAAGGTTGATCGGAATAGTTGATTTTTGATCCATGCTGTAACGGAAGTGTGCTAAACCTGCCTGCAGACTTTTTCTTGTATAGTTCCTTCCATCTTACGTAGTAAGATAACACTCAAGAGGAACTCGAGAGAGTGTTTTTGGAACGGGAATATGGATTATCCGAATTGTTATCTCCTTAACAATGATGATCTTGAGCATGAGCATGATCTGGGTTCCATCGTTGATAGAACGATCGGTAGGGAATTTAAACGCCATCCATGGTCGTACATCAGATGTGAGAGAAAGGTAAAACAACGTAGTTAAGAAACCTGGGGCAAAAAGCCAAATCGAATCGAATCGCTCACTAATGCAGGATGTGTTGAATCAGGAAGGTCTACTCTCTTGCACACATAATGTATATATTTTCCACTTTTGGCTCGTAAAGCATAAAGGTGGATGAAAGGGGTGCCAAAAATGCTTGTCGCCGTTAAAATGCATAAAAATGCCGTTGAATTTGCATCAAGTGTGAGATGTGTAGACCATTGTCCAAATCAAGGAGGATAATTTGTGAAATATAGAAAATATATATTGGAAATATAAATTTTCTCTGCATACGATATGGTGCGATGAGCTCTCCATTATCGTATTAATTTTTCGAATTGTGAATTCATTGAAATCACCGATGAAATTTGAGAATAACAGTAGTAACGAATTGATACACTCAACTGTAATGATTCTCTAAGTCCAATTACGTAGAATACAGAGAAATTGGCTCATCTAAGCTCGTAGAGCACGAACATTGAGAAAAAACTGTGTAATTGTGTCCAATTGCGAGATTGTCCGAACTGATACTGCTTCTTAGAACGGAATAGTTTCGTATTGAATCCAAAAGGTGACCATAACCATATGAAGGTCGACTCTATTCTTGAAAATGTAGCAAATATTGTAAATTATTCATACGCATGGAAACTACTCATTCAATGACGTTTCGTAGAAATCGATCAATTGATTTGTTCAGCTAGGGTGAACTGAACAGATGAGAGTGATGCGTATGACGGACAGATTCGAAGAATCTGACGAAACGGTGCTAATTAATGTTTTCGTGGCTCCAGCTAGTATGACTGGGCCATATTGTCGCGTTGAAACGTTCGAAAATACAATTCTTGGGGCCCTGCATTGGGCGAAACTGAATTCCTTGGCAAGCTTTTAGGCTTTCTATCGTTTAATGACCAATGTCTTTCCGGGAAGTGCTGATTAGACAAGGTCATTCTTCGAAATGATCGAGTTGTCAACATCTCTGACGGGAGTTGCGTTTCCATTGTACACGTCCTGTGAGGTCGCAATTTCTTTTTCGAAGAAAAAGTTGAAGATTTTGAGGTATTACATCTCATTTTTGCTCTTTGCCTCATTCGGTGCAGCAGGGAATGGTGTCGTTTTCCACAAAAACGGCAAGAATAATGGCTGTGGCACTCTGTAAGAGTATGTGAATTTGCCAAGCAGTTAACGCAAATACGATATTTGTTTACAATGGAAATTTTTTCTTTCACTGTAAGTGAAGAGAATTTTTCACATTGTCGGAGAGGGTGCATGCTCCTACATAGCGGGCAGAATGCCTGCGTAACAGTAACATTTGACGCCTTTTTATTTGTACGGCGTAAGATGAAGTTCTCACATTTTGGATACTTCCGACTGTCAGGAGAAGACGAACAGGAACTGTTCGGAAATTGACACCGGCTTATTTTATTGCAGAATGATGAAATCCTTCTACGAGCTGTCGGATTTATGGGAAGGTGGGTTGTCGTGATGGACGTGGTATGCTGTTTCTCGTTGGAAACAGATTGTCGCTGAGAATCAGACGACTGGCGAGACACTTGAACTGATATCGCTGTTGGGGATGTTACAGTAAGTAATTCAGGAAAATTTCTCCTAGAACGAGAAGACGAATCCGAAATATCTTGGTTTAGCTCGACGACGACTTTATTGAGGAACGATGGAATCGTTCTACTGCGTTGATGTGGCTGAAGTGGTCCGGTAATTACCCAGCCAAAGACCGTGTTTTGAGCGATCAAGGATCCCAGAACATCCTTGCGAATTCCTCTCTTCATTATTGATGGGTATATATCCCCTCCCAAAACTAAATCCACATGAGCACTCTGGTGTAAATTCTCATCGGCTAGTCGTAGACCAGCGAGCTTCTTTCGTAAATCGGAAACAACCGAGCAGGGCGGCAATTTTGCTGTGATATTTTGCAGAACAAACGCATCAACTTTAATTGAAAATTTGGAGTCGGTCGGAGAACCGATCTCCAACGGACACATCTTCGATGAATGCGCCATAACCACTTCATTTAGACCAGTTACCTCAGTACGGACGTCGGAAACAGGGAGGCGCAACCTATCTCGCAGACGGTCAGATATGAAGGTAGCTTCCGATCCGGGGTCAATTAAGGCGCGGGCTGTGAAGGCTGTTTCATCGTACTTGATGTGTATTAGGGCTGTTGCAAGAAGCATCGTACTACCCTTTTGAGGACTTTTGCAGACTGGTGCCGTATCATGTGTTACGTTGGGCACAGCAATTATCTGTGAGATGAAAGCCCGACGCGATTGTTCAGCAGTTGCAGTGGATGTGGTGGGAGTATCTTCTCGAAGAGAAGTTGACGAATGGTCTAACCTGTGCAATAGAGAATGATGTCTCTTTTTACATATGGAGCATGAGTAGAGGCTCCTACAGGTATTATACTCATGAGAGTTTGCAAGGCAATTTGTACAGAGTTTGAATCTCTTCACGGCATTGTAGCGATCATTCGCTGACAACTTCAAGAACTCCAAGCAATTTCGAAGAAGATGTGGCTTGTGGCATAATGGACAATTTCGGCTGTTGACATTCACATGAAATAAGTTGATTTTCTGTGGATTCACCGGCTGGTATGTGCGCTTGGAGGAATCGAATCGGACGGGTTGCCGATTCTGTTGGTGTCTGGATTGCCAATTACTTGGCTGACTGAGTTGTCGAAACCCACTCCGAATATCTAGAACCGATTCAAGAGTCTGGAATCGTTCAGTTAGGAACGTATCAAAATCTCTCCACCGAGGGATCTCACGCTTATTCCTAATAGATTGCTCCCATAGGCACAGGGTGGTGTCGGGGAGTTTCGTTGAACACAAATACACAAAAATTGCGTCCCACTGACTGGTATCGATATCTAACAATTGTAAATTGGTGATACAGTCATTGATCGTTCGTTGCAAGCGTTTTATATTCACACCAGTTTCGTGAACAACTGGCTGCAAATTAAAGAGAGCCTTCAATTGGATATTGACGAGAATCCGCTTGTTCTCGTATCTTTCCTCCAGGTTGTGCCATGCAATGATGAAGCCATCATTGGTCAACGGAGTTGACTTAATAATATTGTGAGCTTCACCTCGAGTCTTCTGAAGAAGGTGGTACAACTTCTCTACGGGTGATAACCGGGCATTGTTCCGGTACAACGCGGTGAACATATCACGAAAGCTAGGCCACGACACATAATCTCCCGAAAAACATGCTGTGTCGCATGGTGGAAGCTGAATCGTTGGCATAGAATATTGTGGCGTTTGGCTCTCAGCCGGAGCTGGTGCCGCAACGGGAGACGACATGATAACCGTCAAATCGTGAAGATGCGCGTTGATGTTGGCTAGGCAACGAACATAAGCTAATTTAGATTCCTTATACTTTGCTTTAATCTGACCAAGGTTAGCGTCTTCGACTTCTTGAGTGATAATGGCTTGATATGCCGATTTTAATTCAACCCATGCCGCCTCGAACTCCCTCCTTTGAACTTCGAGGGCGCCTGCACTGTGAGTGTCCGTATTTATTAGCTGGAAATAAGTGTCAGTTTCAGTTATTTCCTCGACTGCAGCGTGAAAACGTTTGATGTTTGCCATGATAATGGTAGATCGCCAAAATACAGAACACAATGCTTCGAACAATGAATGAGAAATGTTAATTACGTGTAATTCGAGAAATTACAGTAACAGAAAAAAAGAAATAGGAGAATTTGAATCGATTTGCTGATCGTATATCAGCTACTCGATTTCTCACTGACGTAATCTTTATTCAAGTTAAGCCTAGAACATTTGGCAGGATGCCCGCGTATCAGAACGTATAAAATCTGATAACTTAGAATTAAAACGAACACCGTAATGTTTACCCCCCAACTCGAAAGAGTTCAGTGGTAATTACACGCGCAACGTAAAATGAATGTGATGGTAATTAATTGATTTTTAAGTTAAATGTAATTACAAATAGTTATTCACAATGATTTATTTTATTTATTTATTTATTTTTCTGATTTATGTAATAAATCGGAAAAAAAAAGGAAGAAATAATTGAGCCGCAATAATTTATTTATTATAATGTGATGATCTATGTAATAAATCAAGAACAAAGAAAAATTATAATAATAATAAAAATATAAATAATTGAGACGCTCTAATAATATTTAACTTTATGTATATGTTGAAAATACTCGAGTATGTGGAAACAATGTAATTGCACAACACAATACAAGAGATGTGTGTGTATATGTATGTGCAATCGAATATTGTAATTGTTGTTACTTGCTATGAAGAAGTAAAATAGCAATTTAATATGATTTTTGTAGGTAAATCTTATATGATATTATTGTTGTAGCTTACGTAGATAAGCAAAACAAACAAAAAAGAAAATAGGAGATGGTATTGTTGATCATAAACAGATGCTACTAAGTATATGTGCTGAAATATATTGCCTTACTTGTTCTTGTCTACCGATGGTTAAGCAAGCCGAAGTAAATGTACATAAATATTATGCACGAATATGCAATATTGATGACAAGAGGTTATTGTTGCTTTCAATTGACTACAACAGTAATATCAAAAAAATAGAAATAGATTTGGGTAATCTAATTGTTGTATGTCGATGTACCACTTGCGTTTTATATAGATAAGTAAAAACAAAAGAAATATGTAAGAAGAGGTGCAGTGCTTCTTCTTTTTATTATGCGCGATCAAAGCAAGTAATTAAAGGAAGAAGTAATTGTTGTTGTTTGGTAGGAGTCAATACAGCATAAATGATGATAAAAATGTGAAAATGATCGTGTTGGTATTGAGGTACACAAGTATCACCAAATAATGAGAAAACGAGAGATCGACTCGGTATATTTTTATTTTTGTCTGTTTGCTTTGTTTTTTTTTTTTTAATTTGCAAAGGCAATAGACGATGTTTGTTTCTATGTAATAATAGCAACAAAATTATATCAATACAAGAAGAA
Organism: Megamerina dolium; assembly: GCA_963854835.1. Lineage (NCBI taxonomy): Eukaryota > Metazoa > Arthropoda > Insecta > Diptera > Megamerinidae > Megamerina > Megamerina dolium. Next base: position 23,964,208 of record OY978528.1, on the reverse strand, counting down.
AGCATAAGAAGACCAAAAAATAGAGAATTCCTTGCAATTATATGTTGCTCTGTTATTCCCTCGTAGTGATTGTTAGTGTTGTTGACGTCACAGCTTAACAACAATGTCTTTCGTAGAAAGATAAGTGCGAGAGGATACCGATGGTACGAGTACAACGCACGTGTTGGATTTGTTTATGCCCAAAGAAATACCACCGAAAAGAAAAAAAATAAGATGTTTTCCTCTTTATTTTGTTTTTGATGTTCTCACTCGGTTTTGTTAATATGACAACAGTATCTTTATCTACTAAATGTAACGATTCCTCCGAGAGTTTTCGCAAATTGTCGCACTAGTAAAAAACAATAATAAACACCAGATTAGGAATCCTTCACAGGTGTGCTGTAGATGTAATCCAGTAACCGTAATGTAGAATGCTCAATAGTCGCAGTTGATAAAGAAAATTTAAAATTAATGCCAATCAAGTCTTGCTAAACCAGAAAGGTTATTACACTTTATACTGTAAGCATAAAAATTGCAAATGAGAACAAGAGGTGATACCAGACGCAGTTATCAATAAAACGCCTTATTGATTTCCTTTATCCTTTTTTATACTTTATTTGTCAAATTTAAAATTCACTGAGTACATACACTATGTAAAGCTAGGAAAAGTATTCCCACTAACTTTACTAACCAGTGCGTTGGGTGTAGCGCACACTCCAATATCTGAAAATATTGCACTTCTTATTTTCGCTGTCTCTTATTATAAAGAGAGAGAGATAGGGAGAGTACTGAGGATCAGTACATATAAAGAGTAAATATAATGCACTAATTTGACACGATCACCGTGTAATGGCAGTATTAAAACAAATACAAAGATAAAGTCAAAATGTTCTGCTTGGCTGTTTGGTAAATAACTAGCCTGAGTATCAGGCAGTTATAAGAAATGTAGTAGAAAACAAATAGCACTTCTAGCTATATAATAATATACAATAAGCAAACGATTATCGGTGTGGTTAGCAAACCAGGTAGGCTCAAATCAGTAACGTGGTTAAATTTGTTTGTATCTTTCATACAAGAATAAACAGCGTACAAAAGGTGATGTTGTCACCTCGAGAACGTCCCTTGTATGTAACAACGATGCCGCAAAATGTAAAAAATCTCGAATCCGTTAACGTTATTGGATGAACACCAATAAAGAAAATATAACATAAATTATTGTTGTAGTTTTTCGTTGGTGGAACACCAGTTACAAAAAAGTCAACCGTAAAATGTAAAAATCGTGACTCCGTTAGCGTAATTAGATAAACGCAGACAAGTAAAATACAAAATATAACTTTTTGTTGTAGCTATTCTTTGGTGGAACACCAGTTACAACAAAAAGTAAAATATGTATGTTTGAGGAAAAGAAAAAAAAAATAAAACGGGCAAGTACGAAGTACGTAAATGCTTTCGGACCCCAACAATAGAAACAAAGAATCCATATATATATATATATATTTTGCCAAATTTTATATTTTCAAATATCAAATATCATATATATATATATATTCAATATCAACAACCGCAAGTTAATACATATATGCAATATATAAGCAGGTCCGATATAGCGGAACACTTCCAAGTTGCAATTGGCAATATTGTACTTTGCCGTAAGCAAAAACAAACATATACGAATCAGCTATAATAGTCTGATTCGTATGTATGTGTATTGAACCTGGTATCAGACCTGTTAACCACTTTTACCCTTAGGATACAGACTTACCACCCGCTGCGAGCCGATCCGGCTCGAAGGACCATAAAATGAATGTGTGGGGATTGTTGCCGGTGGGCCGCGCGATGGAAAATTGTTGCCCTGGTATGTTGGTGAAGTTGCCGCTGTGGTTACCGCTGCTGTTGTTGTTGTGCCCGTTGACTGCGCCCGAGTTATTGCAAAACGCACTTTGTTTTATTGTTCTATTTTTATTGTTTCTTCACCTTTCGATCTTTAACTTAAGCCGTATTTGAATACAAAAAAAGTGTATGCCAATTTTGTTTTAATTATAATTAGATTAAAATTTACAAAAAAAAAAAAAACCGTATTTTTGTCGCGCACTGCACAGTGTATTTAAGGAACTCTTGAGAACGAATGATTAACCAAACCAAGAAAAGTTAAAAGAAACCAGTCAGAAATATAATGCCTTTAGATAGAAAACTAAAACCAAAGACAAAGACAAAGAGAGAGTATAAGAGATGAAGTGCAATAAAAAGTAGAGAGAGGGAAAGTGGGAGGAAATTATTTCAAATTAAAAGGAGAGTGAACAGAGGAATAGGAAGAGCCGTCATACACGGTGATGCCAGACGGCATATTCAGTCCATTTCCCCAATTGACCCAAAAATACACCGGCAGTTCTGCGATTTTTACTCTGGCGTAAACATGTAGTATGTAAATTTTGCAACGAACATATACATTATACATAGAACAACATCAACGAAAAAAACAATGTATACAACAATATTATCAATACACTCTGACAACATTATTCGCAACAGTTCATCATTTAATATGACTGTTAATTAATGCCATCATGTACAAAACATTCATCCAATGGTAGTAGCTGCATATATACATAGTTTCTAAGCACATTCTCACTTCTACACTTTGTATATATACATGTGTATATACATAAGTATGTTTACCTTCAAAACTATATAACAAGTATGATGGCGAGTGAGTGGCAACATGCATATATAAACAATAGTAGCAGCTGCTACTTACTACATATACATACAATAACACACACACAAATACATTCATATATTGTGTGTATTTGTGTGTGTGTGTTTGTATCAAAAACTTTTGTTGACAACATTTTGTCATAGTCATCGTATCATTGTTATTGTAAAATTATTGCATAAATTCAACATATAATTATAGTGAGCGAAGAAAAAAAAAAAATAAAAACAAAAAACAAACAAACAAAAATACAAATTTTAAAAAAATCATAAATTTAATTAACATATACAAGCAAAAGCAACTACTGCTTAAATCCTCATTCACGTTGAAAACAAATTATATAACTAGTAATGCGACCGTTGCTATTGTTTTCGCCTGATATTATATTTATATATGTTTTTTCAATGTATCGTATTTATTAAGTTGATTATTATGATTAAGTTTTACTTGTATATTCTACATGTATATTTTTTCTGTTATTTATTTCGCCTTCACATTTTCACTATTGTTATGCAAAATCAGTGAACCATTATGATTGGCAATTACCCAGCAGGAAATATGTATGTATGTATATACATATGTAGCTTTCAATCAATGTTTTTGTGCAAAATAATCCTGTACGATTCGAATAAAAACTAAGAAAATTACTAATAATATTATCATAGTATTATGTACTGTATTTATTTTTCGGTGGAAGTGAAATTATTCCTCTGTAATTTTTTCCATAGAAAACTAACCAATTTACGAAATTACGAATGTTCCGAATGTTGCGATTAAAGTTGAACGAGTGCCTTTGGTTATGTGATGTCATATCATATTACACTACGTATTGAAAAGACAAGATTCAATTTTCAATTTTCTCAAAAATGGATATATAAATGTCCGTTTGAAAAATTCTATATAAATGGCCTTTGAGGAACACAGAAAATAGAAATGAAGTATACTAAATTATAGCAATAAATATGACCGAAAACTGGATCTTCTCTAAAACTCTACAATAACTGATTGTGGAATATAAGATTCTAAATATTTGAGCTCCTTTTGTACTCCTCACTCAAGGAGTCCAAGGTATATTGAGTTCGAGTTTCTGTTTCAGAATCATGACCTGATTCGATTTGGCTATTTGTATATTCACATGTTCTATTTAGAAATTATTGACGAGTGGAAATACGAACTTTCAGAGAGAGAATCACATAGTAGAGAATCTATCCACATCCCCATTGCACTTCTAATTTCCAGGAGTCAGGAGAAAAGTTCTACACAAGGCCAAAATCATTTGTTCAAAGTATCCCATTTACCTTCTGGCAACCTTATTATTTTGTATAATGTTGTGTGCGCATACTGCATATTATTGATTGTTATTATGATTATTTTCAATTATTATCTCATTTCTTTTTTTCACCACTATACATACATTTGATATGTTGTTTTCTATTTGATATACGATACATTTTTGCTATTTTTATATTTTCGGTTGTGATAGATTTTGATGGATTACTTGTGATGCATCAGCAAAAGCACAACAACATAATATACAATACATATAACTAACAACTTGGTAATATATTCATGCATATTAGGACGGATCAAATCTATAATTTATAAATTGAAACATTTGCTATCCACCACAAAAGAATCACTGAAATGGAGAAAACTTTCGAGCAACACCATTTTTTCTTCTGAACAAAATTTTCGATAACTCCAAAATGAATCCACATTTCTCTTAATAAAGGATTTTTTGACAAAATTTGACACTGCTAAGCATTAAATATCAAATATACACGCATTTGTAGGCAACATTTGAAGCAACATTTCAAGCAACATTTTTTAGTTAGCAACATTGTTATTCGTTATTTGTGTTAAAAATTGTAATATACACATGTGAACATGAGTGTAATTTCTCAAAAAACTCACAATTTTATGCTTTTTTTACTATAAAAAAGGCAAATATATAAAAAAAACTCAAATCTAATGCAAAAAAAAAAAAAAACTCGCAGAAAAATCTGTGCATTTTTTGGTGAGAATGTTGTTTCGGAACCTACTGTGCTACTTTGGCTTAATCGATTCTGTTCTGGAAATTTCGATATGAAAATGAACGTCGCTATGGGCGGTCTGTCACTGAAAAAATCCTATGAAATTCTGCATCTGGTAGAGTTAGACCATGCATATACAATAAAATTCGATCAGAAAACAGTTTGGAATCATTTAAAAAAGGTCGTCGTCTACTTAAAACCACTCGACGTTTGGTTGTAACACCATGTAACACAAAAAAAAATTACTTGATCGAACTTCCATCAATGAAATGTTGTTAAAATATAGTGTAATCGAATGATTTCTCATTACAGTTGATGAAAAATTGATAAAATACGAGAATAAAAAATGCCAAAGGTCATGGGAAAAAGCCAGTAAATCATCACAAATGATTGAGAATCCTGGACTATCGGTCAATAAGATTATATTTTGTATATAGTGGGCTTTTAAGGGAATTATTCATTATGAGGTGCTACGATATGCCCAAACCATTGATTCGGCTCCTTACTGTGAACAATTAACTAGAGTACAGTAAGCGATTCAAAATAAGTGGTCAGAAACTTTCATCATTTTTGGGAAGTTTTGATACGTCCACCATATAGTCCAGACCCGGCGTCGTTCGACTACTCTTTGTTTCGGTCTTTGCAACACATCCTTGATGGAGAAAGATATTGGCCAACATAACAGCCGCCGAAAACGCTGTGGCCGAATTTATCCCCAACAACAATTTATCAATATATGTAAACAACAAAAGTTCTACGTCGTTGGAATTATGAAATCAGCAGAAAAATGGTGAAAGAAAAGGAAATATTACAAAAAAAAAAAACCGAAAATATTTTTTTTTTTTCAATATACAATATATATTTTTGTTTTTCTTTTTGTTATTTTGTTATTTGTGAAATGAATTTTGAAAACATATACTCCCGGGATGCTCGAAATTCATTACAGCTCAATTGTTTCATTTTTCATTCAGCTGCATTCATATTTTTCAAACGAAAGTAATTAACTCATATGGAAAATATATTCTGGTGAACAAATTTTTTTTTTTTTAATTCATATTTATACCCACATGTAACTAAATTAAATCTAAATGTTGTAATTCTGTAATATCTGTAAATGAACATTTTTTCTATGATTTCATTTACCCATTTATGTATGTACTAGTGCATCCATTTCAATGCCAATTTGTTATTAATTTAATTTGCAGTGATTTTTGAAGCTTAATTAAAAAAAAATAAATTTGTTTTCTCACATTGCCATATTCACAAGCTCAATGGGCATTAACAAAGTGGAAAAAATATTAGTTTTAATTTAAAATTCAATTTTAAAATACAGTAATTAATAAATATACGTTTGCATTTATCCTTCCATTTCAATGTTGCGTATTGCAACAGCAACTTTTAAATGTGGTGGTTTCGAGTAAATAAATTGAATTTTTAGCCGAAAATAAAAATTGAAAGGAATAAGCAAAAACAAATATTGAAAAAAAAAAAGCATGGCAACTGTTTAGAGCGTGATAGTGATGCATTAACAACAACAACAACAACAATAACACAAACGCCGACAACAATACATTTGAAAGGCTTTGATTATTTTTGCCATATTTTGTGGACATTGTGTGGTATATGCATGTACATTAGAGCCATTCGAACAAAAGTTTATAAGCCTTGCAAAAGCAAAATCTATTTTTGGCAGACTTTCAGCACATAAATATAATATTTACCAAGTTAAATTGAATGAAGCAAATATGTATAAAGCCATTCGAATTTATTGTTACTTACTTACTTACTTATGTGGCCATAACAACCGAATATCGATTTAGGCCGAAAATAATATGCTTCGCCAGCCATCTCTGTTCTTCGCTAGCTGGCGCCAGTTAGAAATTCCAAGCGCCGTCAGGTTCTCCAGTACTTGGTCTTTCCACCGGAGGTTTGGTCTTCCTCTTTTGCGTCGTCCTCCAGCGGGTTCCGAATATAACACCTTCTTAGCTGGAGCGTGTTCTTCCATTCGCTCGACATGACCTAGCCAGCGCAGCCGCTGGATTTTGATGCGCTTTACTATGTCAATATCGGCATACAGCTCGTACAGCTCATGGTTGTACCTTATTCGGTACTCGCCACCAACGCAAATAGGTCCAAAGATCCTGCGTAGGACTTTTCTCTCGAAAACTCCAAGTATTCGCTCATCCGAGGTGGAAATTGTGGAATTAATTGTTACTTTTAACAAATAATATGAATGTCCGAAAAATATATAGCTATACATAATACGCTGAAAACCGCACCCATCTCCCATACAAAAGTGTATTTTCCAACAAATGTTGTCATACCCTCAGCTTACTTTTCATCCAAAAATATGTTTTTGAACGAATTTTCTAAAAATCGATATATTTGAAAAGGTCGAATGTACATATATAATGTACATTTATCCCGTTATACCTGAATATATGTACATTAAGGTAGGTTAAATTGCATGGAGCAAAATTCTGATTACCTGGCTCAGCAAAAGTGATAAAAAACTGGGATTATTTTCAGTACTTCTTCCCAAGAAAGCTTAAAGATTATCGCCTCATATCTAAGTTTTTTCTAAAACTATTTTGACAAGGGGAAAATAAAAGGGACAACTCTAGAGGCGATTCCCAACATTTCTTTGAAATATGGTTACTCCAAATATACGCTCTTTAAGGGAACTTCTATACAAAACGAACACAAGAATATCTGAAAATCAACAAATAGCCCCATAACTGAATAGGAAATGCTTCTGGATGTTTTGTCGTCAACATTTCCTGTAAACATAATATACTTATTGCTGGAATAGACAAAATTTTATCTATTTCGTTGAACCAAACCGTTTAAAAGTGGGTACCACCTTGATGCATATGCACGAACAAAAGATTGTGAAAATGTAAAAAAAAGTAAAATATTTCTAAATTTTTCTCCCGTTACATATGTACATATGTATGTTTCAATGCATCGTTCGTGCACGAGCACGTTCAATTTTATTGTTTAAATCCAATTCGATTGTGACTGCCCTAAAGCCACCCACAACTATCGACAACTGTCATTGCATTTTGCTATTCTTTCTCAAAATAACTCTTTTATAGTTGTAATGCCATTTGCCACACCCACACCGAATATCAATAGTAAGTATTGTATTAGCAAAATAACCCAATGCTGCCTTGCATCATTCATTCATTCACGGCATGCAATCATGCAATTTTTTTGAGGATTTATTTTGTCAATTTTAATGCCAACATATTGTTGTTATTGTTTTTTATTAGTATTCTTTATTCGTATTGAACAAATATGCTTTGCAACATTAGTTGGAGGATTTCGGGTGATGTTGATGGCGCTGAGGTGTTGTGTTGTTGCTGTTGTTGTTGTTAGATGTGCTCGTATTTCACAATACGTTTCACTTACTGTTGTTGATGATTTGTTGCATTTTATTTATTTTTCGCCCTCAAAAAATGTACATTTTTCAATTTGTTGTTGTTGTTGTTGTTGCTGTTGTCGTTATTTTCTATTTTGATATTATATTTCGATACTATATATACAAATATGTCGATTGTAGCTTCAGAGTATACTCTGTTTATACACATGTGTATATACATAGTATATGTTGCGTGGTGAAATGGCTAAAGCTCTCGTGTCGACGCGAGTACTATTGACGAAATTGATATATGCATGTATGTTTAGGTATAAATGCATATTTCAATTTATATACATATTTAGATACATACTTATGCATATATACATAGAATGCATAGACACATATCGAAAGGAATATTGGTAAATGTTGCATACATTTCTAAGAAACATAAAGCAAGTGAACAAGAAAGGATCTAGTTGAAAAGGGTGCTCTTTAGTGAAATGACACACATAGAAAGAGAGTGAGAGAGGGAGAGCAAGATAGAAATACTGAGAAATAAATAGATTGTGTTATATAATTGTGTCTGTATCAAGAAGTAAGTATGAATATGCTTCTTTGTTGTATACTAATAAATTAAATGACCACTCCCGTTCTGTATATAAAATATCTTACATTTATTTTTTTATATATGCACATGAGCATTTCGTACTTTAGTTAGATACAAATTTTAAGCACTTTGAGAAAATCTTTTAATAGCATATTGAAACAGTTCATATATCAGCAGAAAGTAACTTTTCAATAAGTACGTAAACGAGAGGAAGAATAATGTAGAGCAACAATGTCTAGTCAAAAGTTTTATTGATGTCTAAAAACAAACACAAATTCTTATTGTCGATCGAACACTTACGATTTGTTGAATTTATAGTCCTTTTCTTAAAGCAATGCTTTATTATCATTATCATTATCGGACTTCTGATTGGATTCAGTGTTAATGGAAGGAAGTCAATCAGCATAAGATCCGCGTCTTAATAATTCTACAGTAATTGCCGTGTTATCGCAAAAATTAAAACCACGTATTGTCTCCTATTTGGCTATAAAAAAAAACCTCAATGTTTGATCGCGTGACTTTGACATCAAATTATTCAGAATCCCAGGTAACTTACAATTCTGAAATAAGTTGAATGGTCTCTTTTGGCGCATGCGACATTTTCTCAATTTTCGACTATATTCACCATTCTTCGACCATTTATCATTCGGATCTTCGATCATTTTGGAAATTATTTTGAACCAAATTATTTGGGCATTTCAAATTTCAGACCAATGCTAATGTGTGCCAGTCATATTTTGGCTTGCATGTGTCCTTATTTAGAGGAGTCCCACATATATATTTACATGTTTATTAAATCCAAGAGTAATTCTTCATCTCCAACCCCTGGGTACCCTGGGTGCCTCCCGTATAAGATGGACCTAAAAGCACCAGAAAATCGACACACTTGCTACCAATCTGTATACTTTATCGGCGCTGCCATTCGCAAAATTATTGAAAAATATATAACCAAATAATTGTGTTGCAATGGCCTCTAGGGCTACGATTCAAAATGAAAACTAAAACACCTGCAAATTGACAAAATAAACACATAGTTGTCGAGAAATCGACTCTGAAGGATTTAAATTTAAGGTCTATCCCAATTAATTTTCACCTCCTAACATTTCTCCCCAAGCGTATGCCCTTATGCTCGCACTTTCGAGGGGCTCCCATACAAAGTGGACAATTTTAAAATCAAATTTACTCCCACCGCTCCCAGGGTAATCGACTTGCACTAAATTTATCACTTCAACATTTTCCCCCAACATAATTTTCCCAAATCTTCACCTTTTCATCTTTTTAATGTGACTTCTGTACACAATGAACGAAAGGAAAAATCAACATTTGATTGTATCGGTCAAAGTGGAAAATGTAGATTACACCCTTCCGAGCTTTAAGCTTAGAATTTTATTGAAAGCAAAAATTTTTGAAAGTAAGAAAAAATTGTCAATAGCTTGAAATTCCATAAATAGCAACAATATATCAATATAGAAAACATTTCTGGATTGTGAAGCATAAAATAATGATATACCGAATTAGTGCATCGGAGAAAAATTACGGATAACAACGGCCTGACATCTCCCTGTACAAAAGAAATCTCACAAAACCCTGAATACTATTCGAAATTAAATAATGAACTTTACTATTTCGAATCTCCTGTGAAATCTCTCACATAAGCAAAATAAATATTTGATAACCACATTACACGTCCATTGGAGTTTGTTTGTTTTTTGCATATCCACTTATTATGCAATCGAGCAATCTGTTTTGATTGAATTTATTCAAATCTATTCCATGGTAATTGTTATGATGCTACCTGCTTTTTTGTTGTTGCTCTTTTTTGTTTTTAAACAAATTCATTTTTAATTTAATTTATTTACAAAATTTTATTCCATCTACAAAAACAGAAAACAACAACAACAACAAGAAATTGTAGGTAATAATAAAAAAAATGATAATAAATAAGAGTAAATAAATAAAATCAAATAAAATTCGATTTCATTTCATTCAATTTGCATTGAAATCTCATCATATGTGGATTTATATTAAAATAAAATCAAATACATATAACAGCTACCCCAGCTACTCACCCCCATTGGCATTGATATACATACACTACGAGTATGTGTACCAACCAATGCGTGAGTTTATATACATATTTACTGTCACCAACAGCAATGGATATACATAAATGAATATCCATCAAATGAAATCATATTCCGGCATAACAAATATGTATAAGATACAAATACACACATACAACGCATACATTTCATAGCCGGACTCAAAATGTGCATCAGCAATGCCAATATTGAATTTGTACTGAGCAAATAATAAATACAAGTAATAGAGAGTGAAAGAGATAGAACGATAGACAGAGAGCTTAAAATTAATATTTTAATATTAAATATGCATGTTCTGCAATAGTTGACGACATGTTTGATATTGTTGATATTTGTATTTGGTGCTATCAATAAAGTTACATATTGCATACCGACATATACATGTTGCCTAGGGACATTGTCACCAATATTAAAGACAGTCGTCACCATCAGTACAAAGGTGAAAAAAAAACAAAATGCTATGAATATTTGAATGCATGCAGGCATACAAATATGCAAATATTAATAAAATTCACTCTCATAAATATACAAATATAACAATTGCCATATTGCTATACGACCTTACAATGGTTTTGTAATATTAAATTCTTAGGATTGCATGCATACATATAGGTAAATAATAAGATTCTATTAGTAGTAGTACATGATTGACAAAGCAAAAATCATTAAATTGTATGTATACTGGTGGAAAAGCCCATAAAGTCAATCAGAAACTAATGTCAAGCAAATAACATAGTTTGTCTCCGGTCGATGTAAGACATTCGAAACATTAAACTACGAAAAAACGCCTGGATTGGAAAAAAAAAATACATCGTTAGATGAGCTGCCATGCCGTTTTCACATATTTCGATCACACCGCATACAAAATGTCCCTAGAGTGGTAAAACATATGACTGATTCCACATTACTTTTTGTTGCTCAACATTGTTTCTCAACATACTAATTTCATGTTGCTACTCCTTAGGATGGCTCAAATACCAAATGGATGTACATAAATGCACATGAAAATCGACAAATATTCGCATAATTTCGTATGTGAAATATAAGATCTAAACCATCTACATACAATTCTTAAAGTGCTACATTACAAAATTGATTTCCATTTCTAGTTTAATTAGAATATATTTGACTTTATATAAATTTCGACTACTGTATGTAACTAGTAATTAAATTTAGCTAGAGAGTATGACAAAGAGAGAGAGATAAATTCCAACTAATTGCCTTTCCGATGCAAAATATTTTAAACATTTGCACATAATGTATTTACCTTTAACAAACATAACATAACAAACATATGTATGTATTAGACTATATCCATTTACACACACACATACACATTCGTATATATCTATTAAAATAAAAATAAAAAATAAAAATTTAAAAAAAAGGAAATCACACACAAAATAAATAGAATTTACGTCCATTGCTTGCGAATTAAATAAATCTACGTGGGGCTCATGGCAATTGCAATTGCTATTGCACATTCATCCATAGAACGTTGCTAATACGCCAGTAAACCAACCAACAAACATGCCCTCAAGTGGATTAATCTATTATCGGATATGTGTGATCGTATAAAATTTATAACCCAGCTAAAAAAAACAAAAAAAAAAATATAATAAAATAAAGGAAAAGGCCAAAAAAAAATCTATAGAGAATGCCTTACAGACAGTAAGTAGTATATCGATTACGTACAAACAAATAAACGAATAAAGTAAACATGCAACAGAACAAAAAAAAGCAACAATAATAAAAAAAAAAACAATCGAGCACATACAAAATAATACGAAAATTACATTTAAGTAGTTGAAAATCGTTCTCAATAATATATTCGATCACATCCTATGGGTCCTTTGCCTCTGCTGAACACACACACACACACTTGCACCCATATATACATACAAGACATTTGCCTCCGTCCATGCTTACTTACCCAGCGTAACGTATTTGGCTGTTGTCCAAGTAAGTAGTGAGTACGTATGTATATTGATGCAGAAAAACCAGAACCATTTGTTGCCTCGTTTTTTTTTTGGATTTTTTTCATTCACTTGCACTATAATCGTTATGCTCTGTGGCCAATTTCAATTGAAAAATTACTATTATGTACATTTTTCTACTTCAACGTTTGCTCCAAAGTGAACATAATACAAGACAAAAAAAAAAAAAAAGAAGAAAATACGCCCAGAATTATAGAGGAATCAACAACACCCATCTCACAATAATATTTGTAATTGATAGTAAGTGAAGTCGCATTATTGTCATGGCATGATATGTGGATTTCTTTTTTTTTTAGCAATTTTTCGATATTATTTTTTTATTTACTTAATCGAATAGCTATGTATCAATATGGGCTTCGTGGAGTATTGTCTAAATACATCTACATACAATGACCATTAAGAGCAAATAATAATCAAGCTTTATTTTCATATACAGCATAAGAAACTAGCAATATTTCAATGGAATTATCACATCATCTTTGCATTAATAAATGTTTAAGTCCTCATTAAATTCTTTTCAATTGTATGGGATAAGTAATTTAAAGGCACTTTTTTCAATACAGATTTTATAATAAATTAAGCTGAAAAACTATCCAACTATCATAGTATTTTTATTCAGTATTGTTTGACATTTCGTTACAGAAAGACTTGACGGGGAACAGCATCTAAAAATTGCTCAGTTGTATTACGGAAATTAGAGTTTCATATACGAGGAATATGCTTTCTGTGATTAGAACAATATGCCGTGAGATTTATTTCTGGTTTAATGGTTTTGTTTATATGAAAAATTGTAGTACTTAATGGGTCGTAATCGAGATCGTGTGGTGCCACAATGGGCCTATATTGTCCTAAATGTGCTCCTCTGGGCAGCCACCTTTACCTAACATGGGTCATTCATCAAATAGCAATCGATATGATCGAACACGTTTTAGAAAATTGCAAAATTTAAAGAAGAATGGTTATTTTCTACTTATTCCACTTTACTCGATAAAACTGAATTAAAAAAAAAGTTTTTATTTTTGAAAAAAGTATTTCTAAATAAATTAGTCAAAGATGAACGTGACGTCACAACAGTTCTGCCATCCGAAATTGATTAATGTCACATTTTAATTATCTCGAAATTCGAAATTCGAATTCGAAGATAAAATACGTATGCCAAATTGAAACAAAAACGTCAGATCTATCTCTGGTCTATAGTAACACCAAACGACTGCTGAAGTAAAAAAAAAAATTTGAACTTTAGCCTGAAGCTTGTCTTGTTGACTTAACTAGAAAAAATCACCGCAATATGAGTCACACAAATTCAAATCGTCATAAATGAGTGTCGTATAATTATATTCCGAAATATTTGTCTTTGGTTGGTAAACATTTGATGGCCCTAAAATCGAACCAAGGGTTAGCTTGCTTTGCTTTGCTTTGTTAACGTCGCATTTCGAAAGGATATTGAAGTGAAACAATTAATATGGACCTGCTCTTACGTATATTTTGTAGGGTAGTCTCCATAAGAATTAAAGATATCAGGATACGCACGTATGAGTAGTGAACATTAATGATTGTCCTTCATATCTTTCAACCCTCTAAGGGGTACTATGAGATCAAGTACAACGAAATTTATAAAATCTTCAATTTTATTTTAGAGCGCCTTGTAGATGAGATTGTCAAGAAAAACTGTTGCGAAATAAACTATATGTGGATGAGGCCTGTATTTTACCCATTTAGAGGCTATTCTGCATATCTAAATAAATGACTCATCCATTATCCATAATTTTGTTGAGATTCAGAATGAAATCAGCTTTCCAAACCAACCCTGGATTTAAATTCAACGACCCCAAATAAGTATGTATATAAATAAGTATTTACTTCCTCCACTGAAACAGACGAGTGGCTTTGGTCTCTGTCTACTCTGATTAATGTAACGAATTTCAATAAAATTACTTTTTTTCTTTGTTTTTGCATTTTTCTCATTAATTTCATTTGATTAATATATTTTTAATTACATATTCCATAAAATTTCTCGTATCATATAATCATTTTTGTTGTTGTAAATTTTTATCGATTTATGTATGCATCATTTAAACCAATTTAATCGTACTCTTTTATTTCTCGTTGCTAAATCTATAATTGATACTTAAAGTAATCTATGTAGAAGATCATTAAAACTGAAAATTCATATATAAAATCATTATCAACATCACATTTGGATAAACCCTTTTGAACAAACGCACGAAAACACACACACACACCACATCCAATACTATGCCAAAAATACAATACCACGAACCACGGACTCCCCAATTTATGCATTTACATTTCGAAAAGAAACGATTCAGTTTATGCATTTTTGATAATCTTTCACCTCGTTTGCCACATTTGTCTCATCACACCGATTAGTTCTTTGCATCATCGTCATCGTACACAAATGTTGCTTTCAACTTGTGTGTCGTTTGTCGTTTACTGCATTCATATCATACTACATACCATCGAACCACCCACCATCATCAAATAGTAGGTGGGTAGATGGGTACGGTCGTATACTCACGACAATAGCGCTAAAGAAGAAATCGTCTGACAACTCTACTGGTGATTGTTTGTGCGCATTTATGCCTTGTAAATTTTTACGATATTTGCTATTGCATTATTATCATTGTTGTTGTTGTTGTCGTTTGATCTGTTTGCTGTTGTTTTTGTAATATTATAAAATTGTTCGCCTTTGACAGTTGTAATATCATTTTGGGACACACAATTCGACTGCTGCAACTGCGAATTTTGCATGTTCCCAGCTAGGTATGAATGTGCATGCTGCTAACGATGACAATGACCTCAGCTGCTGTTACGATATACAGATGATAGTATGAGTATGAAGTCTGTTTGGTTGTAGTGAAAATTGCGCGCCAATACGATTGTCATTGTGTTGTTTGACATTTTATTGTCATCATGTGCAATAGCAATAGCAGCAATCGCAATGCCAACATGTAATGACGTTTGTTTCTTTATGATTTTAAATTTTTACGATCTTTTACAACTGTGGCTCATGCTATATTTTTTTTTTTTTCAATATTTCTGCGTATTTTTTTCTTTTTCATTTGCATATTTCTATTTTTTCTTTTCACAGCTTTACAACTATAAAGTGTGATACTCCAATGAACGTTCCATTGTCATTCTAGTTGTACAACATGCACCATCATACCATCGCCACTACCACCATTACTAAATAATAATAAAATTCTTGCAGCTGACTTTAATGTATTGTATTTTTTGCAATGGTACATTGGTGTTATTTGGATAAACAATTTTTATTTAGTACAATATTTTTATACCCTACCAGGATATTATGAGGTATATTGAGTTGGTGCCTTACTTATTTTGAGACAATGGATGCAATCGGACGAAAACTACGATCTGTCTCCCATATAAAATTATGATTTGATCACCACATGCAATGACGTTTACTTTACTTTTAGTTATGTGGGTGCCGTAGCTCAGTGGTTAGTGAGTTGGTGTTCTGATCTGTAGGTCGTGGGTCCGCGGATTGAGCGGCCGAATAATAACAAAATTTAATATCGAAAAGATTATTCTCTCGAACGGTACCCACCTCCCGGCAAGAATTGTCAATTTTTCCGGTTTGACAATTTGCCAAAAATGCTCCTTAAAAGAACTCTGTGACAAAACTAAGTTAAAGTGATGTGGGCCAATGGGCCTTTCTGGTCTAAGTGTGTCTGCTCAGAGAGAGAGGGCAGCCACATAACCTAACCTAACCTACTTTCAGTAATGAATATATTCAAAAAATGGGCATTATCGGATGAAAACCACGACTACCTCCAAAACGTAAAAGTAGTTCTCTCGAAAATATATTTGTCTCTTTGTCATGATGTAAGTTATCTAAGCTTTGGTATTACCGAAGTTAAGCTTTTCAATATTTCATCGTTTTTTTCTGAGGTTTTGTAGAAGAACAGGGTCTTCCATAGAACATAGCATAAACTGAGATTTGCCATCACTTTTTTTTTTGCATGGAATCAAAATCTAGATTTTCAATTCAATCTAGATTTTAGAATTCAATACTTGGACAATATGTAATACGCTAAAATGGCATTGAAAACGAATCACTTTGAGGCGAATCATTGTGAAGCTCTATCAAAGAAAAATAAGCTGCGTTCTGGCGGTGAATTTTCAGAAGTTTTTCAATTCTATCAACGAATTGTGTAAAGCTCAACTATACAATTATCCATTTACCAGATTGGAGTGTTGTTGAAAGCTCTATGGCTGGTTTGCAAATAGTGCTTTATTCAAAAGCTTCACAGTAATTTCCAAGAGTACAGAATGGTAAAATTGTATTTAAATTAAAAATCAATTGGTAAAATCACATAATTGTAGGTATTTTTTTAATTAGAAAAATCAATCCAGCTGATGATTATAATGAAGAAAAATCTGATGAGCAGAAAAACATTTTTAAAATGATGGAAGTGAGCTATACAAGTAAAAATCACTTATTAAAATTTATCCAAAGGGCGATCATGATTGGTTCCAATTGCTTTGCATTATAATACTGGAACATATTAGTTGTATTAAAATCGACTGACCCTGTATATATATATATGTGTATAACTATTAAATAAGAGTAATTCTAATTTTACAAAAACGACACCCATAAGCAAATTCATACATATTTTTGTACTCGACATTTTCTTTGTTGTTGTGTTTTTTTTTCTATCGACATTCGAATCGAAATTCATTGTTTTTTATTTTATTTTTTGTTTTTTTTTTTTGGTCTTTTGAATTTTTTATGATTATTTTCCACTGTCTGTGAATTGCTCTTGTTATCGATAAATCATGCAACCATTATTTATGTGTCGATGGTGTCTTCTATCTTTCTCTCTCTCTCTCTAATGCTATATATTGCCGCTCTTCTCGTATTTATGTACTGTACTCCATATTCTGTGAGTATAAATGTATTGCAATATGTATATTCATATGGATGTGGTGTCTTCTATGCATGGATATATGCATTTTATTTTTTTTATTTATTTATTTATTTATTTTTTTTTTGTATTTATGTTGTTGTTGTTAGTATTTGCACCATAACATATGCTAACTGTTGAAGGTTTTATTGAGGTTCGCTATTTGTTTCTTCTTCTTCTCAAACTCTACTACATTTCAATTTCTATTCTATTTTCCTTTGAGTTATATTTTTTCTTTCTCTGTTTTTTTTTTTTTTGCCTTTTTGAAATATTCTTTAATTTACTAGTGTCTACGACTATGTGAGTAAAAGAAAAAAAAAATAGAATATATGTATTTGTGTGTAGTTTCTTGCATTGCTTCGTAGTAAATCGATGATTTGACAAATTGAGTGCCGCTAGAGTGTATGTAAGTATGAATATATCATACATTCTAAATAAGTAAGTAAGTATGTGTATGTGTATGTGTTTGCCTATGTATTTTTGCACACACTCACTTTGTGAATATTTATTGAAAGCATATGAAAATGTAAAATGTAATTGTTTGTCACAGCTGGTACTCTATTCCTGATGATGATTCTTATCAATATTTGATTTAATGTATCATCGAACATGAATGTACGATATATACGTAGGTACTACTTTCATGCGACGATGTATGGGTTCTTGCATCATGTTGCGTTCGGATTAAATTTAGCCTATTACAAATCTTTCAGATTTACTTGATTACTTTCATAAATTTCAATTACTTATGCATGTAGATGAGAACGCAATACTGATGCTGTCACTATGTTTGTCACAAAGTGACATAAGCTCAATTTTTTTTTTTTTGAATTTAAAAAAATTTTAATTTAAATTTCACAACGTAAAGAGAAAAATTATTAAAAACTAAAACTAGAAAACTAATAATGTGACCAAAATGGATATAATTACAATCCCTACGTGCATGTGCCTTGCGAAGGATGGCAATACAAGAATAAAATACTGAGACCTCCAGAGATGTTAGGCCTTGCAAATGTGTTTTATGTGTGTGATGTCCTAGATGTTCTATCACTTAAGAGGTTGACTTAGAGGTAAGTACAATCTATGTGATGGAATTGTTGTGGCAAAAAAGTATAGGGCTTTTTGTGCGATCCCCTGCAGATATTCCATAAAAAAGGTAAGACTCCGGATGGACCATAGAAATCATGTTATTTTCCTCAAGTTCTTTCTAACAAAAATAACCGAAAGGGAAAAAGTTTCTTAATGTTGGGAAGAAACCCGAGGTCTATGGAGGAAATTCGACCACAGATTCGGATACAGGAACTCAAAATCTATAGAATGGCTATTCTAGTTTACCGGGCTCTGCTAACATGAATCGATTTTTAGATTTTTTTAAAGTTCATTTTATAAGGCAGTCTTCCAAAAAATTAAAAGCAGCGAGTAAGAATATTTTTTTTAATATTAAGTAGCGGGTGAAGGTCATACATTTTATCACTCTACATTGCGATTGAAGCGATATTTAGAGCGTCGTCAATTTTACCGATATCTGGGTAATTATGGGTTATTTGTTGATGATTTTACATTAATTTTGTCGGCAAATCTTCCTAAAAAGTAAAGTATGTTGAAAAAAGTTTGAGTTGATAAAATTAACTAGAGACGGTCATATACCTAGTCAAGTCATAAATATTGGTACACGAGAAAATCTTCACCGTAGAAAGTCGTTCAATAAACAGAATAATCGTGTGTATGTTTGGTCATCCAGAGAAGTATCCTAACTCATCCCGAGGATCCAAAGAGGCTTCTGCTCCAGCTCACAAGGCAAAAGCGACTCAACTGTGGCTAAAAAACAATATTCCGGACTTCATATCAACGGATGATTGGCCAGCTGGTAGTCCAGACATCAACCCGTTGGATAACAAGTTGTGGTCCGTATTAGAGGGCATGGCTTGCTCGCCTTGAACTGCGTCTCACGATCGTGAGTGGTCAGATCGTCTCAAGTCGTGCTGGAACAAATGGAAGTCATTTCGAATAAGTTGTTCTAAGATTTGTAGCTATTGAATAATCCAATAAAAACGAAAGAAAAAGTTTTGAAAAATAGTAATTCGTTTTCATTTGACGTCGATTTTTCTGTGTACCAATATTTATCACTTGACTAGGTATTCTCTACCACTAGAAATATGCTGACGGGGTGGATACAGCGTTCTTGCAGTAATATTTATAGAAACATCAATTTTACAGAGTAACTTCCCTCAGGAGTAAAGATAGATGGGTAGTATGCTAAAAAATTTGTTGAGGAAAAAAAAAATCGTAATATCAGTCATATATTTTAACCACTTCGAAGCTTTGAGACCTGTGGGGGTGAAATTTACACCGCCTGATCAATTTTGTAGGAGAGGCGCTCTAATGGGCAGAGATAACGAGTATGTTCTTTTAGAAAAAATATCAAGGAGAAAAAAAATACGAATTTGGGGTCGCTAATACATTCTACCTTTGTAGGATTGATTTTAAATATGTTAATGAAATTATCCATAATATCTTTGACTTTAGGGATAAAATTAAACTAGATTGAGGCAAGCCACCTCTCCGCACTCGAATCCAACTATCTCAAATATGTACAGAAATGTTTGTCTCTTTTACAGGGTAATACATTTTTTTGAAGCGTATAGTCACTTTCTATCCAGCGCTACCTTTCTGAGAAAGGCGATTTTCATAAAAATTATGTTTCTGTAATGATCTTCTTCAATATTAGCTATAAATAAATCTGATAAATTCCAAATAATATTTTAAAGTTCTGAAAAATAAATTTGAACATCTTGCAAATTCTATCATATGATAATTTATGTTGTCGCTATTATTACTGAAATACTTTATATTTTCACTTTTATATAGTTCCAGCTATTATTTGGATCAGATTTAATCGAAACGATTATTTGTCAATGCTTTGCTTCCCTTGAACTGATATTTTTTTTTTTTATTTTTTTATTGTCATCTCATCTTTGTTGGATGGATCCTAAATGCAGTGCTAAAAAGATATTAAGTGATGATGTAGATTTTGAAGCATGGCGCATACAACGATGCAGTAATATCTTGATCGCTATTAAATGTTTTCATTGCCAATTGCATTTAAGCTTTATTTTTATTTTGTTTTGTATTATCTTTTATTATTTTTAGTAGCGGAATGTCAATAGCAGCGAAACAAACAAAAAATCACAAATAGAAATAGCAAAAGGAAGAGAAAAAAAAAGTAAAAGAAATCTATAAACAGCTTAAGTTATCGTTTATCGAATATAATCAATCAAATTTCAGCACAATTGTTTTTCTTCCTTGTCATCGTTGTTATTTTTGAACATGATTTTTTTTTTTTGGATCAATTTTATCCTTTGTAGTTATAAGATATTTATATAGTGCAACGTGGCTTTTCCTAAGGATAAGAATTCCAACGAAATTGTAGTTAATGTGCATGTAAGTAAGTACACAATACAAGCATAAGTCAAGCGTATTAGTAATAATCCGTAACACTAATGATGGTCACACCCTTAGGAGATAGAACATATTGGTTTATCTTCAGCTTGTTTACTCTGAATAGTATTGTGAGTTGTATTGAAAAATTAAATTTAACGAAAATCTGCTGGCAGGGGTTGGATTAAGTAGAATTTAATTTTCAATAATAGAAAATTTAATTGCAAAAAAAATAAAAATGTGTAAATGTGTAAGTAAATAATAAATTCTGCAATTCACTGCTCATTGTCACAATGACGACCACTAATATGTCACTCAAGCATCATTTAGAATGTGAAATGCAACTGAAAGACAAAAAAATTAAATCAATTTGTGATTTAAGCACAATTTACATATTCATGAGAAAAGCACACAAAAAAAAAAAAGAACTGTGAATATCTAAAAAAATGAATTAAATGCAAAATGAACGAATGAACGAATGAAAAGAAAAAAATTAAAATATTCCATCAAAATATTTGAATGTCAGTTTAGAAAAAAAAAAATCCCAAGTAAATTGTCAACAAAGTGCTTATCTACAGCACTAATATAGATTTAATAGAAAATAACTGCAGGTAAGTAAGTACTTTCAAAAGGATTCAAATAATTTAATTTTTACCTAGTATTGACAATATTCTATTGAAGGTTCCAAATAAAAAATCGCAGTATTCTTTAAATAAAGCTTAAACGAGGAAATTCATAGTACATATAAAAGATTCGAATTTCCGAAAATTGACCGCCAGAAGTAAGGCCGGAGCTTCTCTTTCCTCGATAGAGCTTCTCAATGATTTGTCTCAGAGAGATTCCTTTTCAATGCGATTTTAGCGTATTTCAAACTGTCCAAGTAGGTAGAGCGAAGATCGTTAAAGCGCCGACAAAAACTTCGATCAAACTTTGATGAAGTGATGATACAACATTTATCAAGAATCTTTTAGAAACGAATGCTTCCACGACATAGTTCTCATAAAGACTGTAATTTTGATGAAGTGATGATACAACCTTTATCAAGAATTTTTTAGAACGAATGCTTCCATGGCATAGTTCTCATAAAGACTGTAAAATCCGTTTAGATTGAACAAATGTTTTTGGCAGAACTCTTATTGAAAGTAATACCAACCTTCAGCAAAATCGTTTTTCCGCCAGAACTGCTTCCAAGAGGCCTCTACGAAGCGAAGGGTAAATAATTTGTATGAAGCTTTAACAAAGCACGAAATATTACTCGAGCGGACAAATTCAATAAATGATCAAACAAAGGCTTATTCAAAAAACGTTTACAGAATCTGTAGAAATTCAGAGTTATTGGAATAAATATACAGATTTTTGCATTTCTGACTCAAAGTCCCTCAAAGAGAGTTTACACATTTTGGTTTTTGCTTTGTTGATGCAATAATTGCAACTGTCGCTTTTTTTAAAGACCACGCAGCTTGGTTAATTCCAGAAGATTTGAGAAATTATGTTATGTAGCTTTGTATTATTATTATTATTATTAAGGCTATGAAGCACCACAACCTGGAGATCTTTTGTGCAGCCTTACTTCCTAGCTAGCAGATCTCAAGACTTTTTATAAATCTTGGCACTGCTGTGGAATTTTCGACTGTCGCATGTCTATTTGGGCTCTCCAGTAATCGGTTGGACTACTTTTTTCCTCTTCACATATTAAGTTGTTCATGAAGCTATTGTTTACCATGCAGAAGGGTTCTGGGCTTATAAAAGGTGTTATCGCGCCCTTTTTGGCCAGTGAATCTGCCATTTCATTTCCTGCATGCCCCTCGTGTCGCAGTACCTATATTAGAGTCACAGAGTTCCTCTTTGCTAAGGGATTGAGGAGTTCAAAGCATTCCCAGACCAACATAGATTGAAACGAGAATCCATTAGTGATTTTAGAGCTGCCTGACTGTCTGAAAGAATGCATATGCTTTGTAAGTCATTAAATAATATATTAAATTTGAACATAGGGTAACATAATATGAGTGGAAGACGACAACTCAGCAGAAATGGCATATTTGAGATAGTAATGAAGTTCAATACAAATGAACATCTTTTAGAAAAATCTGAATATTTTAAATATTTACTAAAAATTTCGGGAAAAACTTTGCCACAAGGAAAACTCTTTGAAATACATGCGACCTTAGAGAATTCGAGCCATGACTATTTCATCGTTCATTGTCTTTATATATTCCACAGAAATCTCGACAAACCTATTTCGTGAGTCGAGCTACACTTATAACTGTATTTATAATATAGTTAAGTGCATTAAAAACCAGCAGCTGCATAGGCTCAGTTATATGAAAGCATCGCCAAGCCAAAGAACTGCTGCATTCTGAGTCCACTAGAGACATCGGCGGAAAAGAAGACATAACTGCAGATGGAAGGACCAAGTTTTGGAGTACCTGTTAATGCTTGAAAAAACACACGTGATTGTCTGATAATTTAAACAAAATTGACTATAAAGTCCAGATAAAATGACGAAAAATAACTTTGAAATTAATGGAGCCGTCTCATTTTGGCTCTGTACATCACAATAAGTAAAAGGAACTAAGAAGAAGAAGAAGAGATATAAATATTTCGGACGTCTATTCAATAAAATGTTTTATTGTTACACCTCACGAAATAATTTAAAGAATAAACCATATTTTTATGCATTCATTTTAAAATGCTTCTGACAAATTTCGGCAGGGTTTTGAGTGTGACAAAGAGCCGATATAATAAACATTTCCCTTTGAGGTTCATAAAAAAATGCAAACCTTGATATTGAAAGTTAAAGAAAACTCAATTTTATTGACTACAAAAAGACAATTTTTAATTCATCAATAATCATTTATTGAAATTTCAAATAGAGTAGATAGTAGACACTCACATTGTGGTATTCCATTGGTAAAATGTAAAGTCACGGCCAAAAGAAAAAAAAATGTATTTATAAGTAAAATAAGGAAAAAAAAAAAGTACAAGTACGAATTTCAAATGAATCCGATTAAATGGAAATTTATTGTCATCCTACAAACAATGTGACCGGCTAAGCAATTTCACTTCTCTGCGTTCGTGTGAGAAGCTTACTCTAGTGCATACACATAAAATTTAGCACTATAGTACTTTAGAATAAAAAAAAAAAATAAGAATACTTCATCACCATGAACATACCAACAGCAGCATTGACACCACTACCACAATTTCATGTGTTCATTGCTTAAAAGCCAGTGTTGTCGTTTCGCTACACTTGACTTGATTACATTGGTACTTTTTTTTTTCTCTTCATCTCATTCTCTTTCCTTATTACTTTACCTTGCTTCGGCATACCCTTGCCCCAAAAAGTCTTCTTACGGTTTACTCTACTTTGGCAATCCATTTCATTGTTAGGTCCATTTCCGTTACGGTTTACAGCCGTAAGGCAGTAATCGAGTTTTGGTGGATGGCAAACGGGAAAAATGGCCGGCAAGGGTAGATGCCGTGCCGGTATGTAAATGCTGATGTTTGTTAAGTGACAATCATAGTGGGTGGGAGTGTATGGGTGTAGGTGTGTGTGTGTGTGTATGAGTGTGGCTCACTGAATAAAGTCGATGAGCTATTCCTGCTACTGCTGCCGAGTGTTCTCTTCTCACAGCACAATTTTTGGTGGTTGTGGTTGTTGAAATACAAGAATTAAAATTGTTAAAAAAAAAAAAAATACAAAAAAGAAAATTAAAAGGAAGTAAAATAAAAAACGAAACACGGTTAAACAGAGTCGCGGACATGCAAATTACTTTTGTGGGATTTGTCACAACATTTTGCAAGTTGTTGATATCTTGTTTCGCTTTTTGGTATGGAGTTTGGGAGTTTGGTTAGCAGCTTCGGTTCCATTCTATTCGGTTCGGTTGTGTTGTGTGAATGGATATGCGGTTCGAATACTTGGCTATGAAACCAAAGTGATTTCTGTTGATTGGTTCAGCTGGTAAGGGAAAAGTGAAAAATGAAGAATTAATTTTCACTTCATGACATCAATTTTTAAAGCAATGCAATAATTTATTTTTAGGTTTTGGACTTTCACATTTGGTTTTTTTCGATTTTCATCTATTATATTTTTCATTTTGTGTAAAGGCTCTTCTTGACAATATGCCATGTACAACATTTTTTATACAATGTACGTACTGTAAATACAATATTATTGCAAGAGAAAAGCGATGTCATTACCAATGAAAAAAAAAGCAAGCATTATTCACACATTTTCACATGTTTAGTAATGTATTTTATTAAGAGACTGCGTGTCAAGTCGATATTTGTTTGTTTATGAATTTAATAAAATGGTTCAAAGGCAAAAGTTTCAATAATTTTCACGAATTGCAGTTCTAATAATTAAAAAATTGCAAATTAGAAGGATGCAGGGCCTACTAACGAAATCTGACCTCGGCGATCAACAACGTCTGAGCGGCAAGTGGAGTGTTCACAGAGATATTTTGATTACTATAGAATATTTTTATCATTAGGGTTGTTTTTCGTTTGATCAAAAAAAAAATAAAAAATCGTATTAATGTTGCTGAGATACTCTCAAGGGGTGCATATTTGCAACTTTGCAACTAATTCACTCACCCTTGTGCATAGAGGTTGTTGGATCACGCCGACTTAATGTAAGAACAGAACACATGTACTTTGGAATGTCGTAAAGCTAATTGAAGGAATTCACTAATCTCTCTTTTCAACCCTTACGCCTAGTTGTTAAGAAAAATTTTTATTTCCATTTTTCTGCAACACTACACTACACTAAGTAATTTAATAAATGGATTTCTTAATACAAACACGAAAGAACGAACGAATGTTTAATTTAAAAAGCCACAAGGACTTGTATTACATACTACGATATGTAAGATATGGTCACAGGAAACTAAACAAGCAGAACTGCGGACAATGTATGCATATAAGTATGGATGTATATATGCTAGAGTTGCCAGCTTATCGGTATTTTTGTTTTTTTATTATATGAAATTTCAATTTTTAGAAAGTTCTTCAAATTTATCTGTCTATCCGTCTGTCTGTCTGCTTGTACGTACAATAATTGTTGTAATTATAGAGTTGGTAGAGAACAAATACATTAAAGAATATATCTATTCTATTATATAGGGTGTCACATATTATTACATTCACTAAAGAATGGGTGACTTCAAAAATGAGAGTAATCGAATGAAAATCACGCCTACCTTCAATACAAAATTATATTTTCGTTGTAGTAATTTCGCACCTTATCAGTGCGGCTTTAAGCCTGGCAAGTTCACAATCGATACAGATCTTTACACTGCGCCAAATCCTGGAAAAAAACATACGATAATCAAATCGACACCCATCATCCCTTCGTCGTTTATAAAGCTGCGTTCGATAGCCCGATACGAGATTGCCTGTATGCCACCATGTCTGAGTTCGGTATCCCTGCAAAGTTGCGAAGGAAATTACCTCTTCGAATCCTTTGATACCGTGCGGCGTTTCAGACAAGTCGATCCTTTATCCTGCGAACTCTTCAATTTTGTAATGGAAGGGGTATTGCGAATAGCCGGTGTACATTGTAATCGCTCTATTTTCTCCTTGCGTTTGCTGATGACATTGATATCATCGGACGATGTAAGCGAGATGTTATTGCTGCGTTTTCTACTATAGAAAGGGAATCAGCGAAGATGGGTTTGGTGGTGAACGATGGCAAAACGAAGTATATGCTGTCCGCGAACAGGGAGATGCGGCGTCTAAGATCTCACGGTATTTTCACGGTTGTCAAGGTATTTACTTACCTTGGCACCGCAGTTAATACCAAAAATGATGTCAGCCTGCTGCTGCTATGGGCTCAGTTAGCACATGACGAATAGAGCCATTTATCGCCCGACAAAACTGACACTCTACAAGATGCTCATCATAAGCGTGCTCCTCTATAGCGCGTGTCACAGAGCGATGCAGCCACGCTCGGGGTGTTCGAGAGATAGATTTTTCGCAATAACTTCGGTCCTGTTTGTGTCGGTGACGACTATCGTATTCGAATGAACCACGAACTGCACGACCTCTACGATGCCATAGACAAAATCCAAGGCATCACTATCCAGCATCTGAGGTGGCTAGGCCATGTTACGCGTATGGATGAAGAAGCACCGCCGAAAAAGGTGTTTGAAACGGAAGCCGTTGTACGACGACGTAGGGGAGGCCATGCCTCCGATGGAAGGACGCGTTTGGTGTAACTGATTGGAAAAGGCGCGCGAAAAACAGAGATGCCTGGAGAGAGCTGCTGAAGTTGGCCGTAACTCGATAACGGGTTGTAATGGCCATATATGATGATGATGATAATAATGATGATGATGAATTTCGCAAATTCGGCACGAAAATACAAAGCACACAAATAAATAAATAAATAAATAAATATGTGGCACTTAAAGAACCGAAGGGCTCTGTAGCCGAGCTTCTCTTTCATTACTGTTGTGTGTGTTAAATTGTGGATAGTATTAGAAGGGATCTACTTCTTTTAGCCGGTTCCGAGCTTTGTCACATAGTTTTTTTTAGAAGCTTTTCCATGGCAAATTGTTACTGCCAGAAGAATTGTCAATTGCTTGCCGACATGTGGGTACCGTTTGAAAGAAAAATCGTTTCGATATTAAATTTATTATGCTTCAGCTGGGGAGTGAATCCACGACTTACAGATCAGAAAGCCAAAACACTAACCACTGAGCTACAAATACTTTTGCTAATAAATGAGCAATTTTTGATGAACTGAAGATTTTTCACGTCCACCTTCTGTAGAAAAGTGTGATTTTCGAAAGTATGGATTTTCATCTGCCCTAGATACCTTCGTATTGCCATAGTTCACATTGTTTTTACGTCTCTACATAATATGAAATCAATCGGGATATTTTTTTCATATCAAGTTGAAAACCAAATCCGCATTTGGCAACCCTATTGTAGGTAAAGTAAGAAAATGTCGAGAAAATATGGTGTGCTTGACTGTAAGTCAGAATGTGGCAAATATGGTTGGTCCTTCAAAATGGCATCAACAATATTTCTTATTCAACACACACACACACATATATACAAATACATAAAGTAAGCGCGCGAGCTAATACGGCCAACTTGGTTTATTGGGTGCGACAAAGAAAAGAAAAACATAGAATTGTTTGAAACATACTTATGGTGGCACCTTAGCTACCATACGATTACGACATTTATCAATGAGCATGTTGACACAATTTTCTTGCACTTGCTTACATCTTCGACGACGACGATGACGATGACTCACTCACTCTCTCAGCCACACTACCACAATTATGCCACAATGAAATGTAGTAATTCTCAATTTGCAATATTTTTAATGGCATCAAAAAGGGTGTGTTTGGGTGCATGTGGTGTGTGTGCGTGTGTGTGTGAGGTATCGTGTTGAAATTGAAGAAAATGATATTAAAAATTAATTATATTTGATTGCAATACACAACGGTATACCTATTCGTATATACGTACGTTTGTTGGCTTCATCGTCTTCTGTCGCTGTCACCAATGAAATGAATTTATTTGCAATTTCATATGGCATTTGTGCCATTAAGGAAGGTTACTTGCTGAATTATTATTTTATTATACTATATTTCCCCCATTCACACGAAACGAAGAATCGAAGCAACATCATCAATACAACTGTATGAGCGGTATGAGTCAATGGAATTGATTGATTGACTTGTTGCATTAAAATGCATGACATTTTGCAAATTTCATTTCATTTCATTTTTATTCGGCAGCATATAATATATATATATATATATACTATATTAATGTTCATACCCATCATACGGAGTATGTACGATATATATGGCATTCATATGTATTTGCGTACTGACTACTACGCGTACTACAAATGAAGATCGAACGATAAGGAAGAAGCAAAATCGTAAAAGTAGCAATTTTTACCATTGCCATGTTGTTGTTGTTGTTGTTGTTGATATTGTTGTTTTTATCGCTGTTGTTGTTGTGTATGCGAGAAAATAATTTATTGTTTTCAACTGCGATGAGCCTAAATGTATGCAAACAAATGATGATGATGATGATGAAGCAAACAATGCGAATATCAAACGTCATAAATACGAGTTTTATGAATATAAATTATCATTGCTATTTCACACATACGATACACACGCATGCAGGTTTTTAATACAATTTAAAACAATTCAATATCTGCAAATTTGATATTTTTAAATTCGTTTTAGCCGCTCATTTTTTCACAATTACATTTCGGTGTGTAATTTAAGAGCATTCAGAAGACAGATAATTAGACAAACATGACTAAAATGGCCCAACTATGTACTTAGTACTATTGCCTTTCATGTAGCTAATAATTTGAAATAATTTGTGGAACAAGAAAAAAAACATATCCCAAAATTTCTAATCAACTTGACTTTAAAACTACAAGTAGTGTCTGAGAAAAATTATAAAAAAAAAATAGACAAAAAATTAAACAAAGCAAACATTATCATTTATCAAAACTAAATGCCTGCCAACACATGCTCAAAAAAAAACAAAATATTTAGAAGAAAAAAAAAAACAAAATACAGCAAATTGTTTTCCAAACTTTTTCCAACACGTATGATTGTTTATTTGTACAGGTAAGAAAAACATGTCGGAACAAAATTTTACTTAAACACTCATACACTCATACACATGTACATAGGGTCACATATATAGACAGAGTCGAAATTGTTGCCACAACAACTATGCAGCATTGTTCAATTCAATCAATACTGTCGAAAGTTTTCAACATTTGAGCAATGCTACTTAGAAAAATGCAAAAAAAAAAAAAATACCATAGAATAGAAAATCATTTGCAAACATACATACTTACTATTTATAAAACGTACAACAAAATATGTTTAAGGTTCTTATTTCATAAGTACATATGAGCAGTGAGTTTCTCGTTAAAAATATTTTTTTTGGCAACGACTCGTTGTTTTCGTTGCAAAAGTTTTACTAACCAACCAACCAACCAACCAACCAACCAACCAGCCAACCAACCAAGCAGCCAGTCAGCCAACCAGCCTCTCTGCTCAATTGCATTTATTTGTTTACAACTAAGAGTCATGTGTGTGTGTATGTGTATGTGTGTGTGTATAATACTTACTTACTTACATTGTATTTATACTTATACATACTACAATCGTTTAGCGAAAAGTATTTCAAGTGTTAGTATGAGAGACACATGTGTTTTGCCACGTCAAATCATTGGCGGTAAAAGTTTTTGAAATGTTTTGTCCCATACTCAAAACATCAGTTATCCACTGATGAAGATAACAACAGAAATTGTATTGGTTTAGTACGAATGGTGCGAATTACATTATTATATGATGATTTTCTAGATTCGATTGAACCCAAATTCAAGTTCGAATAAATTATTAAATTTGATGAAATTCTTCAAGTTTACTCCTAAAGCCATTTTTAATAGTAATTTCCAATATATGTAGTACATATAATAATATAATAATTTTGCCCTTTTTCATTATATGAAAATATATAATTTTTCTTTTATATCATTGTGCCATGCAATTACTTATATGAGCATGTCCAATATAATATTCATTGTCAGTGACCATTCAAAGGAGAATTTATAAACGACTCATAAATTTCTCAAACAGAAAAATTGCTATTGGCAAATATTTGAGTTGTAATTAAGGAAAATATTATATGAATAAAATTACAATTACAGGGTGATTTTTTTTTTTCTTCGATCTTTTAGCATACTACAATGTACAGAGATTCAAATCTTGGTTTGGTATGGAGGATGAAATATGGAAGCCGGTAGCAATGGCATATAAATCCAACATTTGTGCGAGAATAGAGAAAATTTTATGTTTTTATGGCAATAATGCATTCTAAAGATGCATAAGTTCTTCCATTTACACAGCAGGAGAAATTCAAAAATCATTCTGCTAGTTTTCCTATGATGCAATAGGTAATATTGTATTAAGCTATTGACTTGAAATTTATATTAGTAAGTAAATTCGTATTTTTTTTTTATCAATAATCCAGTGAGTTCCAAAATGTGAGTAATCGAAGAAGAATAATGAATGCTTACCTCCCATACAAAACGTATGAGTTCGAATATATAAATTTAAGAAAATGATTAGCTATAGAGGTGAAATTTTGCATATAAGAGTGCTTTCACCAACAACCATATGAGTTTGAAAATGAGCGGAATCGGATAAAAATTACGCTTAGCTCCCGTACAAAAGTATGAGTTCGAATATGAGATTTCTGACATTTGGCAAGAAAATGTTAAGCTAACGGTTTGAAATTAAGTATGTGATGCTATTTTTAAGAACAATCGTTTGTGTTCAAATATAGGCATAATCGGATAAAAATTACTCTTACCTCCCATACAAAAGTATGTGTTCGAATATGAGATTTCTGACATTCGACAAGAAAATGTTAAGCTAACGGTCTGAAATTAACCATGTGAGGATATTTATAAAAAAAATCGATTGTGTTCAAATATAGGCATAATCGGATAAAAATTACCCTTACCTCCCATACAAAAGTATGAGTTCGAATGTTTGATTACTGCTTTTGGACAAGGAAATATTTAGCAATCCAGATGAAATTTGATATATAAGATTATTTTTACCAACAAGGATACAAGTTTGAAAATTAGTGTAATCGGATAAAAATTACGCTAAGCTCACATACAAAAGTATGAATTCGAATATGACATTTTTGACCTTCGACAATATAATTTGCTTTCTAACAGTCTGAAATTGAACGCGTGACAATATTTTTAAGAACAATCGATTGTGTTCCAATATAGGTACAATCGGATAAAAATTATGCTTACCTTCCATACAAAAGTATGTGTTCGAATATGAGATTACTGCTTTTGGACAAGGAAATATTTAACAATCCAGATGAAATTGGATATATAAGATTATTTTTATCAACCAGGATATGAGTTCGGAAATGAGTGTAATAGAATAAAAATTACGCTTACCTCCCATACAAAAGTATGAGTTCAAATATAAGATTTCTGACATTCGACAAGATAATGTTAAGCTATCGGCGGAATCAACTTAAAACCACGTTGATGGTTGGCTTTATAATAAGTATATGGTACTAAAGTGTATATAATACCGATGGTAATACCCAAATGATACACCCTGTATTAAAGTGAACGTTTCACAATTAAATAATACACATATGAGCGTATTTATTTGTTGCACATGGTACATGGATTCATGCAGCTTTTAATAGTATACTTATTATTATTATTGTTATTATTAATATTACTTATTGTTGTTGTTGTTGTTGGATTCTCTCTCTCTCTCTCTCTCTCTGTCTCTCTCTCTCTATCTTTGTCATTTTGCACAACTTATTATTAATTTACTGTCATGGCTTTTGTTGTCACTTGCAAAATGAAATTTACAATCATTTTCAATTTATTTCATGCGTTGCAAAATGGTCAGGCAGCAAAAGCATGGCTTATAATATTGTACTATACATATATGGTATATATTGACTATACATATATATACATATATATTTATAGTAGCTAATGGGCTGACTGGCTACCAATTCATTATACTTTATTAAATTTTAAATAATTTTTATCGCTTGTTTATCGCCACACACATTCACACACCCACACACATGCACACATATTAATTCACATGTACATACATACAAATGCATATAGCAGTGATGTCAGGCAAATGCGAATAATATGAGTAGAGAAGATTATTATCCGAGGCAATCGAAACCAATCAACCAAACAACCAACTTTAGCGATGAGCAACAAAAGTCAGATTTAAACTACTGCAGCGGAAAATTAATATTACAAAAATTAAAGCAAAAAAATACAAAAAAAAGTACGAAAAATGCGAAAAAATAAATTAAATGAAAAATAAATACATATAAAAAAAAACAAAACAAAAATACATAAATAAATATGCATATATGATATGTGAATAATAAGTATATAGAAAATTAAAAATGAACATTCAAGAATAATATGAATACTGCAAGCGCATCATCGTAAATCATATATTTATTCTGAGAGATGAATTTTGGCTTGGACTTTTATTTAAACCACACACAGTCTTGTAGAGCAAGCATAATATTTAAAGAGCATGATTTTAATTCAAATAATATTCCCATCATATACACTCTATGCACTGAGATTTAACCCTTTTTCTACCAATCTTTAATTTGCTGCACACTGAAATGAATAATACATTATTTGAATATTTTTCTTTCTATGAATATTACATATTTTTCAGTGGAGTTTACGACCAACAATTGCAATTTTTAATCGATTTAATGAAACAATTTTGATCTCTACTAGATCTAGAACTCAAAGAGTCATGTTTATAATAAGCTCGTACTTGCGTTTGTAGTAATCAAATGGGGACATCACAGATATAGCGAAGTACGGTCGATTTAGCCACGCCTATATATCTGCTGTCTGTTCATATTTTCGCGCAAAAACTGCCGTAGTTATTGAACGCACAAGATTATTTTTCACCAACGAGGAAATGACTTTGTGAATGAGCGAAAACGGATGACATCCACTCCTACCTCCCATACAAATGCATGTCGATGAGTGTGGCGATGAGTGTGTGAATAAAAAAAAAACTAGAATTTCATATTTTACAGAAGAAAATATCAATTTATCGAGATATATTAGAACATGAGTATACAAAGGTATATTGTTGGGTGTACTACGTCTCATACAAAAGTTTCACATAAAGTGTGAAATTTGGGCGCGGACATTTACAATTATCGTCTAATGTTAATCTGACCTTCTAATTTCTCAATTAGCTGAGCACAATAATTACACTGTTGCTGTGAGGAAAAAGTATTTAGTATGAAATGGGTTAATATAATGACTTTATTTTATATTCTCTGCTTTCTCGATGAAAGACTCATTTATTGAGATGGAAAATAAAAATAAAAAATTAAAGCAAACAAAAAATCGAACAAAGACTTTATTCATTTCGTTTGATTTGTCATTTCATTATAAAGAATTGCATAATATAATAAGAGCAAAGAGAGCTTGAGGTTAAGCACAGATGTTGATGATACGCGACTCGAGTCGACGACTGTAATTATGCGAATTTTCTGTAATTAAATATTCTTTGTAATCTGCATTTGACCACTCCCAAATGTCATCCACTCTAGCTGCTCGTCTCCTCTCTCTCTCTCTCTCTCTCTCTCTCTCTTTACTTATTGCTTATTATGCCTACGACTCCAATATTGCTGCTTACAGCTGCCAATATTTAAAATGTGGTAGGCCAAGCAGAATGATAAAAGAAAATATAAAAAAATTTCAAAAAAAAAAAACATAAAACGAACAACAAACAATATTAAAATAAACTGCAATGATTAATGTGTGCAATCGTGCGCGATCGTATCGAATGTGGACACATGTGAAGCAAACGAAGCATTTACCATTGCATAATTATAGGCGTAGCGAACGCGTACACACTTCATTAGGACTTCTGTGATTTTAATTAATTCATTAAATGTGCACAATCAAATTATGTCGTAATTCGCGTAACTCAACCGACCCTCTTGTCGTCCTTCACTTCACTTTGAGATATGTAGAGGCCTGAGCGGGTATGTTAAAGTTTGATTGAAAACTTTTAAAGATATTTGCTTTCAAAACTTGAAATTTTTTCTTTTAATTTTTGTGTTAATCTTGTGTTTTTAATTTCCGGTTTAAGTCAAACAAATTCATTTTGTACTTATGCATAGAACATAGATTCGCTCTCTTTCGCTCACTCTCTCTCTCTCTGTCTTTCTTTCTTAAAGCTGCACTACGCCTTCTCAATGATTTCTTTTCATTTTTGAACATGTTAAAAGTAAAACTCGTACAGAAATTTTCTAAGTAACTTTGCTTTCGCTTATATTTAGCGTAGTAGCGGAAGTTGTCTTAAAGTTGAAGAATGAAACGAACAAAAAAAAAAAGAAAGATCTTTTATTCATACCGGATATTAAGTTTATAAAAAAATGTAAAACGCTCATAGAAGCCATAGAGCCATAGAGCAATAGAGCTTCGGAGGAGCAACAAAAAAAAAAAAAATTGAAAAAAAATTTCTATCATTGTCGAATTCAATATATAAGTGGGTAATACGCATATTGAGTGCACTAAAAAGCTTCCAATTTATATATAATTTTCAATAATTTTATATCCACATACATACATGATGACTTACACATCATATTCATTTTTATTTGAGCTAATAACAAATATTGTACAACTTCCGGCGGAAGTTATTGTTTGTTGACGAACAAGCCATATGGTTATATGCCAAGAGCATCACTGCAAATGAAGTGATCTTAAAATAAGTGAAAAAACTTTCTATTTTGTAAAATATCTATAAATGAATTCTGTATTGAATAACCTCAACATGTGGGCATATCCTTTGACTATATTTCTTAAATAATTTCTCCTTCGGTGTTATCGTCTTAAGAGATTCGTGTATACTACATTTCCTATATATTGCATATATTGCCATATTAGTCAATGAAGTGACATATTTTATGACATCTCTGAAAATTTTAAATCAACATTTGTCAAAAGTTGCAGATTTGTTGGCAACAGTTGAGTGTTCCTTAAAATACGGATGGATGGAATTATTCCAGCTGAGCATCAAGTAACCTGGTTTCACCATGGTTGGAGATCATATTTGAAGACTACATACATTAAATGATCACCCATTCTTCATAGCTAGGCCCATGCAAATATAATATGCATTTCTAATGGAAAACCTCTCAGTGTAGACCCAAGCACCATGGACCTATAGACTTCTAATATTTGTCAAAATACATTGTACATGTCTATTACAAAAGCAAATCTGTTCAGACCGACCTGCACTCTCTGGTATAAACAATAGAAAAGTTGGTGAGCCTCAAGAACTACAAAATGGGTGCCTTTATTGATAACGAAAGTGCGTTCAATAATATTATTCCCGAAACTATCATCAAAGCTTTATCTAACCTAAAAGCTGAACAACTCTATTTGAGACTTGAGAAGCCATATATTGACTCATAGTAGCATTAGCGCGAAGTTGGGGAACTGTAGCATCAATAGATAAGCTCTCATCCTTACTGTGGATGCTTGTAAAAACAGAAGTTGTAGTTAATAAATTTCTGCTATCCTTAAAAACTCAACTCTCCTCGGACGCATTACAGATAATGAATACCTGATGGGAAATGCGAGACTCATGTGCAACTATCCGATCATTCTAGGCAGTACTGAACTGTAAGCGAACAATATACCTATCAGCGCTTAACAGCCACGCATTTAATATGTTGGTAGGAATTATTACGCAGCATTGAATGATAGGAAGAAGACATGCAAGTAGGCTAGGCATCACTGCACCTCCTTACTGCCGGAACTGCGGCATCACTACGGGCCATACTTGGCGTAAGCGATGTGATAGTCGACTCAACCTAACCTAATCACTGCCCGTCTGTCGGCAAACAATTGGCAAATCTTCTAAAAGGGACAAAGCTCCGAAAAAGTGATGTTACGATGATACTGTCATTCGGAACCGGATAATATTGTGTAAGTACGTCCCTGTAATCTGTCGAAATTTATCATGCACAACAGCACTGAAGGGAAGCTCTGTGGTATCACAACGGGTCCTTTTTTGACCTCTACGAGTCATCTCCTAGTAAGCCAAAATAATATTTATTCTTTTTATAGGAAGAATAAAAATATGGGTGCCATAGCTCAGTGGTTAGTGCGTTAGCCTTCTGATCTGTAGGTTGTGGGCTCAATCCCCGGCTGAAGCATAATAAAATATAATATCGAAAAGATTTTTCGAATGGTACCCATCTGTCGGCAAGTAATTGGCAATTTTTCCGGCAGTAACAATTCTCCAAAAAATGTTTCTTAAAAGAGCTCTGTGACAAAGCTAAGTTAAAGTGATGTCACAAGGGTTCTGTCATTCGGAACCGGATAGTATAAGTAGGTCCCTCCTAACACTGTCCAAATTTAACACGCACAACAGTATTGGAAGAGAAGCTCGTTGGTATCACAATGGGCCTTTCTGGCCATAGTGTGTCCTTTCAGAGAGAAAATGAGAAAATTTAAATTGTATAATATTTTTTGATAAAACATTTAATTAATTTTTTTTTTATAAAGTTGAACATTAGACCTGTACAAACAAATTATAAGATTTTCAATATATAATATGTTTTACACTTAATTGATTATAAAACCTCTTCGCAAAAAATATGTTGCATGTTGAAATGGTAAAAATTGAAATAAGTCTTTTGACTTCTATTTCGAAAAACAATTAGTTCGGTTAAATTAAAATATTTAAAAAAAATTAAATTCATAATTCGAACCTTTTTTAAATAGCCTCTAAATATATTTGCAGTGTTTATCGGACTATGTTAGAAAATGTTTTTCAAACTCCTTTTTTTAATCCAATATTAATACCATACACTCGAAAAATATATTAAAGTTATGTATAGAAGGTACCCGATTTACCCGGTTACCCGGTTTTTTTTTTTTTTTAGAGAAATTGTAGAATATTTTTGAAAAATGTTTTTAAATAATGGTTAGAAAATCCTTTTTAAAAATTTAACATTTTCTAAATCACTATTTTTTGTAGCAAAGTACTTTTAAACAATACTTCAGGTTAATCAAATCATATTATGATTAGATCTAATGTATTTACATGCATATATTACATATATGTTTTTTCAATATATTCGCATTTCATCTATATGGAATTCATATTCACGAACAAAAAAATGACACCCTACTGTTGGAATATACTACAAATCTATTTGTTGTTTGTTGATATTGATGCGTTAATGCATTCACTTTAATAACAGTATATATATATGTATATAGTATATGGTACATACTGTCATGTACATAGTACATGAGCAAATAGGTATGTACACATATTCATATATTCTCTGGGTTCATTTTTTTTCCTTTTTTTTATGAAATTTTACATTTAATATGAAAAATCAAAAGATGCCTTTACCTCACTCATCTCATCGATTTACTTGTTGTGTTTGCCTTTGACTCTTTTCTAACCCCATCACGCATCAATGTCATAAGAATGTTATGACCGAAAAGCATCATACTGCAATGCAGTAACATGTGTGTATGTGTGTGATGTGTATAGCAATAGCTGCCGCCCTTCGATACACCTTTAAGTAAACGCCTTTAGTATGCATGATATTATTGTCAATTCCTTTATGTTTGCTTATGCATGATGCTCGAATAATGCATTCATGGTATTTTTTACTTCTTCCTCTTCTTCTTCTTCTTCTTCTTCTTCTTCTTCTTCTATATGTTACTTCAGTAAAAATAAGAAACCTGCTTGTATAGAACCTATACTATGGATTGTTTGACTGGATGCTTGACTGGCTGGCTGGGCGATGGTTGTTTGCTTATCGAGCATAAACAACAGGTATTTGTTTGTTATACTCGTTGACTCGTTCTC
This sequence comes from Megamerina dolium, assembly GCA_963854835.1. Taxonomy (NCBI): domain Eukaryota; kingdom Metazoa; phylum Arthropoda; class Insecta; order Diptera; family Megamerinidae; genus Megamerina; species Megamerina dolium. The sequence continues at coordinate 23,925,546 of OY978528.1, read as the reverse complement.
TATCTCTCTCTCTCTCTCTTACATATTCCTATGCTGTTTTACTGCATTATTACTTTGTTTTTTCCGCTTTTATTATCACAATGAAAAGATGGCATAAAAAGGATTTTTATGCAAATTTTTTCTCATACTACATACATACGTATGTAGTATGAGCTATGACTTTAAAGTTTTGATGATATTATTGCAAAATGTGCTTAAATTCAAATATTCTTATAATTATGCTATACATTTGGGATGATGAACTAGCGAATTATATAAACAATAATAACAAATCAAAAAATGAAAAATAATCATAAATTAATTGAATACAATAACATGAATAATAATAATAATAATAATAATAATAGTAATAATAATAATAATAGCAATAATGAAATATTGCATATAATTAATCAAGCACAAATTGTATTTATTTTATTTATATGCATTCATTTATTTATTCATTCATTCATTTATTTGATTGTACATATGTACATATGTGTGTGTGTGTGTGTGTGCATTGATAAAATGTCACATATTTTAATTAAATTAGTTATTTTTTGTTTTTTTTTTTGCTTTTTTTGGCATTTCAATTTTAATTAATTTTGAAATGTATAAATTAACTTTAAACTCTGTCATTGAGGCCGACGAAGCACTGTACTCTCGTATGTTACATACACGTATATAGTAAATGATAAATTATTAACTCATCAATATGAATGAAATGTAAAATGGAAGCTGCTGTCTGTTTAAAAATGAGAGTTTGATAAAAATTACATACTTGTAGTGGTTATATATGCATGTCCCGATTTATCTTTGCAGTTATTAGCCACCAACTTATTTTGTACCAATATTGCATTAGAGTTGCACTTTTTCAAATATTTATCAAATATACGTCAGGTATATGTGAAATATATGTCATATTAGTTATTGCTATGGCATTTATTTCACATTTTGAAGACATTATTCCTTGCACTTTCAAAAATATATGAAGTAATATGATCCATTTGTTTTTTAGGCAATTATTTCTATGAAACAACAAATTTGAAAGCCTTACGTCGTTAACACTGAAGCTTGGATATCCTACACTGATAAATTTGTATGAGGGGCAGGCGTGCTTTTTATACGATCACTTTCATTCTTTAACTGATCATTTTATCAGCAAGTATAATAGTATATACCAAGTTCCACAGTGATCCTCATATATTTTCTTGAACAAAGTCTGAACAAACATTAATGGAAACCTAGGAGGTAGGGTTAGTCTCTATTTCATGTGATGATTAATTTATATGATGGTACATGACAAATTTTAGCTTGACAGCTTTTTATTTTCGTGCGTATAATGTAAAATTATTCATTCGGAAGCATATTTTTATATGGCAGCTAGGCAATATTTTCATCCGATTTCGACCACACTCCAATGTAAATATTTTTCAGTTATTGTAATTGTATATACAAAGTTTCAGCTTAAAAGCTTTAGATTTTCATGTGCAATATATCAGGTGTAGTAAAAAAAATCCATTATTTTTCCAATAGATGGCTTTAGTAATCTATATCTCGCGTTGCATAAGTGGGATTGGGTTACGCTAGATGGCGTTAGAAAGATAGGATTTCGTACTAAATAAACTTTTCAAGCGTCAGTATTGTTTGAGCACGCATCAAAGATGGACACCAGTAACTAGAAAATACGCCATATTTTACAGTTTTCTTCGGTAAAAGCTAAAGCGCAAGCCAGACGGCTGGAAATGTGAATAGTGTTTATGGTCCTGATACTATAACAGCCAATCACGTGCAATTGTGGTTTCGTCGATTCCGTTCCGGTAATTTTAATGTCAAAGATGCACCACGCTGTTGAAAGCCAATTGTCGAAAATATCGACAAAATAATGGAAATCTTCGAGTCTGACCTATTTCTATTGCCCAGGAGCTAAACATTGCACAAAAAACCGTTTGGAACCATTTAAATAAGGCTGAATACAAAAAGAAGCTCGATGTATGGGTGCCAGAAGAGTTAATGCAAAAAATTCTCACTGACCGAATTTCCATCTACGAATCGCTGCTGAATCGCAACAAAATCGATCCATTTCTAAAGCGGATGGTTACTGGTTATGAAAAGTTGGTCACTTATGACAGCGTCAAGTGAAAATGGTATTGGTCGAACAGCGGTGAGCCGGCGCAAACGGTGGCCAAGCCAGGATTGACGGGAAGGAAGGTTTTGCTATGTGTTTGGTGGAATTGGCAGGGAATCATCTACTATGAGCTGCTCCCCTACTGCCAAACTCTTAATTCGGACCTGTACTGTCAACGATTGGACCGTCTGAAGGAAGCAATCGCCCAGATGCGGTCAGCTTTGGCCAATAGAAGAGGAATTGTGTTCCATCAGGACAACGCCAGGCCACACAGATCGATGACTTGGTTGGGAGGTACTTATGCATCCACCTCATAGTTCGGACCTGGCATCAAGTGATTACTACCTGATCCTGCCTATGGCGAATGATTTTGCTGGTGAAAAATTCACCCAAAGAGAAGCTTGTGAAAATCGACTGTCCCAGTTTTTTGCCAATAGGGACGAGGGCTTCTATGAGAGTGGCATTATGAAATTAGCTTCAAAATGGCAACAAGTTATCGAACAAAACGGTGCATATTTGACCTAAATCGGATCATAATAACTATGCTAAATAAAACCTTCAATTTAATGCAAAAATAATGGATTTCTTTTTACTAGATCTTATATTAATGTTGTCGAAGATAGTGTTGCAAATCACCAGCTCATATTATTTTCCCCATAATTAGATAGCAGAATCCTCATGATTAGGAATCATTTAATAGGAAATTTCGAGCGGTATTAGGCAGACCAAAGAATATTCCTTTGTAATTTAATTCTTGAACAGACTGTTAAGAGTGGCCATGTACCCGGCAAATAGGTAGTGTTCGTGTCGATTTATTTTTCTTATGTGTGCTCTATGATTTGGCATGCATATTTGATATACCTTGAATACTTAGTATATATCAGCAATACTAATTAGATCCAATTAGGTTTTTAAGTGAAGACTTCACAGTATGCAATATAAGACATTGAAAGAGAATTTCTATTCAAACTATTTATTCCATATTAAATCATTGATACTATATATTTAATTTAAAATATAATATATAATAAACAAAATTACCTTTAAGTTGCATAACAAACAATCTGCTCTTATTTGAAACAATTACAAAGGATATTTGCTTACCTGCAAGAAGAAAAAAAAGAAAAATATTAAATTTATTAAAATCAAATGTGGTTTATTATATAATATATATCTATTTCTATTTTATATTCATAAGTACGAAATGAAACAATAGCAAATTTTATTTTATTTTTGCATTTACTAAAAATATATTTAAAAATATATAAATCTCCCAGGGGCTAAATAATATTCTGTAAGAACATTTAAATTATTCATTTCCCATATAGAATTTTAGGCATTTAACGTGCACTATTTAAACGGTCTTTCTTTTTTTTGGTATTCTGAATTTAATTCAATTGTAACATAAAGCGATGAGATCATGTGTAGAAATACAGTGGCTCCCAGCTTATTTCGTACAGTGACAGTTTAAAAATTGCTGCAGTCGTAATTCCTAATATAGCAAAAATTTGAACAAAATATAAATGCCATTTTTGAAAGGAAGGTTTGTTTTTTATTTTCCAAAATTTACTTTTTCAAAATTTTAGTGTTTGACACTATAAAAAAATAAAATAAGAAAAAAATAGGAAAATTCATGTCACAGCTTATTTCGTACAGTCTCTTTAAGTTCAAACTAAAAACAAAGTAAGTTGATTTTAATATTTAGTATGACATCCCTTAGCGTTAATGACAGCCTGGAGTCTACTTGGCATTGAATCCACCAATTTTTGAGTGATGTCTGGTGTGATTTTTTTCCATTCCTCCATCAGTACCTTCTTTAGGTCTTGCTTATTAGAAATCTTGTGTGTTCTTATTTTATTGTCCAAAATAGACTAAAGATTTTCAATCACATTCATGTCAGGTGACTGTGGTGGTGGAGACATCAAGTGTGAGCAGTTCAAATAAGCCAAGATTGCACAATCCCAGATTTATGTTTTGGGTCATTATCTTGGTAATACCGAAATTCTTCCCGCAAACCCAGTTTGTCTGCACTTTGAAGTAAATTGTTTTTCAGAATCTCGAGGTACTTCATTTTGTCCATTGTTTCCTCAATAAAAACCAATTCACCTACTCCGGCTGCTGACATACAGGCCCAAACCATCACGCTACCGCCACCATGCTTCACTGTGGGCTTAAGGTTCTCCTTGTTTAGCTCGGTATTAGCTTTACGCCAAACATATGACATTCCGTCCGAGCCAAAAATATTAAACTTAGACTCATCCGCGAAAATAACGGTATTCCAGAACGCAGGAGTATTAATAATATGCTCTTTGGCGAAGTCAAGTCGGCGTTGTATATTCATTTTCGAAATGAATGGTTTCTTTCGGGCTACTCAACCGTTCAAGTCATGATTGCGCAGCACACGTCGGACAGTTTCAGCACTGGATGATTTTCCTATTTCACGCTGAACCTCTGCAGCCAACTTCGGAGCGGATAACTTTGGATTTTTCTTAATTTTTCGTACAATATAACGCTCGTCTGATGCGTTGAAAATCTTATTAGGTGCTTCTCTGCCCTTGTTCTCCAACCGATTTTCGCGAACGAAGCGTTGAATGATGTATTGGACAGTTGAGGCACTTAAATTTGTCATTTCAGCAATTTTTTGCACACTCTGACCTTTCCTAAAATGGTTAATTACCAGTTTACGCTGTTCCATCGTTGTACGATGACCCATAAAGCTAAATGTTTAATTTACAGCACTTTAACTATTTAAAATAATAATAATAAAAATTGTTATAATAGTTAAAAAGGTCCAAAAACTCATACAATTCAAAAAAACTTTGTAACTGCGCGGCAGAATGAAACTTACCTACATTGAAGTTTGTGTACGAAATAAGATGTGAGCTGAAAATCAGCTGATCAATAGTTTTTCTCTCTTGCATGACAAAAAGAACAATTTTTGGGGTTCCCCGTTTTCTTATTAGGTTTACTAAACACATACACAGACATCTACATTCAAAACTTATCGATAAGTTTTTTAGTTTCGATGTTACAGCCATGTACATAAAAATATATACACTGTACGAAATAAGCTGTGAGCCACTGTATATTGCAAAAAATCTTGTTGAAAAAATTAAAAAGGCTCATTTATGCCAAACAGGAAATTGTATAGCAAATCTAAAGCTTATTATATCATACTTGCATTTGTCTATGCACATATCGAATGCATAATAAATTGTAAACCACAAAAATTGTATGCCAAAAAGTAGCATAAAGAATGGAAACGGTGGCCAAGCCAGGATTGACGGTCAGGAAGGTTTTGCTATGTGTTTGGTGGGATTGGCAGGAAATCATCTACTATGAGCTGCTCCCCTACTGCCAAACTCTTAATTCAGACCTGTACTGTCAACAATTGGACCGTCTGAAGGCCAGCCAGAGGAATTATGTTCCATCAGGACAACGCCAGGCCACACAGATCGATGACTCGCCAGAAGCTCCGGGAACTTGGTTGGGAGGTACTTATGTATCCACCTCATAGTCCGGACCTGCCATCAAGTGATTACTACCTGTTCCTGCCTATGGCGAATGATTTTGCTGGTGAAAAATTCACCCCAAGAGAAGCTTGTGAAAATCGAAATCGTTTTTTGCCAATAGGGACGAGGGCTTCTATGAAAGTGGTATTATGAAATTACCTTCAAATTGGCAACAAGTTATCAAACAAAACGATGCATATTTGACTTAAATCGGATCATTCTAACTATGCTAAATAAAACCTTCAATTTAATGTAAAAATAATGGATTTCTTTTTACTATATATGATATATGTAATCATACTTAAGAAAATATATTTTTGTATGGGAGATAGTCATGATTTTTATCGGATACCACCCACTCTCTAACCTAAATATGCATGAGTAAATATAAGCGTATATATCAAGTTTTAGCTTAAAATCTATAGATTTTCGTTCGCTAAATATCGAAAGCCATATACGGATATAAACTTTGTATGAAAGATATGCGTTATTTTAATCCGTTTCTATCAATGCTTAAGCTGCTTCATTTATAAATGTAAATTCAATATTATGCACAAAATTTCAGCTCCATAGCTTTATATTTTCGTGCACAAAGTGGCAATACATACATACGAATGCATATTATTGTATGGGAGGTAGGTGTGGTTTTCATCCAATATCGCCCATTTACAATTTAATTTGTTCATTAGCAAAAATAGGCTAACGTACAAAGTTTCAGCTCAATCGCTCTATAACTATGACAATTATTGTACCTACATGAAGACTAACTAACACAGTGTCATGGCTAAATCGACTCAGATTATGATTCTGATCAATAATATATATAATTGTTAATATATTACTTTTTCTAGCCTTAATTCTCTGAAAAATACATAAAAAGTATTGCAGTTTTTACTGCAAAAACTCATACTGAAATGTAAACCGAAAAAAGGGCCGTAAACATTCAGCGTTCGAAATATTACTTAACTTCGATATGGTTTTGAACAACAGAGTTGAATGAATGAATGAATGAATGAATGAATGTTTTCCAGAACATGCAAGAATTTTTTAATCAATTAGAATATTAGTTTGGAGTGATAAAATTACTTCAAAACTAATTTACTATTGGACCATTACCTCAGTGGCATACGAATGATCAATTGTCACGAATAGCACCAGTTCCTATTCATAGTCAATGAAAATTGTCCACGAAAATAAACGAGGTAGCCCACGTTTGTGTCGCTCATTGTGCTTTGTTCCATTCCATTTGTGCATTCTAACCAACCAAGCGACCAACAACACTCTGTCTAAATTATAAAATTAGACGTTGCATACAAACAAAGTTGTAAAACTACCAGTCAACAATGTCCTTTATTTTAAGTTACACACGTTGGACTATAAATATGTATGGTATGGTGGTTAGTATGCGAACGTATGTATCAATCAAAAGAAATAAGAAAAATGAGTTTATTCACACAATGTGACTTGAAACAAGTGTAATACTCAAATTGTTGTTAGTCGCAGTAACTCCAACAACACCAACAACAACAAGTGAGAACGTAAATTGCTACGATGCATCAAACAAATGAAAACTGAACTAAACTAAACTTAACTCAAGTATGGTAAAGTAAAGTAAAGTAAACGCAAACAAATAGAAAATGGAATAAGAAAAGTACACGAGAAAAAAAACAACAGCGACAACAACAACAACGCAAGCCACGCAAGATGAAAAAACGAATGTTCGCAAATAAAAAAGTTACCAACTGAAGTACAAATTTTCACCTGATTGACTAAGATGAAGTATCTAAAATGAATGGGTGTGTATGTGTGTGTGAGTGTATAAAATTTATATCACAAGCTAATAGGAAATCTCTTCAATATATAGTACAGCAGTAGTTATATATATATATATATATATATATTATTTGTAACCATACTAGAGTGTGTATGTGTGTGTGTGTGTGGTAAAACAGTAAAAGTTGATGAAAAGAAAAAAAAAAGGTTTACATATCGCAACTTGAAGAAAATGACAAAACTATCAGCACATAATCGTATAGGTATGGGTATATATGAAGCAGGTACTTACAATGCTAAAAACTCAAAATATAACTTTTCGAGAAAATTGATAGAGTGAATATATATATTGCTGCACTAGGAAAATTAGAGTAGTAAGGTAGCAACAATAATATAATTTTGTAGCGACACAAAACGTCAAATAATATGCTGAAGTCGTGGAATTGGACGATCTTTGGTTTCATCAAAACAGCGCCTCATGTCACACAACCCATGGCAAAATCGATTTTTGAGCGCCAAGTCCGTGAATCGTGTTATCAGCCGTCTCGGCAATGTCAATTGGCCCTCCCAGAGTTGTGAGACTTTCTTTATGTTTGTGGGGTGCCGTGAAGAACCGATATTATGCGAGCAATCTACTAACGATTCAGGCCCTTAGGGTTATCAGCCGTCTCAGCGATGTCAATTGGTTCCCTCAGGGCTGTGAGACTTTTTTTGTGGGGTGCCGTGAAGAACCTTTGTTATGCGATTCAATTCAATTATCGATTCAAGCCCTTAAGGCAAATTCGTGATATAAAGTTGGAAACCGTCGCCAAGATACTGGGGAAGCCAGCCGGAGGCAGCCATATGAATGAATACAAGTTCCATAAATAATGGGAATTTTTGCCCTTTCGAATAAAACAATAATATAACGAAAAGAAATTTATTTTTGTTCATTGTTTTGAATTTTCAAAAAGTAACTTATATTGTATATGGACCACGCTTTATGTCTTCTATCAAAATGTTCATCCGTTTGGTGGAATGAGTGACATCATACATTTTTAGGGAGTCTATTATCTATGTATCCGGCTTCTGATTATTTAGTTGCTTTCATCCTAGTGCATCATTGTACATTTGATTAATGCTCAGTCGGCTTGATTGACAACAATTGCAACTAAAGCTACTACCACTGGCGACAATAAGAGCTAAGTTTTGGTATTATTAGCGTAAAACTAAGTTCCTCGTTTGAGAAATAGAACAAGCTAAGTGCTAAACTTGACTAAATTGCTAAAGTAAGCAAACAACAAAATCACTACATGCATGTGTGTGGGAGTGATTGCATAAGTGTGCCATACTAGTATATTCTACAATATATAAATAAAAAATAATTGTGATTAAATGGTAAATTTTAATTTAATAAAATTTTGCATACTATTTCTATTGTTTAATTTTCTCTCCCAAATAATGAGTATGGCACATGAACATATTAATTTGCTTATTTATGAAATCAATTAAATAAAATTTGCATTGATGCTGTCATTGATGTGATGTTGGTTTCACAAACATACCATATTATAGGTATACCATACATGTACAGTATACATAGGCAATATCAAAGTATGTGTGAGGTATTTAAGTGTAATTATTTTTTCAATTTCATATTATTACAACATTATTATTTTTTTTTTCACTTAAATATTTTTTTAGTGTTTTTTTTTTTTTGTTTTTTTCATAATTTCTACATGTTGTCATGTCATTAACATTAAACGCAATGACAAACAACAATTTTTGCGAATTAAATTTTGTTTGTGTATGTACATTTTATTAATGAGCGTTTCATATGTAACCATATACTATGTAAATATATGATCAATGCAAACATGCTCCTACAAAAACTTGCAAATTTTGAGAAATTCTCTTTAAATGATTGTCAGAGCAAAAAAAAAAAAAATTAACACATTTAAATTGAAACATAACAATATTGTATAAGCACCCTTTGTCATATGGATTATGACCGAAAGCACTTGCATTTTTTTTTGTGCAATTTAATTAATTGCGTCACGTTTCACCTAGGTTATGAAACTTAATAATTTTAATAAAATAATAAAAAAATTTCAATTTTTATATTGCATATGTATGTGTTACTATGAATATTGATATATATATATATATATATGTATATATATATATATATATATATATATATATACACATATATATATATATATATATATATATATATATATATATATATACACATATATATATATATATATATATATATATATATATATATATATATATAAATGTGGTTATATAAACAGTGCATGTCAAAAAAAAAAATTATGACACGTGCTGCAATGTGCTGAGGGAAACGTTTGGTGAACAAATTATTTAGCGCAACTAACTAATCTCTCTTTGCACAACTCAGATACAGTATTCTGATGCAATTGGATTACATTTTGCGAAATCACTTCGTCTAAGAGAGGACAAAATTAGACCAAGAAGGCCCGTTGTGACACCACGCGGACTTATATACATTGATCTCTGGCTAAGCCATCTGGATTTATTTATATATTTCAGATGATTGCCTGTACAATCTCTGAAAGCACGGTTAGGTGTTTAAAGTGGTAATTAGTTAGAAATACTTCTCCTATGCTGCACAGCGCAGGGCAATTGCATAGCAGATGCGTGACGGTTTCGAGCTCTTCTTCATCCGTGCAGCTTCTACAGTACTCATGCGTGAGGTGGGGCAAACAGAGGCAGTGACCCATAACCACTTCTACAATGTTTGATGTGTCTTTCTACCTAAGATCAATAAGGTTTTGAGTGCGTTTCTTACTGATTTGGGGCCACAGCAATTTATCAATCCTACAGATGAGAGATTCAGAGAAGGTGTTTTCTTCTGGTTTAAGTTTACACGCGGCAATTCGGATTTTTAATCATCTATTTTCTACACTTGGCACTGATTTTGTGCTCTGTCACGCGAGCTCAATCGCTCTGTAGTTTTCCTTCACACCGCTGGTCCAAGTGTGTATATTGTATAGCTCTACCCTTTCGTTAAGAGATTTGTGGCAAGAGAAACGAGTCCAGGGCTGTCATGGTGGCTTAGCCCTCAGTCAGAATGCAAATGTCTCTGGTGGAGATATTTTTCTGCTTGATCCAAGCTAACACTGTGTTAATGGCTTTGACTTTTGTCAAAAACTGTAGTGTCAACACACTACAGTGATCAGGCAGACTAAACTTAATGTCCAGATTGAAAAATTTCCAATAAACACCTCCGTCTACATTCCCATCCAGCGTGGTCTGTAAAAAAGTGGCTATAATTCGGCAGTTGGGGTAAAATGTAGGATCACTTTACGTAGATGTTGTCTTGAGTGCCCCTGTAATGAGAATGCTTGCCGCTCTTTATATCTTTTCGAGCGGTTTAAAGTGTGAAGGTGTAGACAGTGCAGTCCACAAAGATAATACACCGTAAAGGAGTATCAGTCCTATGACTGCCTTGAATAATGATCTGTTGCACGTTGATTTAGGCTTCAGTCTCCATCTTTTGTCTATAATCCTTTTAAAATTCTTAAGTTATGCCTATAATTTGGAAGTCAAAATTTTTAGTTTTCAGATATAAAATCAACAAAATTTTGATATCATTCGATAGAAAAGTAACTAAAAACCATCTGAAAAACGGAAAAGACAAATGCCATATGGTTGGATCGCACTTTATTTGAAAAGAAAAACGTACATTTTGTAACCTCGGCTCTCTAAGGGGCAGATATAGGAGAAAAACATATTCAGAAAAATCGCTGAGGTGAAGCGGGTCGATTCCTTGATAACTGTGATAATATTGAGCGACTTTCAGATGCTTTAAGTAGTACTTTGTAAGAAAAACTTCCTCAGGAGTAAGTATAACGAATAAGTATGTTTAAAAAAATTTTGTTTCTTGGTAATCACTTTCTAATTTGAGGGGTTTTATTAAACAAACAATCAAGTTCTTACATGGAAGACTGAATAGTCTTTTAAGCACCTCTTAAAATAATAATAATGATTAAATAGTTAAACATTAGCTAATTAATACAATACTAACAAGAGCAATAATAACAATAACAAATCCAGTCAATTATTTTCAGGTATTTTTAAGTTCATTTTTTAAGTAAGACTCTCTATCCAGAGATAGAGTAAGTATGTTCAGAGAAACAGTTGACGATAAAAAATTGATGGGGAGTTTCTGCATATTTTATGAATCTTTCAATTTTCATAATTTTTTTGAGATTATAAACGAAATGTTACTTAACCGGGTCAAGTTTACTTTGAACTCACTGTGAGCGAAACGTAAAGAAATATATTTCTCACCTGTTCAATTTTACTTTTCATTTTTTTTTTGTTTGTTTTTTGTTTTTGTTTTTGTTTTTGTTTTTGTTTTTGTTTTTGTTTTTGTTTTTGTTTTTGTTTTTGTTTTTGTTTTTGTTTTTGTTTTTGTTTTTGTTTTTGTTTTTGTTTTTGTTTTTGTTTTTGTTTTTGTTTTTGTTTTTGTTTTTGTTTTTGTTTTTGTTTTTGTTTTTGTTTTTGTTTTTGTTTTTGTTTTTGTTTTTGTTTTTGTTTTTGTTTTTGTTTTTGTTTTTGTTTTTGTTTTTGTTTTTGTTTTTGTTTTTGTTTTTGTTTTTGTTTTTGTTTTTGTTTTTGTTTTTGTTTTTGTTTTTGTTTTTGTTTTTGTTTTTGTTTTTGTTTTTGTTTTTGTTTTTGTTTTTGTTTTTGTTTTTGTTTTTGTTTTTGTTTTTGTTTTTGTTTTTGTTTTTGTTTTTGTTTTTGTTTTTGTTTTTGTTTTTGTTTTTGTTTTTGTTTTTGTTTATTATTTTTTGTGTTTGGTGCCTGTGTTATTTATAGAAGCCATAATATTGCAAGTAATTAATCCGTTGACTTTCCTCAGCACATAAGCTTATTAAAAATGTTTTCTCACAACGTTTTTCATGATATATAACATAGTTCTGGTGGCTTAAGTGAATGAAATTGGAAAATGAAATCATCATCGTAAGTTTGCATGAGTCAAAATCACTCATGAGCCATAAATACGGGAAACGTTGCTGGCACAAATATTTCGATGCCATTATTTCATTCGACGCAGTCTTTACATTAATACTTGTAAAACAATAATTTTATTTCTACAAAAAAAAAACAAAAAACAATATTAATTGTTGTAATATTGTTTTAAATAAATTTCAAATGATGTTGAAATTGATACAAAAAAAAAAAAACCAAACGAACCTCAAGTCGTTAGTTCACACAGAAATTGCTCATACCACTGCTCTATGATCGATAGAAAATCAAATTGTCACCGTATTAAATTGTATGTCGAAATGAAATACTTACTGTTATTTTTATCTATGTTATTATATACAATAACAATAACAAATAATAATAACAACAACAACAACAACAACAACAACATGAAGGATGAAATTTCAAAAAATCGACCGACCACGTAGAAATTTTTCATATGACAAAACATAAAAGATGACAGCGATGAAAAGAAAATAGTAGAGGCAAACAGCAACAACAACAAAAAACAATGCATTGCAATGACAAAAAAAAAATTAAAATGTTGAATAGAAAAATGAAAAGTAAAATCAACGCAAAGCATGAGTGACTTTTGGTGATTGAAAATTTATGTAAAATTGCGATGAAAGGATAACAAAGCAAAAAAAAAACGAATGGGGAAAATTTTAAATCCATATAGATTGAGAACAACTCAACTGATGATGCACAAAGTGTGAAATGTGGTAAAAAAAATATTGTGTGTGTGTGTGTGTGTATGTGTGTGTGTAACATCAGTAAGAAAAAGAACAAGACGAAGAAGCTATAAAAGTGTTGGAGTTAATGGATTGAACAATGTTAATGTTATCTGCTCACTAAAATGAGGAAAAAGAAGAAGACGAAAAAGACTAAATAATAATCATAAAGAAGCAAGCAAAAGTAAAAAAAAAAAATAATCTCCTTACAGTCGGCTGGGGCCGACCAAACTATACCCTGCATATGTAGATTTATATATAAAAAGTTTACTCGAATATCCAACTTTTCTTTTATTTCCACTTTTCGAGAAACAATTTTTGCATATACTACTAATTTACATCCGAAATATGGTTGACTTTGACGAAGTAAAAGGATTTTAAGATAATTCCGAGGCTTAGTATGGGAGCTATATAAAAAGTGGGCGTGGCTTACCACTTTCTAGTAAATCCAATTAATTTTTCAATGATAATCCACACCTTAAATTTGGTGTCCTACGTTGAATAGTTTCTAAGTTATGGTGGTTAACATTTTTGTTTAATTTCCTCAACTTTGTATGGGAGCCCCAATAAGAAGTGGGCGTGGTACGCTGATTTTTCGCCAGATTATTTCCGACTACCATATTAATTTAAGTGTCAATTATGGTTATTGTAGACATAAGATTGCCTAAGTTACAGCTGTTTCAATTTAAAATTTGTATGGAGGCTACGATAAACACTGGGCGTGGTGCGCCCATTTTCTGTGAGCCTAGTTGCTCGTACAATACTAATCCATACCCTAAGTCTCGTTGTCCTAGGCTAAATGGTTTGTAAGCTATGGAGCTTAAAATTTTAGTTTAATTCACTCGACTTTGTATGGGAGACCCATGAAGGAGTGGGCGTGGCACACTGATTTTCTGCCAGATTATTACCGACTACGATATTAATTTAAGTGTCAATTATGGTTATTCTAGACAGAAGATTGCCGAAGTTACAGCTGTTTCAATTTAAAATTTGTATGGGGGCTACGATAAACAGTGGGCGTGGTGCGCCCATTTTCTGTGAGCCTAGTTGCTCGTACAATACTAATCCACACTTTAAATCTCGTTATTCTACGCTGAATAGTTTGCAAGTTATAACCGGTAACATTTTTTTTAATTTCCGCAACTTTGTATGGGATTTTCTTTGGCAGAAAATCAATGTGGCACATTGATTTTCTGCCAAATTTTTCCAGACTACGATATTAATCTAAGTGTCAATTATGGTTATTCTGGACAAAAGATTGTAGAAGTTACAGCTGTTTCAATTTAAAAGAAGTACAGACACTTTGTATGAGAGCTACGCTAAAGAGTAGGCGTGGCTCAACCACTTTTGGCGAGGTTATATAGTAGTACAATATAAGTCTATGTGCCAAATATTGTTATCCCAAGTGGTATATTATGTGAGTTATAGCAAGTTAAAAATTTTGAAAATTTCGAGGTTAGTCGCTTTGAATGCTTGGTGTGGGCGTGGTTATTGACCGATCATGCCCAATATCAATCCCCTCCGTACCCTTGGATCATAGATTACTTATGCAAAATTTCATCGAAATAGCTCAATATTTACTCAAGTTATCGTGCGAACCAGCCAGGTGACAGACAGACGGACGGACGGACGGACGGACGGACGGACGGACATCGTTAAATCGAAAATTTAATCGACGCTGATCACGAATATATATCCATGTCTATATCTCCGGAGATTCCTTCAAGTGGACACAAACATCTGACCGAAATGAATATACCATGCATATTGCATTATGCAGGGTATAAAAATAGAAGATCAAAAGGATAAAATTTTTGCAACACCAACAAAGTAGAAATACTAACAAACTAACCAAACAGCCCGCCAACCAACGAACCAACCAAATGAGAAAAGAGAAATGAAATCTCGTTCAAGTATGAAAAACATGACATACAAACAGCAAAATTGTGATGATCCAAACACGACACGTTGACAATGTGGTGATAACATTGTGAAAACAGTGCGGCATAATGTAATTTCATCGTATTTTTCATACATTTTTTCGACTTTGTTGAAGAAATTTTTTTTTATTTTAAGGAAATTTTTTTATTTTTTAAAATTTATTGCTTTATAAGATGATGAAAACAAAGGAAAATACGAACAATTAAGAAATTAAATAAAAATTAGTATATTTTTTTTTTTTTTTTTGTGAAATTCTGCAAGCTCTGTATTGGTCTGCCTGCTGCTGCTATTGCTACGGCTGCTGCTGCTGCTGAGTAAAATGCAATTAAGTAAATTTCTGTTGTCATAAATTTAATTATGCTCACATGTTTCACTTTATTACATGACATTTACTTAATTTCTTTTAATGTCCGTCATTGCCACATGTACACACACAGTCACACATACATGTATTCAACAAACTGAAACATGCAACCTTTTACATGTTGTTGCTATTTTAATTTTTATTATTATTTATTTATATTTTATTTAAATTTTTTTTTTTTTTTTTGTTTTAAATTTTACCATCAACATTCACATTGCTAGAGGTTGTAAATATGAATGTAATTGTTTATATTTGCAAGCATGCTGTTTGTGAAAACTGCTCTCCACTATCGTTCACACAAACTCGCTCTACGTATATATTTATTTTATTTTATTTTATTTTATTTTTTTAATAAATAAGCATAAGGTAGTGTATCCAAATACATTCATATACACGCAGAAATAATTTTTTTTTAATTTCATTGTTAAAATTGCTACGAATCAACATTAATTGAGTGTAAATTTCTCATAAAATTACAACATGCAACAGCAATCAGCTAGTTCAGTGGCTCAATAGCATACAGAAGCTGCAGAAAAACCAAAAAAAAAAAAACAAAACAAAAAAATAGTGAAGCAAGTACAAGAAATAAAAATAAAAATAAAAACAACAAAAATACAACAGCGACAATAGCAATAATAATAACAATATATGCAGTATCAATAAGTATAACTTGTAAATAAGTAGTGACAATAATGATAGCAATGGAATGACATGTCATTAACTTATGATTGTAATTGTAAAGGGGAGGCGTTGTCATTTTCCATTTTTTTTTTTTGCAAATAATTGCTCATTTATTTTCAAAGATTGGTACATACTATTTCATAGATAGTATTAATGTGTATGCTTTAAAATTAGACGGTCCTCTAAATTACCTATAGCATATCCATGTTCGTATTTTCGACATTTGTTATTTTTTTTCACGAGCACTGGCCATCCACAGTGTTTGCTATACAAAATAAATGAACATTTTTACCATTTTTAATTTAATTCATGAATTTCTGAGCCAGAATTCGTCCTTGTTTATCCAATTCAGTGGTTTTATCTTTCACACATCCTTTCACTAAATAGTGAATAATGAAATGAAATTTTACTGTGCCTTTAGTTTGAAGGAATCATCAATATGGGGAACGACACTATAAAATAAATGAACATTTTTACCATTTTTAATTTAATTCATGTATTTATGAGAATTCGAATTTTCTGAACACTGAGACGTTCTCACTCATTCTACAACGAACTTTTAACCAAGAGCTGTTGCAGCATCAACTATGTTTTATTATAATTTTCGAATCTCTGTGCAAAAATCGATTTCCTGTTTCTGGACATTGAGTGCTAGATTTAAATACTGGTGTCTCAAATAGCTAAAGAAAGCATCTTTTGTGCGCTAGGTCTGAAATTCAAAAAAAAAAAAGTTTGATATATTGTATTGAGCACCAATAATATAATACTAACTATTCAATAATCATTCAATATAATGGCAAGTACATCTTGAAATTATCTGAGATTATGAAGACTGCACTTTGAGAAGTCCAAAATCCATACAAAGCACGAACTTTTTGTCAAAGACTAGTTTGTGGAAATTATGTACTTAATCCAAAGTTGGTTCACTGGCTCTATGGAGCCTGCATTGGTCAGAACATTCGTGACATAAGCAGCTCTCGTGTGCTGCTTGAAAATTTTCATTGGCTCTCGTTCCCAGGTTCAATGTGTACTTGATCCACAGCAGCAATATAAGCCTAACCTAACTCCACTTCATATCTTCATTAGGAAGGTTGTGGCAATTTGTCACCAGGATACCACACAAAGTTCCACACACATCCTTTCACTAAATAGTGAATAATGAAATGAAATTTTACTGTGCCTTTAGTTTGAAGGAATCATCAATATGGGGAACGACACTATAAAATAAATGAACATTTTTACCATTTTTAATTTAATTCATGTATTTATGAGAATTCGAATTTTCTGAACACTTAGACGTTCTCACTCATTCTACAACGAACTTTTAACCAAGAGCTGTTGCAGCATCAACTATGTTTTATTATAATTTTCGAATCTCTGTGCAAAAATCGATTTCCTGTTTCTGGACATTGAGTGCTAGATTTAAATACTGGTGTCTCAAATAGCTAAAGAAAGCATCTTTTGTGCGCTAGGTCTGAAATTCAAAAAAAAAAAAGTTTGATATATTGTATTGAGCACCAATAATATAATACTAACTATTCAATAATCATTCAATATAATGGCAAGTACATCTTGAAATTATCTGAGATTATGAAGACTGCACTTTGAGAAGTCCAAAATCCATACAAAGCACGAACTTTTTGTCAAAGACTAGTTTGTGGAAATTATGTACTTAATCCAAAGTTGGTTCACTGGCTCTATGGAGCCTGCATTGGTCAGAACATTCGTGACATAAGCAGCTCTCGTGTGCTGCTTGAAAATTTTCATTGGCTCTCGTTCCCAGGTTCAATGTGTACTTGATCCACAGCAGCAATATAAGCCTAACCTAACTCCACTTCATATCTTCATTAGGAAGGTTGTGGCAATTTGTCACCAGGATACCACACAAAGTTCCACACAGTAATAAATCAAATATATTTTTCGAACAAAATAAGAATTAAAAGATCGGCTAACTCTCACAAATACCAACCATCTACCCGCTTACTCGTTGAAAACTTTGTATATGTGAAGAGGCAGATTGATGATTTTTGTGACCACTGCTCGGTATTAGTTCGCACTGAAAGGAATAGTGTAACTCAGTCCATCTAACATTAAAAAGCTTTAGCAAAGGTTGTCTTAGCTTGGATTTTACAACCTTCTCAGAACGGTTACTGAACTCAAAATCTAAATAGCATAGGTTAGATTGTGTGGCTGCCCTTTCTCTGAGAGGGACACAATTAGGCCAGAAAGGCCCATTGTGATACCATCGAGCTTCTCTGTTGAGCGTGTTAAATTTGGGCAGCATTAGAAGGGACCTACTTATATTAGCCGGTTCTGAATGGCAGAACCATTGTGATATCAATTTAATTTAGCTTTGTCAATGAGCACTTTCAAGAAGGATTTTTGACAAATTGTTACTGGCGGAAATATTGCCAATTGCTTGCCGACAGCTAGGTACTGTTCGAAAGAAAAATCTTTTCGATATAAAATTTTTTGTTATGCTTCAGCCGAGGATTCAACTCACGACCTACATATCAGAAGGCTAACGCACTAACCACTGCGCTACGGCATCCACTATTGTACGGGTTGCCTTTTATATTTTTTTAAAAGGTTTGAAAATGCATTTGGTTATCATCAAAAATGATTCTATTATTTTAAGAAGTGCGCTCAAACCAATTGTTGAAGCACTTTTGCTACTCCGACTGAGACACCTCCAAAATATGGTTTTTGTTGAGTTTGGCTCGTCTTGGAGAACGCACACGGTCGATTGCTGTTTTGTTTCGGGCTCATATGCATACGTCCATGATAAGTCACTTATCACGATCTTACAAACGTCTTTTGAAGCATCGCGATCGAATTTCTTCATCATTTCTTTGCACTAATCGACGCGAGCCTTTTTTTGAGCGATTGTAAAATTATGTGGGATCCAACGTGAACAGCTGACAGCTAAGTGTTCATGCAATATCAAATGCACAACGGTGAAACTAATGTCCAAGGATGCCTTTATCTAACGGTAATACGATATTTCATTATCATTATCAGCATCGATGATTTCTGGCACAATGACCGCTTTTGGACGACGACCTTCACAAAATTCTTCCTGGAACGAACTGCGATCACACTTGAATTCGTTAAATTGTGTGAAGGGTTAGTGCTTCATCGCCAAATACCGCATGAAGACGATCGTAGCATAAATCGTAAAAAATCATAGTTCGATATTTTCACGAATTAAATCCATTTTTTGACTGATATGAATTTTTAAAATCACTGTAAACAACACAAATAGCGTTTCTACATCAAAACGTTCTGAGTACGTTTATGCTAAAAAATATCAAACTTTCCAATGGAGATATCAAATTTGACGAAAACGTACTAGATCATACTTTAAAAAAAAATATAAAAGGCAACCCGTACACTACAAAGATTTACATGAAAAATCATCACCTCACTGTAACAATTGGTTTTAAAGCAGATTCAATGGTTAAGTGAGGAAAAAACGAACTTGCGAACGTTGAATTTGTTAATATAAAATGAAGGATAATTGTAAAAAGGATTTCAGAAAGCAACATATATAGGTAAATTAATGTGAATCAATGCTTTTATGATTTTTTTCTTATTTAACAATATCCGGTAGGGTATTTTGCAGAAAAAAAAAGTCTATAGAAAGAAGCAAAAATTTAAATTATTTAAGTAGTCTTAAAAAAAAATGTACAATATACAAAATGCTTTGGTATGGTTTTCTCAAGGACATCCTAATCGAATTGTCAGTAGTAAGTGCTTTAAAAAACTATTTACCAAAGTAAGGTACACAGTGTGTATGTGTGTGTATGTGTGTTATAGTACGCAGTGCTATGTATTGTAGTAAGGAATACAAAAAAAGAAACAAATTGAATTTCCTTTTCAATAATTTTACATACCAATGTGTATGAATGAATGTACTGAAATATATTTGGGTGTAAGTGTTTATATTAAGCCCGCTCAACTGTTTAGTATATGATTTTCTATGTTCTGGATGATAAAAATTGATGAGCAAAACTTTTTTTGATCGCATGCATAGCTCGCTGGAAGAAATTGTGGGAGTCCTTCGCACTAGAGTATATGAGTTCCATGAACTTCATATGAACTTTAACTTATTTAAATGCTTTTTGCCTTGCAAATTATACAGCCATAAAAAAAAATCATATTCTGATAATTGCATGCATTTTTGTATGGCAAGTACAAATCAAAGCGACCACTCGAGTCAACCAAGCAAACGTTGAGCAACAGTTGGCAACATACTGACTTGAATCAATACGCATAAGCGCATACATGTATTCACATTCCGCTGGCTTACGACTCACTAGCGGAAACGGAAGTGTCAAAGTGTACATTCATTTACACATACAATCCCATCGAATATGTCTATATGTATATGGTTAGGTGTAAGCAAGTAAATATTGTAACAAATAAATGAGATTTGTTATTGGCATGTTCTATTATTGCTGTTGAGAGTGAATGAGTCTGTAGTTGTTGTTGTTGTAGCTGTTATTACTTGATGATATTGCATTACCAAACATCAATGTGACAGACAGACGGACCCACCAACCGAAATATACTTAATGTCGAAGTGCACCAATGTCTCATTAAAAAGGATAGCTACTGGAAAAGAGCAATATATGGATGCGATGCGATGCGATGATGTGGATGCGAAACTACAAAAAAAAAAAAAACAAAACAAAAATAAAAGTAAAAATTTATTTTTCTCAACTCAACCAGGCAAGCAAAGCATCACCATATCATATACTGGTGATGATGTTGGTGAATGTTGTTGAAAAGAACGCAAAACCACTTCATAAATAATTCATTTGTTGGCAACATTCATTTTTTTTTTTTTTTCATTATTTCATGTTCACACTTTTCCTCGATCTCTCACACTCGCTCGCTTGCTCACTCTCTCATCTGACGGACGCTCTTTGTACGGCAGATAGTAAATGTGTGTAATGATATTGCTTGGCTGGTTTGTTTGTTTGTTTGGTTGTTTGGCACGATTATTTTATTATGTTGAGACTGAGGTAGAACAACATATGCTGCATTCGCATTGGCAACGATGATGCCAGAGCATCAATATCAATACTATGGCATATGGTAGTGAAGCCAACCTAACGTAAAATAGACACGAACAAAAGCTTTCATGCCTTTGCAAGCATAAAATTGCTTTTCTTTTTACCATCAACATCCAATATACACAAACACACATATAGGTGTATGTGTGTGTGTGCGTGTGTATATAAGAATCTAGTCACAAAAATCCATACGATTTGTTGTTTATCGTTTTCTTTTTTTTTTTTTTTTGTATTTACTTATTTTTCTTCCTCACTCTCTTTTGTATTTTCAAATATTCGTGTCGATTTGTTTGATTGCATACGTATTTGATTCAATTTTTTTACAATTTATTTGTAATTTTTTGTTTTTTTTTCTCTATGTTAGAGCATATCCCTTTTTTCTGTGTTGCCTTGTTGTTCTTGTGTGTCCTTTATCTATGCGATAATTGAGAAAACACGTTTTGTGAGTTATTTACACTCCATTCCAGTAATAAAGTTGTTGATATTTTAAGTAGTCGAAATTCTGATTCGTTTTGAAATCAGCAAACGATTGAAAGAAAATGAAAAAAATGCGAAGAATAGCAGAATTGAAAAAAATGTTAATGCAACTAAGCTATTAAATAAAGAATTTATTAAATATAGAGAAAAGATTAAGTTAAATATGTAAATTGAGAATTAAATAAAGAAGTCAAATCGAATGAAACAAGGAGAATAGACATACTGAGGACTGAAGCTCTTATGTATATGCTGAGCCAACATGTAAATTATGAATACCAAGACCAAGAGAAGACGTTCAGAAAGAGTGTCTGTAGCTGGTAACTGGAGATAAACCAGTGAAGATAATCGATCTTGTTCAACTATACAACATTTTGAGAAATCTGTTTTAGTACCGAAGAAGGTTGATACAGTAGAATTCGATGTTTACAATGGAATTTAACAAGTCTGTATTTTATCATCGGTGCTTTTACCGGTCTCTTACAGTGGCTTGTAATGGACAATAATCAGTAACCTGCGAAATGTCAAAACTCTAGACTAAAGTTTCCTTCAACTTGAATAGGCAAAGCGATCTTTCGCAAATATATAACGCACGCATTAACTTCTCCAACCAGGTGAGCCTTAATTTCTTAGTATAGCAGCTGCTATATTAAGCTGCTGATCTACGACATTGTAACGCGTGCCTTTTGTTTCCGGCTGAGGTATTACTCAGTCTGTCAGGGTCGAACAAGAGAGCAGCGTAAAACTCTTGTTGTAGGAGGAGGACCGAATTCCACACGATTGTCTATTGACAATCAATTCACCGACACTAGAAGAGTGTTCCTTTCTTTCTTTCTTCTTCACAATTTTTCACTACAATACAATACAATTTCAACTCATTACTATACTTAACTGGAATACCTAATCTTACTTATGAGATGATAATTTATAGGTCGCTCCTAATGAATTATCCGTCTGGCAGATTCGTCTCAGCAGAAGTCTCCAAGCGACTGATAATTGTGTAGGGTAGCCTGATACAGGGTCTCCTTAGAAGAGGGAGACCTTTTAGCAAATATATATATAGAGGAACAACCAACGGTGTGGCGGATGGCTGCTTCTGGTGAGCGGTCGATACTGACAGCTTCCCTTATAGCAGGAACTGCTTATAGTCGTCTAGCGATTACAGCCCACTCGACTACAAGAGCACTCGTTCGGATAGCAAGCTATTCGAACTGGTCGTTTCCAAAAATTCGCAATGATCGTTTCAACAGTATGTCGGGTTACGACTTACTCGACCAAGCGTTTGGTTCTAGGGTTTATTACTCTTTTTTGTCATGCCTTACGTTGGCAAGTCATGCGCCTTTAGTACGTATTCATGTATAAAGCATTTAGGAATTACAAATTGCCTATGATGCTACATTTTACGTTTAGTGAAAATTCTTCTTTTCTCTGTCGTCATAGCGATTGACTATACGAGTATGTGTATGTGTGTATACATCTACTGATATTACTGTATAACGACAATAAAGAGAAGAAGAAGAATCAAATGAACTTTTCTATGATACACATATTTGCTATTGTTTGTTTATTGTTGGTACGTTCAATATTTTAATGTTTATAGAGTGTAGTTTACTTAGTGTATACTTAGTTTTAGTCTGTTACAACATAATGACACTATCTTCAACAAAAATGTCATACTGTTAGTGGCTGTCAACAATATTAGCATAATCGGCATGGACACAAGAGCAATTAGTGCAGCATCCTCAAAGTTTGAAAGCGAGTCGCATCGAATGCATCTTACGGTGAATGACGGCAAGAGGAAGTACCTAGAATCAACAAAGAGTACCGGCATCTTGGACTATGGACAACTACGCTTTTGAAGTAGTGAAGGACTTTGTCTGTCTTGAAACTAGCATTAGCATCAGTAATGACGTCAGCTAGGAGATATAGCAAAGCGTCACTCTTGTTAACTTGCGCTTCTTTGGGCGCAATTGAAAAGTTGAACCCTCTCTCGAGAAACGTAAACCGCACTCTGTAAATTTCTCATAATGTTTATCCTTACGTATGATGCCGAAGCCTGGAAAGTTTGCAGCTCAAGTAAAAGAATGCTTGGAGTTTTCGAGAGAAAAGTTCTGCGCAGGATCTTCGGACCTATTTGTGTTGATGGCGAGTACCGAATGAGGTAGAGCGATGAGCTGTATAAGCTGTACGCTGACATTGACATAGTCCAGTGAATCAAAATCCAGTAGCTGAATTGGCTGGGTCATGTCGAATGAATGGAAAAAGACGCTCCAGCAAAGAGGGTATTTAATTCGGCACCCACTGTCGAAGACTAAACCTCCGTTGGAAGGACCAAGTGTTGGGTAACCTGGCGGCGCTCGGAATATCCAATTGGCTCCAGCAAGCGAAGAACAGAGAAGCTTGGCGACGCATTATATGTTCGGCCTAAATCGATTATCGGTTGTTGTGGCCACATAAGAGGAAGAAGTCTTGATAATCAGTGTTCGTTATCGTAATTAATATCTTTATCGAATTCTGAAAGAATTCAACTGATAACCTGGTTATGCTACCTTACCAGATTCAGTTACCAGAATAATGTTTGACTCTGTGTAGCATAAAGAATGATGGTCAGCCAAAAAACAAGTCGATCTAGACTCTGATGTGTAATTATGACGCATTCTCTACAATACCATTAAATGACTTAAATTGTATACAAATCATTAAGGAATTAATATATACAAAGCCATATTGCAATGCCGGCATGTTGTAGTGTATGCAAAATATTGATTTATATATCTGTATGTGCAGCATATCGAATATCTGAGTCATGGAAAATAATTTAATGAACGTTACTAAATACTTCCGTGCAATATCTTAATGCAACTTGGCAATATTAGTTCAAATACTTAGTATGTGTATGTGTGTACAATAAACAAAATAGTTACATACCCATAATTATATCTAGATAGAGTAATCATTTCATATACATTATGACCAGTCCAACATACATAGATTCGTATACCTATATATTTTCTGCATATAATGTATCAAATAACCAAAACGTTAACCTTGTTATAGTCAACCAACTAACCAACCAACCAACCGACTAATACATAAACTAACACCTCTCTATATATGATATGTACGAGTATGTATGCAGTATATAAATAAGTTGAGAGTGAAACAATGAGCAACACCCATACTTCCGTTTTCCGTGCATATTTACTTACTTACCTTCATTCCTGTTTGCTTACTTGGCGTAGCATTTCGTTATAGAACATTACGTTTGTTTTCGTTATAAGTAATCATTGTTGTTGTTGTTGTTATTATTATTGTATTATTATTACGCATATATTAAATGCAACTAGAGCAAAATTATAATTAAATGCGCCACACAATAATATGCACAAGCATATAAACGAACAACACGTTCTAATATAATATATATATACTAGTTAATATGCGAACCAAAGGATATTTAATATATGTATGTATGTATGTATGTAAATATATACATATGTATAAACGATGCTGTTGAATACTCATACTACTCATAGAACGGAAAGACAATCCAAAGGATATGCGAACATTATCAAAGTATAGAGAAATAAAGAATATATACATTCATATATGTATATATTTATAAGGTATAGTTGTAGGTGGAAGGAAGACTCGTGCCTGGATAATATGAACGGGTGACAGTGAATGTTCGGAATATGATAATGATGGCGCAGTTGTTGTGGCGCCATATAATGACGATGACGATGACGATGACGGTGACGACGGCGACGACAACAACTACTTGTAGCGACACTGTTATCCGATTTCAAGTATTACAATTTTTCTTGTATTACTCACATTCTTATTCTTCCATTTTTTTTGTTTTTTTGTTTTTTTAGTATATAAATATAAGTTAATATACAAGTTGTTTTTAAAATAACTTTAATGCATTTTCTTTTTCTTTGAGTGAGAGAGAGATAGAGAGAGAGATAGGAAGAGAGGGAATAAGTAAGCATAATTATCCAATAGAGAGAAAAAACAGGGGTCATATAACACAGTGACTTCTTCCAGAAATGCTCGACAAAGGGCGCATTTGTAATATACATACGCAAGTGTTGTAGTCCAAATTGTGCCTAGTAATGAACTGAATATAATATATAATTCAATCAATACTTTTTCAAATAGTTTTGATATTTAATAATTGATAATAATTAAGATTATAGAATGAAGATAATCCAGGTGAACGGCAGTTAATATATCCTCATATAGGAAACCCCTAGAGAGATTAAGAAGATCAGCATATATCCTAAAGACAGGAGCACTGAAAAAACACCATTATTTTCACTCGACGTACTTCTAAACCTCACGCCAGTTGACTTTCAAGGTAAGCATATGTCGTCCAATTTATCTGTAAGACTCAAAGGCCTGAGGTCACATCCAGTGTCATAGGTCATGCCAGCATTCGAAGTAACTTCAATATAAATACTTCACTTGATTATATTAAGACTCTTTCCCAGATAGACAAGTATGAGAGGCAGAGGAATTTTCACCGAATTGCATTCGCATTTTTACAGATGGCTCTAAGCTTAATGGAAGGGTGGGAGGTGTCGTATATTCGAATAAACTCAATACAAACGTTTAATTTCGCCTTCCTAACCACTGAAGAGTATGGTAGGCGGAGGTCAAAGCTATTTACACTGCACTCACTGCGACAGGGCGATGTCTTACACAGGGATATTTGCATCCTGAGTAAAAGTCAAGCTGCAATAAAATCCCTGAAAGCATTTCTTCTTAGATCTAAGACCATTCCGGACTGTCGCAGATCTCTTAACGAGATTGCAAAGCAGCAAAATACACTTCTATACTAGTTGTTCGGTCCTTGGGGAATTAAAGGGAACTGTAGAGCAGACGAGCTCACACGACTGGGAACGACTGAAGTACTTAAAAATAGACTTTTAGAAATTCCACCACAAACGTGCAAACACAACATGCAATTATTAACATACACGCTGTCCAAATAATATAGATAGAATTTCGTATCTGTGGACACAGCGAAGCAATTGTGGCCAATAGTTAGCAAGAACCGTACTGAGGCCCTCATTGATCTAAACAAAAGATACATCTCTGCCAATGTAGAAGTGGTTACGGGCCAGTTCCTCATAGGTCGTTATGCAGTTAGGATTAGTTTAGGTCATCTGGCGAATGATTTCTGTAGAATTTACAAAAGTGAAGATGAACTGGAGATAGTTAAGCATTTACTGCGCTGCACTCTGTATTAGGTGGAAAAAATGTCTACTACCTGAACAACCTGGCACCACTCGCAAGAGTTCCAATAGGGAATCTTCTGAAGTTTATAAACATCTCCGATTGGTTCAATGGGAATTGAACACTATCCGCGCGACATCACAACGGGCCACTTTTGGGCCAGGTGAACTTTCTCATTGAGAGCGCTGCCGCACGAATAAAAAAAAAACCTAACCTCATGGATGCCTAAAATTCATCTCTAGGGTGGTCAAATTAGTTTATTAATTACCCAATAATTTGCTTCCCTTAAAATTTTTTCAGAAAACATCTACCCCACATATCATTCCCTTAAGGGTGCTGCCTTCCATAGATGACATTTTAAAATCATCGCTCTCACCGTTTCCAGGGTTCCCCTATAGGAGTAAAATTCATCTTCAGTTCATTTATTGATTTTTGAAAACCAAAAACCCCCCAAAAAAATTTCGGATTTAACCCCAAAAACATAAGAAAACGAAAAATAACCTCAAAAAAAAATTCTAAAAGAGTTGAATGTATGACTATACCCCATTTATTTTTCTTTCACAATCATCATCATCATCAGGTTGTCATTAGAGCTCGAGATGAGCTTTAGCTTCCTCCACAATCCTCGTCCATTTGATGCGGTTTTCTGCAGTTGTCCTCCAGTGCGTAATTTTTAGTTTTTCAGGTCGACTTAAAGTTGCTGAAGCCATGTCATCCTCAGACTTCCTCTGGCTTTGGTGTTAGAGTGTTGTACTCGAGTGGATTTTTGGGGATGCCCATCTTCCATCCTCCAAATATATCCAATCCATCGTAGCCTTTGTAATTTAACCAATTTGACGACTTCTTCTCCTTTGAACAATTCCAGCAATTCATCATTGTACCGTATTCGGTAAGAGCCATCTTCATTGCATATTGTTCCAAATATTTTACGGAGCATTTTTCTCTCAAAAACCTTTAGGCTCGTTTCATCTTTCTACAATATCTTGTCGAAATGTATTTACTTCCTATTTCCGCTCCTTACGGGGATGTTCAAAACGGTCTTCTTTCATATAAGCCTTTATAGGCTAACTCACGCTCACGCTCAAGTATATGTAATTATTATAGACAACACATACCAAAATCATATATCCAACGTGAATGTGATCATATAAGAGTCAACATAAACAACATTTTGCACATTGCACAACTGTCCATCTCACCCATGTGCAACATGGACATCGAAGTGTTTGCCTCATAATAGTAAAAGCAAGCTTGCTTAGGTCACTATTACTTAGATGACTCTTTATCATATGATATCATATGCAATCTTTTCAACTACATCAAAAACATTGATTTTTCCAGCGAATAGACAGCAGAAATATCAATCTGCGTGGTACCAAAGAGAACCTTCTTCTAGCCCAGCTGAGCTATGACATTGACACAAGAGTGGACACGAGTTTGCTTGAATTTCACACTCACAACAACACTGAAAAAATACTGTGCTTAGGGTCTTTCGGGGAGTCTCTAATGCTCATAAAATTGTATTTTAAAGAATTATATTTTTATACTATACTATTCTGATCTGATGAATAATAACTCCCACCAAAGACTTGCTCATCGCCAACTCTGTGCATTTTATTATGTAAGAAGTAATATTAAAACAAAAATCATTTAAATAAAATACTCGTAATGGAAGACTGAATGTTTTTTGCTACAAAAATGTCGATCTTAAAATGATTGCATTGCTCTGCAATTGCATCACTAAATAAATATGATTATGTAACAACAACAACAACAACAACAACAACAGCAGCAGCTACTACTACTACTACTACAACAGCAATAATAGCACCAATAACACTGTCACTTCATTGCTCATCGTCTCTAAATAGCTTCAACTCATAAATTTAAAACTGTTTTTGTTTTTCTCTTCTCATGCTCATTCACATGTGCGACATGAGTAGTATTATAAGTGAGTGTACAGTTAGCAGTTTGATATGTGTATGAAGTTGCTATATATATTTGCATGAACACACACACACACACTCGAGAAGTATGAATTGGTATATAAAAGTTGTTGTATGTAGTAAGTAGTAGTAATAGTGTGTGTGTGACAAACGTGACGTTGATATTTTGTTGTCAGCATTTCAGTATGTATTGTTCATACAGCTCATGTTTTCTGGTTGCATCACTGGCGAGTTGATATGCTTTCAAAAATTTCTGATATATATAAGTACCATTGTAGTATATTTGTAAAGATATGTGTATGTGTGTATGTGTGTGTGATGAGTTGAAGGCAATGAAATTATATATGCTTCCAACACTCACGCTCATCAGCAATAGACATGTAGTTTTGAATAAGAACATATTGTATATACATACATAATTATATATACGCTTTCAAATTATGTTGCAAAACTCATTATACATATATAATAGTGTATATGTGTCCATGTGTGTGTGTGTGTGAGTATAGGATATGTAGTTTCGTAAGAATTAAATGCAATTTAAATTGCATTTGCAACATTTTGATATGTGTATATTTGGATGCATGTGGCTTTGTGTTGTGTTCTTTCATCTACATATGTCTCTAAGTACCCAGTGGGAATGTGGGTAATGCATTGCCAATTCGCTGTAGAAAGAAATTTAACGACTTCTTTTGCCAGTATTTGCCTATGGCATCTCAATTTTGAATTTCATCGAAGCATCCTTTTTTTTTGTTTTTTTGCAATATTTTGCTTATCTCTTCTCTTATTATTGCTAACATCATGTTCCTAATGTGTATATAACGAGTATATACACATGTATATACAAATGTTGCTGCTTGCAATTGACAGCACCAGCAACACGAACATATTTTGTATACATGAGTCACATAAGTACCTAGTAGTAAGTGAGTTTTGTTGCATAAGTGGTCGTGTGTATGTGTACGTGTGTGTATCAGTCTTTCTCACTTGCTCTGCATCCATTGATATTGATACATTTGTTGTTATCCAATTATGAAAACTAACTCATATAATTCGTGCATATCTATATGTATACACATATACTCTTACATATAATTACAAAACATATGCATAATATGTTTGTGTGTGTGTGTACTGTACTGCCAATTTTAGCATAAATGTTGTCATGTCACAAACAAATACGCACATACGCACACACTTACACTCTCTATGTCTTCCATCGTTACGTTACGTTACACTCATTTTATGGATATTGTTTGCATGTGTGCATTTGATATATTGCAATTTCATTACGAAAACCATGATTAACCTAATGTCATATCTATTTTTACTTGTTTGTTACTTCTTCCTTGTCTGTTTTTGATAATCATTTGCATAAATAAATATATGTACTCTGCATACATAATATATTATTAATAAGTATGTATATATTTTTAAATATTTGCATAAGTTAGCATATGTTTTTTGTATTTTTGCATATTAATATACGTTAAATATGCCTTTTAAACAAAAAAAAGGTCACTATTAGACTGAAAGACTATGAAGATCCATGTGCTGACAGCCAGCCAGCCAAGATATGTAAGTCCAGAGGCTATAATGCATGCATCAGCTCATAAGCGGAATATGGTCGTACGAAAGCATGCCCGATAATTGGTAATGGCCACAGATAGATAGGTTGATTGTAGAGCGGGAACCAGTCACCTTGTCACTGCGGCCAAGATAGACCTATTGTGACACACTCTGTACTGTCAAATACTTCTTAAGTCTTGTATTCACTAGGAATTCATAGATATCTTTAGGAGACTTGTCCACTATGTCTGACGGTTCTAGATAATAACTACCAAAGTAACGAATACCTAACTAAGAATACCAGTCCAGTAGAAAGAAAATAGACTGGTTGAAATTCAAGAAATATATAAATTCCCATCTTCCTCTAAGTACTGTATTAAGAAATGGACACGACGTAGACTCAGCGCTCGAAAAATTCAACCAGCTGCTCTCATTAGCTCTCAGCTTAGCCTCCTGCACAAGGGTATGCAAGCAATCAAACTATAGCCCATACACACCAGCTGACATTGAATTGCTAGTAAGACAGAAAAGAAGACTCAGATCACCGAATCTGAAAACACAGCTACAGCACTGCACTCGAAAGTTAAAGCAAGCCTTAAAAAATAAAAACAACAAAAAGTTAGAAAAGCACATAGCCAAATTAACACCTGGTGAAGCGTCAGGTTACTCTTTGTGGAAATCAGCAAAAAACTCAAATCGTCCAATTCTCACTCACAATTCCCCCATCCGTTTGAGTGACGGTAATTGGGCTAGAAGCAACTGTGAGAAGGGTTTGACTTTTGCAGACCACCTAAAAAGTGTGTTTACACATAATCCACCCTCTTCACAGTCCTCATTACCAAAATTAACTTCTCAACCTTGCTCAATAACGCTCAAAATTAAAAAAAATGACATATTCAAAGCCATTTATAAAGATTTAAACCCAAAAAAATCACCTGGTCCAGATAAAATTACCGGTAAAATGATAAAAGAGCTACCACCGGCGTCAGTAATTCATCTCATGCACATTTTCAATGCTATCCGTCGTATTAAACACTATCCCAAATGCTGGAAAACTTCAAAAATTATTATGATAGCAAAACCAGGAAAAGACCCTACAAAAGTTGCATCGTACAGACCTATCAGCCTCCTGTCTCTACTCTCTAAAATATTCGAAAAGCTACTTGTCATGAATATAACTCCATTTATTAATCTCAACCAACTGATTCCCCAACATCAGTAAGGATAAGGAAATCTTTTGAAGAAAAAAAGTATTGCTCAGCTGTCTTTCTTGATATCACTCAAGCTTTCGATAAAGTACGGCACGATGGCCTTATTTATAAACTCAAACTATTACTGCCTGCAAATGTCTCCTCATTGCTTAGTAGCTATCTCACGAAAAGACAATTTCTCGTACATCACAAGGATTACACAACAAATCCATTAGATATTCACGCTGGCGTTCCTCAGGGAAGCGTTTTGGGCCCCTTACTGTATCTCTTATACACTACAGATATGCCCAGCAATAACTATACATTTATATCGACCTTTGCAGATGATACGGCAATATTGTGCTCTCGCTCTAACCCCATAGAAGCTACTAAAATCCTGCAGACTCATATCGATTCTCTCGAAATCTAGCTAGCAAAATGGCGTATAAAAGTCAATGAATCAAAGTGCTACTATATAAAGCAATCCTGAAGCCAATCTGGACTTATGGTATTCAGTTTTGGGGCACCGCATCTCCCTCAAATATCGAAAAATTGCAGCGAATACAATCCAAGTGTCTGCGAATTATTGTAAACGCGCCTTGGTATATGAGGAACGTTAACATCCATCGAGATTTAAATGTACCCACAATTTCTGAGGAAGTTGCAATGTCTTGCAGAAGCTACATTCAAAAATTACACAGTCATCCGAATCCCCTTGCTAGGCAATTGTTGCTGAGCACGGGGCATCGTCGATTAAAAAGAAAAGACACACTGAATATGCTGTGAAATTGCTATGCCTCGCGACTCAACAAATGGTGATGGAACGTAGGGAATATCACATAATTTTAGTTAGTTTGTAAGATTTGAATACTTATTGTTAGTTTCTAGGTATTTTAGCGTACCAGTCCGAGTCAAGCTCAATACTTCAGCAGTTCTTTTGTGAGAACAATGTGACATAAACGTTTTCGCAATTCTAATAGCTTTTGTTTCCATCCAATATTGATGCGATTTTTTTTTCTACCTAAGTATTAATTTTATATTTGGTGAAGCTCCAAGGCAGCCCACAGAATGGTTCTGGTCCAATAATTTTACTGGCTGCTCCTTTTCTAGGAAGCTCATCTGCCTTTTCGTTTTCTAAATGTCCACTATGACCTGACACTTATATCAGATGAACTCTGTTATTAGATGCTAGTCTTTTTAGAAGTATTAGACAATCCAAAAACTAATTTCGATTTAATTTCGAAAGCACTAAGCGCTAGCAATGTAACTTTACTATCAGAGTGAATATAGATCTAACAATTTAATGTTCCTCTTTCTAATGCCTCGGCCTGAAAAACTGATTTCTCTTGACTCCCATGCTAGCAAAAATACTCCTTCTGACTCCCATGCTAGCAAAAATACTCCTTCCACGATTTTGAGCCATCTGTTTATCATTCATGAAACTTAGTTGCCGGTCAAGGTCTATTCTGTACCCAATTAACCCTATGAGGGAGTGTGACCCTAAAGTTACATTGGAGGTTTTACAGAAGTCGCTAAGGATAAAATTAAATCTGCTCGTCACTATTTTTTCTTTCGAAAAAGATTCCAATAGCCGAGTGGAATCTTTCTCATTTCCAATGATTAGCTTTAGTGCAAATTGCAATGCATCTTTCTTGATGAAAAGATGAATGGAAGGTAAATTTAACAAGACCTCAAGAGCAGCAGTCAGAGTTAACTTCATTCCTCGTCTTTGAATTTTATTGATCTTGGCCTGTGCTGTAACCTTGTCCAGCTTTTTGCACCAAATGGATGCCGCATAGGCAATTATGGGTCTTCTAATTGCTGTGTATAGCCACAGTAACATTGTAGGATTTAGTCCCCAATTTTTTTCCACAAAGTTTTTGCTGGTACAAATTGTGGCCCTTACTTTGTTTATGGTGTTTGTTATGTGACTATTTCATAGTAATTTCTCGTCGAGTATTATACCGAGGTATTTCACTTCACTAGAGAAAGGTCTCGTCTCACCAAAAATGGAAGGCTCTCTTTTTCTGGTAATGGCCACATATGCAAGTAAGTAAAAATAATAATATAAACATATAAACACCAAATATTTTATAAATGTAGAGAAAATTGAGAAAAATGTTCTAGCATAATATTCCACAAATGTTGAAATCATTTATTTATATTTAATAGCTTTTGAAAAAGTTCCTATTGCATGTATTTAAATAGGACCACGCTAAAATATTCAAAGATGCTCTAAGTGTTTGCGATTTTTATTCGAATATGATTATAGTAAATGTATTTGAATAAGATAATTGTCACTTAGATTGAGCTTTATCACAGAGGTGTTGCATTTAATTGGGAAAACTGCAGAGATCTTTCGGAAAAAATAAACTAAATCAATAAATCTTATATCCTACTATTTTTAATAAAAAATTTCTGGAAAAAAAGATCGAAATTTCTTCTAAAAATTTATTCATTTATCTCTCTCTCTCTCTCTCTCTCTCTCTATTCTATCTATCTATGTCACTCACAACCTAATTATTGCAATTGAAACCATCTTATTACCTTTGAAGTGCCATATCATATTTCAATTATCACCGATTTTTATTTTATTCATTTTTCGGTTTTATGTATCTTAGTTACAAAAAAAAAAAATTGAAAACAAAAAAGCAATTATTATTAATGAAAATAAAACCTTAATTAAAATGTCTAAAGTACGTCGAAAAATTTAACATTATATACGTTACTTTGTTGCTTTGTATCGTTTTCTTTGGTAACCACTCCGTACTTATGGCATTTTATTCATATTTCATTTTCTTTCATTCAGATTTCATGTACATATTTACGTACCTACTACTTACTATAATATATATACTTATTTTGTTGTACAGAGCACAATATAAAAAAATCATTTCTTCTCAGCAAGATACATCATATTGTACTTTGCTTAAAGCAAGCAAGTTATATAACTTCAGTAACTACAATTATCCTGTCTACAACTTTGGCAACAATAAAGTAATGTTCAATGTTTGTTTTGTTTGTTTTCAATTTTTTTTTTTTTTTTTTTCATATTTTTGGTTTTGGTTTGCTTTATTCATTTTTTATTTTACATCTATCCTTTGTTAGAAGTTAAACTGAAATTAAGTGCTGTTGCTATTGCTACAAAAGCTATTACTACTAGTACAAATATGAGCTTGCTTCTCAAATAAGCACTATTAAAAGTCGACTATTATTCTATTGAAACTTGTTGCAGATATTGTGATAGGACAACAACAATATATCATACATATATTGTACTTGTAATCGCATATTTTTTGATGGTGTAACTAATATTATGGAGTCGCTTATTTGGTTCAATGATTATTGATTCAATATTGATAATCTATTATGCTTTGAAATCAATGACAATATCTTCAAATTTATATAAGAAGATTATATGTGATGAAACTACATTAAAAATAGTAGCAAACAAACATTCTTGTATATATAAAGGGTTTTCCATTAGGGACATAACAATTTTATCTGTTAATAAAACACAGAAATATTTAAGATATAGAGTTCAAATTTATTGTGGATATATTGCAAGCATTACATTTTATGAATGAAATTCATATTCGATTCTTTGGACCCAATTTTCCACCACTCTAGCACACATTTCGACCGGAACGTTGGCAATTTCGCGTTGGATGTTGAGCTCGTCTAAAGTTGCTGGCTTGTTGGCATAGACCAATGACTTGATAAAGTCCCATAAAAAGAAATCCAATGGTGTTAGATCGCATGAACGAGGAGGCCCTTTAACCAGACTATTTCTCGAGATAACACGTTCACCGTGTGGACGTGTGCTGTGTGGCTAGTGGCACCGTCTTGTTGAAACCACATGTCGCTGATGTCAAGTTCATCCAATTCTGGCCACAAATAATCTTCCAACATAGCACGAGAGCGCTCTCCATTGACAGTAACATGACGGTCGTTTTCATCCACGAAAAAATACGATCCAATCACACCTCCGGCATGAAAACCGCACCAAAAAGTAACTTTTTGCGGGTGCAACGGTGTCTCAAGAAGCACTTGTAGGTTTGTTGCTGACCAATAATGCATATTTTGCTTATTGACAAAGCCATTGAGCCAGAAATGAGCTTCATCGCTGAAAATGATTTTTCGCTCTTAAAGTTACGACCACCGACTCAGAATTTCGGTAGCAATTTTTAATAAATTCCAAACGTTGCTGGTTCGTGAACTTTACCATGATGAAAATGTTGACTGTAACTAACGTTTTGACATTGACAATTGATTAAAAAAGTTTAAGGGTGCGTTCATATAAAGATACGAAATTGTTATGTCCCTAATGGAAAATCCTTTACATATTTATATGGAGTGCTATTTTAGCATCTAAAGAATCCAGAGGCATATAAGTCTTAAAACACATATTTCATATTCTAAAAAAAAAAAAAAAAATTGTAACAACTCTAGTCTACCAACTTCTTCATATCTTTTCTTTAATCTTTTCAACATGGTCCTACTTTTTATACCCTGCATAATGCAATATGCATGGTATATTCATTTCGGTCAGATGTTTGTGTCCACTTGAAGGAATCTCCGGAGATATAGACATGGATATATATTCGTGATCAGCGTCGAATAAATTTTCGATTTAACGATGTCCGTCCGTCCGTCCGTCCGTCCGTCCGTCCGTCCGTCCGTCCGTCCGTCCGTCCGTCCGTCCGTCCGTCTGTCTGTCACCTGGCTGGTTCGCACGATAACTTGAGTAAATATTGAGCTATTTCGATGAAATTTGGCGTAAGTAATCTATGATCCAAGGGTACGGAGGGGATTGATATTGGGCATGATCGGTCAATAACCACGCCCACACCAAGCATTCAAAGCGACTAACCTCGAAATTTTCAAAATCTTTAACTTGCTATAACTCACATAATATACCACTTGGGACAACAATATATTGCACATGGAGTTATATTATACTACTATATAACCTCGCCAAAAGTGGGTGAGCCACGCCTACTTTCTAGCGTAGCTCCCATACAAAGTGTCTGTACTTCTTTTAAATTGAAACTGCTGTAACTTCTACAATCTTCTGTCCAGAATAACCATAATTGACACTTAAATTAACACGGCAGTCAGAAATAATATGGCAGAAAATCAATGTGCCACGCCCACTCCTTTTTGGGTCTCCCATACAAAGTTGCGGAAATTAAAAAAAATGTTACCGGTTATAACTTGCAAACTATTCAGCGTAGAATAACAAGATTTAAGGTGTGAATTAGTATTGTACGAGCAACTAGGCTCACAGAAAATGGGCGCACCACGCCCAGTGTTTATCGTAGCCCCCATACAAATTTTAAATTGAAACAGCTGTAACTTCGGCAATCTTCTGTCTAGAATAACCACAATTGACACTTAAATTAATATCGTAGTCGGCAAAAATCTGGCAGAAAATCAGTGTGCCACGCCCACTCCTTCATGGGTCTCCCATACAAAGTCCAGTGAATTAAACTAAAATTTTAAGCTCCATAGCTTACAAACCATTTAGCCTAGGACAACGAGACTTAGGGTATGGATTAGTATTGTACGAGCAACTAGGCTCACAGAAAATGGGCGCACCACGCCCAGTGTTTATCGTAGCCCCCATACAAATTTTAAATTGAAACAGCTTTAACTTCGGCAATCTTATGTCTACAATAACCATAATTGACACTTAAATTAATATCGTAGTCGGAAATAATCTGGCGAAAAATCAGCGTACCACGCCCACTTCTTATTGGGGCTCCCATACAAAGTTGAGGAAATTAAACAAAAATGTTAACCACCATAACTTAGAAACTATTCAACGTAGGACACCAAATTTAAGGTGTGGATTATCATTGAAAAATTAATTGGATTTACTAGAAAGTGGTAAGCCACGCCCACTTTTTATATAGCTCCCATACTAAGCCTCGGAATTAGCTTAAAATCCTTTTATTTCGTCAAAGTCAACCATATTTCGGGTGTAAATTAGGAGTATATGCAAAAATTGTTTCTCGAAAAGTGGAAATAAAAGAAAAGTTGGATATTCGAGTAAACTTTTTATATATAAATCTACATATGCAGGGTATAGTTTGGTCGGCCCCAGCCGACTGTAAGGAGATTTTTTTTGTTTGTTTTTTTTCACATAGCTCTGATGTATCGTAGTATATAAATTGATATGCATATGAAGAGCGCACATGTTTCATCGAATTTTATTTCCCATAAAACAAAAACAATGATAAAGAAACTCTCTAAGGTAATTGAGAGAAAAAGAGCAAGAACTCGATCTGAAATAATAGCAATAACAATAATAATAATAATATTAATAATACTAATAATAATAATGAGTACGATGAGTTGTTATTGCTTTTATTAGCTACTCAAATTCAATAACATACCTATGCATATGAGATGATATGTTGGAAAAATAACTGATTTCACAGTCAACAACAACAGACTGCAAAGGATGTGTAAAAATACATAAATATAAATTAGCATTATTTAACTAATGCAAATATTCCAATACACGCATTGACAATAAATTAAGATAGGGATGAGCCAAAAGAACAAAACGAAAAACATAAAAACAAAAACGACAATAAAAATGCTAATCGTTCATTTACATACTACGAGCGCATATACATATGAATGTGTACAGGAGTTCTCTCACTCAAATACATATGTATGTACACATACTCATATATAAGTAAGTACTTAGTAGTGCGTGCGTTGTTACCTGTACCTGTATGTATATGTAGGTACATATAGTCGTATTTATATCGTATACGGGGCTTGAGGCTAAAAATATTTACATGCATGCATTTAGTCGTAAGTTAATTAGGCATTTTCTTCATTCGCTTGTTCGCTCAGTTATGTATGTGTGATATATTCTTGGGTTGTTGTTTAATTTTTTTTTTTTTTTTTTTTGTCAAAATGCGTGATGAAATATTATTCATACACGTACTTACACATATATGATGGTTGGACGCTATAAGGCATTTTATATTAAATCACAACGATGTACATATCTTTTCGTTGAAATTTTACGTGCAAATGTTTTTCATACTCATACTCATGGAATAAGGTAGATGGCGAAGAAATTACACATATCGAGTAGCATCGTAAATCCAGAGAGAGAGAGAGAGAGAGAGAGAGTGACATTAAAAAGGCAATGTAAATTATCATGCGTTAATTTTCCAGCAAAATGAACATCAAGTTGCCAAAATGCCAACAATAACTACTTTCATCTGATGCTCATGATGATTGGTTGTTTGGTTGATCGGTTCACTGAATGATTGGCTGCTGCAGCTGATGATGGTGATGATGGCATTATTGTACATATTGTACATATATGTGTGCGTTGTAATAATTCAATACCAATTGCAAAAATGTTTGTGAACGCGTTTGACAAATCTAAGTAGTCAGTTACAATTGGATTAAATGTACTAGCCAGTAAGTCAGTAATATAATGTAATCAAGCACATTGAAAAGCCTCCAAAACAATTTTCACAATTACAAATTTTATATAACATTTAACAATTATTGTCTTTCATTGGAGTACTCCAATAAATTTCAAATTCAATTTCATTGAATTCAATTTTGACAGTCATTGCTAAGGAACCAGACGTCATTTTTGTGATATAGGAAATATTTTTTCTACCAGCGGAGACATCCGTATATTAAAAAATGAAAGAAAAACAATTTTATACAATAAACTAATTAACCCTATGATCAATGACCAGGTATCCGGATACCTTTCTTAATTTTAAATTGCTCGCCTTACTTCAATAATTGAGATGTAGCCATGCAACTCCGGATTGTCGTGATTTAGGTGTTAGTAGATATATAAAAAAAAATAATAAAAATATTGTTAACTTTTTTAATGTTTAAAATGGCCTCAAATTTATTACTTGCGAAAGTCAATGACCAGGGTACCCGGGTACCTTCTTACAATCTGTATGTGTTTGGCACTACATCTAATCTTTTTTTTTTTTTTTGTTCTTACTGATAATTAAAAAAACATTTTTTATGAGTTTTTTATTTTAATTAACATTTTTATTTATATTTTTTATTACTAATTAAATTATAATAATTTTTTTTAAATATTTTATGAAATTAAGTTTAATTTCGAAAGCATGAAAAATAAATATTTTAATTTTTATTTGGCATGTTGTTCCTGTTTTCATGCGCTTTTTTTTCTGGCAAAGCCAACCCAAGCCAAACCAAGATAGCAACAATCAGTAATTGGCTTCCATCCAGTATGGCGTCTGAAGGTCGATGATTGTTCCACTGTTATAAGAATATCCACTGATCGTCCTAGATAGCGTTCGGTGGAGGTTCTGCAGAAGCAATGATACGTAATTTGCTTGTGTACTGCCCGCTTTCCAATGATCGGTTTGCAAAACTCCTCGCTGGATTTATGTAAGAACCACTTCCTTTACGTATTTTTAAATGGGATCGTTTTGTTGTTTTCAATATTGATGAAATACTCAGGAAGGGCTCTGATGTCTATTATGTTGTAAAATAATGACATGAAAAATCTGTTTGTTTGCCACTGTATTGTGTATTGGCGCAACAGTTGGTTGAAATATGTCACGATTTCCGGCTTGCCTCCATCACCAACACCGTTGCTGTCGTACATAAAGATAGCAAAATGGACACATGGCAACTTTGTTGCGAAAGGCAAATATGGAAGACCCGACAGCTCTTTTTTGTCTTCTCTCATTACATTCGGAATAAATGGTTTATTTCTGGGCAATGTTTCAATCATAGTCAAATTATAGGACAGCACATGTTCTGCCAAGGGCAAAGTGGTAAGCATATTGTCCATGGTGATGTGCATCCACTTCCATAAAATGGGCCAGTCAAATTTTTCACAACTCTTTCTCCTTGCTGGATTACACGTCACTCAGAGAGAGATCAATAATAGAATATAAAATGAAGGGTATATAAGGACCTGGCATAGCCAAAGAAACCGGAAAAATTAAGAAAAATGAGAGATGCATAATCGGTGATGCCAGATCGCCCACTCACCTATAATCACAATAACAGTGCGAGAGGTGCTCTGGTGTAGACAGTTGAAATATATGTACTGCGTAAACGTGGTTCTGCCTTGGTATGGGTAGAGTTGCTCCTCCATGGTCAGGTTGAGCATAGTTCAAATGTACAAATGTAAAGGGTTATCCATTTCACGGTTTCAAAAGTATAGGGCTAGAATTCGACACATGTCAAACTGAGTTGTTAAAACAATTTCTTTCTTTTTCAGTTCAAAGTCTGACATTTGCAAAAATGGATCGCTTAACTATCGCACAACGCATTAAAATTGTAAAAACCTACTACAAAAATGGTGATTCTGCCACAGCCGCATATCGTGCTTTAAGAGGAGATTATGGTTTACATAATCGTCCAACTACGCAAGCAATTGGCAAAATTGTGAAGAAATATGAAGAGACTGGATCGGTTACAGATATTGTAAGGCCTGTACATCATCGTTTCGCTCGTACCACCGAAAATATCGCTGCTGTAAGTGAAAGTGTTGCCGAAGACCCGAATGTGTCGATTCCTCGTCGTTCTCAGGAATTAGGACTGTCTTACGGTACATTATGGCGTATTTTGCATTTGGATCTACACCTACATCCATATAAAATCCAGCTCACACAACAACTGAAGCCAGATGACCATTCACAACGTCGTAGATACGTCGAATGGGTGCTTGAACAACAGGCGGTGGACGGCGATTTTTCGAACAAAATTTTCTTCAGCGACGAAGCACATTTCTCACTCGGTGGGTATGTTAACAAACAAAATTGTCGTATTTGGGGTTCTGAGAATCCTCAAGTAATTCAAGAGAGGCCACAACATCCACAAAAAGTCACTGCTAGGTGCGCTCTTTTTTCCGGAGGTGTGATTGGACCTTACTTCTTCGAAAACGACGATGGAACGACTGTCACCGTCAATTCGGAGCGTTATGGTCATATGATAACCGACTTTTTTTTGCCTGCTATTGAAGAATACGACTTAGAGAATATGTGGTTTCAACAAGGCGGTGCCACATGCCACACAACTCGAGCGAATATGGCTTTATGCAAGAGAAATTTTCTGGCCGCGTAATTTCTCGTCGTGGCGATATCAAGTGGCCACCAAGATCATGCGATTTGACACCGCTTGATTTTTTTTTGTGGGGCTACGCGAAAGACCGTGTTTATGCAGATAAACCTTTAACTCTTGAGCACCTAAAAACCAACATTCGTCACGTTATGGCTGAGCTACCGCCCAATATGTGTCAAAAAGTGGTCGAAAATTACCTCAAAAGAATCGATGCTTGCAACAATTCGCGTGGTGGTCATTTAAATGATGTAGTATTTCACATATAATGTCAACGTTCAAACTTTATAATAAAAAAGAAATATCATGATAAAAAATATTTTATATGTGTTTTATTTACATTTACTTTTGAAACCGCAAAATGGATAACCCTTTACAGTTTATTGTCTAAACTAATTGATTTTGAGAAATAAAAGCCATTAAAATATAATTATCTGTATAAAAGCATCGAAAAAATACAGTACCCTAATACCTGGTCATTGACTCTAGCATATGATATTGGTCACAGATCGTAGTGTCTATGAATGAAGGTGAGTCACCCTCTATACACATCCTGGAAGCAATAGAAGCGAATTTTATAAAAACAGTGGTTATCTATTGGGCTTCTCTGCATATGGTTGCCGATTTGTTTTTCAATCTGGCCAACTAAATTCTTTAACTTTAAACAATGCTAACATTTTAGATGAAATATCTTCTAAAACGACGATAAAGCTTAATAAAACCGAAATCACAAGAGTTCTAATATTGGCAAACGGATAATCGGAAAGAAATCTCTTTCAATAAAAATGCCAAAGCTGCTTTTTCCTACTGACATTGGATGTACATATATGTATTCTTGTATACACATATGCATATATGTATCATAGCCAGTATCAGTAGCTCTACGAGTACACATAATCATCATTATAATTTATAATAAGTGTTGACATTTCTATCATTTTATTTATTTTTTTTTTTCGAATTTTTTTATTCATATTATTTTGGGTTTTTTTTTTGTTTCACCCGAACTCTCGTTTGTTATGACTCGACTCGACTCTCTTGTTCGTTTTTGTTGTCACGCAATTTTATTATTTTTTTTTTTTTTTTTTTTTTTTTTTTTGACACACATATCCTTCTAATGTAAACACAAATGAACACACGCGTCCGCTACCAATAAATAGCAGCGAACAGCAATAAAAATAATAATAACAAGTTGTTGTTGCTGGTATTATTATTATGGTTGGCGTTATTATTGTTGTTGTTGTTGTTGTTTTTGTTGTTTTTGTTGTTATTGTTAGTGTTGTTACTACTGCATGCCGTCGTGGTCGTCGTCGTCGTCATATTGTGGATGCTCATCATTATCCTGTGCACAAATCCAATTTGATTATGTTAATACGCTCGGCAATGGTTTCGCAATTGCAATGTGAGAAATTCGAATGCGTGAGTGTATGAGTATTTTTGTGTAAGTGGCATGAATACATACATACATACATACATACATTTATCTCTGACATGCTACCATGTCTGTCTGAATGTCAGACTGTCTTGTTTGAACAACTAATACACTGAATGACGTTTTATCAGCCACCAGCTAACTCTCCTACATCATCATAAAATAGAGAGGGTATGTATATGTATAAGCAGTAGCAATAATAGCAATAACAACAACAACAACACAATTTTCATATGAATAGTTTCCATAGTTATGCAGTTTTATTCCTTTGTTATACGACTATTTAATATAGGACGATATGTATGTATGTATATCTGCAGAGTCTTTATTAGTATTATTAATTCTGCATGAGTGTATATGTGTTTATGAATGTGTACACACATTTATGTCACTTCATATTTGTATACTCACATTATTTAAATACAAGGACATATATGATTATGTCCATTCTCTTCAAAACAAATTCAATTAAAATTAAATTGAATTAAAAAATATTTTTCATACAAACACGCAAAACAAACAAAAAATGGACTTGAAATGGAAATTACAAGTATATGCATACATTTGCAAAAATTATATTCTTTATGTAATGCGCAAGCATTGAAATTATATGTATGGTATGTTTAGAAATTATATATTAAATATTGTAATATAAAATGTCTCATCTTAGATGATGCCATCAAGGGTATTCAATTTATCAATATTTTCGAGAAAAAGAAATATTTGTTATTAAAACGATAACCACCTTTCGTCAAGTAATTAGCAATTCTCTCGAAAGTAAACAAGTTTAGATTAGAAAAGATTTTCTCTATAGGGAATTGGTTTAAAATGTTGTCACATTCATGTTAAATTGATATTTGTCATAATAGTGAAAAAAATTGAAATGAGCATATGAGCAACTTCTATAATGCCGATACCATGATAAATGTAACAACATTCGACACATATTTGCACACATGAGCAATACCTATATATTCTGAAAATAGGGCTAACTGCAAGATACCCGTATGCAGCCGTTTTTCTAGATCAACTCTATTACGTTACTTAGAGGCAAAATTGTTTTTAATTAATATTACTCATACGACTAAGGGACATTATTCAAATCAATCTTAATATGATATCAAAATGGGCTACGGATAGGGGCTTAAATGCAAACCCCCAAAAAACTGAGTTGATTTTGTTCTCCACAAAACATAAAACACCAACCTTAAGCGTTCCCACTCTAGGGGGAGTTCCATTAATTCTGCGAGAAGAAACTCGCTATCGAGGAGTAGTCCTAGATCGAAAACTAAACTGGAAGGGTTGA
This sequence comes from Megamerina dolium, assembly GCA_963854835.1. Taxonomy (NCBI): domain Eukaryota; kingdom Metazoa; phylum Arthropoda; class Insecta; order Diptera; family Megamerinidae; genus Megamerina; species Megamerina dolium. Next base: position 23,881,063 of record OY978528.1, on the reverse strand, counting down.
GAAAGTCAGCACTGCACTCTATGCCTGTAAAAGAGCAATAGGGGAAAAGTGGGGAATACAACCGAAAATTATTTGTTGGATTTACAAGGCGGTTATCAGGCCAGTCCTCCTATATGGGATACTGACCTGGTGGACTGTACTTACTAAATCCTTCCATATGAGACCCCTTGAAAAAATTCAAAGAGCAGCTTGTATTTTAATAACAGCAGCACTTAAAACAACTCCAACGTTAGCATTAGAAGTGCTTCTGCAACTTACTCCGCTTGTCTTACTTGGTAAGCAGCTGGCGGCCAATTCTGCTTTACGACTTACCGGCTTGCACCAATGGACATCAAAGTCCATCGGACATGCAAGCATACTGGATAATTTTAATATCGGAACTTCAATAATACTCTCATCTTTACTGATGGCTCTAAGCTTGATGGAAGGGTGGGAGCAGGGGTGTATTCCGAGTCATTCAACGAGTGTGTTTGAGACAAAAGTTAAAGCGATTCACAATGCACTTACTTGGATCAAACAGAGCATTGTTTCTCGCAGAGACATTTGCATCTTGATCGATATCCAAGCTGCAATTAAGACCCTGGACTCATTTCTCGTGAAATCGAAGACCATTCTGCTAACTGCCGCAAATCTCTTAACGAGATGGCTGAGCAGCACAATATTCTCCTGTGCTGGGTACCCGGACACAGTGGTATACGAGGAAACTGCATAGCTGATGAGCTTGCAAGACAGGGTACAAAAGAGTCTCTAATCCAGGAGAATTCTAGGTTAGGGATCCCCATAGCCACGTGTAAGTATAATTTGGAGGTTATCACCATCAACGTCTTCTAGAAAAGATGGCCGGATATACCCATCTGTAGGACGGCGAAATTGCTGTGGCCTCTATTCAGCAAGAAATGTTCACGCAAGCTTGTCGATCTTAATAAAGTAGACATCTCGACTTATGTGGGATTGGTCACTAGTCACTGCCTCATAGGTCCTCACGCTGTGAGATTAGGTTTGCGCAACATCACTCATGACTTCTGCAGAAGCTGCAGAGATGTGGAGGAACTTGAAACGATCTCACATCTACTATGTAACTGCCCTGCTTTATGTAAAAATCAAAAAAATTTTCTAGGACACTACCAGCTGAGTGACCTAGCCCAACTATCACAGATCGACATTGTCAATCTCCTCAAATTCATTCAATATCCCGGTTGGTTCAGCAAGTAACTAGGTGAAGGGATAATCTGCGTGGCGATATCATAACGGGCCTAAATTTGGCCTATGTGCGCTCTCTCATCAGAGAGGGCGGCAGCTCTAACCTAACCTAACCTACTCATACGACAGTCGTTTTTTTCATAACTAGTTTCAATCCTATAGCTAAATATTTTCGTGCACAATACATGTGTAAAAATGCCTACAGAAGCACAAATCTCTGTAAAACCTTTTGCCCTAAATATTTTGTAGTATATGTTAACCCAATAATATTTATTTTACATTTATGAGACTTTTGATCAATTTCTTTTATTCAAATACACCACAGGCATAATAATATATTTTTGATTCAAGTTATCACACATTTTCCTTAAAAATACTTAAAAATACCTGATTTAAAAAGCTTTTCAAGAAAATATTTTGCACAAAATAATGTCACAAAAGACAAAATTAAGCTACTGTTCCCCTACGTCTAAGCCAAGTCTTATACAAGTTTTATAATGGTTTTAATATTTCAAGAATTCTCAAATATTACTCCCATAAGCTAAGCTAATATCGAACAATGTTACGTATTTCTTACAATTGACTTCTCCCCGTTCAAATATCACCATCGTGCCACAGAAAACAGCTAATTAAGATTAATGAATGTCCGATAATGAAATTGTATTTTCTTCTCTTCTGCTCCTCGACCCATCTGTGTACATTTAACTTTTCAGAATTATACTCAAATTAGCTTGTTAGATGATGTTATGTGATGGAGAAAAAAAAATAATAATATAAAGAGACTCACTTTAATGTTTATTGTAATTGTGTCTAAATTCTCATTAAAACCACATTCATAGCTGCTGATATGTGAAGGGTGGAGGTCGATATACCGACACCATTTTACATATATTTCTATTGTCTTGTATCATTCCATTGCTGTTCAAAAACAACAACAGCAACAATAACCAGAAATGATGATGACGATGATGGCAATTTTGCTGATGATGACTTCTTTAGTCGTTTAAAGGCCACCAATATTATTATTGTGTGTGTGTGTGTGTGTTGATTGTATGTATGAGTGAATTGGTTCATACTAAGTTACATATATATATTCATATGCACAATAGCGACCGATGAAACCCGAAACCGTTTATTGTTATTTATCCCGTGGGCTAAGGCACATATGTAAGTATCTATGTACATAAGTATGCTTATAAGTGCATATATGTATATAGATATGAGAGTAAGGCCACTCAACACAATGCCATTGCTAACATCGTAAATGGCAAATAAGACACTTGAGCTTCGGTACTCGTATTAAAAATGCATACTCGTATGTATAAACAACTTTGGTTGCCAACTACTTGTACAAGAAGAGTATGTACTCGAATAATGTTGTTGTTGTTGTTGTTATTTCGTAATCATATTAATAATTATTCGTTGTGTTTTACTTGAATACACACACACACACACATATACATACAAGCAAACAAATGCTCCATCACACATATATTAGTTTTGATGATGTGAAAACACGCAATAGCATTGAAGTGGAATGTAATAAGAATATTTTCTGTTCTTCACATATCTTCCTTTACTTTGCATTTGTTTCGTTTTTCTTCTCTTATTCTGGTTTTATTATAATTTGTTTTTTTTTGTTTTTTTTTTTTTTGCAATGTAAACAAACGGAGTTGAATATTGTGGCATCACTGAACATCTCTCATGTGTGTGATGAAGTTGAATCTACTTAGATGTATATTTGTCTCTTTGTACATATATGAGTATCATGTATACATGTATATAGAAGAAATGTCCTTGTTGATATTGGTTCATTGGTGTGAAGGTGTTTTTCTTCTTTTGCTTTTACCATAGCCATAGCGTCATCGTTGCTGTTATACTTTTTTAAAGGTACGTTAATGTGTGAAATACTCGCGAGGGAGTAGTTTTAGCATTTACTTTAGCTGTTTCCTTCTATACTCGAGCCTTAGCCATTGTGTCTTACCATACAAATGCAAGACTTTTACAACACATCGTTGTATGATGTTGTGGCATGTATACCATTTTTATGCTGCCACACCATATATACATACCATATGTATGTTATGTATACAGAGGCTCAAAATTTATTTTTATTGCATGAATTTTTTTAGGGCAAAAAGGCATAAATTGTTATTTCATTAGTATAGTAAAATTAATTGACCCATAGAGTATTGTGAATGTATGAGTGTATTGCACGCATGTATTAGTCAGTCAGTTTTGTTTTGTTTTATATTGTATGATACAACATTTTCTATTTAAATAAGTATTAAAGTTGATAATGTCTTTTAAATAATTTTTACTATTATTTTCATATTATTCATCTATAAGATTGCTTGAACAGACTAAAAATATCCAAACTTATGCTATTGAATCATTTAGAAAGAATTATTAACGAGTTTAACAAATTATTAACAAGCTTCAATAACGACCAAAAGGTCCTACAGGGTCTAAAGTGCCACATATTTATTTATTACATCTGCAGAATATGCTGGATGGTGTAGAATTTCATTATCTAATTTGTACAATTTTGCCACTAATACTGCAGCTCCGGTTTCTTCACAAATGAATGTATTCTTGCTTCAAATAAATATCGAATTGTCCAGCAGCTATGAATAATATAAGCCAGTGATTGTTTTATCCATTTCGAGGTAATGGATGTGAATGACACCATGGCATCCATCTTGCGGATAGTTTTTCAGGTCGAAATATTCAAGTGAAATGTTATGTACCCGCTCAAATGAGATGCCTATAGCCTCAGCTACTTCACGCACTTCCATCCTTCGATCGTTCAATATTATTCCATGGATTTGATTCACGAGGGCGGTCCCACAACTACCCGACCTAACAAAGAAAACACAGAACATTTTTTTTATTTCTCAACATAATCTCCTTTTTGTTTTATACAGTTTTCCCAGCGATATTTTATAGCTTCGATACCTTGTTTATAGTATGAAGTGTCTAGCTCATTAAAACAGCCATTTACCACAAACTCCACCTCTTCATTGTTTGCAAATCTTCTACCACTAAGCCATTTTTCAAATTTGGAAATAGCGAATAATCCGAAGGAGCTAAATCTGGCGAATAAGATGCGTGCTGAAGCAATTCGAGCTTTAACTCATTGATTTTGGCCATCGCATGTTTCTTAATGAAACAACACTTTCTTTCTCGCCAAATGCGTCCTTTTTCCTTCAATTCCGTCACTTAAACGCAGCAATAAATTAGCATAATACTCGGCGTTGATTGTTTTTCCTTTTTGAAGATAATCAATAAAAATTATCCCACATACATCCCAAAAAACAGACGCCATAACCTTGTCTGCAACAAATTCTCCCCTTTCAGTCCACTGTTTTGACTGCTTCTTTGTCTCAGGTGTGAAGAGGTGGATCCATATCTCATCCATGGTTATGAATCGACGCAAAAACTCGGCTTTATTACTGTGAAACATCGCCAAACACTCTATAGAAACATCTTCACGATGTTGTTTTTGTTCTATTGTGAGCAAACGCGTCACCCATCTTACACACAGGTTTTTCATCTCCAAATCAGTCAATATACGATGTATAGCACTTTTTGAAATGCCATTATAGGCATCACCTAGCCGGCGATCATCCAATACCATTTTGTGGATTTTCTTAACCGTTTCTGTCGTGGCCACCTCAATTGGTCGACCATTATGGTGTTCGTCTTGGCTGTTCGTACGACCTCGTTTAAACTCTGCCACCCAATATTTTATGATAGTAAACAAAGGAACAGACTCCCCCAGAGTAGAATGTGAATCGGCTTTAATATTCGTTGAACACAGACCTTTCAAATGAAAGTATTGAATTACATAACGGTGACCAATTATTTTCCATGTTTACAAATTCACTGAGGTCGTTAAGTTTCAATGGCTCAAAAAAAAAAAAAAAAAAGCCAAACAACGTGGCGCCTTTAAACTTAAAACATATGTTTTATAAGGTTGCCACGTTTTACCAAACATCAGGGTAGTTCTGGGACCACCCTCGTACATTTCTGACGTTTCGGCCTCTTGTTGGTATTCTGAATGCTCGGTGCCTCTTTGTCTGGTGCGACCACAACGCAATTTAGTAAACCATTTCTTAGTCAATATAGATGATGGTGAAGAATCATCATGGTAGCCTTTTCTCGGTTTTTGGTGATGGTTTTTACGCATAAAATAGCGCTTGATGAGCACATGAAATTAAAATCACAAGGTTGCCTGCATTTAATGACTGTAAAAACGTGATTTAAATTAACATTTTCTAATCAATCAAGAAGCATATGGTGCTGTATTATAATTATAATATATTTCAACTTCTTCTAATCAATAATAAAGTGTATGTTATATGTATTATAATTCTCATATGGTTCAACTTGGATTATATATAAATCCTGACATAACATTATTAATTATATTTTATCAATAATTTTATTCTCTCCCTCTATCTCTCTCTCTCTCACTCTTTCGCCCAATCTTTCCTGCCTTCGCCCATTTTCCTCTCTCTTTAACAATTTTTATAATAACAATATATTATCATTATATCAATCAATATATATTTTCAATGCATTTTTTCGGAAGTTACATATATTATTATTATTGCATATATTAAAATAATTGTACTTGCAATAACATTATGTAATACATACATATATTTCTGACAAGCTTATTATTCAAATTTAATATTTGATGGCAAATGTACATCAGAAAATATCTATCTATCTATCTCTGTCTTGCACATTCTATTGGTCTTACAAATAAGGTATTATTTCCAAATATGTAACACAAAATGATATTATCTGTATATGATATGTAACTATAAATGTACTCGAAATATGATAATATCACAAAATATGCAATTATTTCAAAATGAAAATAAAATATAGAATGCATAAGTACATAGCATATAATAAATGCATGTTGTAATGGATAGTAGGAGAATGTCAAATGTGAAAAATATATACTTATTTCCAAAATAAGCATTATAATCATATGTTTCTGAATAAGTATTTACATACATATATGTATATATGAATATTATATTTCATATCATTGTCAAATATGTGATTATTATTTATAATAACATATACTAGTAACTAGTATAATATTTCTAATACACACACACACACACATGCGATAAGTCGTTGATCATAACATAACAAAGTATATTTTAATTTGCATCATTCGCACAGCATGCGAATATATACTTTTATAATTCTCAAATGGTTTATATTATGACAGCCATAAGAGCAATTCATCGAGTTCATTGACAAATGCATACTGAATAGACATCAGCGTACTGATACACTTTTAAGATGTTTATCGATTTCATAAAAAATATTCAAGTATCAGGTAAATTTTATATTGAAATAAGGAACAAGCTTAGATAAAATTTAGAAAAAAGGTTTAATTGGAAATTGAAATTTCGAGGATATTTATCAAGGCGTAACTTCTGGTATTGTTGACCTTTTTAAATTTAAATCTCCTTATATTATCAGACTTTCAGAGAAAAGTAGCTGGAAGAATGGCCTTTTTCTTATCGATATATATGCACTTTTTGATTGGACAAATCTTTGTCTTTCTTAAAAATGCACCAAAATGCAGACCCTATAATGGGAAGCCTCAATTCATAAAATTCCATACAACCTACACACAATTTAATTCAATTCTAATAATGAATTAAAATAGTATCACTATTCAAAGTACAAGCTGATTTATAACAAATATGATATGTTCAGAGAGTTTAAAGAGGCCTGGTTAGTTGTGTGAGGTTATTAAAATTACGATATATTATACTACAATATAGTTTAACTAAAATATTATACATTGTAGTAAGTGCAAAACCATGCTTATACCTAATACATGTACGGGTATTTTGTATTTTGATCATGTTGTTGTTGCAAATTACTGTTTTGCAATCGCTGGCATTAGCTTACATATAACTACTATATACAAATTTATACATATGTATATATACATGTTGCTATTATCGCACTACATTAGCCCAACAACAACAGCATCAACAATAATATGGTACATGCAAAATACGCACATATGAATACTCACATCTCTATATGTACGTATATGTGTACGTCATTAGTGCTGCTATTGTTTTGCACAACAATATCCTTATTATCTTTAATATCCTTCCATTGCTACCGTCATAGAATGCATAATCATAATGCAAATAGTTGAGAGTTGGGAGTTTAAATTATTTCTTTTTTTTTTTTTTTTGTATGCTAAAGAACCAGAGTACAGAGGAACCAACCCACAGTTTTTGTATTTGAGTTTCGAGACCAAAGCAGGACAAATCTATGCGTGAACATATGAAGAGAGAATGGTAGAGGTCAGCATACTAATGATACTTAGTGTAATAATAATACTGTGAATACACTGAAAGTATAAGTAATGAAAGTCTCAGTATTGGGACCATATTTAAGAAATGAAGATGTTTTTGTACTTTAGCATTTTTTTACTCACCCCAAAAGTACGATGGATCTATGGACATTCCTATGGAACTAAACATTTTCGTCGTGAGCCAAATTTTCAATATAAGAAACGACCAATTACCCGTAGTAACAAGTAGGTTAAACAAGCACGATGAGTATTGTAGCTCTTCGTTTGGAATTTTTGACACTGTAATAGCAAATAGTTGAATTATGTTGCATTATCGTGGAGGATAGATATGAGAGTGATCATCTTGAAGTGTGTACCTTAACTCGAAAAGGTCTCAGCAGTAAGGTCTTAGAGAGCAGTTCTCGATTTTACACTGTTCATATTTACGTCCTGCAGTGCATCGTGCAGTTTGTTCGTTAAAATACATCCCATTAACCCAATTACTGCTCAGTGTCCTGAAATGGTTACAATGCAATGAAATGAAATAATCCATTTCATTTCATTGCATAGTAACCAGGCTTCTTTTTAAAACAACTTGTAATAATTTTGACTGTCGTTCATAGTACAGGGTGATTTTTTAGCAACTTTCTTTTTGGTAACATTGTTTTTGGCAGCTCAACGGTTTTCGTCTAACATGTTAATGTCAAACATGTTCAGTTTGATCTATAATTTAACCATGAATCCACTTACAAACGAACAACGCTTGCAGATTATTGAATTTTATTATCAAAGTTCATGCTCGGTTAAGAAAGTGCATCGTGCACTTCTTCCATTTTATGGTCAGTTTGGGCGACCTTCCGAGGCGTCTATTCGGCATCTTGTCACCAAATTTCGCACCAAATTCACGTTATTGGACATTAAACCACCAACACGCATACGTAGAGTGCGGAGATAGGAAAATATCGCAGCTCCAGTATCCGCCAGTGTTGTTGATGACCGTGAATTATCGATTCGGTGCCGTTCGTAGCAATTGGGCTTCTGTTACTGCACTAGTTTAAAATTTTGCTGATGGATTTGGATGTAAAACCTTTTAAAATACAGCTGGTGCAAGAACTGAAGCCACACGACCTACCACAATAGCAAACTTTTGGTGAATGGGCGCTGGCAAAGTTGGATAAAGATCCACGTTTTTTTTTATCGGAAAATTGTGTTCAACGACGAACCTCATTTCTGGTTGAATGAATACATGAACAATCAAAATTGCCGTATTTGGTGTGAAGAGCAGTCAGAAGCATTTCAAGAATTGCCAATGCATCCCGAAAAATGCACTGTTTGGTATGGATTATGGGCCGGTGGCACCATTACCCCGTACTTTTTCAAAGGCGACAAAGGCGGTAACGTTACTGTGAATGGCGAGCGCTACAGTGTGATGAGTAAAAACTTTTTTTTTGCCCAAAATGGAAAAGCTGGACTTAGCTGACATGTGGTTTTAACAAGACGGTGGCCCAATTGAGAGGCGAGTTCGGTGAACAGTTTATTTCACGTTTGGAGCCGGTCAATTGGCCGCCTAGATCGTGCGATTTAACGCCTTTAGACTATTTTTTGTGGAGCTATGTTAAGGCTCATGTCTCTAGAGACAAGCCCGCAACGGTTGACGCACTGGAAGCCAATATTGAAGAATTTATTCGTGAGATACCGGCCGATATGTTGGAGAGAGTATACCAAAATTGGACCTAGCGTATGAACCATTTGAGGCGCTGCCGCGGTCAGCATTTACATGAAATCATCTTTAAACATTGAATTATATAGATCGTTCTATCGACTCAAATAAAGACTTCATACATTTCTTTAAATGTTATGTGTTTTTTAATCAAATCCGAAGGCTCTTAAAAAATCACTCTGTGGGACATTTGAGAAGATTCGCTTTTTGGGAAGTTGGCATTTCTACAAAATACATTTCAATTAGAACAGACATATTTGGGGTCAAAATTATTGTATCTCTACACAGTTAATAGCATAGGTCATGCACTAATTTCGTCAGAATTTCTTATTGAGAGTTTTGCACTATTCTTATATATTCGGAAGTATTTTCTAAGTGTAATTAGATCTACAATCAAGTGGATTGTTTGAAATAACTGCTTAAAATTGTTCGTTTTTATTTTTATGAAAACTCGCGAATTGTAAACATTTTAAAATTTTCTTTCAGTTTAGTTGTTTCCGGTTAAAAGATAATTTTTGGTAATATTATTCGTATTACTTTTATAGTATATATTCTTATTTAAATTCACTCAGCCCCATGGATACATGAGAATGAATGAGGACGTTAAAGCTTCCACTGACGCCTATTTTGCAGGATTTGAGAAATCATAATAAGACTATATTGAAAAATAAAGTCGAATTTTGTTTAAAAACACCTTCTTTCATTTTTCACTGACTTATTGAATCATCTGGTATATGTACTTATATATACAATAACATCTGAAGTAGCAGCTAGTCTGCAGTCCATTGTGCATAGCACAATTTAAATGAGTGCAGCAGTAAAATAGCCTAAATAGGCGTGGCTGATGTTGTGTGTTTTCCAAAATAACACACGCTGTAAAGAATGTACATACTAATTGAATGAATTCTGTATTGCTTATTGTTGTTGTTGTTTTTATGTTGATACTACTATTGTCATACTGCTCCTAGTATTATAATTCGCATTTTATTTAGTATACATATATGCAATAACGTTGTCATGAAGGATAACAATTTAATTATGAAAACATATTCAGAATTGTATTCAATATTTGTGATATTTTAATAAACAATTTTTTTTATCATACATATGAAGAGTATAACATATTTTTTTTCTTCTTCTTTAATATAATTACATAATAAATTTCAATAAACACAAGTACTTTTAATTATTTATTTGATTTTAATACCATTTTATTTTGAATACATTTCTTAGGTACATTTTTCATTTGATTTTTGTTTCTTCTTCTTCTTCTTTTTTTTTGTTTTTTGCTTACACTTGAAAAATTTATTTTTGAGCTTCTTATATGTTTTAAATTGAACGTTGTTGTTGTTGTTGTTGTTGTTATTGTTTCTATGTTGGTTGTTATCATAAGCTCATTTCACACTTGTTGACTTCTTTGAATACTTACATGCATACATGACGAAGTATATAATATTTTTTGGCAATAATTTCTAAGAACTTATTTTAATTTTGTTTGTTTGTTGTTTTGTACTATAATAAATGTACATTGGATATGTTCAAATTTGGAAGATGTTTATTGTTTTTTTTTTTTTTGTAAAATATTTGGATTTTGTCATTTAATTACAGATTTTGGTAGAGGAATTTTTAGACTTTGGTTTTTTTTTTCATTTTCTTTTATTTAATATAAGTTATAAAAAGAATAAAAAATTATCTGAAAAATTATGTTTTGAAAATGGGTCAAATAGTTTTATAAATCCCAGATTCCAAAGAATGGACGGGTCTACGTCCCGGAAGCACTCGACCACGTGGTCGACCAAGGACCACGTGTATTTTTGCTGCTACAACAACAACAACAACATAAATCCCAGAAGATAGTGTCTGAAAATGGTCTTGAAAATCAATCAAATAGTTTTATATGTCTTAGAAGATGCAATCGTCCAATTTTGTTGCAAATATTGAAATATGTTGGAAAAAAGTGCCTCAATAACTCAATAACTTACACGAATTTCATTTTGATTTCATACTAATTTTTAATTAGTTTGTATGAAAAAATATATATTCATCGGTTCACAAAGAATTAAAAGTGGATTGATGTCATAAAAAGAGAAAGAGCTGGAAAGTTTATCCAAAAAATGACGGACGGGCGTTTGTATGAGAGGTAGGTGTGGATTTTGAGAGGAATTTTGTTTTGTGTTTGACATTTATCAAATCGGGAGCTTGAACAAAGTTAGGGTATATTGACGACTTACTTCTTAAGTAGTGAGGCTTCTACCGAAACTGTAAGAAATTTAACACAAAGAATGTGACAGTGAAAAAGAAGCACCTTCATCGTTTGTCGATCAATTTGTGAAACGAAGTTCACGAAACTGGATCATTAATGGATAAAAAAACACACATTCAGTACGCTTAGCCGAAAATTTGCTGCTGTTGCTTAGAGTATGCGTGAATCGTTTTCGCTAACTGAACATTTCAAGAACTTCTCTGAGAAGAATTTTACATAAAGGCATCAATATGAAGGACTACAAATCTATGTGAATAAGAAAATTGTCGCATTTGAGGATCAGAGAATCCATACGTAATTTTCGAGAAGCCAATTTATCCAAACCGAATGAATATTTGGCGTGTTTTTTATTCCGACGTTATTATTGGGCCATTTTTCTTCGAAAATGACAAAAGAATCGTTACCGTGCCATACTAAACGATCTTTTTGTTTCGAAAAATTGAAGAGGATGACATGGATGACATTTGGTTTCAACAGGATGGGGCCACATGACACTGAAAATATCGTACGAATAGGCAGACATATGGACTGATAGACAGACATGGCTAGATAGGCTGCAATCGTGACTCTGATCAATAATATATTTATATGTATATGAAAATAATTTTCCATATACCTTACATATATCGCTTCTCATTATGGAAGTTACAAACGGAAGCAGGAACTTAATATACTCCTAACCTTATATTACAAAATAAATCTTTAGAATACAAACAATTTTATTTGGAAAGATCTAATCAACATGTACGGTTAATATATACGAATATGTATATATAATTTATTCAATGGAAATTCATATGTTACAGTATAAGCTGCTTAATTGTGACGACATGGTACAAATTGGGTATGCGTATAAAGAATTTAGAGAAAATATTCAAAAATTATATGATATTATAAATATGTACATGTGGTCGTTAAATAACAATTTAAATACTTATTTTTTCATAAGCACTTGTAATACCAAATATTGTGAAATATTTGAAAGTTTCTTTGAAGATTTTAGTTTATTTATTTCTATATTAAACTTAATATGCTTTTTATAAGTACCTATCTATGTAAATTATGAAATTTGAAAATATTTTAATATTTTTCTTTTGACATTTTTTTTTATCTTTATTTATTTATATATTTTTTTGAATTTTTCCCATATATTCTGGTATGTGGGATATTTCTCCATTTCAAAAAATTTCCTATATTTCTCCTTTGTAGAATTTGCTCTTAAAAGTGAGTGTGCTGCTAAAATACAGTAATATGCGAAAGAGAGTGTATTTCAGAGAAAGATAGAGAGAGAGAGAGCGAGAGAAGAGCCTAAATGAGTACATGTTTTTCTATGAGAAATAGAGCATAGTAATGAAAAAATATTTTACCGCATTTGCAATTACGAGTATTGCATAACGATAGCAACAGGCATTTCTTATGAGTATGATACAAAATAAATATGAATATAAGGAAATATATATTAAAAAAATACATCAAATATCTATTATCTATTAATCAAATGAGATGGCTATCTAGAAATATTTTATTTATATGAAGCCTAACTACACTACAGAGGCTCCATGGAGTACACTAAAAGCAATTTTTTTTTTTGCTTTAATATTATATAAAAATATAACACACGTATGATAAATTCACAACGCTCAAAAGTAAGTGCGGCTGTATTAAAATACTTATATTTTTACTCAATTACATAATTAGTTTAATATCCACATTTAATTAAAAAAAATAATGATTACAAAAAATGTTTCATATTTTAAATAATATATATTTTCATATCCTACCATTTGCATCGGGGTTTTTTCGTTTTCTTGACAAAATTCCAATGAAAACGGTTGGTAGGCGTAGAAAATGATTGTAGCGCATGAGCCTGAAGCATGCGCTCTACTGTATGCAATAGCAAAATGCACACACATAAATCAAATAACTCTCACCACCTGGACCGTGTCCAATATTGCCAATTTCATTTTGTATGAAATGATGTATGTGACGATGTGCGAAAATAAAAACAACAACAACAAAAAAGACTCGAATTATCATTGCATTTATTCACCATGCGTAATTTAATAAATTCATTAAATTTCCTCTCTTTCTTATTCTCTTTCTATGATGAAATAGTCACTCTTTTTCCCCATCACCATATTCTTTGCTTAAGAGTAAATTGCTTATATTACAAATACTCTAAATTCGCAATTCTTTTGATGAATTGAGCTTTGATTCCATTTAATATCAACAAGTAATTCAAATTGGAAAAAAAAGTCAAAATTACCATGAATTTTGTCAAAGCGCTAAACCATGATAGACCGACGGATTTTAAGCCTTTGGTCAAGCTGCTTCCTAAACAACAACAAGAATTTCAGAAACAATTTTATTAACTGGTCATTCACAATTAAGATTTTAGACTATGACCTGAATCTGTTATTGTTATCAGAATGAGTACGGTGAAGGCAAAAATCAAACGTTAGATAAAATAACTAAATCAATCGAAAAATGAAAGGAAAAAAATGCCTCAGAACATCAAAAAAAGTCCAACACGGAAAACTATCAGTTGGTTGAACGCATTAATAAAAGAGGTTGGCAAATTTTGATATTACCTCAGCAACATGGGCATTTGATGTAGAGAAGGACACTGGTACTTGTAGATTACGCATGGAAGAAGAAGAGACAGCAACGTACCTTGTGCGCAAGTGTCCTGCATTTTATGAGATCCAAATATGGTGCGAAACGCACAAAGTATTACGCGAAATAACGCATAATGTAAAAAGAGAGCCAGATAGATGGTATAATTTGGTTAAACCCTAATAATATCAAGTTGGGGCAGGAAAATATCGTGTGTGTTCACAAAAATAGAAATACTAGACTGGAAATATCAGGTTTCTAAGTAAATAATTCACAATTTGATGCAATTTTTACATTTCACTCCTTCCTATTACATTTTTTTCTTTAGAAGAAAAGTGCCAAAGATTTGTCATATATCGAAAAAGGATTCCAAGAATTTTGGAACGAGGAAATGATGACCAACAACTATTTGACTCCAATATGACGAATGGATCTCATTTAGTGCTAACGTCTCAACTCAAATGTTCCACGGCAATTGGATCTTCATCCCGGAACATACCCAGGTCATTCCAGCTTAAGGAAAAATGCTGTTTCAACAACAACAACTGAGTTCAACCGCCCTTAATTTGTTACTGATCATTTTGTATTGATGAACTTGTATTGAATGAAATTAGCATTAAATGTAAAAAATAGTAAAAAAATGAATTTATGGTGTATATAAATATATAAAAAATAAATAAATGGCACTTATAAGCTCCGAAGATCACTTTGGTCGAGCCTCTCTTGCAGTACTGCTGTGCGTGATCAATTTTGGACAGTATTAGAAGGGCCGGTTCTGGACGGCAGAACACTTGAGGCATCACTTCTTCTAAGCTCTGTCACAGAGCTCTTTTAGAAGCTTTTTCAAAACAAATTGTCTTGCCGGAATTGCCAGTTAAGAAAATTGTTTCTCAAAATATTGTTGTGTGTTCGATATGTAAATTGTGCTTCAGCCGGGGATTGAACCCACGACCTGCAGATCAAAAAGCCAACGCACTAACCATTGAGTTACGGTCACGTTAAAAACTAGAATAAATCTGAAAAAAAGGATTGAAGACGCGACTTTAATGCCCCTCCCTTTAAGGCAGACAATTTCGTGTTGCTCAGATCCAAAACCGTGTCAATCTGTGAAATTTAGTTTATTAAATATTTATAGAGAGTCTATAGAAAATTTATAAATCAAAGAGATTCGTTGTAAAGACCAAGGGAGCTCTAGATGATCTTATCTGATCTTATGGATCTGGCGAAATTGCCGCAATACCTAATTAAAACGCTTTCAATATGCCTACGAACAATTTGTGCTAGCTTCAAATACTGCAACGATAATTTTCAAAGTGATAAATCAATTATTTGTGCTAAGCCAAGACTTGAATTCCAGTCTCCGATTGTCTGCAAAAAAAAAAAATATCTAACAAAAGCATTACTGTCCTATGTAATTAAAATTTAACAGAACTGTTTATTAACTTCTTCAGGGAGGAATATCTCTTTTAGAAAAGCATTATTAAAGCATAATGGTCAAAGCTTTGTCCCAGGGTTGATTTTTTCATCCCAAAAGGAAATAATTTTGAGCTGGTTGAACCAAGGTCTAAAGTTTCTTTTAAAGTTTTGTGTATTTTTTGCGAGTTTGTTGGGGCGAGGTTTCAAACTACGAACAATAACTAAAAGTGTACATATTAATTTAATTAATTGTATTACAAAAAATATAGAAAATATATGTACAATAATATATGTGTATATTAATTTAATTACAATCGGTGTGTGCGTGCGAATGCGAATGTTTGCTAAAATGTCAATTTCAATTATCCAATACGTATTTGATTGTACGAGCATTTTGGTGCGAGTAGTACACACGCGTAAATAAATACTACTTCTCAAATACAATCAACAGCAAGCAATAAGAATAAAATAAAGTGAAAACAAAACAATTACATGTTAATTGTAAAAGTGCTTCCTGCTTTGGACGCCAGTTTGGACTGTTTGCCCCCATCAACACCAAGTGTAGCTGTTGTAGTAGCAACGGGCAGCATCACAACTAATCCTACCCAGTGTAATATCACTACCTTTCACACACTACAAACATACAGTATTGTGCAAAACTTAAGCAACTGGCATAGTGCTCTCATTGATTTCAAATTTACTAAAAAATAAAAGCGCTTAGATTGAATGTTTTAATATTTATTTGTTCCTTCATTAAATACATAAAAAACAACAACAACAAAAGTTCGGTATTCTTACGAAATTAACTGTAAAGAACAAAAAACAAATTATACTCATATTTCATCTGTGCAAAACTTAAGCAACTTTTAATATTTTGTGTAGTATCCCTTATTTTTAATTACTGCAGCACACCTTTTGGGCATAGAAGCTACTAATTTCGTTAAATATGATTTATTTATATTTTCCCATTCAGTTTTGAGGCCTAAAAATAGTTCGTCTTTATTTTTAAAGCGCTTTGAGCCCAAGCCTCGTTTTAAAATTGAAAACAAATTTTCAATAGGATTCAAGTCGGGCGATTGTGCCGGCCAATCAAGCACTTGAATCTTATTTGACTGTAGCCAATCCTTCACAAACTTCCATGTGTGTTTCGGATCATTGTCGTGCTGAAACACCCATCGAAGTGGCATATTCTATTCCGCAAAAGGCAACATTGCAGTTTCTAAGATGTCCTTATACATAAATCTGTCCATTTTGTGGTCAATCCTATGCAACGGACCAAGTCCACTCCCGAAGAACACGCCCACACCATGACGTTCCCTCCTCCATGCTTTACAGTCTTTTTACAGTATCGCGGATTGAGGCCTTCACCTTTCACATGTCGAACTCTTATTATTCCGTCTGAATTAAATAAATTTATTTTAACTTCATCACTGAACAGTACGCCAAACCACTTTTTTATGGACCAGCCCACGTACTTCTTAGCAAATTCAAGTCTGGAAAAAAAATATATGTTGTTGTTTTTGTTTTGAAGGCATTAAACCAAACATACCTTTTTTTTACATGTTTTGGTGTAAGCATTGGTTTCTTTACCGCTTTGTAGCTTTTTAAACCAACTTTAATCAAATGCCTTCTTACTGTGCTTGAATCGACATTTAAATTAAGAGTATTTACTATATCTTTTGAAGACATAAACGGATTTTTTTTAATAAATTTTTTAATTTGAATAGCTTCACTATAAGAAATTTTTTGGGGTCTTCCTCCTGAATTTCGATCTGTAACGCTACCAGTTTTTTCAAATAATCGTATCCATCTTGATATCATAGATTTGTTGATATTTAATGATTTTGCAATGTCATTCTGTGGTTTTCCTTCCTTAAATAACGATATAACCTTCATCTTAAATAGATGACTATAACGGACACGTTGCATTTTGGATTTCAATATGTTTGAAAGAACTGTGCGCTAAGAAAGACTTTTTTGTACTGAGTTAGATCAATGTTAATGCACAAAGCAGAAAAAACTCCGAAAAAGATCCTTTATTTTCTGAACAAAGAAATATCGAACACCTTTGCACTCCGAGTTGCTTAAGTTTTGCACAGATGAAATATGAGTATAATTTGTTTTTTGTTGTTTACAGTTAATTTCGTAAGAATACCGAACTTTTGTTGTTGTTGTTTTTTATGTATTTAATGAAGGAACAAATAAATATTAAAACATTCAATCTAAGCGCTTTTATTTTTTAGTAAATTTGAAATCAATGAGAGCACTATGCCAGTTGCTTAAGTTTTGCACAATACTGTATATTTTGTTGTTACTGCTGCATTTCTTTGTTTTCATGTTTGTATTTTGTATTTTCATCATTTTTTATTTCGTCCACCCATACGACCTTTGTCCTTTTCTCACCAAACTGTGTGGAAAATTAATTTTGAGAATCCTAAATTAAATTTTATTTCAAATCGAGTACTCTGTTTGTATGTATTACCTACCTGCAAAAAGGGCTTCTTTGCCATTTTGTTAACAAATTTTTGTTTTGTTTTGTTTTGCTTTGTTGTGTGCACATAAAAATAAATCATAGAAATAATTCAGCTGAACTATATATACATTTAGTAAGTAGGTTTGTAAACAGAATAGCACTTATACGACTACTTTGTTCGTTTTGCATCTTTCGATGAATACAGGAAAAATTATCCTTCAACAACAAGTTGGTAAATAAACACCCAGAAGTAATGGAAATACATATATCTACGTATGTGACCACTTGGAAAATGGCAGCAGTGGCAAGTAAAATGGAAAGCAAATGTATCCATGAATGGTGCCTATACGAATTTCATGGTTGCTGAATTCGAATCATAGGTTGGTTTGAACAGGTCAGGTCGTATTTCATCTCTAACCTCAAAAAATGAAAAATGTGGAAATGTTTATTAAAATGCGCACCATCAATGTAGGGCCCAGTCATATTAATTTTGTTCTCTTTACCTTTTTACTAAAAATCCTTAACCTTTATCTCTTCCAAATTGCCGCAAATTCCGGTCTCAATGATTTCAAAGTGCCCCCCTTGAAGGGTAAAATGTATGACCGATCCCAATTAGTTTCTTCACGTCTCTCTTTCTCTCCTCGAGGAGTATCAAATATATTTCAAGTAATTAAATATCGACAAACAATCCAATAGTCCGTAGAATTTCGAAGTATATGCCTGAGAGACATAATTTCCTCTGTTCCAATATATTCCTCAAAAATACTTACCTTCTATTTTCATGCATTGAGAGAGGTCTCCTAAAAATTGACTTTTCAGTTCTATAAAACTTCAATTTTATGGAACAGACCCCCAAGTTACGATTCTAACTTCTAGAATGTTCAAATGTAAGTGTTTGCTTTGATATAAATTGCGTAATGCTAAATTGTTGCAGTTTTAAGTAATCATTGAAATTGAGTTTCTCATTGGAATTAAGAAAAAAAAAAAAAATCCACAAGTTTTACATTAATTTTTTGACCTCAACATTTTGCTGTTCTAATTACTTCCTATCTTTACTCCTTGGGGAAGCTTCCTTACAAAATGGACTTACAGCTTCAATGAAGTAGGTGACTGACCCCAATTATTCCCTCTCTACGAAAATATTTCTCAAATATACTTAACTCATATTTTCCCCATTCCATTTTGAGATCGTCGCTTTTTTTTCTTTAACCTCTATAAGTCACTATTATAGAGGCAAAAAAGCTTCGTGTCAAAGTTGGCTTCATAATGCCTTCACGAAGCAATAAAGCAAAGTGGAAATTTCTTCTGTAGATACTTATCTGAGTGCGAATTGCCCTCATTCCATTTTGAGATCGTCGTTTGTTTCTCTTCAACCTCTATAAGTCACTATTATAGAGGCAAAAAAGCTTCGTGTCAAAGTTGGCTTCATAATGCCTTCACGAAGCAATAAAGCAAAGTGGAAATTTCTTCTGTAGATACTTATCTGAGTGCAAATTACACATTGGGCCTCCAAGTAGTAAAAAAATAGGGGACAAATATGTTTAACAAAAATATTGAGGATAAAAAATTATTACAGATTTTACTCATGACTTCTTAAATTAGAAAGTGTAAGATTTTTATAAAATATTCTACTATAAAGGTTCTGGCAAAATATTGCCTTTTCCGACTATGAAATATGATTTTTAATTTTCACTTAAAAGATATTCCTTTCTCCTAAACAAAGATTCGAAAAACATTTAATTCTTCAGTTAATTTCGATAATGCAATATTCACTTTCCCACTGGACATGAATGCAGAGTTTCAAATTACAAGCGTAGAAATGTGTAGAACAACAGCACCCTCAGCCAAAGCAAAGACATTACAAATAAAAATATATTTTTTCACTAAATTTCGAAACAACAATGTTAAAGAGCAAACAAAAGAATTTATTTATTTTTGTTTTTTTTTGAAATTTTTCTTAAAACACTTTCACCAAAGTAAAAGGATTTGTATAACAGCAGCAGTTGTAACAGTATTAAATCTATTGTTGTGCTCAACTGTGGCTATCAACCATCACTATAACCATTACTACCTACCATCAGCAAGACGATTGAAACGATATAGGGATATGCTACATTCTCCATTCTTAAATGAAGTAATTAATTTACGAAAATATACATTCACGTGCAAAACGAAACGAAATTAAACGATCCATAGTAATGGCAAATATGCACCTTAATACAAGCCGAAGAGATTACGTACATATACTTGTACATACAATAGCATGACTTTGTTTTATTTACTATTTACTCATCTTTATCGCTACCCTAGTGAATTCTTATCCCATCACAAGTAAAGCTAAAGACAATAACTACTCTGCTACATACAAGCGTCTGATGTGAAACAATGTTTGTTTGCGTGCCGAAGCAACTTCCGTTTCCGTTGCTTTGCCAGTGTAATTGTCTACAATTGCATATACAGTAGATACAACGCACACCGCTTACTACACACAATACAATACAATACATAAATTGTACATTGGGTGAGGATTTGAATTTTACTAGCAATAAATATGCCTACGTTTTCAATATCAAATGAGTTTACAGCATCTTTTATATGCACTATATTGGATGGTACCTACATATAACTACTTTGAACTATTAAATGTATTTTTAAATTAAGTAATTTATCTATATTATTGCATAATTAAATGGTCAGAGCTAGACAAAAAAAAAATTGTCACCTATCAAGATATTCCATATATTAAACTTCATCAATACTATTAAATATTAGGCTAAGATTGGATGGAAAGCAAGGATTTAGAATGTTGAAATGTTGGAAGCGTGTTTTAAATTGGGTTAAATTATACAATATTTCATATTATAATAATTATAGCATAAGCTAGCATACAAAATTATATTACAACCATTTTACATATACACATACCTAGCACAAAAGTGCTAGGATCAGCATACAACATGCAGCTGATATTGAACTGCCTACTTATGTTTGCCAACTTTTTACAAAACCATAAATTTTTTAGCGGCAATGGCCTTGATACAAAGTGTCAGTAGGGCAAAAATACATGGGCAAAATTAATGGGTATCAACTATATTACTAGACCCTCGGAGCCATGCACAGCTGTAGTTGATTTTCAAATGTTCTTACGTTCATTTTGCATGGGATTCCCCAAAATAGGTGGAGAAAGGTGCTAAGAACTTTCAAAGAAAACTGTATCGCGATCAAACATCAATTTAGCGTTCTAAGGGCGATTCATGGGAAGCCATGGTGTTATTTAGTGATTTTAGTTTAGTTTTGAAAATCGGAAAATATCCCTAGAAATTGTCCTCAAAGCGCTGACTTGCATGACTGACCCTTATTCAGTGTTCCATTTCCACATTTTACTCTAACATGCTTACCCCATATCTCCACTTCTTAAGGGAACTCACACATAACAGAAATTCCATTCGATTCTAGAAACCACTCTAAGAGAGAAATGTTGAGGTTAAGTAACTTAGAAGGAAATATTTGTCACGAAAAATTGATGGGTTTGGTTAAACATTTCAGAACTCTATTATTGTGTATGCTCGAAAAAATTTGTTGGGAGTGCCGGTCTTCTATTTTATACCACTAGATGCAATCTCTAGGAAGCTTTCTCACGTTTTTCTGATGTTTTTTGGGAATTTTGTAAAACAATTCTCTATCTTTGCCTCTTATAGAGGCTGCAAATCTGGAAAAACTGCTTGAAATGAGGGAAATTTTTTTCCCTGAGTCGGTTAGTCAACCTTTTCCTCTCATATGGACCTACTCAGGATAATTAATACATTTCACTATATACACATGAAGTGACGAACTGTATCAGAAAATATACAAGAAATTATTAAGCATATGAAAGGGTCTAAACGTGCAACAATCTGGTAACTATACTGCATATATGCCAATTTAGGAATAAATATAGAATAGCCCACTGAAAGGAAAAAAAAAATAGAATAAATTTCTTCGTATAGAGCCTATTGTTGTGAATATAAAAAACTAAATTTCTTTTTTGTAGCTAATGCCCATATAAGGACCATATAAACTTGCAACGAAATTACTCAATAAATTTGCCAAAGGCCGGCTATCGACTTTTATGCGAAAATACTGATGGTCGTGAAACTACTTTTGAAGACATACAGGTAATACTATCGAAAGCCATTCATATTGAAAAAATTTCATGAAGTATCAATTAAAAAAGCAATATTAAAATTATATACGCATTTTTTAAAAATATGTTTTATACAAGGTGCGACAATTACGTATTAAGACTCGAACCTTATCGCAGCAACCAAGCGCGCCATCTATGTGTGAGCACATGCGTTTTGAAGCTTCAACCTTCCTCTACTAACTGTAAAAATTTCATGGTATTTGGTTGACATTTAATATTTATTGACATTCATTTTACAAAGCACGTGTTCATTTGATGCTGATTTTTAACATGGTGCAAAGAGCAGTCATTAAATTCCACGCAAAAATTGGTAAAAGTGCATCAGACACATTCGGAATGATGCAGCAAGCGTATGTTGATGCTTGTTTATCAAGATCAAATGTTTTTATATGGCATAAAAGGTTTGTGGATGGCAGAGAGTGGCTGGAAGATTAAATAAAAGAACGAAGACCAATTTCAGTGCGGACGCCGGAAGCGATCCAGAAAGTTCGTAATTTTATTACAGAAGACCGCAATGCTTCAGTGAAAATGATGGAAGATGCCTTAAACATCAACAGGGATTTGGGCAAAACAAAGGTCTGCGCGAGATTTCTTCCACACACATTGACCGAGGACCAAAAATTAAGGAGAGTCAGTCATTCTAGAGACATGGTTGCAGCTGCAGAAAATGATCTAAACTTCCTGAAAACAATTGTTACGGGTGATGAAACATGGTGTTTCCAATACGATACAGAAACCAAGCGTCAAAGTGCGGAATGGAAATCAAAAAACTCACCACAAGCCAAAAAAACACGAAAAGTTCCATTAAAAATCAAAACAATGCTCATCACATTCTTCGATAGCAAAGGAATTATCCAGAAAGGATTTGTTCCAACTGGTCAAACAGTTACTTCTGCATGTAACCTTGAAGTTTTGAAGCGTTTGATGTCCAGAATCCGTTGTGTTCTGTGTCTGTTGCATAATAATTCACAGAGTCACACAGCACTCATTGTTCGTCAATTTTTGGCTCGAAATCAGGTCTGATTTGACACTGTGCGACTTCTTTTTATTCACAAAACTGAAATTGAAGTTGAAAGGATGCTTTTTTGATGACATTCATACCATTCAACGGGCTTCGACGAGGGCACTGGAGGTAATTCCGAAAAATGAGCTGAAACACGCGTTTGAATCACTATTAAATCGATGTAACTAGTGTATTGAATCAGGAGGAGAATATTTCAAATAAATATACCGAAAAATTAGCAGATATCGTGTTTTAATTGTGTTTTCTAGAGGCAGTCTTAATACATAATTGTCGCTCCTTGTATATATCATACATGGAACCACTTCACAAGAAGTACTTTCAGAGCAATGCCAATTTTTAGATATAGCCATGAGAGCACCATTTCCTCATCATCTCATCGTTACGAAACCAAAACTCTAAACAGTACTTCTTTTGAGTTGTAAAAATCAAATAATTCTTCTACTTAAATAAAACTTTTCCATTTCATTTTAAATATTTGAATTTACGATTATTTGTAGAAAATGAATGAAGATAATAAAACATTAAATTGCCTACTGCAATTATCAGTTTTAATTAGTTGGGATCATTAAATGTCATGGTTGCAAAATACTGAGATATTGCATTTTAATTGAATTGGCTCTTTCCATTCGATTGTATAAAATTCCACCTGGAAGTTACAATATTCTTTAAGATCGTAATAAAATACAAATTTGATTGGATTTCAGTTGCATATACCATAACATGTATATTGTAACCTATTGACTTACCGTCATGTAACTATATACGATATATATGTATGAGAATTTATCCCCTTATAATTAGAAGCGAAATTTCTTTACATACCTGCAAAGAGAGAAAACAAACAAACCACATACCAAGTAAGTTAAGTATTTAAGTATGTATTTATAAAATGAAGAATATTAAAATTTAATGACATTATAAATATCAGATATACTATACTCGTACATATCATTCACATAGGGGTAGCAATCAAATTTAAAACTACATACGCTATTTTGGTAGTCAACACATTAGCAATAAAATATTTTTCAGTTGTTCATATGTACGAGAGTCAATAATAAAATGCAAATAATTAAATGGAAAAGTGAGAAGAAGGTCGCTCGCACATATCAAAATGGTTACTATGCATAGGCATAGGCATCATTATAGTTAGAAACCATGGTAGCAGCTTTTGTATGTACTCGTGCATATTTATTTTATTTTATTTATTTTTTTTCTTTCTTTTTTATCTTTCAATTCAATTTGTTGATATTCAAAGTATGTACTATACACACATATACATATAAATATATATTTGTAATTCTTTAGCTGAAGCACACACTTCACATAACGCTAATTTATTTTGAATTTATTTATGCGCCCACTTAACTTAAACGTTTCAAATATTTATTATCCTCATCGTATATACATATACGCACATATTTCACATGCCACAGACGTACATTCGCATATGCATGTATGTATGCATATATGAAAATGTACGACAAACAAGTGCACTTCAGATCTCATACAAGAGAAGTGGAGAAGTACGAAACTCTCAAAAATCTTGTAGTTATCTTCGATGCACACACCTACACACACATATATGTATATATATCATTCAAGCTAATACATGGGTGTTTTAGATTCAAGTATTTTCTATGAGAGTTGTAAGTAGAATGAAACTTGTGGCAAAAGTATTAGTGTTCTTGGTGTTGGTTAGCTTTTGCTATTGCGGATTACAGCATATAAAAGAATATCAGCGAACCTACCCAAAAAAAAAAAACAGTTAAATCGGGACTATATTCTTGGTTGTGTGCATTCAAAAGACATTCAAGTAGGCTTTATATCTTTATATATGGGTACTTATACATATGTATGATGAATAAATGTTTTTATTATACGTATTTTGTATTATTCTTCGGTTCACTTTATTGTTGTTTTCCTACTCTATATTTCATATTTGTCGATTTGTATAAAAATTTCGCAATCTATTTGATCTAGAGCATAAACTACTCTAATTGATGGATTTATATCCTATAGGTACAATATATAAAAGTACATTCTTACATAACTACACAAGTTGTTGTTGTTGTTTTTTGCCAAGTTTAATACCAAAATAATTGTTCTCGCAACTAATTACTTGAAAGCTGAATAAATATCATCTATCCATTGTATACAAATATATATATATATATATATAAATATGTAAATACCTATATGTATGTATATATCGTACAACATGATTTTTGTTGTTATTGTTAGAATAAGTAGCTTCCTAAGCCGCTTACTGTAGACTACAATATATACTTACATACGTATATTATTCGCAAAAATAGTTTGTCCAATGAATTTGCTTTCACTTCACTTCATCCCTTTTGTCTATGTCTCTCTCTCTCTATCTCTCTTTCTCTCTGTGTTACATTTTATTATTTTCTCTCTCGCTCTTTTTCTCACTACATAGCTTTGTCGAACTTTCTATTATTTTCAATACTACGAATGAAATTCATTATTCGAAAATATTTAATTTTTTGTGCAAATATTATACATACATATATTCACTCATTAGAAAGGGTCAAGTTAGTAGCAAAGTTCATGAGACAAAGTCAATCTGTAGTTTATTCGGAGAAAAACAAAAAAAAGGATCTTAAACAAATATTAAAAAAACAATTTTTCAATTTCGAATTTGATAATTTCGAAACTTGGATACACCATACACCATGAAATATAGACAGAAACAATTTTGTAATGGTTCTCATCCGAAAAAGCTCATTTTTTTGACATACTCGCAAGTTGAAATGAACCACATTTCAGTCCTATAACTTCATATTAGACTGATGCATTTTTTTTTTTATTTGAAATAAGATAAGAACTAAATATTTGAGATAAGAACTAAATATTTCGAATAAAATATTATTTAAATATTATTTGAAACATAACACTAATCGACCAAAAAAAAAAAGAAACCTTTTTGGACTAAGTTTTG
Organism: Megamerina dolium; assembly: GCA_963854835.1. NCBI lineage: Eukaryota > Metazoa > Arthropoda > Insecta > Diptera > Megamerinidae > Megamerina > Megamerina dolium. Next base: position 23,854,851 of record OY978528.1, on the reverse strand, counting down.
CCCGCTGAACAAGAAAATTGTACTGATTTATTTTTCTTAAAAAGCGTTCTGGAAATATTCGCGAAAAGTGTGTTTTTCGAACTTTTTAGTTATTGGTAAAAATATCGAAATCATTTTATCTATGTGGTCTTCTTCCTTCCAACGATATACTATTTTTGTCGATCTGATAAAAATTGACTGAATTATAGACAATGAAATTCGAAAAAGGTGGAACTTTTTATATAAGGCTAATATATCTGAAATAAAAGTCCACAAAGTGTGGGAAAAATACATCCGGAAGCATCAGTTTGCATGAGAGACAGCTGTAGTTTTTATTGGATTCACCTGAGTCTCAGAATAAGAATATTTTTCGTATAGAAAGTATGACGTCATGCATATGCTTACGGAAGTACTGTATAAGTTCGTATGGGAAATAATAATCGTTTTTATCCGATTTCACCGATTTTCAAACATGTCCAATATGTCGAATAAATACAATGGTAAGTATCGAGTTTTAGCGTGACAACTTAATATTTTCTCCAGTAAAGTGTTACATGCTCAACAAAATTGTATGGGAAATAGGTATGAATTTTCATGTTTTTTTTTCTATTTATATATTGTACTAAGTACGATGGCTTTATATTTTAGAACCTAGCCGGTCAAGAGTTGCACAATGTGCAGTTTGCCTTCTTGTTTTCGCACCAACGATAACGATGTGTAAGTACGATGTTATGCTTTCGCTTCTCCCTATGACACACACACACACACACACACACACTCTAATGCAAATGTTTTAGTATTCGCGTGGCCGGCATTGTTTTAGACCGTTCATAGGAGCACATATTTTTGTACATGAGTTAGGTGTGATATATTGTTCAGTGGTTAGTGTGCTGGTCTTTTGATCTGTAGGTCGTGGGTTCAAACCCCGACTAATAGCCTAGACAGACGGCAGCCTAATTCCGGATTACCGAGTTAATTCGAATTAACTCGGGCATTAACTGCAGCTAATCCGCATAAACTTTATGAGTTAATTCTCAAAATAAAAGAGGATTAGGGCAATTTGCTATGGCAACACTGCCATAGCATCTATTGTGAATTTTTCTCCATCCATTTTACAAAATATTAGGTGTGTTCGAAAACAAAATACTTTCAACAATTGTTAACAGTTTTCAACATGAAAAGTGTTGGCGACCAAATAAATCCAGCTGTCAATTACGAACGGTGAATGTCAATTTACAAGTTTCTGATAGTTTTCAGTTCACGTACTTCTTTTAGATTTTCTCATATCGAGAGTGATAGACGACAGAAATTGATAATGATAGTAATGTAAGTGGACAGACCTAATAAAACAGCAATCAGCCGTTTAGTTAATCCGCAATACTGCCGTCTGTCAGGTTATTATTTTATTCGGATTAAGTGCGCCGGTAATCCGGAATTAGGCTGCCGTCTGTCTAGGGTATAAGGCAATTTTAATATCAAAATACATCTTTAATATTTTTTGAAAGCTTCTCACCAGTCGGCAAGGAATTTGGTATTCTTCCGGCAGTAACAAGTTGCCATGAAGAAATGCTTTTTTAAGAGCTCTGTGACAAAGGTCAGAAAAAGTAATGTTTACAAGGATTTTGCGGTTCGGAATAGGTCCTTTCTAATACTATCCAAAGGCACAACACTATTGAAAGAGTGATATCACAAAGGATCTTTCTGGTCCAAGAGTGTCCTCTCGGTGAGAGTGCAACCACAATAATATAACATGACCTGTGCGAGTTTTAGAAAAAAAAAACTATTTCTCTCTTGAAAATGTCATAAATTTTTGGAAGGAATTAGACCATAGTTGAGAATGCTCTATGGTAGGAAATCGTTCCTAATTAAGAGAGGAATAGTTATAGCGAGAAATCGACCGTAGGTGAAACCGTCCTTTGGTGGGATTCGTTCTTAATAGGAAATGGTTTATAATTAAGAATATTTGTAGGTGAGACTACATTTTTGTCATTTTAAGATTTTTCCTTAAAATATTCTAATTTTCTTCCCACCAATGGTGTGGATTCGATATAAATTTACATATTTTTTTTTTTCCTTTGACAAACAAAACGAACAATTTGTAATTAAAGTGTATTCAAATGTATTCAAATTTGAATTCATTTGTATTCAAAGCATTTCACAATTTCATATTTCTTAGTTGGAAGCTGTTATTAAAAAATAGAACTAATTATTAAAAAAATTATTGTTTTCGACAATCAATCACTTAATTTTCTTCAGCAAAAAATTAGCTAATGATCTTTGCTTTCTGAAGAGGTTGACGGACAACAAAGCCATCTCAAACATATTGGAATTTTCTCGTTGTTGTTGTTGTTGTTGTTGTTATTATTGTTGTAGCAAAAATATGCAAATGCTTTGTTTTGTTCCCATACAAAGCATTTCCGTATTCTGTTGAGGTAAATGGACCTTGATCGATCATGTGGTTGAGTGCTTCCGGGATGTTGACCCACCCATTCTTGGAAAGTGCAATTTGCCTGTATGTAAATATGTATTATTAATCATTTGCTATTTCTATTAATGATCTGCAATAGGATTGCTTTTTAATATCTATGCATTTTTTCGCCCAGCCAATTTGACTCATTCTAATGTACACGAACACATCCAAAGCAGAAACATTTGATTAGGAGAAATATATTAATAGTATGTGAATTTATTAAAATGTGTATGTGTTAGATTGATATACCAATATATGTATATGTATATATAAATTGAATATAAACATGGTATTATTAAGAATGGCATTTACAAATATGGTATGTACTCGATTATTATTGAATTCAAGTTCTATTGATTACCCTTTCATAATTACTACATATGCATGGAAATATTTGTGAATACCATACAATTAGATATAACTATTTTTAAGGTAATTTAATTGCAAATAATTTAAGGTTCTAATTATATTTAGTATTACATAAGCAAAGTAGAGAAAAATGTAGGGACTCTACTATTGCATTTTATGGTAAAATTTTGCTTACATTTAAATGAGAAACATATTTTATTTCAGTTGAGAAATTTCATTATGAAGAAGTGCAATTTCAATATGTTTTCATAATTAGAAAATTGAAATTTTCAGCGAAGCCAAATCAGATTCAACTTGTCCAGTCTCTCTGAGCTCAGATGTAGTCGAAAGTTATTCTTGCATTATTATACCTATAATTTTTTTTGCATATATCGCTATATGCACACGTACGTATGTATAATTATGTTGATAAAATAATTTCGTTATGATTTAATATTTCAAATTCTGCGGATAATATTGCTGCAAGTGCATAGTTCTACCAGCGACCACTTTACCTTTGCATACCGAACACACAAAAACCATCATCATTTATAATTTTCAATAATATTATAATACAATATGTACACTAAAAATATCAGCTACGAGTAGGTATACATAAGTATTATACGATATGTATGCAGTATGCAGTATAGGAAGGTAATACGATGGTAAAAATTATGTACTTGCAATGGTAACCGCAAATTGTTTACGTTTCGCAATGTATTGCAAGTAAATTAAAAAATTCCACAACAGCAGCAACAACATAAGCAACAAAATCAACCACAATAACAACAACAACAACAACAACAATTCCAACCGAAGAAACAATAACAATAACAATTAGGTAGAAAGGTACACACTTACATATAAAGGGTTTCCCATTAGGTACATAACAATTTTATCTATTAATAAAACACAGAAATATTTGAGATATTGAGTTCAAATTTATTGTGGATATATTGCAAGCATTACATTTTATGAATGAAATTCGATTTCGGTCATATGACCACCACGAACCCGTTTACAGCGGTCGATTCTTTGGACCCAATTTTCCACCACTCTAGCACACATTTCGCAATTTCGCGTTGGATGTTGTCTTTGAGCTCGTCTAAAGTTGCTGCCTAGTTGGCATAGACCAGTGACTTGATAAAGCCCCATAAAAAGAAATCCAATGGTGTTAGATCGCACGAACGAGGCGGCTATTCGACCGGACCATTTCTCGAGATAGCACATTCACCGAATTTGCCTTGCAATAAATCGATTGTGACGTGTGCTGTGTGGCTAGTGGCATCGTCTTGTTGAAACCACATATCGATGATGTCAAGTTCATCCAATTATGGCCACAAATAATCTTCCAACATAGCACGAGAGCGCTCTCACGAAAAAATACGGCCCAATCACACCTCCGGCATGAAAACCGCACCAAAAAGTAACTTTTTTCGGGTGCAACGGTGTCTCAAGAAGCACTTGTGGGTTTGTTGCTGACCAATAATGCATATTTTGCTTATTGACAAAGCCATTGAGCCAGAAATGAGCTTCATCGCTGAAGATGATTTTTCGCTCTTAAAGTTGCGACCACTGACTCAGAATTTCGGTAGCAATTTTTAATAGTTTGCAAACGTTGCTGGTTTGTGAACTTTACCGTGATGAAAATGTTGACTTTAACTAACGTTTTGACATTGACAATTGATTAAGAAAGTTTAAGGGTGCGTTCATATAAAGATACGAAATTGTTATGTCCCTAATGGAAAACCCTTTACATGTAGAAGGTATAGTACTATGCATTGCATGGAAAACACCATACACCCAATACAATTGTAATAGCAGGATTCATTTATTGAGCCGCATACATAATAATTTGTTTAGCAAAACAACACAGAGAACAAAGAGAATGGGAGAGGAGTTGGAGTGATGGAGATAACAACAATATGCATATAATAGAAAAGGTAACTTGGATAAAATGTGAATTTATAGTAGAATGTCTGTTCTTTACAAAATTAATATTACTGGTGTGTGTGTGATGGATGTTGATGGTCGTCTTAGCTATTTGTTTATTTGTTAGTGTTAGTACTTGTAATTGTATTGCATTGCAGATATATGTAAATCCTTGTGGCATATTGTAGCTACAGGTAATCGTAACACCAATATATATATACCTTTTGATAATTTTTGGTATTTTTTAATAATAAAACAAAACTTTCTCAACAATCTCTCTTGCTATTGTGACCATCTTCTGTACACTTCTTTTAGTACAATTTATCTATTTGCATTTCAATGTTAGTTGATACTACTAAATCTGTTGATTATTACAAGTAGTACATTCATTACTTTTGTTCTTGCCGTAAATTTAATTTTAATACTTACTTACTTATGTGGCCATAACAACCGAATATCGATTTAGGCCGAAAATAACATGCTTCGCCAGCCATCTCTGTTCTTCGCTAGCTGGCGCCAGTTAGAAATTCCAAGCGCCGTTAGGTTCTCCAGTACTTGGTCTTTCCACCGGAGGTTTGGTCTTCCTCTTCTGCGTCGTCCTCCAGCGGGTTCCGAATATAACACCTTCTTAGCTGGAGCGTGTTCTTCCATTCGCTCGACATGACCTCAGCATTTAATTTTAATGCTGAGACATTTTCAAATTCAAATAAAAATGCCGCATGGTATGACAAGCCAGAACAATGAGATGCTTTTTGTTTTACAGACTAATAATATTATTAGTGGTTAGTTTCAATTATCCAATATATAAATATAATACCAGCTTTTGTCAACAATTTTCAACAATTAATAGAAGATAATAAAAAAAGAAATAAATCTACAACTGTATACAAAAAAAAAAAATTCAAAAATTTTTATATATTTTTCATATGATTCATAATATCATTCATGATCATGATCATCATGATTTTTATTGCTAATTACAAGACATTCTTTTTTCATATTTCAATTATAATTTAAGTAATTTTCACGAGAGCTTTAAGTTATATTAATCTCGACGCAAAAGCAAACAATATATAAGTTCGACTTTCATTAATTTTTAATTCGCAGCATTTTCCCCTATCACCACTATCTAGTGGTCTTTCTCAAGAAAATTGACGTTTTTTTAAAATTTGCTCTCAGTACTTCCATAGTGTCCCTAGATGGACACAACGCCATTTATTTTTCCATCATAATTCTTGCAAACATGCTTACCACCTATTGTTATATCTCTAAAGGAGACGCTAAAACAAAATTGACACAAAAACACATGCAAATCAAACAATAGCTTCACAGCTTCTCAGAAGTAGCCCCTAGGAACAACATAGCTGTTCTTTCAGATAGCAAAGCTGCAATTCTAGCTTTGAATTCAGCCAGCATAACTTCTAATAAGCAGAAGGAATATAGAGGGAAATGAAAAAGCTGACGAATTGGCTAGAACGGGATCTGCCATGCGAGAAATTCTTGCAGAACCGACCGATACACCGATACACCATTGAGTGCGGTTAAAAAAGTTATAGACACCAAATACCTCCAAATAGAGGATTGTAGATGGAAAGATCTTACAACTTGTAAGACCAACAGGTTACTATGGCCTGGATACAATCTTAAACAAACAATAACGCTGATAAACAGAAATCGTGGGGATGTCTACAAACTGTCGGCAGTCATCACTGGCTTCTGGCTTATCGTAGAGCAGGCAGCCAGATTGAGAATTCATCATAACGTTCAAGTATCGCAGCTGCAATCAAGCAGAAGAAAAAGGAAACCCATTTCCCATTTCCTCTGCGAATGCCCTGCTCTCTGAAAGCAGAGATTGGATACCTTAGGTAAACTACTCTTCAACAATCTCGAAAAGTTAGCGGAAACAAACATCAACGACCTTCAGTGGTTTCTAAATCGCACGAACTGGATATAACAGAGCTGTTGTTAACAACCGAATAAACAGTTGAAAACGAGGATGTGGCAACAAAATGGCGCGAAAGTGCTAGTTGAATTCATGAAATGAGTCACCACTTCAACCAACCAGCACCTAGGAGAATGTATATCCGATCGTATCTAATTTAATTTTTTGAATATTTTTTTTCAAATATACTTACCATCCATTTCTACTCCTTAAGGGGTTTGCTATACAAAATGAATGTAAAAATATATGAAAATATAGGATATATTCCTACATAGATTAAATGTACATTCAACCCGATTCGTTTATTTTCTTCAACATTTCTTCCAAACATACTAACACCATATCTGTCCCTCTTCTTCCAGGGCTCTCCAATATGGTTCATATATATAAACCGGCTCACAATCATGTTTTCACCCCAACATTTTCCCCCCAATATATTTACTCTTATCACCGCTATTAATTAGCTACAAAAAAAAAAACATCTGTAATATGAATGATACTGTGATACTAAGGCCCGTCGGATATCTCACATTTTTCTTGTGGGACTATTCAATAGATTCTGAAAATAGTAATAGCTGCTGCAGGAATTGGTTTCCTGCTCAAATCCAAGTTTCTGCAAAATTTACTTTATTGAGCCGTATGCACGTTCGGAGTAATTTAAGTATTTTAATATGCATAAAAATAATGAGTCAGGTACGACTACTGATTTTAATATCAAACATATCCACAAAACTTATTATTACACAAGGGAATACAAATTATGCATATATCAAAGACATTTTAAATTCCTTGAAGTAATGGAATTACATTTTCCATAATTTATGTTTTCATTCTTAAGTCATTGGTATTGTTAAATATTAATTTCAACTCCAAGAAATTAGGGTTGCTGGTGGTACAACCTTTGATAATAATGCTATATATGTTATGTATTTTGTAGGTACAATTAATGAAGCATAAATTCAGTTTAAATAATAAATCAATAATAATAATAATAATAATATTAACAATAACAGCAACATGAGTGCCTACATGCATACGATATAAATAGAGTGCGAAGAAGAAAGTGAGAGAAATTGTGAGACAGAGATAGAGCGAATATCAAACAAATGAACCGCACCAGCACTAGCGTCGTTCAAATATTTATAGACTCGACGCATATAAAGAATTCTGGCACAAACACATACACATACATTCTGTCAAATAAGTACCCAGAAATCGGAAATTCTCATTTTTAATTTTCCCTCTGAGAATATTTCAAAAAAAAATTTTTTCCAGGTTGGCACAACTGTCAGCTACTATTCTGTGAATTTTTATTGCTATGTGTCATTTAGTTTGGTTACGGCGTCATTAGGAACAAGTCAACCTTTTGTGTGCGTTGCGATTTTTACTATGAATGAAAATATCGAACAAAGAGTTTGTGTGAAATTTTGTGTTTCAAACGAAATTTCTTGTGCCAAAACGTTGGAAATGTTGAAAAAAAAAACATTTGGTGATTCAACCATGTCGAAAACTCAAGTTTACGATTGGTATAAATCGTTCAAAGCTGGGCGAGAAGAAATCGCAACGCACACAAATTGTTGACTTGTTCCTAATAACGCCGTAACCAAACTAAATGACACATAGCAATAAAAATTCACAGAATAGTGGCTGACAGTTGTGCCAACCTGGGAAAAATTTTTTTTGAAATATTCTCAGAGGGAAAATTAAAAATGAGAATTTCCGGGTACTTATTTGACAGAATGTACATATACATTTATACAGAAATAACTGAAATTTTACAAAATTCTTACTTAATTGGTTGAATTCGTTGATGATAATGATGATGATGATGATGCTGATAATATTTATGTGTGTGTGTTTGGCTGAGTGTATGGATATTTGAAATGAAATTCAAGTATACTCTTAGCATATGTTGTTCGTGTTATTGTGTATATTTGTCTATATCCATATAAATATGCGAATTGTATGCGCATACGTTTATAGTGGATTATTGAATATGTTTTTCATATTCAATATTCTCAACATATACATACACACACACACACACATAAAAATACATGTGCTCACACATGCGAGTACTTAAAATGCACTTAATTTGAACAGAAATCATATATATTTTACAAATATACACACATACTCTTACATATACATATGAGCATAAAAAAAAACAGAATGGGGCGTAAAAAATGAATACTCATCGAAATTTATAAAAGACATTCATTTTCAATACCCGCTACAATGTGCCGCAGAAGCGTATATGTACATACAGTAAGCACCCATCATTGAGTGCAAGTATGAATGTACTTGTATATATGTATGTATGTATGTAGTTCGTTATGAAATCAATGAGAAATTATTGGCAGTAATTTCATTTTATGCAAAATTAAACATTCGAGTGTAGAGAGCGTACTTACTTAAAATACAACAATTTTTTTTTTTTTTTTTTACAGTGAACATTTCGATAGGCACACTATAGCAAAGCGCATATAATTGGCTAAATCGGAATTTGCAACTTTATATGTAAAAATGCATAAATACGCTTGCGTAAAAATTCACAAGTGTGCGCAATGGAAACAGCACATACATTTACATATATACAAATATATAATTTGATAATTCAATAACAAGAATGTGCACACACACACACACACACACACACACACACACATACACAATTTTTGGAGTATCCAATCTGCATTTCTTCCATACGAATGCTTACATTTCAATACATTTGATTACTAATTTACCACATAGTTAACGAAATACTTGTATTTATATTAATACTTGTATCAATATAAAGTGTTTTCTTTTTTCGGAGGCAATTCGTTGCACTAGACGAGACAGAGTCTGAACGCATTCTCTATTGCCAGAAGAATTAATGTGTGGAATTTTGTGGAATATACAAATGAGATATGATATAAAAAGGATATAGTACTTTTTCTCTCTCTCTCTCTCCCTCTCTCTCTCTGATGTATTCATCGAAAAATGATGTATACTTACTAAAACCACATACAGCCTATGCACATACATATGCAATTATATGAGTCTGAATACATTCAATTAATTATTGAATAATCATAATTTGCTGATTCGATATCAAAGTAAACAGAGTAAAATATAAGTTAGAAAGAACCCGGAAGTTAATGTGAAATATCCAACCATGGCTTCGGTTTCAGCGACATAAAGTCTTTAGAATGATATCACACCGGTCCGTCGAACATCCTATACTCTCTTATGCGGTTAGCTTAGATACTACTTTGTGCTACATAAGCAGTTGAAAACGATAACCACAATATTCAAATCGCTAATCATGAATGGTGTAGAGAAGGGTGATTGTAGATTTCGGCAGAACATTCCTTCTTATGGCCACACTGCAATAAAACTTCTAATGCCGTGGTTATAATATCAATCAATTGAACGCTAATCCAAAAATTTGTTGTTGGTTTCAATACAAAATGAAAAATGAACTCCAAATATGAAGATTTGCATGTCAATCAGTTCTGATTGCTGTCCTCGACACCAATCAAACCAATTTCATCAGTGTTGCCATATGCAATTTCATATAGAGAAAAAGAAAATGTGAGAAAGAATATTTCTAAATAATGTAGCATTGCTTTATGGGTATTGCGTACATACATGTTTATTATGTTGACAACTGCGAAGGATTATTAAATTTTAAACATTAATTTTATAAATTCCCTTTAAAGAAAGATTAAGAGAATTTCCTCATTAAGCAAAGAAATTCTATAACTTCAAGTTTATTATTTTATTTAGAAATTGTATTTTCGTAGAGCAGACCTGAAGAACTTATTACTCTGCTGCAAAATAATGAACGCTTGTGGGATACAAGAAATCCAAGTTATTCTAATCGGGGAAAAACGGGTACAAGCCCTAGATGCTATGCAACAGCAATTATCTAAAATTGCTAGCGATATAGCAAAATATGATATCCGGGCAAAATTTCAGTCCTTTGAAGGACTTTTTATATCCTTTTCAATGAGCGGCAGGATGTTCTGTAATTTCGCATCGGTCATCCTCATGTAATTTTTGAAAGCCCAGCAGTCGTTATGTTGTAATTTCTTGTTAGGAATGCGAAAGAACCGTTTGTACTTCGTTTTTTTTCGGCATTTTTTTATCCTACTTGATCGTTTTCTTTTTTGCCGATTTTGTTATCTACTCAATTATTTTTCCCCAGTACAGTTCTATGATTATCGCTCCAAAAATACACATTATCAGCATATATGGTTGCTGTTTTTATCAAATTATTCAACGCGGCATCCATTATGAAATCAATTGAAATTTAAGGCAGCACAATTATTTTGATAAAATATTACAATATTACCAATCAATCGAACGCACTGATTTGCATTCAATTGATTGGTAATATAACCGCAGCATAACGCATTAATCATAAAATAAATTAACTAATCACAGACTAATTCTACAAAAGACCTTTCAGTGTCGACTACCTCTTCATGATATATTTGAATACTATACAACGACCTTTTAGTTTTGGTACCGGGCTACAGTGATACTACCTAGTCAAGTCTTAAATATTGGAACACAACTAAATGCATTCATTACGAATGCAATATTGAGCGCATTCATTATGAATGCAATATTGGGCGCATCCACATCATCTTGACTGCGATTTAACAGTTGATCTTTATGCTTCATTGCCACGTAAGAAGTATTTGGCATCAATTGTTTACAATCATGGAAAAGTGCAACATCGAAAAACGTATTGTTGTAGTTGCCCTACTAAAATGCAACATGACAAAAGGCGATATCTTTTGGAAGTTGCGACCGCTTGGAATCACTCGCAATTTTGTGTATCGTACTGTGTAATTATTTGAGGATACTGGTGGAGTACGAGATCGTCAAATATCCGGCCGTCCGTGCACTGTGAGAACTTCGAAAGCGATCAAAGCCGTGAAGAAACGAATCGACTGAAAACCGCTGCGAAAACAGATATTCTTGTCGCGGGAAATGCAAATTTCACAAAAATCCATGTCCATGGAGATTTGGGTCTTAGCGTGTACAAGCGACACACTGGACACCTGCTCACGGCCGCATTGGAGGGAAAACGCAAGCGAAAATCGAAAGCGTTACGCACCCGGTACACCCACAGACAAATTCTGTTTACTGACGAGAAAATCTTCAACGTAGAAGAATCGTTCAATAAACAGAACGATCGTATGTATGCTCGGTCATCCAGAGAAGCATCGCAACTCATCCCGAGGATCCAAAGAGGCCTCTGCTTCAGCTCACAAGGCAAAAACGACTCAACTGTGCCTAAAAAACAATATTCCGGACTTCATCTCAACGTATAATTGGCCAGCTGGGAGTCCAGACCTCAACCCGTTAGATTACAAGTTGTGGTCCGTGCTTACTCTACTCGACACCCAAATATTGAGTAGTTGTAGAGACAATTTCTCCATGCATGAAGTGCGTCTCGCGTTCGATGAGTGTCCGGATCGTTTCAAGTCGTGCTGGAAGTCAAATGGAAGTTATTTCGAATAAGTTGTTCTAAGATTTGTAGCCATTGAATAACTCAATAAAAACGAAAAAAGAAACTTTTTTAATATTAATTCGTTTTCTTTTGGCGGCGATTTTTCTGTGTACCAATATTTATGACTTAACTAGATATGTTATATTGCAAGGCTGATGGACTAGCGAAGGACCACACCAAAATACTTCAAATTGAACTCTGTCGCCTGTATACGATAATTCATGCTATTGTACCTTTCCCAGATATGCTATAGGACTAACACTATTGGCTAATGACTTTTGGTAGACGAAGAAGAGTAGAAAGCACCCATGCCTTATTATGCCTATATCGGACGATCGTGAGCTCTAAACTAAGTATGCTCATAAATGGAAGTTAATCGTAATTGATTACTCCTTTTTTTAATTAGATGCTGAAATAGAATCATATAATTGATACAATCGAAGTGCCTCTTGAAAACCGACAGCGTTGATATAAAAAAAAGACCACTGATGCTGAACTAATATTTTATATTTCTAGGAAATAGAAAAAGAAGAAAATATTTTTGTCACATTGAAAACGTTAAAAGAGCAAGAATTATAGCTTTCTTTATTTTTGTATTTTTATTTTTTACCTATACAATATTTTTTGACAAATGTCATCAAATAAAGCAGACAGCCAGCCAGCAGGCAATCAACCAGCCAGTTTGCTGTCATAGCTACTAGTCAACTGAACAAAGAAGAGCAAAAAAAAAAAAAAAAACGAATGTATGTGGTTAATAGTTTCCGTTTTTCCATGTGTCAGTTCTATTTGCTTTATGCAAATACATACTTACAACAACGACGACAGTCAACTACAGCTGCAGGTAGAGAACAGCATAGCATAGCATACATCCGTTCAATGAATTGCAACACGAGCAGCACAACTAACACAGCAACACTATCACTAGCACAATCCAAAAATAATAGTGATGGCTGTATGTATGACACTGACAGGATGCTACTCTGCTTTGCTGGCGTCTACCACATCCAACAACAACAACAAAGAATAATAATAATAATGAAGAAATTACATTAGCATTGCATTTGCGTCTACTTACTGTGTTGCTGTTGCTGTGTTGCAAATACTTGTACACTTACTCATACATACGGCATACATCAGTGTGCTGTGGTGGCTGCATTTAATATCACATCACCAGTCACACCAATTTCATATTGGTGTTGCTGTAATACTATACTATAGTATTTTATGCTGTTGAAATATTTGCGGCTCAGTCCAACTAAGCTTATGCATTAAATGCAGCACGAGCAGTTGCATCAAACTTGATTAAATGTCAACCATTATGCAAGCAAAAGCATACAAAAGATGTGATTTTTGTCGGTGGTGTATATTTGTGTGTGTGTGTGTGAGTGCTTACCAAAAAATATGCATTTCATGCTTGTTGTTAATGTTACGCTTCTGTTCAATTCCTCAATTCATGGCAGTCGTCGTCATCGTCATCATTCAACATTTCAACGTAAGTATACCGTAGGTATACCGCTCTCAACGACCTCCCTACAGAGGTAATTTCACTTGGCAATGGCAGTTAAATAGAGCAAACGAAAAAAAAAACCGAATGTTGTCTGACAAAAGTTTTCTTCGTTCAAATAATTCATTCATTCAAATTTAGTTGCTTTTCAACAATTTAACTACTACTACTACTACTACTTGCAAGTGAAGAGATTTTCATATTTCATCGTATTTTCACAGCGATCCCTTTCTTAGCCAAAATTGCATTTGCATCTGTGCATAAGAGTCAGTGGCAACCAATATCAAGCATACCCATGGAAATTTTTGGTGTGAATGAACATTTATACAATTTGATTACATTTGAATAGACTCTATGAATATGTATGGGTCGTTTATGTACGGTAAGTATACTCGTATGACGATGATGATGATCATAATGATGACAATGACGATGATGTAATTTTAAATAAATTTTCATTTACTACACTTTGTTGTGACACATTCCATTATAATTTTTACAATTCTCCGATTTAAGTTAAGACAAGTGTGACTTCATCCAACTTCCACTGCGAACGCCAAGCCGAATCGACCGCATGATATTACTACGCTGCTGATGATTGTTGATGATGTTGGTTTTTGCTGATGTGACAATTTGTTAATTAACATATTTGAATTTTTGTGCAAAAAGTTTTACAAACAAATAAGTAAGAAACCAAAAAAAAAAAAAACAAAATGTTTATATTAAAATGCTTTTAATAATTTAATTGAAGAAAAATAAAAACCGATCTATTCTATTTCGTTTCAATTGTGAATATTTTAATGGTGTTTTAATACTCTTAAAATAGTATGCGAGTCCACAGACACTTAAAAATAAAATAAAAAAAAGTGTTTAAGGTCACTGAATTCGCATTCGGGGTTAGTTTGACTCAGGTACGAAATGCCAAACCTAAACAAAAGTTGAATCAATGCTGAAAAGTCCAGTAAAAAAATTGTCGACATAGAGGTTAAGTATTTTAATTATTTTCTGCTTAACATTTTACCTAAACATACCCCTCTTAATTAGAACCTAGAGAGGCATCGCTACAAAATTTACGATTATTTATTAATTTACTTTCCATCGCACACAGAGTGCTCTTTAAAAGCAACAATACGAGCATTCATTCACTCAACGTTAATTTTAACATGTTTCTTCCTATCTTACGAAGGTTTTCCTGAACAAAATGAACTTGAAATAACCTTAAAATCGACAAGTAATAGCAAGTAGGTAAAGGCTATCGACAAGAGTTGATTTCAATTTGTGATATCTTGAGTTCAAATATGGATCCCATTCTATCGATAAACAATTTTGCACAGAAAAAGGTTGATGCTGTTATCTGACTCTTATCTTAAAAGATCATGTTATAGGTGTATATTGTGAGACTTGGTCATTGGGCATTAGTGTAATCAATGTTCTGATGCTTTTTACCATTGGATATGGGTTTGAATCCTAGTGAAAACACTACTGTAAGTCTTCCCGGTACGAATTGCTTTCGACAAAAGTTGCTCAATTGCTACAAATTCATTTTGTATGTCCTCAATTTCTTCTTCATAAACTAAATCGCTTTATACAGGGTGGCTGATGAAGAAAAATGTATTAGCTTTTTTCTTACGTAACATATCTGTTCCATTTTTTCTTTATCTAATAGATTCATCTTTAAATTTATCGAAAATGGAATATTGGGATAATGAAATAAGCATTTGGATTGTGCGCCGCTGTCACACTCTGCGTAGAGAGGCATTTCAATGGAATCCTCAAGGGAGCCGACAACCTGGCCGCCCACGCCAAACATGGTTAAGGACAATCCAAGCCGAGATCCGCTCTAGAGCCACTTGCCATGAAATCAGGTGTATGGCCCGGGACAGGACTCGATGGAGAGCCTTCGTTTCTGCCCTATGTTCCGATTAGGAGCGATATTTTGGATGCGACCCTGTTTTCATTTGCAAAACATGTAAAATATGTATTGTATGTGATTTTTGTATTGTATCTGAAATGTCAAGAAACTAAAAATAAAAAAAACATCACGCGTTTGAGTCCGTAATTTCCGTCCGAAGAGAATATAAGCGCACGTTTGGCGGCACTCCTCCTAACAGATGGACTATAATCAGGCTCGTGAATAATTTTGCCGATCGTGGGACAATCCCAACAAGACCTTGTCATCGCGAACCCTCAGTTCGGACGCAGGAAACAATAGCTGCTATAGCTGCTGTCATACAAGCCAATCCTACAGTTTCGACAAGAAGCTTATCTGCTCAAATGAAAATATCAGCAGACAGTCACTGCAGACGATTTTGCATAAAGATTTAAACTTATCTCGGTATAAAATTCAACTAACAAGCCAACTAAACACAGCAGACTTGCCAATTCGCTTGGAACGAAAACACCTAAAAGAGAATCCCTTTCAACTCTGTGTGGTTTCAACAAGATGGTGCAACTGCTCACATAGCCAGGCAGAATTGCAACGAAAATTCCCCAATAAGCTGATTTCAAGAAACTCCACCTTCCGTTGGCCCCCAAGGTCTCCTGAACTTACAAGAAAAAATCAGATGTTTCTTGTGGCGATATTGCAAACAGGAAGTTTACAAAACCAAAGCAATAAATTTGAATAATTTGAAACAATCCAATCGAACGCTAATTGAGGTAATACCTGCTACAACCCTTTATTTCCAAAATAATATATACTGAATATACTGAACATACTGACAGAATACTGCTCTGCATCACCGGCTGCCATAAAATGGCACATGAGGATCACCTACATCAGGAAACGCGAATGCTAAAAGTGCATGAGCACAACGAGCTACTTTCGCAACAATTTCTGCTTTCCTGCCACCTTCCATCACAACCCAACAATCGGTTAACGCAGCTTGCCTCTTCCCCGCGTAATATCCGTGGTAGCCTACACTCATTTGATGGGCATGTGAGTCACCTGTTCGATGATTTGAGCTCTAGTACGCATAAGGCGGCACTGAATTCACTGCATCTGCGCGCGGTGGAAGCGGCCATCGAGTGTCATGCTCATAACATCGTGCTGGGGGGTTGCCCGCCGCCGGATGGAGCGTCTATCTGAACTGCTATATGCACCGGCTGGCTTATACAATTCCAGACAGATGCCCGCGGTGCCGGCAGAGCCCGCACGACACCCGTCATCTTTTCGCCTGCCCCAGAAGGCCTACCAGTTTGGCCCCCTCTGCACTGTGGACGCACCCACTGGAGGCTGCCGTCTTCCTGGAGCTGGTCGACGAGAACAACAATACTCTAGCTTAACATGAATTTTCGTGATTTCGAATTCGTTGTCTGTTACAACAACAACAACCCTTTATGTCTGATAATAAATCCCTGATCAAGACTTTACTGTCTGTAAGCATCGCCCATGCAAAGTGGACCAACTGATGTACATTTCATAAAGAGTCTTCTACTATCTGTTATGTCTTTGGAAGAAAGTTTTTATTTTTCCCCCAAAATCCCCTATTTATTTTTTATGTGGATAATTGTACTACTAATTTATCGCGTCGGATGGGTCTTACGGTAAACGAGGGCAAGACGAAGTATCTAGTACCAACAAACAAAGAGTTCCGGCGTCTTGGGCAGCACGTCACTGTTGACAACTACGCTTTTGAAGTAATAAGGGACTTTGTCTATCTTGGAACCAGCATTAACAGCAGTAATGACGTCAGCCTGGAGATATTGCAAAAGGATCACTCTTGCAAACAGGTACTACTTTGGGCTAAGTAAGCAATTGAAAAGTCGAGCTCCCTCTCGAAGAACGAAAACTACACTCTACAAGTCTCTCATCATAACATATGGCGCTGAAGCCTGGACAATTTCCACCTCGGATGAACGAATGCTTCGAGTTTTCGAGAGAAAAGTCCTACGCAAGATCTTTGGACCTATTTGCATTGGTGGCGAGTACCGAATAAGGTACAACCATGAGCTGTTGACATAGTAAAGCACATCAAAATTCAGCGGCTGCGCTGGCTAGGTCATGTCGAGCGAATGGAAGAACACGCTCCAGCTAAGAAGGTGTTATATTCGGAACCCTCTGGAGGACGACGCAGAACATTAAGACCTAACCTCCGGTGGAAAGACCAAGTACTGGAGAATCAGACGGCGCTTGGAATTTCTAGCGAAGAACAGAGATGGCTAGCGAAGCATGTTATATTCGGCCTAAATCGATATTCGGTTGTTATGGCCACATAAGTAAGTAAGTAATTTATTTTAAATGATTTGCAATAATTTCTCAAGTTCTTATTTATTTGCAATAATTAATGTGCAAATATTTGTTTAAAAATTGTAAACCAATGTGCGTGCAGTTAATATGCATTATAGAAGTATGTTAAATAAATTACGCACAATTTCTTTTTTTGCTATAAAAGTCGTAGAACCAACTAAAGAACTCAAAGTCAGTGTTGGTTATTCATCAAGTATTGTTAAAGGAAACAAATTGTATACGAAAATGTTGCAATTACCAATAGTTTCATATTGGACAACTTTAATAAATTTAATAAGTATGTTTTACTATAATATTTAGTTGGAAATAATCTTTTAAAAATTTCACTTTGTTACATTCTTTCAGTACACAATTATCTCTTTGAATCAACATCGATTTGTATGCTCTGGAATGAAAATATTGAATTTGAGTTGCATACAGTATTATCGAATAATGAAAATTTTGTACAATTTGTACATATTTTCCCACAAACTTTACAAGCATCCTTTGATCAAGATATATATAATTATAATACAAAGCGTGAACATTTTCTAACAAGTGGCCTTATGTATGATGACATCGTCATGAAACTAACCGTTGCTATGGAGCATACACATTGTGAGGTTAAATTGAATCCTGCTGCAAATGTTTGCCTCAATTTTAAGCACCACTCTCCTATTATTTTGTAGTCCTTTATCGTGTTTCAAGAACAAATTCCCATATTTGCAAGAGCATTTCGCAATGCCAGCATGTTTTCACTATGGCGTTCACAGCGAACAAAATTTTTATTCGCCTACCTTAAGGATCTGCAGATTGGAGAATATTTCGATGATTTTCTTTTTCAAGGTAAAACTATAAACGACATGATTGAATTCAAAATTTGTTGTACAAAATCTCTCAAAATAATTACAGATCAACCAAATATTCTAATAATTGAGGCACCAACCCACAACTCCAGTGTTTTCGATTTGAAAACGAATAAATTTGTTGGTTCAATACATAATCATCCAGAAGAGTTGTATGTATTAGATCAATATGATGCAATTCGAGAAACATTTAGATTTCAACGGCGCTTATACCCCGATAAAATTAAGGATTTACAAGGCCGTGAAATTATTGTTGGTGCCTTTGATTATAGACCTTTTGTGGTTTACGATTATGTAAGCTATACTATTGTTTGCCATCAAATAGAGTACCTACCTGCATTTTCATATTCTGCATATATTTTAGGAAAGAATGCCACAAACATATGATTACGCCGAGGATAACCCAAGTCATAGTGTACATATTGATGGTACCGAAGTACGAGTATTATTAAGCTTTTGTGAAATTTACAATTGCACTGTGCAAACGGATACAAGTTAGTTATGGCTGAAATAAGTGACAATGTAATTGAGAATGCTATCGAGAGCAATTTGTCATATGCAAAGTGCTCTCAAGCGTATAAAAAATTGCCATTTTGTAGGGGAGCCCCCTTTAGGGGTAAAGCTAGGGGATAATTACGTTAGCGATAAAATATGAATAGTGGTCGTCCATATATTTTATTCCTCTAGAGGCGATTCTGGGGCAGTTATGTGTTCTTAAGTTCATTTTGTATAGCATTACTGTTAAATTGTGAAAATGTGAGAAAAATATTGAAAGGGTAAAACTACATTTGGTGATTCTTGGACACTTATGAGGTTAATTGTCAATTTGCATGTGATTTCTCGTCCATTTTGTTGTTGTTGTTGTTGTTGTTGTTGTTATAGCAGGAACACGGAAATGTTAATTGGTGACAATACTGACGACAGTGTTGTTGTTAGCGTCGGTGTTGATGTTGGCATCGGTATTGTTGTTGACGTCAGTATTGCCATCGGCATCGGAACTGTTGTCATTCACTCCCTCATGCAGTTCCAAATTGAGAAAGCTTAAAACATCATGTGAGGCCGTCCATAGCGCACCAGTGTGCATGTCCGTAAGATTTGCAGCACATGCGAAGAGGTGTTCCGCAGTGTGCGGACCAGTATAGCAGTGTGGGCAAATGTCCAGAACCTCGGGATCCAATCGATCGCGATAATGGGCCAGCAAGCGGGACCAGCCAGATCTAAGCTATGCGAGAGTGGCTCTGGTCGCTCGCGGCAGCTCCCACTCCCTGGCTCAGATGGGTGGTGCGCGACCCTCTAGCACAATGTTGTGCTGGACCTTAGTCACTTACTCCACTATTCTCAGTGTCAGCCTGTTCCTCGATGTACATTCTTGCGTAATTTTGGTGGCGGCGGCGGCTCTCGCAACATTAAGTCTCTCTTAAGATGCCCATCAAAATGGCAGTCAAGCACGAACTGTTTGGCAAGCAGTGCCTTGTGAGATTTCACAAAAAGAAGCGATGTTTCCGGTCTTCATTGGTCATTAAGTGGCAGCCAGTGATCACCCTCATTGCTGTGATTTAGCATGACTGTAGGCTGATCCAGTGTGTATCAGCAAGTTGGATAGTCCATACTACAGCTGCATAATTTGCATTTGGTCGGCCGTTGCCTACGGCGTCTCTTTGTCTTTGGCCCAAGTACTTCCAGCGAGTGATTTTAGTACATTGTCAGTCTGGACTTGATATTTGTCGCATGAGCAGAAAGCGTGAGCATGTTGTCCAGTTTTTGGCTTTCCAAGAACGGATGGATCTACGTCCCGGCAGCAGCCGACCTTACTGGTCGACCAAAGACCATTCACCTCAGCACATACGGAAATGTTTATTTGTGTTTTTACCTAAAGGAGCAGCCTATACCGGCTAAACTGCACCTCATCTTATTGATATGCGCCGGAGTTGAACAAAATCCGTGACCTATAGGGTTTTGTCCCGTATGTAACAGATCGTTCATTTTGTATCATAGCCCGCTGAATTGGTTATATATACTGAAAGAACTAATGATAAAGAAAAACTAATGGTGATTGGTATTACATTTTACCCCCGGAAAATAGATTCCTCAGGAGCTATGGAGTTACTTATTGATTTTCAGATGTTTTTTTGCATTTTTATTTATATAGCAGCGCTCTTAAGAGGTGTCGCTAATTCATATGAATGTTCGAGGAGAATATTGTCAAAGTAAAACTAATGGGATTTGGTGCTACATTTTACCCTCTTAGAGGTGAGTCCTTGGCAGCTATGGGGTCACTTGTCAATTTTCATACGTTTTTGCGCCCTTTTTGTATTGTAGCGCCCTGAACTGGTTGAGATAGGGGGTGCGTAGGTTTAAGGGAAATACTAAATTACTTGGGGGTCAGTCATTAGTCTTACTCCTTTAAGAACACCCAGTATTAGTAAGGTGCTCCCCTACGATCAAGATACAAGACCTTGGAAAGATTTTAGCCATAATATTTAACTCTCAAGTGGTGACTACTGTATGCGTGTGGTAAGGAACTTTTGCAAAAGGGGTAATTTTGATTGGGAGCCCTCTAAGAAATGTATATATAATATAAGAATTTTTGGCAAAAATGTAGGGTTGAGAAAATTAATAGGGGCCCTCTTTATATTTCAGTTGTCTAAAGGTTAAGTACTAAGAAAAAATAATAAAAACCCTTTTCTTACGAGCTTAACATGCATTCATCGTTCCCAAAAAGTTAATAAATTTCTTACGACGCCCATTGTTCAGCATGTAAACACATTGCGGATATGATTTTTCGAAATTTCATGGAAAATTAGTCAATAGTTAGTAATTATTCAAATTCGTAAAAAAAACAAGTGCAATAACGACAGCGACAAATGGGTCTCAAGAGCTCAAAAGCTAGCCCATAAATTTCGTCACCCGGCACGAAACATATATTTTGTAATTTTGCTTAAATAATCAAATTGTTTCGAACTATGCAAGGTACATGGGTACCTATCGCTTTCGAATATGTTCGCCCTTACATTGAGGTAATAGAAAAATTATTTATATTCTCTCGCACTCTCAATTGCATCATTTGCTTATATACAATATTTTTTACACTTTTAAAAATTTTGAAAATATTGATATTTTTCTACAAAGCCGAAAAGGGCGACTGGGGCACTATATACCCCAATATATCAGGAAATGGCTTACTTGGCATGATTGTCGATCGTAAATCACATTATGGTGTATGTGCTATGTATCATTGGTAACTGAACTCTTACATGTTGTTTTTTTTTTTTAAGAAACCCTCTCAATATATTTTCAATTCATCATATTAAAGGTATATTTATTATATTGTTTTGGATCTGACGGCTTTCCTAGGACGTTCAGGTGTCACATTACTAGTACCGAAGCCGACAAGACTTACCAGCTGGAATCTACCGTTAAAACCATTTCAAATGACACTTTGGTTTGGTGTACTTGGATGTCTTATATTGGAAACGCTATCACTTTTGGTAACACGACGTTTGGAAGAGATTATGGAAAAGCATAAGAACAGCTCTTGGCTGACGAGTTTACAATTTGGCTATATAACTACATTGAAACTTTTCATATCACAAGGTTCCGATTATATTGTAAATTCAACATCTGTACGTACGGTACTCTTTTCATGTTATATGATTGATATTATTGTCACCAGTATCTATAGCGGTGGTCTAGCATCAATACTAACACTACCAACGTAAGTGATGGGAAGTCATATTGAAACTAGTCGAAAATAAATGTATAATTTGTCACATCACAGTTTATCAGAAGCAGCCGATTCATTGGAACGTCTCTACAAACATAATATCCTATGGACAGCATCGGATTTTAATTGGATTGTCGCCATTCGAGATGCTAAAGATGATGTATGGCTTCTAGTTTCTGATGCTCCGTTTGAAGACCAAAAAAATTATATTTTATTTTTTATTTATAATACTATTATGAAGGACCTTAAAAAAATAATACTTCATTTCGTTTTCTATTTTCTCTTTCTGTGTCTCACAGCCTGTAATTGAAGGAGTTTTACAAAACTATCGCATTAATACCATCGATGATATGCGCAAAATGGCTAAAACTGAAAATATGGGTTTCATCCTTGAACGTATGTCCTTTGGTAAGCCATCTAGACATTCTGCTATTTAAAAAAATATATTTAATCAAATATTTCCAGGTCATTTTGGTAATGGAGAATTTCTAACACCTGAATCTTTGAATCGTCTAAAACTAATGACCGATGATATCTATTATCAATTTACGATTGCTTTTGTTCCACGACTCTGGGCATTTTTAAACAAATTCAATCATATCATTTATGCTTGGCACTCATCTGGTATGGATAAAATTTGGGAATGGAAAGTCACTGCAGATTTTCTTAATGTCAGAGATCATGAACGAATACAAGCCTCAATGACAACAAATTTTGATGCTGGACCAGTTGAATTGGATATGGCCAATTTTGCCGGTCTCATATTAGTATGGTTTATTGGCATGGCTTTGAGCACAATAGCATTTGCCCTGGAGCTAATCTGTCAAAAGTATTATAATGCACATATGGGTTAATATCAGAGAAAATCTGAATTTTTTTTTTTCTTCATACATTTTTCTCAATAAAGTTAATAAGATTTGTCTCAAAAATTACCGAATACTTTTTATTATTTTAACGACATTACACACACAATTTATTCCATAAGTATTTGTACCTACTAATTTATTTTATTCTATGCTGGCGCAAAAATATTTATATATGCGGTCTTTGACTTTGATTAAAATGGAAAAATCCTCTCCTTGGCAAAAAAAGTCTTGAGAAAATCAAATCAAATCAATTACATTGATTGCAATTTGGCAGTCAGGCAGGCAGGCAGTAAATACTCGTACGTAGCAGCAGCAGCTGACAGTGCTGATTGATTGAATTTAGAATTTTGCGGCAAAAATGTGTTCCTCATTGCGAATGATGGAAATACAACAACAACAACGAAATTCTATGGATTTAAATGCTGACATAATTTAGACTTTTTTTCTTTCGTCATGGATTTCTATAAATTAATCGATTACTGTTGAGTCTGTTGTGAGACTCTTCTCATATACCATCTTGATCAAAAAGTTCCCGGAAAAACACCATATGGCGCTCCCATTATTTCCGATCCCACATTCATTAAATGGATCATTACTGGAGACGAGACGTGGGTTTATGAGTACGATGGAAAGAAACCAGAATTGAGGGCAGAAAACACGTGAATTTTACACCACGATAACGCACCGTCGCACAGTGTCATCATTATTCGTAATTTTTTGACAGCCACCGAATTCATCTGATTTGGCTCCCTGTGACTTCTTTCTGTTCAATCGACTTAAAAAACAATTACGGGGAACGCGTTTCAGCAGTCGAGAAGAAGTAATTGAAAAATCGCCAGAGGCAAGCTAAAATTTAGAGGGAATATCAACAACGGATGTACCAACTTAACAAAAAAAAAAACAGAACTCAAATTGGAACGATGGGAACACTACACGGTGTTTATTCCGGGAACTTTTTGATCAAGGTAGTATATACAATACCTATAATTGACATTCATATCTAAGTTGTTCATCGAATCAAGTTGAATGTGAAATATTTGATAGCATAAAAAGTGTAAAGTGAGAGACAATATGAAATTGTAAAATTGAAAAGCTATAAGTTGATTACGAATGAATATTTCATTATTGTGTCATGATGATGATGACGATCACTTAATAATACGAGTTGAGTTGATTTAAAAAAAAAAAAAAAAAAATTGAGTACAAAAATTAAAGAAATATTTGATTTTCCGTGAAAAAAAAAAATCATATCGCAACATAATGATTAGTGCGTTGACCGTTGATCCAATTCTCAGTTTGGCAACCTCCAAATCTCTATTAGGCATTTTTTATTCAATGGACAAAAAAAAAATCTTTAATTCCATGCGAAAAATTTGTCAACTTAAAGCAGCTCTCACAAACGAATGTAATCGAATTTGTTTGTTTTTGACAATTGGAAGTTTTTGTATTTTAGTCCATGAGATGCATGTACTACAAACTAAATATAAATATTTATTAACTGTACAGGTTTGCTTAGAGCTTACTCATTCTTTAAAATATCTGCCTATGAATCGATGAATTCTGATGATGTGATAAGGGTCTACTATATACATATGCTCATCTCATATGAGTTTTTTTTTTTCTTTTTCAATTTCCCCCTTTTTTTTAAGCACTCCCACTGCTACATCCACTTCGTTTTGTGAATAGGCCCATCAAACAATTACTTATTTTCAAATCAAAACACCACAAAAATGTACAAAATTTAAATTGAATTCCTTTTTTGTACAAATACATACACACACATATACTCGTATTCTATTCGCTGTTTAGATGATGATACAAAAGTACTTTAGAATGAGGATTTGATCAATTTGTTAGGCAAAAAAAGAAGAAAAAAAAAAAAAGAAATTGGAAAGCTTAATATCGGTTATATCGAAGCTTTGATACTCTATATTATGACAGATAGGTAGACATACGTTTAATAGCGAAAGAATATACATTTGCATTGGCAATAAGCATGGTTTTCATCTTCCAATGTGTCAATTCTTAGCCTTATCTGAGTATCAAGTTTCAGTCCGATAAAATTCATCTCTGTATCTCGGGTATCGTAGCTCAGTGGTTAGTGTGTTGGATTTCTGATCTGTAGGTCGTGGGTTCAATCCCCGGCTGAAACATAACAAATTTAATATCGAAAAAATTTTTCTTTCGAACGGTAGCCATCTGTCGGCAAGCAATTGGCAATTCTTCCGACAGTAACAATTTGCCATGAAAAAGCTTCTGAAAGAACTCTGTGACAAAGCTCAAAAAAGTGATGTTATAAGGGTTCTGTTGTTCGAAACTGGCTTAAATAAGTAATGGAGCCCTTTGGCGCTTTAAGTGCCATATATTTATTTTTTGTTTTTTTAATGCGTCTCAAAAGGAAGCAGCCTTGGTTTTATTTCCAATTGCATCCGTTCTAAAGCTTCTAACTTAGCAATCAGACAGACGAATAGATAGGCAGACAGATAAATAATGATAGCTAAACCATCTCAAATCGTAATTCTGATCAAGAATATATATTCTTCCTATATCTGTCACCTCTGCTTATGGGTGTTACAAACTCAAGCCTAAACTCAATATACCTTTGACAAGAGTGTAGGTTAAATAAGAATTATAAATCCTGCAAAATGTTTGATTCTATTGTATGCATGTGTTTGTGTACCCAGTGAGAAAGTAGATAATGCGTTGCCAACTAAATGAACAATTCTTTGACTGCAAGTTCTTCAGTACTTGGTCTTTCCAACGTCGGTTAGGTGTGCTTCTTCTGAGTGATCCATAAACGGGTTTCGAATATAACAGCTTGAGCCTGTTATTCCATTCGCTCAATATGAACAAACCAATACAGCCGCTGAATTTTGAAGAGCTTTACTATGGTGTTATCAGCATACAGTTGATACAACTCATGGTTTGATTTGATATTTGATATTGACCGTTAACGCAAATAGGTCCAAAGATCTGCCGTAGAACTTTTCACTCGAAAACTACAAGCATTTTCTTATCTCAGGTGGATATTGTCGAAGCTTCTCCGCCTTATGTAAGGACAGTGATGATGAGAGACGTGTAAAGTGTGATTTTCCTTTTTCGAAAGCGGTCTCGACTTCTCAATTTCTTACTTAGCCCAAAGTAGCACCTGTTAGCAAGAGTGATCCTTCGCAATATTATCAGGCTGTCGTCATATCTGGAGTTGATTTTGGTTCCAAGAGAGACACAGTCCTTCACTGCTTCAAAGGCGGAGTCATCAACAGTAACGTGCTGTCCGAGATGCCGGGACTCCTTGTTTATTGATTTTAGGTACTGCATTTTATCTTGGTTCATCGTAAGACCCATTCGACGCGACTCTCTTTGTAACTCTGACAACTGCACTGACTGATGGCGTGATCATACCGATTTTGTTCAAGATAGGGACATTATATCGTGGATCAGCAGCTCGTATTATCTTTCTATTCTGTTTTTCTTGGGTCTTCTCTATGATTTGGCATAGTGTCTTGTAACCGATCTTAAGAAGACTTATACCACGGTAACTAGCACAAATTATGGATGCTTCTTTCTTATGTACGGGACAGAGAACATATTTGTATGCTACACAGTAAGAATTTCAGATGAAATCATTACATTCAAATTCATCAAAGCAACAATCATATTCCATAGGAAATTCTGATTATATTGTATTTTCCTACTGGGCAGTTATCGTAAGCGTATGTGAGTACAGTGAGATTCAATACAAGAAAATAATTTTGTTCAAGCAGTGATAATTAAATGAAGAATTCCCTGCAATCAACTATGTATGTAATATATATGAAGAAAAGGAGCTTCTTTGAAAACAATCACTCCCTCTTGCCATTACCGTCAGATAAACTGGCATATATCCAGTGGCAACAGCAACAATTTTCCCAACCTCAAGTACTTGCTTACTGTCGACAGTCGACATTGATAAATATTTGCTCATTCGCCCTTCCTCTTGCTCTCTCTCTCTCTCTCTTTTTTATATATTTACTATGCTTGATATAAAAAGCACACATAAGTGTGTGGGTTATTGCTGAGGCGGTGGTGTAAAAACTTTTTTTTTTTCCACCAAATTTTTGGTTTCGCAACATAATAGTTTCCTGTAAAAAGAAATTGCAAGAGATTCAGAACTAAAATTGAGATTTGTCTTGTTTTTTTTTTTCATCATATTTATGAAAAGTATATATGAAACCAACAAAAAAAAACTGATAATTTATTAAAGAGTTTCGTCGAATAGTGCAAAGTATTGTAAAAAGTTAAAAAGCCACTCAAGCATTGAATTACCACAAAAGTGTTTCTATCTTCGTTCTCTACTCTTCTTGTTGTACTTTTGCCTTATAATTTCAATGAGAAAGATCGCGTTAGAACATTGAAACTAGACGATGAACAAAGATGAAAGAAATAAGTCGAATTTTTGTATTTTTCAAAAATCTTTTTCAATTTATTAGTAGTTTTTACTGTTTTGTTATCTTTTTGGCCTTTTACAAAATTGAAAAGAAAAAGTGTTTCGATACAACAACAGCAACAACATAAAAATGACATAAATACGAATTGTCCTCTTTCTATACTGTGATCATTATTATTATTATTGTTGTTGAATATTTTTTTTTTTTTTATTTTTCTTTCTCTTTTGATAAAAATTCGTTTTTATCTTCATATCAATACCTCTTCTTTTATTTCATTTTTTTTTTTCGTCTTATGTATTCGTACATCCCCATACATTGAAATGTGAGACTCAATGACAAATGTCAATTTTGTACAAAACATCAACGATGAAAATCAGGTTGCCATAGTTGCCCCCATTGTATGTATACAATCTACGTATCTCATCATCTCTATACTCATTCTGTATTTACAAAGTACAATATAAATGTTGATATGGGAATGTGCACACTTGTGTGTGTATGTCAGTACGTGTATGTGTGTATACAGATGTCCTTACGTAAGACGTAATTGTCACAAATTGAAGTGGACATATTGAAGAAATGATTTCAAAGAAATTATTTATTGTATGGGCATGTGAGTAGAAAAACATGCTTGAATAATAATCTGATGGAGTAGGAGATGTACGTAGCTGAAGAAAGCTGATGAGAAGAAATACGAAGGAGTGGAGAAGGTAATGGAGTAACCCCCAATGAAGTAAAATCACAGCAATGAAGACCTTTATGGTGGATACAACTACATTTTGATTTCAATGAGTATTTGTATATAGGGTTGCCAATAAAAATCGATACTGTCAGAAAATTTGAATCGATGGATTGCCATTCAAGATGATCAGTTTGTTTTAGGACTTTTGCTTTTAGACTTGCAATAGTTAGCTTGAGAGCTCAGTTAATGATATCTCAAAATTTATATGTAGCATTGATTTGCCCTTTTGTGCATGTGTTGCCACTTCAATTCTCCAGCTCTATCGATTTTGCAGCATTTTTCATTTTTTCGACCCATTCTGTCAATAAACGAACAGCAATTGCGATTTCAATATATCTACCGTTCTGAATTTGCTCATCTAACCCTTGTGACAATAAAAATTGGAAACGGAGCCGTAACACAGTTTCTGTAAAATAAATCTCGCAAGAGATCTGAAGTTCTCTTATATAGGGTATCTCTTATAGGACATCGGTGGGCAACTTGTAATTCTTCATATCCCTCCAGTTCATATCGAAATTGAAAAGGAACCCTGCCTCTCAGCCTTAAGGCTACAAGGTATCTCCAGATACAAAAGTGGAGATCTAACCGGGAGCTTAAAAGTTTTAGAAAACTTTGCCAATAGCCCCATTTTGTTTAACCAGGACACACTGTCCTCAAAAATATCATACTTCCGACACTTCGAAATCGTTATAACTGAAAGAGAAGCATGGAGGAAAGATTCAATCACCTTCAAGCAATGGTCACAAGTTTGGTACACGGACGGGTCGAAGCTGGAAGATGGTGGAACCGGAGCGGGTATTTATGACCGCAAATTCAGACGATCAATTCCAATGGGTTTTTAACCAACAATGGGTATTTCCAAGAGTAAGTTTATGCCATTGAAATATGCGTGCGGGAGTGTTTTCGAAGAAAGATGCAAGGATCCCATATTTATATATTATCAGTTAGCCAATCAGCTTTAAAAGCTTTTCAATCTTACACAATCACCTCTAAATTAGTAGATGTATGTCTCAGCCATCTAAATGAGCTAGGAAACCTATATACTGTAGTATTAAGGTAGATACCTGTCCATGAGGGACACGAGGGGAACGAAATAGCTGATAAACTAACCAAAATGGGCGCTGAAAAAAACCTGATCGGTTCTGAACTCTTCTGTGGTTTAGCTAGATGCCACGCCAAGGAGATTATCAGGAAACGGTAGGAAAAGAAATTTGTAGAACAATTGCTCAATAGTACAGGGCAACGTCAAGCAAAACAATCGCTAATCTTAAATAAAGGGATATCTAAAAAGATACTCACGTTTGGTAGAGCTGACCTATGCATTCTTTATGGATATTTTACAGACCACTGCAGCCTCAGATATCACTTAAAGAATTTATATCTATCTGACACTGATGTCTGCAGATTCTGCAACTTAGACATCGAATGCTCGTAGCATATTCTCTGTGAATGTCAAGCTCTTGACAGACAAAAACTAAACCAATTTGGTGATAGTACAGTGCCTCCATATAAATTGTGGAATAATGAACCCAACAAAGTGCTGAAATTTATTAAAAGCCTAAAAATTTAGGGTTACCCCAAAGACTGCACAATAGATCAAGTCTGGTCGCAGTGCATAACGGTCTGTTAATAATAATAATATAGGGCATCGCACTCGAATTAAACTATTCCAAAAGAGGAGCTCAATCAAGGCTCTTTGGAGCCCGCAATGTTTATTATTAACTAAACCAATATACATAATTATTTTGATTCAAAAATATATTTGAAATTATTTTATTCTATATTGAAAGCATATTTAAAATGACATCTGGAAATTATCAAAATCATTTTCACGGCCCATTTCAGAATCCTTTTCGGTCATTGAAAATCTTTTTTTTATTTTTTATTTCATCATAAACTGGTGGAACCCAATTCTATGAAAATATCAATTTTGTAGAGCAGATAAAGGGAAAAGTAACGTTTCAAAACTTATGCCGGCCAATCCTACATTATTCCTTTTAATTTCACCATACAATAATAACCAATTGGTTCTACTAAGAGGTAGCCTACGCTCATTTGATGGTCATGCGAGTCACCTGCTCGATGATTTGAGCTCAAGTACGCATAAGGCGGCTCTGAATTCACTGCATCAGCGCGCGGTGGAGGCAGCCATCTAGTATCATGCTGATAACATCGTGCTGGGGATCGCCAATAGCAGATTGCGAACATCAGCTCCCCAGATGCGCTTGCTCCACTTTGGCGCAGCTAAGATCTGGATGGAGCATCTATCTGAACTGCAACATGCACTGACTGGATGATACAATTCCAGACAGATGCCCGCGGTTCCAGCAGAGCCCGCACGACACCCGTCATCTTTTCGCTTGCCCCAGAAAGCCTACCAGTTTGGCTCCCTCTGCACTGTGGACGCACCCCCTGGAGGCTGCCGTCTTCCTGGAGCTGGTCGACGAGAACAACAACACCCAAGCTGAACATAAATTTTCATGTTTTCGAAATCGTTGTCTGTTACAACAACAACAACAACAACAACAACAACCACAACAGCAGTGAAAGCCACTTTTAAGGAAAATGTCAATTTTGAGGCGGTGCCCACCAAAGAAAATGAGATGGGGTAGGTGTTCTTCGAAAAAAATTTGAGCGGCAAAAAGAAAAGGAATCAATGATATAATTGGTCTCTGTAGAGGCACCTTGGAAGTGGTGTAAATCAATTTTATAAAAAATGTCAATTTTACAGGGGCAGCCCCTTAATGGGTAAAGCTAAGGGGTAGGTAAGTTCCGAAAAAATGTTTGAGGACAAAAAAAAGAATGGGTTTTGGCTTTATAGCTGGACGGTTATATGATTTTTTAATGATTTTCCGTTGAAAATGAAGAAAATTTGTAATTGTCGATACTTTTACATAATTGCTTACAACTTGGGTATTCATATATCTCATTCACCAATACTTTTTTTTTTTTTTTTTTTGTAAAAAGAAACTAGCTCTATGGAAAAAAATATGCTCATATTATTTATTAATTTAACAATTTATATATTTTTAGATTTTTTAGAATATTTTCGATTACCTTTTTGGTCTCAAAAAGCGAAATTTTGATCAAGTGCACGTAAATCATTGGACGAATTGAAGATATTGTTAGTAATTAGCCCAAGCTTAATGAATCATCTTAATTTCGATAATTTTTTCAATCAGTTCAATAGTTTCTTGCTCGTGGTATGGCGTAAAAAGCGAAAAAAAATTATACCTCCGAATCTAGAAGGTCCATTTAGGGTATTTTTGAGCATCAGCTAAGTGTTAATCAATGAAATCGTTCAAAGCACCGATGACTACCACGAGAAGGACAACATTACTTTCACGAAACATTATCTCAGTTATCAAATAAGTAAAAGAAATAGTAATGATAAAAATCTTCTATCGACAAATACTTCATTTGAGGTTCGTTACCAATGCTAACATAGGGTTGTCGCTGGATAGAAATAAAACATTAATAAAATGTGATGACAACTCTGATTACTTCAGCCCATATATAACTACATAGAAATGTAATGCACTAGCATACTTCTTTTATGAACAAATTCGCATTTAATACCTTTTCATTGCTTGTTTTCCACTATTACACCCAGAGCACTCATACGGTGTACCTTACTCATAGATATGTACTTATGAACATTTATATGAACAAATAGACACCCTACACTCTCGCATGAACATACAAATATATTTATAATATGTACGTACATATGTATGAACAAGTATCATGCCTACTAGTTCGTATGTGTGTGTGTGCATACCATTAATATGTGTGTATAAGTATGTGTATAATAATATTTGGTACACACGCGCCATCCCATCCATTGGCAAATGATATGTATTATAATATACTATATTTTGTTTGTATGAATATTATTCATTGTTGTTGTTGTTATTGTTCGTAGAGTACAAAGTAACAACAAATAAATAAATAAATATAAAATCCCAACTAATTGAGTAGGATTTCGAGAAAGAATTTCATAAAGCTCATAACAAACAGTGAAGCAGAGCAATAGTAGTGTGTGTGAGCGAGAGAGAGAAAAAATAATATGTACAACAAAATATATAAAAACGTTATTGCTGTTGTATTATTCTTGTTGTTATTATTAGTATTTTTAACAACAACAACAACAACAATTACAAATATCAAAAAAACAATTTTCATTTATTTGCTTTCACATTTTTATTTGCTTTTACATTTTAATTTTTTTTTTTTATTTTTTCAATCGACAAACAGAGGGTGATTGCAAGAGAATGAGACTGTGAACTTTTGAAAAAGAATTCAATAAAAAAAAATTGGGACCAACAAAGCAACAAAAACAAAAACGGAGAAGACCCAACTTATTGTTGTTGTTGTTGTTGTTGTTGTTGTTGTTGTTGTTGTTGCTGATGTCCCGTTGCCAATCATCTTTTTATTGTGCTCCTATTAAATGCATGCACATACATACTCGTACATGACACAACAAGTGCTTCAGCATGGCTCACAGTGATTCGAAGCACTACATCGAAGTGACAAATTTAGAAAGAGAGAAAGAAATTTTGTTTTTGTTATTTCTAGACTTGAGGAGTTTGCGAAATAAAATAATTTAAAATAACATGTCTACATTTTCCCAATAGAATACAACCATTTCGAATAGTCTATTTTGGAATCTCTGGGGACGGTGTATACAGTAGAACGAACTAGGTGTTCAAGGAAGATAAAGCTTGAAAGGTTATTCAATATACCAGAATACGTCTCTTCTTTCGCAAATTTGTATCCAATTTTTAACTCTTGCCGCCCTCATAGTTTTCGGTCATATTTTTGTGGGTACATGAAGTCAAATATCTAGGCATCATTCTGGACAGAAGACTAAATTGGAATTCCCACCTAAGCTACACGCTAAATAAGGCAACTAAAGTTATGTGGACTTGCAAACGATTTTTTGGCAAAACATGGGGTGTATCACCAAAAATAATTTGCTGGATTTACACCACCATGATTAGGCCAATTGTAACCTACGCTGCGGTGATATGGTGGCCAAAAGTTACCAATATATCAGCAATCTGTGAATGCAATAAACTTCAAAGACTGACGTGTCTATCTTTTACCGCGGCTGTGAAATCTTGTCCCACAGCTGCACTAGAGACCCTGGTAGGACTCCTACCGCTAAACAACATTCATATTAAAAAATCAGCAGCAATCAGTGCCATTCGCATGAACTTTTTCCACGGTTCAACTTCGAGTTCAAGCGGATACGAAACAATTATCAAAAATATACCAAATATAGAAATATGTTCTAACTCTGATTCCATGCATCAAGAACTCAAGGCGCTTCTCCACAATCATCCCAGACAGACTGGAATGGAAAACGAATAACAGCTTAATACCCTCAAAACATAATTACGTTTGATTCACAGACGGATCGAAGATAGACAAAGGTACAGACTAAGGTACGGTCCTAATATCCGCATATCTGTCGCAATGGGCTCGTGGCCAACTGTCATGCCATAGAACTTTGTGCACTTCAACTACATGCCAAAGGGCTAAAAGGAGCGAGCATTCTTATTTGCTCAGAGAGCCAAGCTGCCGTCAAATTTTTCTCTTCATGGAAGTTCTCCTCAAAACTAGTCACCGAATCTCTATGCGAAACAAGGTCAAATTATGATGGGTGCACAAAGGAATTTTTGACAGAATTAGTCTTAGCAGAACTAACCTACGCCTAATAACCGGTTAAAATACCACCTCCACAAAATGGGACTATCCTCTGACACGGAGTGTAGACTCTGTCTGGAGGAGGATGAAACATCAATCCACATACTTTGCGAATGTCCGGCATTGGCCAGACTACGCCTCAAACACTTTCAGCTGAGTTTCCCAACACCAGCTTCAACCATCAAAAGTTCGACAAGATCAATTCTATCCTATCGTTTGGTCGCAGTGCCAGTAACACTTGTGGTTGGCCCCCCAGAGGTATCAGCTATAGAACTCGTATCCTCTAACAGACTCCAGTCGGGTTCCGCGTAGTCCACTTGATGAACAAGGAATATGTCCTTGTTCCAACGTCACGTTCTCTTTTGATTGAATGATTGATTGATTGATGACTGTGTACATTAATGTCGAAACAGTGCAATAATATCGAACATAATATGCCATATAAAAAAAATTCTATTTAGTGTATGGAAAAGCGAGATAAATCCATTTCCCGATTGAAATCTACCCTCAAGTGAATAAAGATAATTTAAATTAAATAATTATTTATAGCAAAATTTTATAATCTGAATTGAATTGCTTTTATTACATATTTTTGAATACAACTTTTATGGGAAGATGACACCGTGCGACACCACGACCCATTCACGATTATGATGATGGTATTGTGTGCTTGGCTATGGGCAAGTATGTGTTGTTTTTATCCTTGTTTTTTCTCTTTCTCTCTCTCTCTCTCTCACTCTCTCTTTGCATCTATAATTGTTTGCATTGATAGTTGTTGCTATTGTTGTTGTTGTTGTTGTTGTTTTATTGTTAATATACAATATTCTACTTGTATTATTTTATTTTGTTGTTATTGTTGCTGTTGATTTCCTATATATATAAATATATATTTTTTTCTTTTGTAGCTACTGTTTGATGATCCAACAACTGCATACTATGTGCTACCAATGAGCAGCCACCCACTCATTCTGTGTCCTCATAGAAAACACGTTTGCTTCTACCAGCATATTGGATGTGTTGTTTTTTTCTCTCTGCCTGTTTTTTGTTGTTGTTGTTGTTTTTTTTTTTTTTTTTTTTTTTGAATAAAACTCAATCACAAATTATAACGTATTATTGCCATGGCAAACTGTTGCGTTGCCTAGCAATCATCGTTTTACCTCTCATCTACCACGAGCACCACGAGTTCTCTGAGCTGACTGAGGCTACGGTTATGTGGCTGTATTCATAATTATCAGAATTTTCATGATGATTATGATGATGATGATGATGCTGGTGAAGCTGTTTGTGCAACTACTAACTACTACTGATTCAACTATTTTGTTGTTACAACGCGTGCTGGAAAGGACAAAAAAAAAAAGAAACATGATTATTTTTTTGCTTTTTCCCTCTCTCCTGATGGTAAGGTTATACGGGCTGTGAGACATAGTTGCGCCATAATTTTACTACTCTTGTTGTTTTTGTTGTTGTTGTTGTTATTGTTATTGTTGTTGGTTGTCAGTCAGTAGATGGGTACCTGTACAAGTAAATGCATATTATCCATTTTTTTTTTTTGTGTTCGTTTCACTTCACTTTTATGATGAAGTTACTTTTTAATAATGTTGACGACAAGGTATGTGTACAATTTTGTATAAGCAATATACACAAGTACATGTACGAACAAGAACAATAAAAACAAAAATGTTGCCTAAAAGCCACAAAAATAGTTGCTAAAATTTCCTTGAGCTTGTAAAATTGCTCATAATTGTGTGTTGTGTGGTGTATAGATGCTGTATATTCCTTTGGTATAATGCTATAAAGGCCACTCTCGTCATCATCATCATCATCACCATCATCATTGTAAGCACTCAGGTATTGTATGAGAGGTATGAAGTCTTACGATTACATATATTTTATTGCATAAAATGAAAATTAAATTGCTTTTTTAGTTTACAATTAATTGTTTGCACAGTTCTTTTTGATTTGATTCCAATTTTGTTGTTGATTTATATATTTTTGTCCTACACTCAATAAATCTGCGATTCCGTTTATAAGATCCATAAAAATCCATTGACCATACTTTGTGCCGATTTACTTTTGCTTCACATAGAAAAGAATATTTTTGGGAACGTAGTTATATTATCGAACTTTTTTTGCGGGCTTTAGAGGTATCATTCAAACAGCCAGGGTTAGGGGATAAAGACGAGAACTTTTCTTATGAAAGATGGTCCAAATTACCATTTACATTCAATTTGATAGTAATATTACCGACACAAGAGTCTTTGGATTTGATGGAACACTTTGTATGTACTACTCCGGCTAAGGATTAATCGTATGAAATAGTTACAATATTTAAAATAGATAGAGCTTATAATTGACTATTCTAATATGCAATGGGTACCGTAGCTCAGTGGTTAATATGTTGGCCTTCTGATCTGTTGGTCGTGGATTCAATCACCGGCTGAAGTACAACTGGAATATCGAACAGCTTTTTCTTTCGAAAGATACCCACCTGTCGGCAAGCAATTGAAAATTCTTCCGGCCGTATCAAACTACTACGAAAAAGCTTCTAAAAGAACTGGCATAAGGGTTCTGCCATTCGGAATCGGCTAATATAAGTAGATCCCTTCTAATACTGTCCCAAAATTTACGACGCACAATAGCAATGGGGACTAAGGGCCCTTCGTGGCTTATGAGTTCCATAATATACAGGAAGGAGGAGAATAATATAAAAGCGAAGAACAAACCAATCCATACTGAGTACTTCTGGGTGTGAAATAGTTAAAATTACCACTAAACAGAGCGCAAGATTCACAATCGATTAGTTGTAGCCACCAAAAATCAGTCGCTGTAGGCAATAATCCTTAAAGAGTTGTTGTTGTTGTTATTATTGTTGTTGCTGATGTTGTTGTTGTTGTTGCTGGTGTTGTTGGTGTTGTTGTTGCTGCTGCTGCTGCTGTTGTTGTTGTTGTTGTTGTTGTTGTTGTTGTTGTTGTTGTTGTTGTTGTAGCAGCAAGAATACGGAAATGTTTTGTTCCCCGACAAAGCATTTTTGTAGTCTGGTCTGTTGAATATACCTTTATCGATCACGTGGTCGAGTGCTTCCGGGACGTAGACCCGTTCATTCTTGGAAAGCTCCTTACAGAGTCAACACAATTGGTACTACCAATTGTGTTGACCAAAAAGAAACTAGTTCGAGTTATGACATAACTTAGCACAAACAAACTGACACTTAATAATATATTTTACGGGTTCAGTGTATATCTGATTACTCTAAACATCACTTAACTTATTATAGAAGTCTGTTGGTATTTGATTTCTAAATTAAGTTACATTAAGTTTCTATAACTCAGCCTTTATGCGTCAGTTACCCGTGATGTAGCTTAGTTTGACATATCAGCTGACCAGATCTGCCATATTCAAAAACATAGAACATAGAACATAAGCATCGAACATAAGCAAAACCTGTGTCGTTTTGATTTCTAAGTTTATGTTTATGTTTACGGCTACATGATGCAAATTAATTCATTTCAAAGTGTAGCTTTATCTAAGATTCTGTATGTGCTACCTTAATATTTTGTTGCTAGTTTTACTATTTTCTATTATTTTATATTTCTCAAACTTAATCTATAGATAAGTTCGTTCGAGTATATGATGATGATATTATATTGAAACCATTACTTACTTATATTTACAAGAAATAAAAATAAAATGAAAAGCTAAGAAATTAAAAGTTTTTAATTGTATTTTCCTTTTCACTAAGCCATACACATACAGTTATCACTTTTTTTTTTTTTTTTTTTTTGTTTAATAATACGTTTATAAATATAAACTTGGTATCTTCATTCTACTGGTCAAACTTGTTAACAACACAAAGAATAAGCTGTTAATTAGCAACAAAAAAAAACTTGTAACTATATACTTAACTAAGTACTATGTATATTCTGTATATGATTTTTGATTTAAATCGTAAAGTTAAATCAACAAAAACCACTAAGCCATCGTTGCAGTGGTATGAGTAAGATAAACATAGAAATAGCTTGATAGACATGACGATAGATAAGATGTGAATGAAAAGCAAATTCAGGTAAAAAAAATAGAAATCATATGCCAATTTAATTATATCATACTGTCAAAGAAATAATAAAATACAAAATACAAACCAATAGACCAGTAGAAATTCATAGAAACGTAATCGTATGTGTATATGCAGTATCCATCAAAACATTTACGACCCATACTTATACATCAGATTGATAGTGTATTTTAATAATGAAATCGTCAGCTTATTCGAGCGTAAACAGTGTAATATCACAGACAAAAATATTCACAAATTGTTAAACACTACTGATTAAATGAGTGATTAAACGAGAGCGCTCATAATACACCTTGATTCTATGGAAAAAAAAATATATATTACTCTTATTATCCTATATAATTATTGTTTGTATAGCGTAAGCATCTAAAAATAAATAAAAACATAAATAAATAAATTTCAAAGTCATAAGTTTTTTTACGCGAACCTACGTAATACCTCATTTAATCCGCTCATGGTAAGCAAAAAACAGTCCGTAGCTATTTTACAAAAGTGACAACATGCAACATGCGTTTAGTCAATGGTTTACGTTGAAAATGTTGGGCTTTGGTGGTTTAGCTTATTGCTTCCGCTGCTGCAATAATGCAATGACTGTGTTATACTGTGAAACGCCCACTATCACTTAATCAAGAGTTTAATTAATTTTATTCACTGCCTGCTCAAAATTCATTTAAGAACAACCTATACGCTCTATTAAATGTAGGAGTAACTAAAAGTAGGATTACAGGTGGCGATTTATATTATGTACAATCATCATCATCATCATCAGTTCCTGTATCACCCACTGGAGCATAGTGCATAGTGCATACAGCGTAGTAACCCACAGATACCTATAATTGCTATAATATTTTAAAGTAGATTAGGGAACTAAGTGAAATATCCAGAATTGTAATCTCGAATAATAAAATCATCAAAAAAATATTGAAAGCATATGGTTAGGGGTTGAAATTTTGAACATTTTAATTTGACGATTTAATATTCAAACTTTTCGGCGTAGGGAATCATAAAAAAATGGTTATTTCATTTCAATTCTTCCTCGTATGCAGAGCTTAGTCAAAAGTCTTGTGGGAGAACGCCAATATAATAAGTAATTTAGCCACGAAAACTGAGGTACACCGAACATGGGCTTCATCTCTCAATTTGGGACTTAAGTCACCATAGATTCACACGGGGAAAATTAAGTCTCGTGTCAGCTTACAAAGACTATGAAAATATAACACAGCCCCACGAAAAAAACATATTGTCCAACAAACGATATAATGCGATATATATACGTACCTAGGGCCGCTGAATTCAAATCCCCTATTGATTTGAATCGATTAGATGGCCATTTTGTCCCTAACCTAAAAAAAAGTTTAAAATATTTTTAAAATATCTAGGATCACTTTTGAAGGGATAAAACGTATGACCGACTCCCATTAAAAAAATCTTTGTTTTGTTTCAAAACTTGTTCTGAACATAAAGGATGCTTTTTTTTAGAGGTTCCCTTCTCCGATGGTAACAAGTTGATAAGAGCTGGGAATGCTGCCGTTGTTGTAACAGATTTCGAAATCACGAATATGTATGTAAGCCAGTTAATTGAGTTGTTGTTGTTCACATCGACAGCTCCAGGGGGTGCATCCACAGAGCAGAGGGGGCCAAACTGGTAGGCCTTCTGAGACAGGCAAAAATATGACGGGTGTCGTGCGGGCTCTGTTGGCACCGCGGGCATCGGTCTGGAATTGTATCAGCCAGCCGGTGCATGTAGCAGTTTAGATAGACGCTCCATTCAGACCTTAGCTGCGCCAAAGTGGCACGAGCGGATCTAAGGAGCTGTTGTTCGCAGCCCGCAATTGGCTGTGGGCGACCCCCCAGCACGACGTTATGAGCATGTCTCTCGATGGCCGCTCCCACCGTGCGTTGATGCAGTGAATTCAGAGCCGCCCTGTGCATACTAGAGCTCAAATCATCGAGCATGTGACGCACATACCCATCAAATGAACGTAAGCCACCACGGATGAACGCGGGGGCGAGGCAAGCTGCGTTAAACGATTGTTGGGGTGTGATGTAAGGTGACAGGAAAGAAGAAACTGTTGCAAAAGCAGTTCGTTGTGCCCACGCACTTTTAACATACGTGCTCCCTGATGCCGCCATTGCGTGCCGCTTATGATTTGCGTCCAAATTGGAGCCGCGTAGTTGATGATCGGCCTGCCGATGGCCTTATAGGTGATGAGCAGCGTCTCCTTGTCTTTCCCCCAGCCATTGCCAGCCAGTGTCTTAAGGACATTATTTCTGCTAAGCATACTTTGGATGGTGTATTTAACATGCGCAGCAAAGGTCATGAGATTATCAAAAGTAACTCTGAGGATTTTAGGTATATTCACGGTTGAAATAGTTCTGCATTAAAATCCTCAGGTGAGAGTATAAACCTGAGCTAAGTCGACAGCCATCGAGAGCATGGCTCTGAGCACCTTAGTCCAGGTGGTAAAGAGTGTGGCATTAGACTCCTCAGGCGAGAGTATAAGGTTTATGTGGTTGAAGAATTGTTGGATATGCACCAAGTATTCGTTTTTTCATTTTTTTCAAACTCTGCAGTCATTATTTTTGCTGTTGTAGAACGTAGTATTGATGAGGATCCAAATGAGTTGATTCGCTATAGCGAGTATTAATTGTAGCTGTCTGCTTATGAACATTGTGATTTAAAGATCTCGGGTTATGACCATGTAAGATCTAGTTAGTGCGGAAACTTAAATCGAACGAACATCATTGGCGTTGTATGTTCAGACAATGTGCACAAACTCAATTGGAAGTCAACCCTCTGCGTTATTGTAATGTTGTGACCAATATTGAGGCTCATCTTTGGCTCAGTGGGAAAATTGATGTGCTTTATGGGTCGTTGGAATCGTTAGTCCTTATTTTTAAAAATTGATAACAGCGAGAACGTTACTGTCAACAGCAAATTGAATTAAATGTTGATTGAAGCAATGATTTTCCAACAATCGACTTATTGTTGAAAACATTTGGTGATCACGTTGTTTCTCGAAATGATCCAATCGATTAGCTAACGATCATTTTCTCAGGGGATACTTCAAGCGCCCCCTAAGACTGCGATTTGGTCGGAAAGTTTAATCGGCTTAGAATACAACATTGTGCGAACACTGCTTAAAAAAAAAGTTGTCAAAAATTGGACCTGCAGATTATGACAAGTACACATCAGCCTTGGCACCCTCATGCCCGAAATTATATTCAAACGCTAATGATAAAAATTATGATTCTAGTAGAGCCAATTTTTAGTTTAAAATTATGAAATCTAATTATTTCATTTCAATTCAAATTTCGTCGCCACGTCTAAAATACAACCTTTACTTATAAGTTATCTCCACCCCTCACATAGTTCTCAGGGTGTCCCTAAAGCACCTAGATAACATTTTTTCTGAATCCTCTTTACTCGATGTATTTACTCCTAAATAATAACTTCATTAATTTCCTTTCCTCAATCTTTCCTCCAAATATCAGTTACATACACCATAAATTAACCCTTTAGGCGATTCTGCAATTGAAATTGAAGATTTTCTTACATTGAAATATTATGAATTTTGTTGGATTGAATCTATAAGCGTTAAAGCTTAGAGAAAAGATTGTATTTGGGTAAAGGAATAGGAGTAGGTCAAATATTTAAATTTGTTGGCGAGTTCTCGATTCTTATTTCCTTTGATGATTCTGGGTGCTTTAATGAATGTTTCATCCTGACCGAGTTAAACTAACTCAGCATTCGAATTCAACAACCCTAGGGAGAATAGCATTCTAATTCAACAACCCTAATGAGAATAGAAATGTTTGTCTTTAAGAGAATTCAATTCACACGATAAAATTTTCTAGCAGGGAGTTTCTTTGGTAGTGTCCAGAAAATGCGAATATGAAGACCAAATATTCAATACCGATGTCAGTGCTATTTCCGAAGAGACGAATTATTTGTTTACCAAACTTTATTTAAACATTTTCTATCTGGAGTATTATCATCAAATATAAGGCAACGTATTCATTTGGTTTGACAGAAAATTGTTGGAATGTTTTCTGTAAGTTATATCACTATAAGGGCAGCTATTTCAAAAGACAAGTGAAATAGATGAAGGAAGTTGTGTATTTTTGCTTTGAAATCAATCTTCGTAGCTCAACAAATACTAGGTAATAAATATCTGATCCCACTTTACCAGTGTATTGCGGATTTTAATGCCAATGCAATGCAATTATTATTGGACTCTATTCTCCCTTACAGATATTAATATATTTATTTCAATTTTTTCGCTAGTTATTGAGCAAAGTATATGTGTATAAAGAACTGCCTAAACCTATTGATGAAATAACAATTGCATGAATTTCAAGTGTTACAATCAATAAGATCACTAGTTCGTTAGTTCGTTAATAAGTGCTATACATTGCTATAGTAGACCTTACCTACTCGTAATGTAATTGTATTTGATGACGAATGAAAATTACGTATAAATGATGAATGAACAATTCCATACAATTGGTCATCTAATCAAGCATAAACAAGAGTGGCTAAATAAATGCTGATATCGTATAAAAGATTGAGTAATTTTAATATATTATATATATATATATTATTCACACCCTCTCTCTCTCTCTCTCTCTCTCGTAGTATTATTATTGTTGAGTCACTGAGTCAATCCAATACGTAGCTGTATACATATGCATGTTGGTGAGGTAGTGTGAGTAAAAGGACAATACTCACAAAATATATTTTCATATGAAATATGAATGAGTTGCACTATACAAAATTATATTTTGTGTGTATATATACCTAATATAAATATTTCAATATATTATTAGCTCTTATTAACCATGCAACCAAAATATGTTGCTATGAAAAATTTCATATATATTTGATTTAACATTTAAATTATATATTTGTATTAGTAAAATATATTAAATATGAATCAAATATAATCAAAATTTAAAGAGAAAACAAATATGAGATACGAATATATTGGAATTTTATTTTTACTGGAAACATCTATCGAAAATATTGAAATTGAAATTTTTAGTGTTAGAAAAATCGATGTCTTAATATTGTTTGCCCAATTTTTTATGTGTAATATATAGTTGCATTCCTTAAATGATATTCATTTTATATTATTTTTCACTTTCATCATCATCATCATCATCCCCATCACCCACAACAACATTCTGTATAGTAAATGCAACCAAGCCACCAAATACATTAAAATGTTATGATGAAATTATTATACCATATTTTTTTTTTTCAGTTTCTTCATCTGAGTCTCTTATTCATACAGGTATCGTATATGTAAATAATCGTAGTTGTAGCATTATTATCCCAGTTCAAATATTCTGCATATCATATTCACTGGTCAGTTGTGCGTATAATATAAAACATATGTAATACAGCTAGCTGCATACGAGTACTTCAACATAAATACCTAAGCATAGTTGATTTGGCATGTGTGGCATTTTCTTTTCATATGCATAGTTACATATATATAATATAGGTATGTATTTCAATACATCTAGGTACTTTGTGTATATATAAAAGTGTACATATATGCATGT
Source organism: Megamerina dolium (assembly GCA_963854835.1). Lineage (NCBI taxonomy): Eukaryota > Metazoa > Arthropoda > Insecta > Diptera > Megamerinidae > Megamerina > Megamerina dolium. The sequence goes on along the minus strand of OY978528.1, from coordinate 23,810,953 downwards.
ATTTGATTTTGTTTATAATATTTGATATTCAGATTGCTCAATTTGGCGTATAATTTTGCATTAACGTTTATACTTTTATGGCAATTACTTACTATTGCTACTCACTACTCAATTTGCTTTGAATTTTTTTTATTTATTCGTTTTTACTTTCTTTCAAGTCATTGTAAATGCAAATACTTCAGATGCATTTAATCGTATGAAAAATGATGTACAAGTAAATGATTTGACAAGGTATATATACATACTTAAATCTGCATATGTTACTTGTAGAGAGGAAAATTACTCTACAGAAGAATGCTCTAAGGTTTATTTGTACTTTTCTTCATAGCTAAATAATATGTGAAAGGAATCAAAAATAGTTTATTTTTAGATAATAAGGTATTGATGATTATTGATCCCTTTTTTAAAGAAGTGAAATGATGGTGGCACAAATGGTATTGCCTGTCACAGTTAGATAGAATTTTTAGTCACTATAGATGTTCATTTCATCATAAAAAGTTTGACGTTTCAACAAGTTCTTAAAACGCAGCGAAATCAAAGTTCCGAATTCTGATCCTACACCTCACACATCTCGAAGTCCCTTGCCTTGTTGAAGACGAAACAATAATCTTAAAATATAGCGACCAATACAGTCCGGTCGCTATATTTTAAGATTTTTTGTCAAAATGTCAATTTGATTTACCTTCGGCAATTTTTGAGCCATCTTCAGGGAATGTGATTTTAACAAAACTCGCAGTAAGAAAAATAAATTGAGATTTTCATTTAAAATTTTAAAATATAACGACCAATACAGCTCTTTTAATAAAGATCAATTCATAAAAAAAAAACAAAATTTGGTCTAATTCGTTTCACAAAAACAACAATCTATGATGATTTTAATATGATATTAAAAGCTTAAAAAAATGTGCCTAAAGGTTGAACCGTAAAAAAGTCTAAATGATTTTTTTTTAATTAGAATAAATTCCAAATTATATTAAATATAATTTTTATATTTTTTAAACCATAGAAATAGCTACAATACATTGAAGAAAGTTTTATTTTAAAAAATTGTTGAAAATATGCGGTAAGACACAATTCCAGAATTCCAGGAACTGCGCATAACAGAATGCTGGTATTTTTTTTTTTCATATTTCATTATTAAATGAGGGCTAACATCTCGAGAACTTTTGAGAATTTCTCAACAAAATACTGTCGAAGTCAAAATTACACATCCCTTGGCACAGCATACTTGTTAATTGTATTTTAAGATGGGTCTAAGATGGCTGCATGGGGGCTTGAATTGATTTCGGAAAGCAATCGCAATGGGGAAAAACAGCTTCCATCTTTCAGGCGGAGGTCCATGCCTTAGAGGTATGTGCGAGAGAATGCATAAGTAGGGGCACCCGTGGTACTAAAATATGGATCATCTCGGAGAGCCAAGCGGCTCTAAAATCTCTGGGAAAATTCTGGTTTCAATCAAAGCTGGTTTGGGAATGTTTTAAACTTCTCAATGCCCTGGCAGCAAAGAATCCTGTCACCCTCATGTGGGTGCCGGGACATGAGGGACACACCAAAGCCTTTTTGCGGGGTTATAAACAATTTCATAAACAACTTGATATATGAAAAGGACGAACGTGATCTGCTCGACTACTGGAGAGCCCAAATGGGTATGCAGCAATCGAAGGAACTTATTGATATCGCACATGTTAAGATGGATGCTATTTTTAACTTCAGCAGAAATGACATAAAACTCTACACAGAGCTGCTCACTGGGCACTGTAGACACTCAATTAGCATATGAAGAAAATAGGTGTGGTAGAAAACGACATTGAATCGGTGGCAAGACGTAGACTTGGTTACCTAGGTAATGGAATCTTAACTCCAAACCACATAGGTAAAATCAAGCGCACATCAACTATAAGATTTACAAATAGTCTAGAATTGTTTCAGTTGGACAATAGGCGTACAAAAGATATTTTAAATCGCAGTGCATTGAATAGCCTGAATAATAATAATAATATAAAATTATGCAATATAAATACAATATAAATATAAAAAGTTCATTCCTAAATCTATGAATTTGCTATTTGGAATATGTGATGTAGTAAACCATTGTAAGCAAGCTTACTGTTATTCTAAACAAAGCACAAGAGTGACATCTGATAGAAAAAGCATATAACCTGCGCGTACCCATTAAGCTTTCTTTTAAAAAGCTTATAAAAACATACATAGAATCAGTAAAGAGTGCATAATGTTAATAAAGAATGTATGTACATGCATAAAAGCTTTAAAGAAATTTGCAAAACCATTGTTAACAGAAATGCTATGTGCAAAACATAGAACGGTATTTAAAGTAAACCAAAAAAGCTCTTTGGTAAAAGCCCAACTGTTTTGCTAGGTAAAGCTAAAGGAAATTTCGACACCTACTCACTTATAGAAATAGGTTCTGACTTAAGCTTTGAAAGGATATTGCTTACAAAACACAATAGGCAAAACAAATCTAATCAAATAATTATAAATAAAAGCTTAAAGTTTGTGAATTGAAAAGCTATGACAATGTTCTTAAACACAAAACAAAAACAAATAAAAAGCACACACATGAAATGAGCTTTTGGTACCTTTGTAACCGTTATTTGCTATAATATATATGTAAGTTAATATATATATGTGCATCTGCATGTCGATGCTTTTTAAAACGGCAGCTTTATAAAGAATTTTTCATACACTTGCTATAAAAGCAATGGCGATGACGTTTGTAAGTTTCAAGCTTTTATAGAAAGTTCAAAAGACCAATGGTTTTCAAATTTTACCACTCACAATTCTATAATCGAAATACACATCATCAACTACATCAACCATAACCACTACTTGTATGATAAGAACAAGCATACTAATTTCAAAAATAATACTCATAATGCAATTACATGACACAAACGATGTTACTCACGTATTTGTCACATAAAAAATGTATTCCTATATATATTCTCTTGGGATAGAACACCAATTGCCCATATACGTACATATATAGAGAGACAATGGATAACCCTCCCCATATGTACACATACACACACACATACATATAAAGGACATTAATGGAAAGTAAACGACACTATGGACACACATCATTATTATCATCATCATCCACGACGACGACGACGACGACAACGACAACGATGGTGGCACTAAGGACATTTACTTTATGAGTTTATATTAAATGGGCTCAATGTTGGGGAGACACGAGAATGGGAATAATAAAAAAAAGAACAAAAAATATAAGCATGCTTACACCCATAATGTATATGTATATAAATAAAATACGCAACAACGACATGCTTCTCTATGACCGATAATCGCAACGCCTTCGAATAAGAGTCATATGTTGCGTGTATTTAGATCCATTTTACTTTTGTCTACATTCTTCTCATTTTTGTAAATACAATAGAAGAAGTGACAATGAGATGAAGTGAAATTGTAACTTAATTAAAGTCATTCGAAAAATTAATTCGGTATAAGTTAATGAAAAAGCTCTTAAGTAGTCGTGTCTTAAAAATGTTTTTATTCAAGAGGGTGTTTGTATTTCGGTTTTTGCTCAGAGCATGCAAACAATATATGAATTTTTTTGTTGGTTTTTTTTTTTGACCATTTCCTTTAAACGTATACATTTTTTGCAGCTTAAGAACATGAACACTATGTTTGGATATTCTATAAATTATATTATGCCACAGCCGCATATAGACGACCTAATTTATGCATTTCTACTAATTTGATGAACATTTTTTTCATTAAATTCGCTTCAAATTAAATTTTAGTTAATTCTTCTTTTTCCATTGCAAATTAATTTTTAATGTAATTATGGTAAATATATATAACAGGAGATTATATTCAAATGGTCTTTTTGAAATGACTTCTAAAAGGTATTGCAATTTCATAAAAGAAAAAATATGTATATATTTCTATAAAATCAAACGGTCAAAAGGTAAAACTTTATACCTTCTATGAACATACATACATACATATGTATTTGGTTTGTGCAAAGAGTTGGAAAATGTTCACACACACAAAAAGCATAATAATACCAAAATACAAGCAAATGCGTGATATGCATGCATGCATGTATTAGTTTATTACTACCAACATGAGAAATTGACAGCGCATAAACACATTTGTATACCACCTAAGTATGAGCACATGAAAAACTACCTATTAGATAAATGTCTAAAATAGCACAAATGCCAAAATATATACCAATTGGTCCATACGGTACTACTTCATTGTGTCACGGTACTACTTCAATGTCATTGGTATTATAATGTTCATGCTTTCAAGTATACCACAAGAATTACTTACCCTATGGATAATGACTTAAAATTTGTAATTTACCATTTTACAATTTTTACACCGTTGCGAAGTAAAATTTGACCACTGGTCAGAGCAGAACTTCGAACATATCGCAACTACTCAATAAGATGATCGAACTTGATCATACATCAATTAATTGCAGAAACTTAATGACAGAGAAGATATTCTATATAACAAGATTAGCATATATATAGCCACGCAACAAATGTGTACATTTGTGGACATTCAAACTTGTTGAAACTTCTCTATCAGATGATCGAGCGTGATAGAACATCAACTAATTGCACCAATTCAATGACAGAGAAAAAAATGTTTGTAACATTAATGGTGTATTTGTAGTCTTACTACAAGTATATAGCACATAGAACATGTTGGAACTACTCAAAGAGATGGTCGAACATGATAAAACATCAAATAGTTGCATCAACCCAATGACATTATTCGATATGTTGATGGATGCGGAAGAAATGTTGCGAAAATAGTGGTAAGCATATCAATATATTTCAACTGAATAGCACACTGAATGTGTTGCAACAGCGCAATTGTATGATTAGACACGATTAACTTTATACTTTACACTATATGACTGCGAAAGCACACATAATAGTTTGCAAGTTCTTACAAATTGATGAAATATGATATCATTAGTTTGTCCAATCAACAATAATATGATATTTAAAGTTTGATAATGTTCGATCTCACTTTTGAGGAGTTGTAACATGTGTTCATGTGTTCAACTTGGAACTGATTGTTCTAACTCAATGATATTTTACGCATAAAAGAACAAAATGAGCACCTAGAACGTACGCTTGATATGAACGTGCTCGAACTTCAGTAAACTTATCCAATCAACACATCGAGCGTGTTGCAACTATTCAGTGGTCAGTGGTCTTATTTTAAAATAGTTGTTCTATCTAAATAATATCACACATACAACAACAATATAGCACATAGAACGCATTGCAATTGCCCGTGGTATAATCGAACCTGATGGAACCTCAATTAGATTGTCCAATCAATATTTATAGCATGTTGCAACTTCTCAAAAGTGAGATCGAACGTGATCAAACTTTAAATAGTTGTGTTCTATTTCTGTAATTTTACTCACACAAGTATATAGCAACAGTAGAGCATATAGAACCTATTACAACTGCCCTTGGTATGATCAAACGTGATTTAACTTCAACTAGTTAGTTTTTGCAATCCAATAACATTGCCATGTAAATGTAATCAAATATCTTATGACTAGCTGGTATTTGGGGAATATCAGCATATATTAATGTAAGCTTTTATACATATTGTTTATACTCAGCATACGGTTGAGTACATATGTTCCGGAATATACAACATCAGCAGTGGCATAATTGCGTAACGAATGCGCGCACACGCATACTCTCACCCATTCACATGTACTTATGCATGTACGAATACAACACAACTTTTTGGATTTTATTTGTCGTTAATGTTTTCAACACAAAACAACAACAACAACAAAAACAACGAGAATCAAGCTTCAAAAGTACAAAACACATAAAAAAAGATCTGAAATATGTATGCATGTGTATACACACATATACATGTGGAAGTAAACGAACCAACAAGCAAACAAACGAAATCTCAACAGAAAAATCAAATTTACTTGCATACACATAGGATACCCACACTCAATAACAACAGAAAAAACAACAGAAACAACAACAACAACAACAACAACAAATGAGTCAACGACAATAATACACATAATACGTAACCCAAAGAAGCGTAAGCAAGCAAACCGACCAAACAACATTACAACACCCAACGACAAAAAGGACATATGGTCGCCTTGAGGCTAAACACAAGCAAACAAATAGACTGATAATATACATAGAACGCATGCGACAAACATCTATAGTTACATACACATATGTACATAGATGCGATATGGACATATTCATATCCACACATACACATAATCACACTTGTCATTGTTCACACACACACACACACACATCCATACATAGATATATTCCAACCAAGCAAAACTAAACGAGTCTAGATTACATTTATTAGATTTCTCACACTTGAACACACACACACACATACATATGCACACGCATTTGGAATGCTGATGTCCTCAGTAGCAACTAAGGGGGTTACACATACTGGTATGGACACTTAGATGTATAACGAACATTAAATCAAAAAAAAAAAAAAAAAAAAAATCTAAAATAAAAAAGAAAACAAGTAGAGTCGAAAAGAGAACAAAAAAATTATACTCCAGTCGGTGCTTGTTGTTTGCAACGCACTATATCATATGTCTAAGTGTATGTGTGAGTGCTAGCTGACATACGTACAATTCATCTTGTACCCATATATCAGCATATACTCGTTGGTATGTATTTGTTTTGGGGAGAAAGGTGAATTGGATTTCAAGTAAATCAACAAAAAACAACAACAATAACAACAGAAAACAGTAGCGATCACAAGAATAAGGCATAGAGGAAGAATGTTGTGTGAAAAAATGTTGAACAAAATTAAGTTTTCATGTTCACATTCATATATGTATATTTTACGCATAGTGCGTATAACAGGGTCGTCTCTGAAAAGATTTAGGCATAGAGCAATTTATCATTTTCACAGAACCTTTTCAAAGGCTTAATTCTGTTTTATATTTAACTGAATGATCAAAGACAAAATAAAAATAATTTCATCCACAACTGATGATTTTGGATATTACTTCTTATAATATATATGTTACTTGGCGTTCTCCGGCCTATTTACATCTATCATTCGATTCTCTATGTGATAGTATTCTGTGGAGAAAATGCCATTTTTGTGATTTATAGCCCCCTCGTAGCTCTGCGACTAGTACATTGACTATTTTCAATTCTCCATATTGCACATCTCAATATAATTTTTTAGAAAAATCAAATTTGATATTTCAAAGAGTTCCAATTCTACCCCGAATATACCCGAAGAATTTGCTAAAAGTGCTTCGTGAAAACAGTTTAGAAAAAGCGATGTAAGCTAAAGCTGTCCGATTTAAAATTTACTGGAAATAGATAAGACATTTGCAATAAAGGGTTATCCATTTCGCGGTTTCAAAAGTATAGAGCTAGAATTCGACATCTGTCAAACTGAGTTGTTAAAACAATTTCTTTCTTTTTCAGTTCAAACTCTGACATTTGCGAAAATGGATCGCTTAACTATCGCACAACGCATTAAAATTGTAAAAACCTACTACAAAAATGGTGATTCTGCCACAGCCACATATCGTGCTTTAAGAGGAGATTATGGTTTACATAATCGTCCAACTACGCAAGCAATTGGCAAAATTGTGAAGAAATATGAAGAGACTGGATCGGTTACAGATATTGTAAGGCCTGTGCATCATCGTTTCGCTCGTACCACCGAAAATGTCGCTGCTGTAAGTGAAAGTGTTGCCGAAGACCCGAATGTGTCGATTCCTCGTCGTTCTCAGGAATTAGGACTGTCTTACGGCACATTATAGCGTATTTTGCATTTGGATCTACACCTACATATATATAAAATCCAGCTCTCACAACAACTGAAGCCAGCTGACCATTCACAACGTCGTAGATACGTCGAATGGGTGCTTGAAAAACAGGCGGTGGACGGCGATTTTTCGAACAAAATTTTCTTCAGCGACGAAGCACATTTCTCACTCGGTGGGTATGTTAACAAACAAAATTGTCGTATTTGGGGTTCTGAGAATCCTCAAGTAATTGAAGAGAGGCCACTACATCCACAAAAAGTCACTGCATGGTGCGCTCTTTGGTCCGGAGGTGTGATTGGACCTTACTTCTTCGAAAACGACGATGGAACGACTGTCACCGTCAATTCGGAGCGTTATGGTCATATGATAACCGACTTTTTTTTGCCTGCTATTGAAGAATACGACTTAGAGAATATGTGGCTTCAACAAGACGGTGCCACAAGCCACACAACTCGAGCGAATATGGCTTTATTGCAAGAGAAATTTTCTGGCCGCGTAATTTCTCGTCGTGGCGATATCAAGTGGCCACCAAGATCATGCGATTTGACACCGCTTGATTTTTTTTTGTGGGGCTACGCGAAAAACCGTGTTTATGCAGATAAACCTTTAACTCTTTAGCACCTAAAAACCAACATTCGTCACGTTATGGCTGAGATACCGCCCAATATGTGTCAAAAAGTGGTCGAAAATTACCTCAAAAGAATCGATGCTTGCAACAATTCGCGTGGTGGTCATTTAAATGATGTAGTATTTCACACATAATGTCAACGTTCAAACTTTATAATAAAAAATAAATATCATGATAAAAAATATCTTATATGTGTTTTATTTACATTTACTTTTGAAACCGCAAAATGGATAACCCTTTACTATTGTATTTAAATTTTTCATGAAGATTATATCTGAGAGTGTCATGGCCTGATGGTAATTTTAAATGATGTTTGATTGATAATTTTGTTAGTCTGGTGAGCACTTTGTCATATCTCAGACCCGAACCATTTTTCCAGTAGCAGTTTCATAGATTTTTGCACAGTTTTCGATCAGTTTAGTATATGGAAGGCCAGGAAATTTTAAAGTATGGCTCTGAGCTGATGTAGTGAAGTGAACACTTGTGGCTAATTGGTCTCGAATTTTCACAAAAAGACAATCTTGAATATATATTGGAACTGCTCACTTAACTGATTTTAAGTCATATTGGATAAATTTTCTGACTCCATAGAAATGACTTCTAAAAACAGCCCTATGCCAAGGACTCTACTCAACAATACAACAATTTCCTAAACTTGTATTCAAAAATTATTTTTTCTATTTTCTATTACCTAAGAAATATTTGAATCCGTTTGTTAGTCAGTTAGCTTTTGTATGCACATTATGACGGGTCAAATTAATAAAGCAAATAGAATTAGAGTAGTAGAGCAGAGCGAGAATAGATCTCTGCCTAAGAAATTATGAGTTTAAAATCAATTTTAATCCCTCACATCTTGATATATAAGTATTGCTATACATTATTATTATTATTATTATTAATATTATTATTATTTTTTGCTATCGCTCCGGCTGGGGCAACAAAGTGCCGATACAAATAAATTCCATCGTGGTTGATTTGCAGCTTTTGACTTTATCCGCGACCAGATGAGCGAGTCGTCAGATGTCGTGAATTCGTCATACAGGCTACGTCTCCACGTTCCCTTCGGCCGTCCTCTTCGGCGAGAGCTTTGCGGATTCCAGTCTAGGGACATTCTGTTGATGTTAGTCGCAGGTTTACGGATTGTATGGCCTATCCATTTCCACTTTCGTTCGCGTATTTCAACTTCAACCGGCCTTTGTCTGCTTCGAGTAAGGAGCTCGTCATTTGAAATCCAGTTATCTGGCTACCATATGCGCAGTATAGCTCTTAAACAGCGGTTTATAAAACTTTGGAGCATTTTTGTAGTTGAGACCGCTACAAACCACCAGCCATACAGCAATACAGACTTCACAATCGAATTGAAAATCCTTAATTTTGTCCTGGTGGTTAGCTGCTTAGAGTACCATATGCTTTTAAGCATGGCGCAGGAATATGTGGCTTTCGTAATTCTCTGTACTCAATGTCGGTATTAGCGCCGTCGTCAGGGGTGATTTGGCTACCTAAGTAGACAAATTTGTTTACACAATCGATGGGTTGTCCGTAAACTGTGAATACGCCATGTTGAGTGTCATTAATGCAAATCGATTTCGTCTTTCCAATGCTATACATTAGGGCGAGTCAAAAACTTAAATCTTTCAAACGTGATCATTTCAAGCATTTCTTCCCAAACATAAAGATATTTCTGATTTGAAACCCCCTACTTTGTACTTTCGACCTGGAAGTTTGGGCAAATATATGATTTGTGGTCTAAAACTTTAACCCATCTTAATGCATACTTGAGCTACTACGCTACTTGAGCTACTGGTAAATTTAATAATACATTCATATGTATAGTATTGAGTGTAATGTATAATTTTGCCATTTTATTATTATTATTTTTTTTATTTTTCTCTACGTAAACTAAAATGAAACCAATTACCAAAGCAATGCAATTGAGAAGAATAGTAGAAAAAAAAAAGAAATAATTTCAAATGAAATGACTAGAACAACAACAACAACAAACAAACAAATAATTTCCTTCAAATTCAACTACAACTTCATCATAGAGCCACAGCCACTATTAGTTGGAGTAGCTGCCCTTGTATGCATTGCATTGTGTGGCATTGCATAAAATACGGCCATGTTCTTTGAAATGCTATACAGCAAAGCAACAATACACTTCATTAAGATTGCAATTCGACAATCAAACGAATAACAACAACAACACTAGCAGCAGCAGCAGCAGCAACAGCAGTAGCAATGACAACTAAAATACGAAAAAAACCAAAAGAGATGGAGTTGAGAATCTCATACATTTCTGAAAATATGCCTATATTGTGGAACGTATAAAGCATTGTATGTGTATTGCTACTTCTATTTTGTTGTTGTTGGTTTTTTTTTTTTTCTGTTTTTTGTAATTTTAGCATTTCTTTAATATTCCATGTTGATGGTGTTGTATCTGTCCCAATGGGACTGGTAGCAGCAGCAGCAGTCTCAGCAAATAAACGCAGGATATTTATTTCAACCAGTTGGCAGGCAATTTGGCACAACATTGCTTCTACTCGTACATACAAGTATAACAAAAGCAACATTTATATTTGTCAACAGCAAAATTGTTGTACCAGCAACAGCAACATAATGCTTGTTTGTACTTACTCGAATATGCTTATGTACTTAGTTGTTATTCGTGCTCAATGTTTCTTTCATCCTTTCTTCAACAAACATGCAACATGCCCCATCAAATGTATTGTGCTGGTAGGTAGTGACAACAAATTCAAAATAACTGCCAAAAATGATAAGTCGTAGTTGTACATCGTACCAGGACTACCTAATATACTACCTATATCTGTATGGAGTAGTACTAGTAGCAAACTTTAGCGAGCTTTAAAATGACAACGGCGTCAAAATGCAACACAACATCCAATCCAATACTTCTACACACACACACACACACACAGAGAGAGACAACACAAAGTGCTCAATTTGATGGGTAAGTGGTGATGTGCAAGTGCGCCATCAAGTCGCACAAGGGCGACATGCAGTCAGTCAAGCAGGCATACTACTTACTAAGTATCATATATTTGTATGTACACCCCACTGATATATTAGTCATGGTGTAAATCCCTTAACGAGAGTGCGAGCAACGAGTCATTCTCATTGCTGGCGGCATTCGTAAAGGTGGTCGTCGTCAGACAACATTAAATGACATGGTGCATCACCCCCAACTTTAGCGACAGCATTCATTGTACTTGTGCGACAATCTATTTTGCATATGCTACATAATAGAGATGAATAGAGAAGAGTAGTTAGTAGTTAGTAGGGTTGATGATGAAGAAATAAAAAATTCTATATATTTATGTGCAACAAGTTAGAAATGAGTAGACAAGAAAAACTAGATGAGTGAAATATGTATTTTGATGATGAAATTGAAGAAAAAACCAAATGTCAAGTTTCCAATAAGGGATTCTGTACTGAAAGAATAGTGTTTTTTATTTCACTTTTAGGAAAAAAAAAACACGATCACGACTCTATTTGATCTCAATGGGTTGACCAATTCAGTGGTTGACTACTTGACTTGCTGACTGAAAGAAGACAAACAATATTACTCTTAATGGTTAAGGTACAATAGACAATATCAAAAACAATAAAGTCGACCAGTCGATCTCTACGTGTAAGAATTTTAGTCTACAATTTCAATCATTTCTAATATTAAAATTACATAAATGAGTGATTAAAAATATTATGATGGGATATTTTTTTAATAAATTTTGCATTTCTGCAATTTTTCAGGGTTATATTCAGCGATATATATGGGTTGTAGGGACTTTGATTGGGACCTGCAAGAGTAGATTGTGGGATTGGCTCACATATTACTTGCGAGGTCATTATTAATTTACGTATTAAATATGGTTATCGTAACTAAAAGGAATCTGAATAAGCGACGTGCATTAGATAATCCTCCAGAAGCAGGGGCCGGGGAGATCCTAAAAGAGGTGGCAAAAGAAGTGGTCAGGAGCGAAATGCCTGCAGCCAAAGTCAGCATTTTTGCTGTCGAGAGCGAAGACATCAACGCCATCAAACTAACAGCGCTAAAACTGACCGCCCAAGTAGACTTCGACAAAGTACCCCTGGCAGACATCGATGATGCACTGGCGGAGAGCGATACGAAGAAGAAATTAATATGCCAGTAACGAGAAGATGGCCAGCATTAGAGTTGCTCAAATTAATCTCAAATTAAGCATAGTGTTACCCCAGGAACCAATCAGGGACCGAATCAGAGCTTTGGCTACATCCAATATGGCAGATAATATGGTACATCAGGTGTATAAACCCAAGAGCTTGCATAGTGCTAACGAAAAATATGAAGTCAACATCAACGGGTGTGCACGTGAAGTTATATTCACATCAGGATACCTACCGGGGGATGATGCTTGAGGCCCACCCGAGCTTGTCTACAAACTGGTAGAGTACAGTGAAAGGAAGAATCAACCTCTAATACTTGGATATGACGCCAATGCGCATAACAAGGCATGCGGGAACACAGATACCAACAATCGTGATAGGAACTTGTCCCGCACTGATGCACAAGAGAAGGAAATACCTAGAAGATTTCATCATACCCGAGGACGAACTTAGACTCTGTGAAGTAGGACCAATACTACAATTCATCGAGGGAACTGTGCTGAGAGACATACTCTAGCTCCACGAAGGGGGCACAATAGATCTTATAGGTAGCAGTGCAACATCCCTCCTCAACGATAATAATAATAACTGAAAGGTTGCCAAAGTTAGAGTGTTTTAAAATGCAAACAAATTTCGCGACTTTGTATGAAGGGCACAATAAATATAGGAGATGAATTGTCAATTTATCTATGTGGCAAATATAATTGTCCTAAATTGAAGATTACATAGGTTCTAGTAGTTTAAATTTAGATAAAGAAAATGCGTCTTTATATGCTTTACTTGCCCAGAGTATAAAAATGAAATATTTGTGATCAATATCGTTAACTTTAGTAGATCTACATTCGGATATTTTGTACATAAACCAATATGTAGCCATTCAATTTCAATATTTTAATAAAATTGTTGATCTGTTAGGGGTCTAAGTCATTGAATAATAACACTTTTCATCTCAAATATTAGAAAATAATCAAACCTAGTCTCATCTGCCTAAGTATATATAATAATATAACTATATTGATGCACGAAAAAAAAATATCTCAATCTGTATTTTCTTACACATAATTAATTTTCTGAAGATCCAGTTAAACAGAGTAGCAAAGCAATAAGAAGCAGTCACAGTAAATCACTTGATTCACATAGCCAAATAGACAGACAACAAAATGGTGTGAAAAATCAATGAACCAAGACAGAAAAAAATGTGCCACATATACCATTACCAACAATCATTAACAGGAAAATGATTCATTATCATGAAACAGAAGCACCAGAGATAATTTGTGCATTACTCATACGCCTTGTTGTGCGCAGTGTTCGATCAGCAATTCAGAGCAATCTTCTACTCATTCAATGGATTTTGTATGACACATAAATAATTGCTGTTGATTTGTTAATACATTAACACACACACACACACACATACATTACGTAACGCTGCATTAACTATATGCACATATATGTACATTACCACATACGAAAAAAGACACACTTGACCAAATGTCTATACAACGATGGCGTGTGAGAATGATTACTTATCATCATCATACGCTAGTGACTACCACCCGCGACCACAACAATTCTGTCACTACTAGATATATATGGGTACACAAACATACAGACATACATACGTTTATATCATGACATGGATGGATGGATGGATGGATGGATAGTCTTAATACCGTTCAGAGAGTGTGATTGTCTGTCTGTCTGCCTATTTGTCTGCCTTAAGCACATTGACATACATATGTACACACATAGTTAAGTGGTGCCTTACCGATACTCAGTAAACGATCAACTGAGCGACCAATGTCATTCATTCATTCATTCATTCATTCATTCGTTTCGTTCATTCCGTTCATTCACTGACATACCGGACACATTTTGATTGATATTAATGGCTTGAGCTATATATAAATACGCGGCATTTGCAGAAAAAAAAGAAATAAAACGATTTTCACCGGAGACAAAAATATACCAACAAATACACAATTCAGAAATGACTATGTACGTGCATACCAACCACCACTATGAATAAATAGAACAAAATTAATTAGTCACACAGTTTGACTTATACTTGAACATGTTAAATATATTGCGTGTGTGTATGTGTAGGTAAAAGCGAGTTAAATAAATAAATTATTACCACAGCAAAGCATAAGGTGGCAACAGCATGAATTTCTAGGTGCAATAATGACATCAAGCTATACGCAATACAAATCAATTTCAATGGGGTTGAATTTGTTATCGTTGGAAATACTACATGTTTAACTTTAATGTCTTAAGCAAATATTGTAATTTATTATAGCAAGATAGTAGAATCTACAAAGTACATTAATGTATCGTTGACTTTATCCGATCGACTATAGAAAATGTGCGAAAAGGTGTCATAAGATTGAAGTGAAGAATTAAAGCGATAAGTATCTAAAATTATGCATAAACATAATGTTTGAAAAACTATCTCGATTTTCCAGCAATTTAGAAAAATAGAATTTTAAAATTTTGCAAAATCACTCCTCATAGTATATTCTTTATTCAAGTTGTGTATGTTAATTATGAAAAATCTCTTAAAACATATCAGTTATTGCTTGGTTCGCACTCTGTCTCTGTCTGTGTTTTATAATATTGCTACCATCGATGGATGTTGAGTCGAATATTGTCACCATATACACAAAATAAATCCAATATACTGTATAGCAGACTTCAAGCTCTCGTGAGCAATATAATAGGTAAATACCAAGCAGGCTTCAAGAAAAATCAGTCAACCTCCGACCAGATATTTGTGTTATGACAAATACTAGAAAAGACACACGGACACGGCATCACCACGTATCATCTCTTTAAATTATACAGTGCGATGAGTGAGTTTGACATCTCCTGTAAGCTCATAAGGCTCATAAAAAGCACAATGAGCCGGGTAAGAAATACTATACGCATTGAAAATGAGCTTTCTACTGAATTCGAAACAGTAAACGGACCCCGACAAGTTGACCCGCTATCCTGTAGAAAGTCATTGGGGACTCGGGTGTCAACACGAGAGGGAACATTATTTTTAAATCAGTTCAACTGCTCTCGTACACTAACGACATTGACATTATCGCTCGCTCAGTTGATGCTCTTAAGGATAGTTTCCTGCGGATCGAACAGGCTGCAAGTATCATGGGACTAAAAATTAATGAAAACAAAACAAAAATATTGATATCAGCACCATCAACACCAAATACTGATGAATTCTTGATCATCGGCAACTACAAATTTGGAACTGTGCATGACTTCATCTACCCCTTGGAGTAAGCGTAAACAGCTCAAGTAACATCAACACAGAAATCCAAGCTACTATGCCCTTGGGAAACACCTTAAAAGCAGAACACTCAGCCGATCGATTAAAATTAAGCTGTATAAAACCCACCCTCATATGCCCAGTACTGACCTATGGCATGATGAATCAAGGCTCTGCACATTTGAACGAAGAATATTATGCCACATCTTCGGCGCAGTGAATGATGGAGGAGAATGGCGCAAACGCTTCAACCACGAATTTCAACATCTTTATAATAGCCACGACATTATAGTCATCGTCAAAACTCTGGTCACATAGAGAGAGAATGAGGAGTACCCCCCGGCAACAAATTTTGCATTCCACATGCTATAGAACTAGGCAAAAAGGGACGTCCAAGATTGAGATGTATGGACGAAGTGGACAGTGATGCAGCCAATCTAAACATCAGAAATTGGAGAACACTAGCGTAAGATAGAACCGTTTGGAGGCAGATTTTACAACCCACCAAGGGTTGTCCGGCCAACTATGATGATGATACACAAAAATATTTGCCCAATAAGACTAACTCCATATATATATATATATGTATACTGTCTATTGTTGGTAAGTATGTTAATAAACATTTTTCGAATATTTTTTAATTAAAGTTATTACTCCAACAGAATCAACATGCCAAAGCAATTGTGTTTTAACCGCAAACCGAATGGCATTATCAGTAAGTATCAGTAGTAGTATCGTTTACGTTTGTACATTTTAGATTTTATTTTAAAATAATTATTTTTTTTTTTTTTTGCAGAATTTTACTTTTATTTTAACATCACAAGAAACTTTTTCAAGTAAACTTTTAGCTTAAAATGGTTAACAAATATCAAAAAAAAAAAAAAAAAAAGAGTAGAACCCTTCAAAATAAATAGCAAAAAATTTTCGGCAATGAACATAAAAGGCAACAAATGAAATGATACTTCAATAATAATGCAAGGAGAGCAGTAAAAGGGAATAGTAGGTAAATAAATAAAAATACAAAAAAAAAAAAAAAAGAAATATATGAAAAAAATTAAGTAAAGACAACAAACATAGAAATATTATTATATTCCCGCATTTGTACTCGCAAAGAAGACGACCAAAATATTTGGCATCAACTTTTTAATGACGCTCATCACTGTTAACAAAACTTTAACATCATCAATACACTGTGCAGTACACTGTGCTGGTTTGGTCTGATGAAAAAACTACAAAAAAAAAAAAAAAAAAAAAACTAAAATGTGCATGCTTGCAATGAACGCAAAGATGTACAACAAAAATAATACAAATCGAGTACAGTGTACTCGAATCAGTTGCAGCAACAATATGTATGAACAAATAATAAACACAGATTTTAAATGACAATTTTGAAGACATCTTTATTATTATTATTATCATCATTATCATTGTCATCGTAGTCGTCGACGTCGTCATCGTCATCGTCATCGTCTATAACTTGTCTTCATCTTATTCTACTTGAAATTGTATATTGTCTATCTATGTACAATACACAATGTTGATGAAAGTTTATTTAGCACGATAATGTTTTTCTTGTGTCCATAGAACTTTTCAAATGCGAACAAACAAACGCGCATATGAAGTGGATGTGAGCCCGAAAAAATATACTTTAAAATAAAAATGCACTCAATTTCAGTTGATGAAAACGTACGAACGGGTACACCGTACAAACACATATAAAATATATCATTGTTTTCGTTATTATCAACTCATATTATATTATTGTGTATATGATGAAATTTATAGCATCTTTCAATCATCCTACCAGCTTCTAGCCAAACCCATACAAACAATAGAGTCAGATGTATGTAGTATTTATTTAGTTTTACTTGGTTTATCAATTGTTGTTTTTTTATTATTGTCTCTTTTTATTATTATTTGTTGTTGTTTTCGTATGTACATATACATATGTTTCTTGGATTTTCTTGTTCTTAGTATTCGTTTGTCTTTAATTTCATTAGGCACTTACTTAAGAGTATATTTATACCTAGCATGGTATCAAAAATGTTTATATAAGAAAGCGTGATACTGTCCATCAGTGATTAAATATCAATAAGATGAGGTAATCTGGAAACAACATAAATATCATAAAATTATACATTGATCAAAAACCAGATTTGCATCAGTTGAACAAGTTTTCGACGTGTATCTTCTTTCAATTCGATAATATGCAACTCTAAACTGAAAAAATCATGTATAAATATATCCAAGCAGTAGAACATTTTACCACGTACGTAGACGAAGCCTATATCCCATACAAAAGTATATTTCTGAAGATATTTTTTTACATTCTGCCCACGCCATATAAAAGTACGATTTCGAATGTATGATTTCACATTTGACTCACAAAAAACAATGCTGTGAAGTTAAAACTTGGTACACATGATTATATTTGGATTTAAATACTCTACAATGAAAATGGCTTCAATCGTATATAAATAATGCCTACCTGTCATACAAAATTACGCTTCCGAAAGTATGTTTTCACATTAAACTCACCAATTTGTAAAGCTGCGAAGTTAAAATTAGGTGAGATCGATTTTTTTTTTGGGCAAAAACTGAACCATATTGAAAATAATCAAAATTAGATGAAATCCACTCCGAGCTAACATACAAAAGTATATTATTGAAGGTGTGTTTTCATAGCTTTCGCTCAAGATATGGCATGAAAACCATTCCTATGTCCATCACATAAATATTTTTGTTTTACCATAATAGTATGTCTATCTGTCTGTCATAAAGAATATAAGCTAATCTAAATCTAAGATTTTTATTTACCAAAGTTAATTCTTTTTAAATTTCCTATAATTCCTATAAATGTATACAATTTCATATTACATGTGCACTCTTATTGTATGTACAATAATTCATAATTTTTTAATTAACAACATTGAAAGAAAACCGCATTCACACATTAGTACCAGTATGTATACATGTACTATACATATTACAAATTATACTCTTTCATTTTCACACTGTACAACAACAACAACAACACTAATGAACTTGTGATTAAATATTCTTGTTATATTTTCTTTTTCTTTTTGGTTCTTTCTGCTATTCTGCATTGTGTATATACATACAAATGTATATAAACATATTGGAATGTATGTTCATTGCAAAATGTTGTTGCATACTTTGCGGTCGCCAACAGATGGAATTAAGAAAGCAATCTACTATATACTCACTATATAAATATGACTGTATATATGAATATGTGTGTCTACACTGAAATCAAAAGAATTTTAAATTGCTGCATCACACTCTTTAGATATACATACATATGTATATATGTGTGTGTATATGGCTGTTTGAGTGCGTCACATTTATTATTTCTTTCATATTGTTCATGCTGTTCATTTTCTGCTATACAGCATGGTCTGATCGTCACATTGTATGTATAGTATGTATGTATTAGTAAGTACATACATACATACATGCATATAGTGTTAAATGTGAGACCAACAACAAATTAATAGAAACAAAGCAAAACGAAGCAGTACAAAAGTACTCTAGATACTTACTCTAGTACAACAACAACAAGAACAACAACAACAACAACAACAAAAAGGTGAATTGCACTCGTTTGTGTTCTGTCATACTTCACATTGACTTCCATCCATTCAACCATCAGTACAGCCGCTAGTGTTCGCTTGGGCAGCATACAAATACACAAGTAAACACACATAAATATGTACTTAAAGCTACATCTTCATCTCGCAAAATGATAATACTCAAAAGCTTACAGCCGCACTTGACGGAAGGACACACAAATTGAAATGAACATCACAATTAAAAAAGTAGAATGATGGATATAGTGAGAGAAAGAGAGAGAGAGAGGAGTACGGAGTGTTGTAAGCATGCCATTTCATACCTAGCAGTCTAACTCATCATCGTCATCATCGTCATCATCATCATCATCATCATAATTATAATCTTTGTACAAAGTAACATTAGTGTATATCTTAGGTATATATGGTACGCGTAGTCATTCTATATATACTCGTACTATATATAGGTAATGTTGTTGGAATGATGAACTACTGGCATTGCAACATTAAATTGCTAACAACAAAGAGCACAACAGCAATGGAGTCAGTGTAGTCAGTGAGTAGTTGAGAAATTTAGAGGCAGATGTTTGTTATTATTCTTTGTTATGCTTTGTAGCTGTTCGTTCAGTTGTCGTTGTCGTTGTCATTGTTGTTGTTACTCTTGATACTTTTGTAATTACAATGATGATTTGTAACTCACAAAGACAATAAGAGAGCCAAGGACAGTAACAACTAGCACGAGTTGCAATAATTGCACATCTCTAAATATGTTTAACATTTGCAATTCACATAGAGAGTGCAACTATGCCTATGACTACTAAGGAATGTAGTATAAATCTGCATTATAGTCATGCACTTTGGCCTAATTGGTATACGAATGAATGTACGTGAATATACTCATATGTAAATAGGCGATTGGCAAAAGCCATTAAAGATTTTAGATCACTAATTTTATTGACTTTTGAAGAAACATCTCAGACCCATTTCAATATTGAACTATTGCTACTGCAGTTACAATTTGGATATGATCATTATCGGGAGGTTATCTTATTATTCATAATAGCAAAATATACAAATTGAAGGGAACAAATCAAATTGTGGCACTTCCAAGTCAACAAAGTGTTGTCAAAAAGAGACAGATCGCGAAACAGATGGATTCCAAATAACCAAATTGAATGTGCTAAGTCTAGTAGAAGCAAGGATATGGAAAGGTTTTAGAGCCAATGTTCAATCAAATTATTGCTGCTTATCATGTGATGCGTGTGTGATTCATTTTCTTCATGAATATTTGAATATTTGGATTTCTTCCCGCCATTTTCAGCTAGATATCGAAAGAATTGAGACGCGATATAAAGAAAAAGACTTCAGATATATATTCGCCTGGTCACTGGTCACTGGTTACTTTGCCGTCATAGAAATCAACATATTTGGATTTAGAAGGTAATTTGACATTGGAATATTTATATGTTTGACTAAGAAGGTATTTGTATCGTTACTAAAAGCAGCAGTCGTATGAGTAATATTAATTAAAAACAATTTTATGTATAAAAAACGTAAATTAATTGATCTAGAAAAACGACCAGACATGAGTATCGTTTTTTAGTCCTACTTTCAGAATATATAAGTCTTAGTCTTGTGTGCAAACATATGTCGAACTGTCGGAGGTGTGATTATCAGTTTCATCCCATTACACAGATTTTTAGACTTGCTTGCCCATTAATAAATTAAGTTGGATATACCATGATAACATTATATTTTCGTCTGTATAATGTAAAAATATTAATTCGAGAAGATATTCTTGAATAAGGGGTAAGCGTAGTTTGCTCGATCGCAATTATCTTGCAAACTGGCACATGGAGATTTCTAAAACATCTCAGATTGTGATTTTGATTCAAAAAATGTTCTATCTCCATCTCAAATCTGTAACCTCTATCATCTATCATATATATCAATTATGCATAAACTTCATAAGTATATGCCAGGCATTGATGTATACTTCATAAGTATACATCAAAACTGGTGATGAAGTACATTGAAAAGCTGAAGATCCTAGGCCAACTAAATCAAGTGTGCATTCTATGGGTTCCCGCGGCATGTAGGTATCAATGGAAATGAAATAGTTGATAAACTTGCCAGGAAAGGAGTATCAACTCCATTTGTAGAGCCCAAATCATTCTGTGGATTAGGATCGGGTAATATCTCTCGTATTATCGGGATAGAAGAGGATCAATCAGTCAATCAAAATAGAGCGCGACGTTGGAACAAGGACATAATCCTTGTTCATCAAGTGGACCACGCGAAACCAGACCAAAGTCTGTTAGAGGATATGAGCCCTATAGCTGATACCTCTGGGGGCCAACCACAAGTGTTACGGTCATTGCGACCAAACGACACTAGAATCTCCTCCAACTCTTTAATGAAGGATATAATTGATCTTGTCGAACTTTTGATGATTGAAGCCGGTTCTGGGAAACTGGCCAGGGCCGGACATTCGCAAAAAATCCAGACAGGGTCTACATTCCGTGTCAGAGGATAGTCCCATTTTGTGAAGGTGGTATTTTAACCGGTTATGTCCTGAGATATAGCCGGTTATTAGGCGTAGGTTTCTTTTGCTAAGACTAATTCTGTCAAAAGCTGCGTTAAAGCTGATGAGAGCTTTCGATTGGCGAAGACCCGTCGAATTTGTCCAATGTAGAAGGTATTTGTCGAGGTAATGTTTTTCTATCATAGCTTTGGCCGATGCCCAGCTTATACCGCAGAAAGGTTCCGGTCCCGTCTGTGGAGAAGACAAGCCACCTCTCGCTAGTTCGTCCACCACTTCATTGCCCTCAATTCCTTTGGGCCTCGGCACCTAACATAATGTGACCTTGTTTCGTATAGAGAGTTCTTGTAGGATGAGGAAGCATTCGGTGACTAGTTTTGAGGAGAACTCCCATGAGGAGAGAGATTTGAAGGCAGTTAGGCTGTCTGAGCAAATAAGAATGCGCGCTCCTTTGAGCCCTTCGGCTTCGTCTGTGAACCAAACGTAATTATGTTTTGATGGTATTAAGCTGTTATTCGTTTTCTATTCTGTCTGTCTGGGATGATTGTGGAGAAACGCCTGCGATAGCGTAGTTCTTGAGGCATGCAATCTGAGTTAGAACATATTTCTATAAAAAAAAAATAAATATGTGGCACTTAAAGCCCCAAAGGGCTCATTGGCCGAGCTTCTCTTCCATTACTGTCGTGCGTCTTAAATTTTGGACAGTATTAGAAGGGATCTACTTATTTTAGCCGGTTCCGAATGGCAGAACAGTTGTGACATCACTTTTTCTGAGTTTTGTCATAGAGTTCTTTTAGATGCTTTTTCATGGCAAGTTGTTACTGTCGGAAGAATTGCCAATTGCTTGCCGACAGGTGGGTACCATTCGAAAGAAAAATCTTATCGATATTAAATTTGTTATGCATCAGCGGGGTATTGAACCACGACCTACAGATCAGAAGGCGAACACACTAACCACTGAGCTACGGCACCATATTTCTACATATTTCTATATTTGGTATATTTTTGATGATTGTTTCGTGTCCACTTGAACTCGAAGAAGAGGATAGACAAAGAAGATTATACTGGGAATACATACCGGGATTGTCACACTCCAAACTAGCGCTAGGGACATACAACCTAAAACGCTTCGAGTATTGTATGAGTCTAACGAAGAACAACTTGAGGATCATCCCAGGATTATTAACAAGGCATTGTAGGATGGACTATCACCTAACAAAACTGGGAATTTTCTCAAATGCTCTTTGCAGGTTTTGCAGGAAAGAGGACAAGACCGCACAACATATGATAGCAATTTGTTCCGCTCTGCTGCACAAGAGAAGGAAACACCTGGGATACTTCATCATACTCGAGAACGAACTTAGACTCTGTGAAGTAGAACCAATACTACAATTCCTCGAGGGAATTGGACTAAGAGACATACTCTAGGTCCACGAGGGAGGCACAATAGATCTTTTAGGACGCAGTGCAACATCCTCTAATGATAATAATACTAATAAGTATATTCTTGACTCTTTGAGTGCAGAGTATATTGAATACCACAGAAACCTAAAAATATATTCCATCTGATTAATGGGAATAGACATTTTTGAAAAAAAAAAAAAAATAGTTACTACTTTGGGTCATAGAACTTTATAGCTTTTTGTGTATTTATTGCTATCAACCCATTCTAGTGTCGCATTAAAATTAAATTTTCCACTAAATTTTGAAATAATTTAGGGAAAAATTGTACACAATAATGTAAAAAAAATACAAAAGTCGTCCATTTATGATAATAAACTAAATTCTAATAATGATGCTTTATCAATTCACATGGCATTCCCCTACCTCTCTGTATATTTCATTCCTTTACATAGCTCTCTTCACATGTAATTATGAATGAAATTGAATGAAATTTGATAATTTTCATGCTATTGCCATTTCCGTCGCAACGATTTGACTTTTCTAATGAGAGACCAACCATTGAATGCATTGAATGATATATGGTGCATAGCATGTGAACAACAACAACAATACGAATGTTATTTTACAGTTAATTGAAAAAGGATATTCGTTCATTCATATGTACTCAATCAATATGTATGATAGATAGTATGTGCTTAGATATATATTAGTATGCAAATAGAGATGCTCATTCATTCGATGATATGAAATTCATGTAAATGAGAATCAGAACAGAAGCAGAACACACGTAGTAGGAAAAACATGATTTTTGCAGAAATTCGATTTCAGTTTACAATATGGAATTTCTTTCAATTTGGCAAATGAACAAACTATGCACCATCATATTCACCAACATACACAATAAATACCGAGTACTGGTACACAAACACAATATAAATCGTACCATAGAACAGATGGCAAGTGGGTGTATGTGTGTGTGTGTGGTGAGTTCTTATAGTTGTTCTTGTGACCGATTTGCTGATGCCATTGTTTGATATTCAAATATTTTTATTTTTCATTATAATCCTTCGCATCTATCTCTCTCACACACACACACACACACAATATACAATTTCTATATTCATCTGATGGCTTTCAATTTCATTCATGAAGCATTTCTAATTAAAACAACAACAAAAAATGGATAAAACCAGAAATTGAAAAATGAAAATAAATAAGAAATTTAAGAATAACAACAGCAACAACAACAATTCGAAACAATATGCATAGTTATCCTTGAAGGAATTGAAATAGAATTGCTTAATAGCTAGAATGGATATTGCATGGTTGAAAGAATGCAATTAAAGTGACACCAGTAAGTATTCTCAAATGTGTATTCGATTGTTTTATTGATTGATTTTTCCTATTCGATTCTATTTTTCAACTCCTCATCTCTTCTTTCCCTTTTGTTGTTCAATTTAATTAACAAAATAAGAAAAAAGACTCAGACAAAGAGAGTGATTGAACTATAAAATTGTAAAAACAAAAAAATGAAAAATTTCACTGCAAATGACATTGAAAACATTTTTTAGGCAATTAAATGTAGATACTCGTCTGGCAAATAAAAAAAAAAAATTTTTTTATTACATTTCATTACAGCAACATCAACAATAACACTAACTATCACTAAAATCAAAAGAAATCAGGAATTCACTCATGCATCAACACTTTCAAGCCAGTAATGGCCGTAGAGAATATTTTCAGAGCAAAGCAGCAACATCAACAACAAAAAGAATATTTTAAAAAATTAAATAAAGGAAGAAAGTACCAAATACGTTCTGAGAATTTTCATGGATCACATAATTCAAATTGGGCAGTCCATTTTCCTCGTACACATGGATTTTTTTAGTGCGAACAACATCAACAACAACAACAATATTTAAAAAAATTTAATAAAGGAAGAAAGTACCAAATACGTTCTGAGAAATTTCATGGATCACATAGCTCAAATTGGGCAGTCCATTTTCCTCATACACATGGATTTTTTTAGTGGAAAAATTTTCAGTTCAATTAACATAATTTGAATTAAAAGCTATAAAATTTAAGTGTTCAAAAATAATTTTTTTTCTCCAAAGTAAACAAATTAAAAGTACCACCTTGATCAAAAAGTTCCCGGAATAACCACCGTGTAGCGCTCCCATCATTCCAATTTGAGTTCTGTTTTTTTTTTTTTCTTTGTTAAGTTAGTACATCTGTTGTTGATATTTTCTCTAAGTCTTAGCGTCATTGCTTGACATTTGCAAAAGTTACGTAGGCAAGAGTGCATCTATCTCAGTGCTTCCTGCTATTTTTCCATTACTTTCTCTCGGCTGCTGAAACGCATTCCGGTGAATTCGGTGGCTGTTCGATGGTATTTATTGCGTTTTTCGTCACAAAATTACGAATAATGATGGCACTGTGCGCCGGTGTGTTATCATGTTGCAAAATCCACGAGTTTTCTGCCCACAATTCTGGTCTCTTTCCGTCGTACTCATAAACCCACATCTCGTCTCCAGTAATGATCCTTTTGATGAATGTGGGATCAGATTCAGCCTCGCAAATCATGTTTTTTGCGACGTCAACACGGTTTCTATTTTCCATGAAATTTGTTGAAAATTGTAAAAATTCGCCAACACACACAGAAATAGATGTACTTTTGGCTACGTAACTTTTGCAAATGTCAAGCTATGATGCTAAGATTTAGTGGGAATATTAACAACAGATATACCAACTTAACGAAAAAAAAACCGAACTCAAATTGGAACGATGGGAGCGCTACACGGTGGTTTTTCCGGGAACTTTTTGATCAATGTGATATATAAATGGGAGTCCAAATCCCCTATTTCAGACTAAAATTACTTTTATCAGAGGTGATTTATGACCAACTTCATTAGGTCAATTGATTTCTCGATTTTGAATGGTTTATAAGGTTAATTTGCTTGAATTAATTAAGACAGACTACCACTACGGGCTCTATGGTTGTGATGGTACCGATAATGATAAAAACTCCTAATTCGTATGGCTCATTAAAATATATTCAGATCAGATTTTTTTTTCATAATTTTACGTCATATATAAAATGAACTTCGTTTTAAAAGCGAAAAATAACATTTCTACCATACCATATTCATATATCCCAAACTATACATAGGTTTAGAGTGAAATTTATTGTTAATGCTTCAGATACTTATGAGATTTTCAGCTACAATCTAACAACTTAATCAACAACACCACAAGCAATCTGCAAACATATAGGTGTTTTCAACAAAAGCTTTTCATATAGTAGATGCACATAAGTACTTTCGTGTACTCAGAGCCTAAATAACGGCAAAAATATTTTGTCACGCAAACATTGCAATAGCAATAAGGTGTTAGGTAAGCTGTTAGGTATGATGCAGGTATGATTTTATTGTTATTCTTATTCCTCTATACGTTGACATTATCTAACCGACTATTTGTTGTATTCTTTTCGACAACAAATCTTGAGGCTGATGAGAACAATGACACTGAATGCTAATGCACTTAGCAATCAGAGTATAGATTTTTCAATATGTTTTGTATATTTTGTGAATGAATGAAAATATGTTTTATATGTACGTAAGAAATTTGTAGGGACTAGTTTCGATATCTAACATACATATGTTATATGGTACATGCATGTACCATATACATATATACTATAGACACATACATACAAATTTATGTATAACCATATGAAGGATTTTGCATGATTCCACAATGAATTGAAATGAAATTAGTGTATGTGAAAAATCCCTTTTGTCTTCATGCGTACACATAAGCACACACAAACACATACACACACACCGCACACACAGCATTAACCAACACCCCTTACGAATGACAACGTTTCTAATTGAAATTTGACAAATTCAATAGAAAATGCTTTGCTTAGGAATAAGCTGTAAATACATATTGGTACATATGTGTACCTCTCAAAATATGTCTTGTCTCTTTGGCATATATGTACCTATGTGAAATATATTAAGGTGGTCTCTCAAGGTGTGAGAAAAAATTTATAAATCAAATGCAAGTCTCCTATAGCTAAAAATATTGGATTTAAAGAATTTTGGGAAATGTGACTTTTCATCATAAATTTTATTATTTTACCATAATATCTGGCTTTCAAATGGGTCAAATTTAAAGCCAATCCTCATTTATATTTTTTTCAGCAAAATTTTGTATTAACATATTTATCTCCCATCTCCATTTCTTGGAAGGACTCCCCACAAAATTGATTATTATTATTATCGTTGGGGGGGTATTGCACCGCGACCTATAAGATCTATTGTGCTCCCTTCGCGGAGCTAAAGTGTGTTTCTTAGCCCAGTTCCCTCGATGGATTTTAGTGTTGATCATATTTCACAGAGTCTAAGTTATTGATACTGTTATGAAATCTAAACTCTAAAGAAGTCATATTCAGAGGAGTAAAATATGTAACGGATATGAAATATTGTTATCCAGTCTTCACTCCTTATAGAGCTTCTCTATAAAATATATGATTTCTAAAAGTCCGTAGGGACCACTCGCAGGGTGATCAAATATATGGCCGACCATAATTCATTTTGCATGATAACATATTCTACAAAACCCACTTAACCACCAACTGCATCTCCTAAGAAGGCCCAGAAATACATGAAAACTGCCAAACAAGCCGATAAAGGTACAAAAGTCGCCTCTAGAAGAATCAAATATTAGACCAACCCTCCTGCTCCTTCTTTTCACTTTTACTGCCCTTTTGGAGGTAATGTTATAATAAAAAAATTTTATGAGTCATATAATTTACCCCTCAAAGGGTGCCCTGGAAATAATAGAAACAAATTTTATAACGACTATTTATGGTTTAAAAATTTTATGGCTAATCAATCTTACTTTTCACTATTTACAGGTGAGATATAATGATTAAATAATAAGACATTATGAAAACTTAGCTTTTTTCGAACTTCAAAAAACTTCATAAAATTTTCTATTTTCCTTTTTGTAGTTTTTTTTATAATTTTATATATTGAGTGCTGGACAAATGTGTGTTTTTCTAATAATTGCCACCCTAATATAAATATATATCTCTAAATCGATATATTTATAATACAATTCTTAAGTAATTTCCTAGTGGACATTCATATGCCCATCTGATGCACTTACACTTACTTTTCTTCATATAGCATATGTATAATATCGTAGTACAATATTATGCCTGGATGACAACACGTTGTCGATTGCAAATGACAAATATCATTTCAATTAATTAAAGAATTTCAACGAATGTTAAATTAAAATTCTACAGCTTTAAATGGCATCGCATTTTAATTAAATTATATGTATTACATACAAAATGTGTATACATAAATTCTTTATTCTCCACATTGTTCTTGACTGACTGACTGCTCGAGTTCGTGACTGGCATTGCAAATGGTGGGGAGGGAAAAAAACTCCCCCAAAAAAATTGAAAAACATTTTAAACCATTTTACAAGCCATTCATCATCTATTCAGAAATGCTCTTTTTCAATTTACGCTTTTTTGTCTACATATAGTATGTATTTGTTGTTGTTGTTCACTTTAAATACACATACGGACGATACGCACCCTCCCACACAATTCCCATCTGTGTGCCTGTGAATGACATAAATCTTTGTTTATACGCCATATATTTTTCCAGAAGCCTTCAAATAAAATCAAAATGATTTCGTATCGTCGTATTTTTTTTTTTGGTATGATATTTTATATTTTTTATTTATTCTCCTTTTTTTTTTTTGTTTGACTCTTTTCATCGTCTTGTTTACAATTAAGCAACCACATACAATGTGTGGAATATATTTGCGTTAGTGCTTTTAAAGAACATATCGACATATTTGCTCATATTTCTATATATGTATGAAAGCGCACGTGTTCTTTTTGCACATACAATATATGTTTGCAAATAGAATTGTCAGCATTGTCAGCATATTGCTGTGGCTGACTCACTGTTTGCATTTCTATAGAAATGTATGAGCATACATTTAGCTAATATTCATAAATGGTTAGGCATTTCATATTCAATTGAATAAATTTATTAACTCATTTGCACACATAAATGCTTTTGAATATAATATGTAAATAAATGTTAATAATAATGAATAATTAATTAATATGAAAAGAGTTAGCCCACATTGAGGAAAAATTAATATACTAATATAAAATACAAGTACAATAATATAGGATACAAACAGTTAGTACAAAATAGAAGGAAAGAGGTAATAGCTTGTGTCGATCAAAGACTTCAACTTAACCTCAATAATATACCAAGATGAGGGAAGAAAAAATTTATACATAAAACTGCACATAGTTTGAGTTGAATTCTACTCAAGCTATACCGATACATAAAAATACTTGGCACCTGGGAGAAGACTTTGATTGCAAACTAAACTGGACCACTTCACTTTAAGCCAGCAAAGGAGTGAGTGAGAGACAAGGTGCGGATTACAACCGAAAAGAATATGAGAAGCAGTCAAACCACTAGTACATTTTATAGAGCACTGTTATAATAGATATAATAGACTATAATATCCTCAAACACCTTACACTCCATGTGAATGCATGGACAACAATAAATATTCTCATTATGAAAGTCCTCCAGACTGAGTGAATTCATTGATCGTAATTCTCATCCGAATCAATTAATTATGTAGACAAATAATAACCTTTCGTCCTATCTTCTCCAAGAACAACACCAGTGGAGTGCAAAAACCTTTGGCCACACTAAAGTTTCAAATTATGGCTCTTGTTGTGGAGTAGAGTAGAGTAGAGGAAGAATAAAACGACATAAAATGTTTGGCAATTGATAAGCCGGATTCGTCGAAACCACAGACTCATAATATATTTTGATATATTTTGATATGCGAGAAATACCTTGCTCTGATTTTAGGTTTTGGTATGAAAATAGTGCTAAAACTATATGAGTAAAATTTTCACAAAGACTATAGATAAGAAGTCGTTGGTTCAGAGCAACAAATGTCATTATTCATTGGGTTGGGTTCATTATTCCACAATTTATACTATCACCAAAGTGGCTTAGTCTTTGTCTGTCAAGAGCTTGACATTCACAGAGAATATGCTCCGAGCTTTCGATGTCTAAGTTGCAGAATCTGCTGACATCAGTTTCTTTTTTTTTTTTTCGTTTCTTTTGATATTTATTGAATATTTCCTTTAGAAATTGACAATAATTTCTCAAATCTTAAAACTGAATGTTAAGGTGGATAGCAAGTAATAATATATTTAATTAGGAGGTAATTTTTATTTAAACAAGTAGTATTATATTGACAGCAAGCGTTTTCTCATAAGCCGAGTGATTGAAGGGACAATGGTTAGCTGCCGAGCCTGTTCGTTGGGATGAGTTTGAAGTTTTATCATGTATTTAGCAATATGTGCTCGTATGACTTCAGGAACTGTATCAATATTAAGATCTTTATGTAAATTAATGTTTTTTACATACCACGACGCACAATTTATTTGCCTAAGTGCTTTATCCTGGACTCTCTGCGTTTTTTCAATGATCGAGGGCCAAGCCGAGCTCTATAATTCCATACCATAGGTCCAGATCGGTTTAATAATCAATTTATAAATCAAACCTTTATTATTGAGGCATCAGTATCAGAGAGATCTAACTTATTTCAGTGGTATCTGAGGCTGTAGTGGCCTGTGAAATAACCACAAATAATACATAGGTCAGCTCTACCCAACGTGAGTATCTCTTTACATATCCATCTATTTGAGATGAGAAACTGTTTTGCTTGACGCTGTCCTATGCTATTAAGCCAGTGTTCTTTTCAATATCTTTTCCTCCCATTTCCTGGTAATCTCCTTGGCGTGGCATCTAGCCAAACCACAGAATGGTTCAGGCCCAATCAGGGGCTTTTCAGCACGCTTTTTGACTAGTTTATCAGCTATCAGCGATATCCACCTTAATATTACAGTATTTAGTTTTCCTAGCTCGTTTAGAAAGTCTTAGATATTCAAATCGTAAAAGTATGACTTATCTTTTGGCCTATGTAGTAGAACCAGAACTGAATTCATCTCAAAATTGTTTTAATTCTTAGGAACAATAAGAGTGCGAGTCGATATAAATTTAGATTTTTTTTTTTTTTTATTTCGGAATATTTCAATGTAATTTTGTTTCAAATCGTTTGTTCCCAAAATGTTTGTGTGAATTCTCGCCATTGATCAGGTATTGTTATCTTGATCAGGTTGAGTGCCTTATTGTCAAGATTTCATAATTTCGTACAATATGGCATTTGTCTAAATTGTGTCTAAATTACTTTCATTTTATCCTTCAAGATTTTGAAATATATTCAACCAAAATGATCTTATTTAAATGTAATTTCGTGCAGCAATTATTGTCCACCTATTCATTTATTTAACGAAGTACTTCATTTTTATTTGTATTGACAATTTTGAAATATCTCTAAAAAAGATTGCAATGCTTATACATATTAATATCATATACACATATACAGAGTATCTCTGTAGAATATTATGCATATGGCAAATAATAAATCCTATCGAATCCATTACAATTGCTACCACAAGAAAAATGCATTTATAAATTCAATTGACCTCGCAAATGGTAAATCCGATTTATTTAGATTTATTTCTATTTGCTAAAATACAGTTGTTGTTTATTTTATATTGTATACAAACACATACTCATATATGAGTACATAAGTCTGATATTTGCTATAGAATACTATTTGGGGAATATTATACTCAATACATAGATCTATATCTCTTAATTTTCTATTTGCACAGCTTTTAGGAAAGTCATATTTGAAGTAGCATAAAAAAAAGGAAAATAAAAAAAATACAAATTCAACAACAACAACAACAACAACCAAAAATATCAAATTCCCAAAAGAGCAATTTTGATATTTTTCATTTTTGCTCTCTTGCATATTCCCTTTATGCAGTCAGTGAGCCCATCAGCTTTTATGTACGTATGCGAATGTGTGTGTACATTGCGAGCGTATTGTAAATGCATTGTTTAAAGCATTCCATATGCCGCACATGCTGACATTTGGCAAAAGGTAAATGTTCAATGTGAATGAACCAACGAATAAACTAACGGCTTTTCATCGCATTTGACGTTTATTTTGTGTTAATACTCAAAATTTCGTTACAAACCGGATGGATGCTTTGTGTACTATTCATATTGTATTTGTTGTATTGTATTTATTTTTTTTTTTGATTTAAAAAAACAAAAAAAAATCGAGAGAACAAAATCAAACGAAAGCAAAAATCGAAATCATCGATTTTATTAAAATATGCCCTGCAGTTCTTTTACACACTCTCTCTCTCTCTCTCTCTCACTCTCTTTTTCTGTTTTACTCGCAATAATCCACTTTAGATTTTTGGGGGTCACATTCATACATTTCTGATCGAATAGAATTGAGCAATCACAAAAAAAAACGAAAGGAGAAAAAAAAACCAACAAAGGAAAATACCAAAAATGAACAAATCATTTAAAATTCGTAATCAAAATCATACGATTTATTTTGTTATGCATGAACGATGCAGATTGGAATTTTGTAGTGGAATTTACACTGACTGCATTCAAATCGATAGCTCTTTTTTTTTATGTAATACGAGTCGACTATGAAAAGAATTTACATAGCAGCAGTGCATTTTAGTGTAAGCTAAATGCCGAAAAAAGATGCCAATATTTCGCTTCTCTCGTTTTTTTTTTTCAATAAAAATGTAAATAACTTAGTACTTGTACAAAATTATTCAATAACTAGTATTCAAATATTTTTGATATTTTTGAAATATTTTATTCACCACACACATACACACCCCACAAGTGTTACTTTATTTAAATGCATTTTTCATTGATTTCTATTTTAAAAAAAACTAATTAAAATGCTTCCAAAAAAAAAAAAATACTGAATATTTTAATTTAATTACATTCAAAGTACTTTGAAGAGTGCACCGATGGGGGCAAATCAAATGCTTAATGAAGTGTAGGAAGTGCATTGATATTGTATCTTTTTCTTTATATGAAATTTAGGTTATATATTCAAATGAATACATAATTTCCTTTGAAGTTAATTACGCTTAACGAATTTTGTGAACAAATTTTTATTGAATTAAATTTCATAAAAATTTTGGATTTATTTGAATACTTCGCGAAAGTCACCAATAAGAGTGGACGTGTTTCTTTCGATTTTTAGAAAAAAAAAAAAACAAATAAAATAATATAATTTGCAAACATTTTGATTATAATATGAGTGTTCAACGCTCTCCTCTCCGGCAACGGCAATCGCCTGTTAATGTGTGTGTAAACAATAATTTGCAATCACCCGCGCAAACCCCCCCGATAAGTGCATTATCAAATAAAACAGTTGATACACACTGCACAAGTGAAAGTAACAGTGCAAATCTTTTGCCTGCACATATTAAAAATTCATCAAATTTTGCAACAACAATAAATACAGACAAAAAAAATAATTTGTTCTATCGTGATATACTATCTCCCTCTATACCGTGGAGTGTACAATGTGCTTCTCCTGCTGTAACACCAACAGCTACAACATCAAAGCAATCAAATAACGGCACTTCTACTGAAGTGCATGACCCAGTAGTTAAAGCAACTAGTGCGATGACTAATAAAGAACCAGTTGCTGTTCAAACTGGTATTGATCGCTACATTACTGTAGTAAAGCGAAAGAGAAGTCCGCAAAATTCAAAACAAATGAATTCAACAAAAATTCAAAAGCAGAACACTGTCCCTATTAGTTCGGAAAATAGATACGCTCTGCTTTCAGGTGATGAAAGTGACGAAAATATTATCTCCAAGAAAAATTTCAAACCCCCACCCATTTTCTTGAGAGAACGCAACTCAGATAAGTTGATTTCTAGAATTACAAGTCTTATAGGACCAAAGAATTTCCATGTTGTTCCTATTCGCAAAGGCCAAATTGAGGAAACAAAAGTGCAAATCTACAGCGAAACTCATTATCGCAAAGTAATAGCGGAATTTGATGCTGTAAAAAAGAATTACTACACATATCAGCTAAAAAGTAGTAAGGGCTTAATCGTTGTACTCAAAGGCGTCGAACCCAACGTTGATATTAACGAAATCAAACTTGCCCTTCAGGAAGAAGGGTTTCAAGCCAAAACAGTGTTCAACATTCTCAACAAGAGCAATATACCTCAACCGTTATATCGTATTGAGCTTCAGCCTGAAACAAAACCCCTAAAAAAAGGTGAAGTACACCCCATATATAAAATTCGATATTTATTGCATCGCAAAATCACAATCGAAGAACCCCATAAGAGAACTGGACCTCCTCAGTGCAGCAACTGCCAAGAATATGGACATACTAAGACATATTGTACCCTGCCAGCTGTTTGTGTGATTTGTGGAGATCTCCATAAATCAAACATATGCCCAAAATCTAAATGCGATGCTAGCATAAAAAAATGCAGCAATTGTGGAGGTAATCACACCGCAAATTATAGAGGTTGCCCAGTATATACAACCCTAAAGCTAAATTTCTCCGCTAGCAATCAACCTCTAAAACCAGTTGAGCAAACTCAGATAGCCAACTCAAGTAAGAGACAAAATATTGATGCAACACAATTCTTCTCTGCAATCCCAAACAAGAATCAAACCAATTCATACGCTAGCGTGTTAAAACAAAACCCACACCAACAAAGCAATGTAAATAATGAGCAGAAACACTCACTGCCCACCCAACAGCCAAGTACCCTTGAACATTTGCTTCAAACATTGATTCAGAATATGAACCAATTCATGAACTCAATGCAAACAATGATGCAAGAAATGATGAAAAATCAATCGATGTTACTCCAAACATTGCTATCCAGACCATGAGTTGTCTCAAGATATGCCACTGGAACGCCAACGGCTTAAGCCAGCACCGTTTGGAGCTAATTCAATTCCTTGAATCCAGCCAAATCGACATAATGATGATATCTGAGACCCATTTCACTGACAAAAATTGCTACCAAATACCATATTACAAACTGTACACCACAAATCATCCGCATGGTAAGGCACGTGGAGGAACTGCCATATTGATAAAAAGCAGAATAAAACATCATGTTCTCGAAGATTTTAGTAGCGTCTACTTGCAAGCAACATCTATATGTCTGGAAGAATACATCTCTAACCTAGTAATATCTGCGATATACTGTCCCCCAAGATACAGTATTACCGAACAGCAATATAAAGAATTTTTCTCAACTCTTGGTAGCAAATTCTTGGTTGCTGGCGATTTCAACGCCAAACACACTCACTGGGGCTCCCGATTAATAACTCCAAAAGGCAAAAGACTATGTTCAATCATCACTAACCACGGCTACGATGTTATTTCAAATGGTCAACCGACATATTGGCCGACGGACAAGAGGAAAATACCCGATCTCATAGACTTTGGAGTCGCCAAAGGTTTGCAGATGGAAAATATCTCCACAGAGTGTAATTATGATCTATCATCTGACCACTCACCCACGGTAATATCTATAAAATCACCAAGCCCCCAAAGCAATTGCGTTAGAAAGAAAATAGACTGGTTAAAATTCAAGAAATATATAAATTCCCATCTTCCTCTGAGTACTGTATTAAGAAATGGACACGATGTAGACTCAGCACTCGAAAAATTCAACCAGCTGCTCTCATTAGCTCTCAGCTCAGCCACCTGCACAAAGGTATGCAAGCAATCAAACTATAGCTCATACACACCAGCCGATATTGAATTGCTAGTAAGACAGAAAAGAAGACTCCGAAGACAATGGCAAGAATTCAGATCACCGAATCTGAAAACACAGCTACAGCACTGCACTCGAAAGTTAAAGCAAGCCTTAAAAAATAAAAACAACAAAGAGTTAGAAGAGCACATAGCGAAATTAACACCTGGTGAAGCGTCAGACTACTCTTTGTGGAAATCAGCAAAAAAATCAAATCGGCCAATTCTCACTGATTCCCCCATCCGTTTGAGTGACGGTAATTGGGCTAGAAGCAACTGTGAGAAGGGTTTGGCTTTTGCAAACCACCTAAAAAGTGTGTTTACACCCAATCCACCCTCTTCACAGTCCTCATTACCAATATTAACCTCTCAACCTTGCTCAATAACGCTCAAAATTAAAAAAAAGGACATATTCAAAGCAATTTATAAAGATTTAAACCCAAAAAAATCACCTGGTCCAGATAAAATTACCGGTAAAATGATAAAAGAGCTACCTCCGGCTTCAGTAATTCATCTGATGCACATTTTCAATGCTATCCTTCGTATTAAACACTATCCCAAATGCTGGAAAACTTCAAAAATTATTATGATAGCAAAACCAGGAAAAGACCCTACAAAAGTTGCATCGTACAGACCTATCAGCCTCCTGCCTCTACTTTCTAAAGTATTCGAAAAGCTACTTGTCATGAATATAACTCCATTTATTAATCTCAACCAACTGATTCCTCAACATCAGTTTGGATTTAGAAAACAGCACGGCACAATAGAACAAGTCCACCGCATTGTAACTCTGATAAGGAACACTTTTGAAGAAAAAAAGTATTGCTCAGCTGTCTTTCTTGATATCACTCAAGCTTTCGATAAAGTATGGCACGATGGCCTTATTTACAAACTCAAACTATTACTGCCTGCAAATGTCTCCTCATTGCTTAGTAGCTACCTCACGAAAAGACAATTTCTCGTACATCACAAGGATTACACAACAAATCCATTGGATATTCACGCTGGCGTTCCTCAAGGAAGCGTTTTGGGTCCCTTACTGTATCTCTTATACACTTCAGATATGCCCAACAATAACTATACATTCATATCGACCTTTGCTGATGATACGGCAATATTGTGCTCTCGCTCTAACCCCATAGAAGCTACTAAACTCCTGCAGACTCACGTCGATTCTCTCGAAATCTGGCTAGCAAAATGGCGTATAAAAGTCAATGAAACAAAGAGCGTACATGTAACCTTCACGCTAAGGCTAGATACATGTCCCCCACTTAAAATTAATGGCCAATCAGTTCCACAATGTTCCTCAACAAAGTACTTGGGTATTCACCTCGACAGAAGGCTGACATGGAATTATCACATAGAGGCAAAGAAAACTCAGATCAAGCTTAAAATGAATCAGTTATGGTGGCTGTTACACAAACGATCAAAGTTGAATCTTGAATACAAAGTGCTATTATATAAAGCAATCCTGAAACCAATCTGGACTTATGGTATTCAGTTTTGGGGCACCGCATCTCCCTCTAATATCGAAAAATTGCAGCGAATACAATCCAAGTGTCTGCGAATTATTGTAAACGCGCCTTGGTATATGAGGAACGTTAACATCCATCGAGATTTAAATGTATCCACAATTTCTGAGGAAGTTGCAATGTCCTGCAGAAGCTACATTCAAAAATTACACAGTCATCCGAATCCCCTTGCTAGGCAATTGTTGCTGAGCAAGGGGCATCGTCGATTAAAAAGAAAAGACACACTGAATATGCTGTAAAATTGCTACATCTCGCGACTCACCAAATTGTGATGGAACGTAGGGGATATCACATAGTTTTATTTAGCTTGTAAGATTTGAATAATTATTGTTAGTTTCTTGTATTTAAGAAAGATTCAATAAAAAAAAAAATAAGCTAACAAAAAAAAAAAAAAAATTTGAATACTGAAATGAATACAAAATTTCGGTCCTTGTGTGTCGATAAAAAAAATTGTACGAGCCGAAGTCTATGAGTTCGTAAGCAAAATGTGACATCATACATCATACATCTCAAACTCGTTCATTTATTAGTCACATATCACAGGTCTCAATCCTCTACACCTGAACTCTATTCACCTGAAAAAAGGTAATCTAAAAGGGCACATTAAGAGTCTAGACGCAGTCTGGAATTCACCGGGCCTCACGATCTTTGACAGTATAGATAAAAATCTTATATTCTCCAAACTCTTCGAAGTGATCATTCACGATTGCTCAGCGTGGAAAAACAACGAAATATTTCTTAAACTAGGGCTCACAGCTATGATACACTGATGGGTCCATGGGATGGGAATATGGTAGTGCTGGAGCTTGAATTGTAGGGCCAAATTTCCGGAAGGCAATTGCAATGGGAAAAATAGCTTCCATTTTTCAGTCGGAGGTCCACGCCTTAGAGCTATCTGTCAGAGAATGTCTACGTAGGGGCACTCGAGAAACCAACATATGCATTCTTTCAGACAGTCAGACAGCTCTAAAATCATTAATGAATTTCTCGTTTCAATCTAAGTTGGTCTGGGAATGCTTCGAACTCCTGAATACCTTAGCAAAGAGGAACTCTATGACTCTAATATGGGTACCAGGGCATGCAGGCAATGAAATGGCAGATTCACTGGCCAAAAGGTCCCAGACACTCCTTTCATAGGCACAGAACCCTTCTGCGTGGTAAACAGCAGCTTCATGAACAACTTAATATGTTAAGAGGAAAAAAGTAGTCTAACCGATTACGGGAGAGCCCAAATAGGCAAGCGGCAATCGAAATATTCATTGACCCTGAACACATTAAGGTAGATGCTATCTTGAACCTCAGCAGAAAAGTCATCGAGCTCTACACTGAACTATTAATTATCACATGATGAAAATGTGTGTGGTTAACAACGATCTCTGTCGACTCTGTCTTGAAGAGCAGGAAACAGCAGAATACGTTCTTTGCAATTGCCCAGTTGTGGCTAGACGAAGACTAAACTACATAGGCAACGGATTCATAGTTTCCAGGGACCTAGGTAAAATCAATCCCACAGCAGTGACAAGATTTATAAATACTCTTGAGATCTGCTAGTTGGGGACTATGGCTGCACAAAAGATTTTCAGATCGCGGTGCTTCATAGCCTTTCATGCTAAATAGCCTTTTATATTCGTAAGAAAAGTATGATTTTCATTCATTTATTAGTATTTATAATCAATTGCACCAAGTTTCAGCTCAAAAACTTCATATGTTTGTTCGAAATATATGAAAAATTAGATTCGAAAACGGAGATAGTCGTGATTATCATCGGATTCTACTGATTCTTTAACTCATATATTAGTTAGTACATATCATTATACATATATAACGAGTTTCAGCTCAGTTGCTTAATATTTTCATGCATAAAATGTGAAAAAATGGATTCGAAGATATACTTTTGTATGGGAGATAGTCGTTGTTATCATTCAATTCCATTGATTTTTAAACTGGTATATTATTTAGTACCTACATACCAACTTTCATAATGATTGTTTGATATTTTCATGCGAAAAGTGTGAAAAAATGGATTTGAAAGCACACTTTTATATAGAAGGTAGTCGTTGTTATCATACAATTCCATTGATTTTCAAACTGTTATATTACTTAGTACCTAGAAGTAAATATACGAAATTTCAGCATGATTGTTTGATATTTTCATGCGTAAAGTGTGAAAAAATGGCTTCTAAAACACAC
Organism: Megamerina dolium; assembly: GCA_963854835.1. Taxonomy (NCBI): domain Eukaryota; kingdom Metazoa; phylum Arthropoda; class Insecta; order Diptera; family Megamerinidae; genus Megamerina; species Megamerina dolium. The sequence goes on along the minus strand of OY978528.1, from coordinate 23,771,018 downwards.
TTTTGTATGGGAGGTAGTCGTGATTCTCAATGGATTCCATTGAATCTCAAATCCATTTATTAGTTAGTGGATATAATTGTATAAACTAAGTTTCAGCATGATTTCGTGCACAAAATATGAAAAACTGGATTTGGAAACATACATTTGAATTGGAGGTACAGGTGGTTATCATCCGATTATTACCGATTGCCTTATAATTGCGGCAGTTAACATGCAAAAATAAACAGTTAGCCCTATAGACATTATTAAATCAACTCACATCGTAATTATTATCAATTATATATAAAATTTTCTATACCTGTTGTCACTCCCTATATGTCTTTGAGTGTAGAGTATTAAAATTCATGTTTCAAATTGATTTAGTGAACATTTCTTTTTTTTTATTTGTAACTTTTTTTACAATTAAAATTACCAAAAAAATTTTATATATTTCGTTTTCTTTGAATATTGCATATATTACGTGCTCTAATTGCAAAAGAGGTGAAATAATGCATTGTGTCTCTCGGGCGTATGAGCAACATTTAATTTCATTTGCATATATATGTATGTACGAGTATGTAGCATATGAACTAACTAACGGCAATCAAAAAAATGTAATTTGTGAAAATCTTTATATTCATAATTAATTTAAGAAGAAAAAACTTTTCCACATTGCAACATTTACTTGTAAAATAGAATTAAATGTTGCCTACCAACAAGCATCAACATGTAGGAGAAAGGTGCGTTATTTTGCATGTGTAACAGATTTTGGAAAACGTGAGACCATAATTTATTTTTTTGTTACGTCAAAAGTAAAATGAAGTCTATTATTTTCAACAAAAATGAACTTATGTCCATGAAAGGCAATTGTTTGCCAATGAAATCTTATATGTTGTCTGAAAAAAAAACTAATGTGACGTGTTACACGATTTCCAAAAGATGGGAATGGATCTTAAAAGACATATTTGACTTCAAACCACAATTAATATGATAGAATTAAAATATTCAGACGAACATTTTCTTTTGAGAAATTATGGCAAAATTCCTATGTCATATGTTGGCATACAATAGTTCGCCTATATTATTATACAAACTCTCCCAATCTCTGATCCTTTCCGCTACTCAACTACAAAGAAAAGCACATATACGTATGCATTTAATTCCCCTCCACATTACAATCAATGATGATGAGATGGAGCAACGAAGTTAGTTACCCTCCCAAGAGTGAGTCAAATACAAATAATGTTAAATAAGCTGTACACGAGCAACAACAACAACAACGAGTAAGCCGCAAAACGTAGCCTAAAATTTGCTTTTTACTTATTTACTTATATATATCTACTTGTCGTATGTATTCATTGTGATTAAATGCTTATTCGCAAAGGATTCACTGAATAAGCGTTCACATGTTTTTGAAAACAGAATACATGCTTACATCTACATATATGGTATGTGGTGGTATGTTTGAGGGTGACCTCAGTAAGAAGACATGTGAGTGGGTGGCTCAATATACTCAAAGTATAAGCAAGAAGCAAAACGATTTTCCAAGAAATAATTTGCTAACTTCAGCGGTAAAAATGAAAAGTTGCTGAAACAAGAACAATAACGAAACAACAACAAAAAAAAGTTTAATTTCTAGAGTCATACTTGTACAATCATCTTTCATCATCTGGCTGGCAGGCAGTGAGACACAGCATAGAGCAAAGATATTGTATGGATGTGGTTTCTTCTGTTCTTTTTTTTTTTAGCGATTGTAGTTAAAGTAACTTTTTCTGCTCCATTAAGTAACCGCAAAAGTTTATTTTATATACAAGTATAAAATACAAAACACAAACCCACACACAGTATCTGTATGAATATTAGACTTGTCAAAAATTTCATATGATTTGTTTTAGACCAAGCTAAAAAATAGACATTTTTTTTAATAACCTCATCGATTTTTGAACAAGCCTAACAAGTACATATATGCAAGTATGATAAATGCATTTTTATTTGTAACTATTTACATCATAAAATGCATTGAGAAAATATACTAAATTATGCCGACAAGAAGATTTCGAAGAAAAACGACGGCGCAACAACTTTGTCTTTAGCTTCAATGAATTTGTATGTAGCTGATGTAGATGAAGAACAAAAGAAAAAAAAAAACTAAAAGGATTTTAACAATAAAATAAGTACAAATAACCTATATAAAACAATGTTAGATTTGTTCATTATTTTTATTTCATTTTTCTGCAAATATAAATACTTGACTTCATCTGCTAGTCGTTGCATTTAATTTTTTTTTTTTATGAAATGCAAATTACAACTCATTAAAAGTAAAATGGCGTAGACAAAATATTCACACATATGAAAAGTACTACATACATATTTACAATAATAGTATAAATATGTAATGAAATGGCGCACACATGCTGCGTGTGCATGTAAAACAACTTCATACAACAACAACACTACACATATATAGTACGCAATAATTGTAGCTAGTGGTTATAACTATTGTTCGAATAACTCATCATATTGTTATTGTTGGTTGTTGATAGTGGTGTAGTAATGCCGGTAACACTTCTTTTAATTAAGTATTCACTTTACAAAGAAATTCTTCAAAATGAATATTTGAGTAAATATATTTTGTTTTTCTTTTTCATTTTTTCGCTTTTTATTTTACTCTAAGCTTTGCTCTTGATTGATGAATTTTAGTGAAATGCAATGTTTTGAAAACTATTTTTTTTGCGAAATTTCTTGACACTTTCAGGCTTATGTAATTCATAAAAAAAAAGCGAAATTATGCACTGATTAATTTTATTACATTATACCCTACTTTGAAAGAGAAAGGGTATAATCAGTTTGGGATTTCGAAATGGCACGCATATTTATCCAAAACTGTCTATCTCTCTACCTGTTTGACCAATAACTTTTGTAATTATTAACCAACGTCGCTAAAAATTGGTACATACAATTATATTTGCCATTAATATTATTTATTCAGGCTGCGACCTAAAAGATCTTTTGTGCGCCTATTGCCCAACTAAAACAATTCTGGCCTATTTATGAATCTAATAATTGCTCTGGGCTTGATTTTAGCTATGTGGTTTGGAGTCAAGATTCCATTACCTAGGCAACTAAGTCTACGTCTTGCCACCGCTGGGCAATTACATAGAAAATGTTCCGATGTTTCCTGCTCCTCATGACAAAGTCGACAGTTAACATTTTTAAGTGTACAGTGCCCAGTGAGCAGCTCTGTGTAGAGTTTTATGTCATTTTTGCTGAGGTTAAGAATAGCATACACCTTAACATGTTCGGGATCAATAAGTCCCTTCGACTGCCGCATTACCGTTTGGGCTCTCCAGTAGTCAAGTAGATCTCGTTTCTCCCTTTCACATATCAAGTTGTTTATGAAACTCTTTGTAATCCCGCAGAAGGGCTCTGGTCCAATGAAAAGAGTGCTTGCGCCCTTCTTTGCAAAAAAAGTCGGTCATTTTGTTACCCTCATGTCACTCATATCGCGGCACCCACATGAGAATGACAGAATTCTTTGCTGCCAGGGCATTGAGTAATTTAAAACATTCCCAAAGCAGCCTCGATTAAAACTAGAATTTTGCCAGGGGCTTTATAGCCGCCTTGCTGTCTGACAGGATGCATAATTTGGTACCACGGGTGCCCCTACGTATGCATTCTCTTGCACATACCTCTAAAGCATGGACCTCCGCCTGAAAGATGGAAGCTGTTTTCCCCATTGCGATTGCGTTCCAGAATCTTGATCCAACAATTCCAGCCTGCGCACAGCCATCTTACTTCTGAGACCCATCAATCTACCACAACTGTGAGTACTCTTTTGGGACTATATCGCTACTTCTCTAAGCCGAAAGGTCGTTGATGACCACTCTAAAGTGTTTAGAGAAGAGTAGCTTTCTATCGATCTTGTCGAAGACCACAAGACATGGTGACACCAAACGGTGTCCAGGATCTTGGTATGTCCTATGAGATTGCTTTCTTTAAGATTAGATAGATTGGGCAGCCTTAGTATCGCACTGTTTGCCGGTATTTTGACCATGAGGTGTTGAGGAGTGAGTCCAGTCAGAATTCCTAAGGCTGCAATAGGGCACGTGCGTATTGCTCCCGTGACACCGAAAGAGGCTATTCAATGAACCTTGCTAAGGATCATTCTAGCCTTTTTTGATCTACCTTCGGCCACCACGCAAAGGAGTCATAGGTGATCATTGGCACTATTACGGTCCACCATTTTTGGTCGCAGACCCTATCTTTTACTGTGTAATCTCTGTCACGCATAGCTTGCGCTTAGGGTTTTGCCAGTTATATACGATAAATGGTTATTGCAAGTCATATTAGTCATATTTGTAAAAATATGGACTTATTTAAAAAAGAGGAGTGATCAGATTAAAATCGCACCTAACTCCCATACAAAAGTGTGCTTTCAAATGTATGTTTTCATACTTTATTCATGAAAACTTAAATCTATAAGCCTCCAAATTGCTATATAAGATTATATTTACAAATGAATAGACTTTGTAAAAAATGGGCGAAAATGAATCAAAACCACGTCTACTTCGCATACAAAAGTACCGGAAAATCTAACTTTAAACCAAATTGTCAATGTCAAAACAATCATCAAACATTTTCATCCTGATGAAATAAATAAAATTTATTAAAAAAAAAAAAACAAAGACGATGACTGCAATTTTGACTTTTAATTTTGGTCGTGATTCTCGTTCCTGTGGACAAGCAATTCATAGTCTAGTAAAAAAAAAATTTGAGTAAAAATATTCGTTGACGGATGTTCTCGTGCCAGTGAGACAACGATTTGCTCAAATATTGCTGCCATTCAAGTGTCTGTCGCAAATGGGCCAAATCGGTCGGCTAAATGACATTCTCAAGTATTGGGCACTACTCAGACCAGACTATGGCGAATTTTGCGAAACGATCTTGATGTGCGCGCCCTTATGAGATCAAATTCACTCAAGAACTAAAGCCACTCGATCATATGAAGCGACGTTTGTTCTAGAATTTTATTTTTTTTTTTAAGTTTTGATGTCCTTAATAACAATCACATTATATTGTCAAATGCATGACTTCAGAAATTTCTAAATCAAAATACAAAGTTTAAGAATATAAACTTTGTGGATTTGTTTATAATTGAATTGACAAGTTCAAAAATGAGGGAAATCGGAAGAAATGCATCCCTACCGTGAAGTGCATTAAAAGACATTGTGAAGTTTGAATATTCTGGAATAATTTTGAAAGAATCCAAAGCGAAATGCTTATTTTATGTTGTTGTTGTTGTTTTTGTTGTTGTAGCAGCAAATATATGGAAACGCTTTGTTTTGTTCCCATACAAAGCACTTCAGTATTCTGATGAGGTGTATGGACCTTGGTCGACCACATGGTCGAGTGCTTCCGAATCGAATTTAGCAATGGCTTAAAAAAATATATTATATTTTTAGCATAACGTGCTAACCTTTAGTGACCTCTCCGTTGGCCTCAAGGAGTACATCTTCTACTTATTATACTCTAAAATAAAATCTAAGAATAGAAGCAGGCATCACGATACGTTTTTTGCTTAGAATTATTGAATAAAATATTGAATAAAATTTTTTAATTTCTAATTAGCTTGAATTTAGTTGAAAAATATATCTAATAGGTGCTCCTACATATAAATAATTTTCATTTCTTAATTTTCATAATCATTTTTATGATATATGAAATCTATATATTATTCATTATATTGTTCTTATTGTAGTGGTCCTTCTATTTCAATGTTTATTATTTATTTGCCATACTTGTTTATTGTTTACATTGCATCTGTTACAGGCTACAGGCATATTTTGCAGCTAAGTACTCGCGCAACACAATACAAATTCTACTAAGTACCAATATAGAGTATAGATGAGTAGCTGGCTATATGTGATATTTGTATGAATGTATTTAAGCATTTAAGCAACAATTCTTAGGATTTTCATACTACAATGTTGTTTCTTTTTGTTTTTTTCTTCTCACTCATTTATTTATATGTACTAACTTATTTCTTTTATTCTCCATTTTTTTTTTTTTTTGCATTTTATTTGCTTTGCTTTGTGTTACAATATATTTTTATATTTTTTTATTTTTTTTATTTGGCTATAAGCCAAGTAAATTAAAATATATCGCAACTACTTTAGAATTCTTTTGGTTTATATCTCTTTGTATGATAGGACATCGCTTGGAATGTATGTATACATACAAGCATACATGCGAAACTCTGCTGCTAGTGGCTTACTGGCCTGTTGCCTTTATGCCTGCCTGCCTGTCTGCCTGCTTGCTTGCTTGTATGCGGGCCAACCAAATACCAAACATCCTTGTGACTACATTTACTTGATACTTTGTTGATTTCGCTATTATTTGCAGCATCTTTTTTTATCATTTATGTGTTTTTTTTTTCCTATTTCTACGCTTCTTTGTATTTCTTTGTTGTAAGTGTAGGGCATACAAGTTATTGGCTCGATTTTGGCTCAATACTATCTTGTGGTTTTTTCTGTGTTGTTTGTTTTTTTTTTTTTTGTCGATACTCCACTACATAGGGTTTTGTCATTAAGATGCATATCGTTTATTTGTCATCAGTTATGATATTTGTCAATTTTCTCAATCTCAGTCTCATTTTGAATTGGGTTAAATGGTCGCTTGGCATTCAATCAAAAGAACTTGTCAATTTTTCATTCATACGAGTATATGGGTATGAGTAGTAGTATTGTTGTTGCTGATTTGTATTTTCGTAGAAGGACGATGAAATTGAATGTGCATACATCCGCAAATATTAAGTGGCATAATTGGAGCAATAAGTAAGAAAGACAAATCCATCATAACGCTTGCCAAAAAATAGATTGAATTTGATTGAAATAGGTTCAGTTATGCAAATATAAAATACGTACTCGTATATATTGGTTGTATTAAAGAAAAAAAGAATTACATTATGAATAGTGATTGGAAAATATTCTTTAAAAATTTCATTGATTCGATTCGATACAGCAATTAATGAAGTTATATTTTTGTAGTGGCAACAATCAGCTTAGAATTTGAAATTTTGTAATCCGAGGAATGATGTAGTGTTTTTCTTGAATTTTGGTTTTAATGAGTTATTTAAGTAAGCTGCAGATATCACAAAAAATGTGTAGTATCTGGTTGGAGCTCTACAGTTTTGAAGAAAAGGGTATATTAATTCAAATACTATATTTTTATCATACTATTGGGATCACATATATGCCAAATCTACTCAGAAAGTTAAGGGACGACTTCTGTTTCTAACACTTATAAGATAAGTTTCGAAATACGGCAAAGTATATGTTTGTCTATTCATTCACATCGAAGATAACTGCCATAATTACAGAGTTATCGAACTAAAAATTGGCACATATGAATATTTTTGCCAGCAAAACAGATATTTTCATGAATGAGCGAAATTGAATGAAAATCACACTTAGCTCCCATACAAAATTATGCTTTCGTGTATGGTTTTTTCACATGTTGTCCACGAAAATATAAAGTTATTAAACTGTAACCCAGTACATATGATTATATTGACTATTTAATAATCATATTCGAAAATAAACTGAATCGGATCAAAATGACGCATACCTCCCATACAAAATTATGTAAATTTTCATACTTTTTGCACTAAAATATTAAGTTATCAACCTCAAAATTGGTGTGCACTGTTATTTTTTCCAGAAAATGAACAGCTTTGAATATAAACGTGATCGGATAAAAACTATGTCTAATGCTCATACAAAAGTATGCTCTAAACTATACTTTATGATTGAAAATTGAATTATCATAAAATTATTTTCTCTCAAAGTCTGAAATTTATTTGAAATAAAGCCAGATCTCACAAAACAGCCATAACATGTATGAAATAAAAAACTTCTTCGTAGTCAAGGATCTTCTTCTTCTTCTTCTTACCCATAATTTGTCCTTCCAACAGAGGTTTGGTCTTCCTCTTCTTCTTACCCACACTTGGTCCTTCCGACGGAGGTGTGGCCTTCTTCTTCTTCTGCGTCCTCCATCGAATGTCGAACTAAATACGCTCTTCGCTGGAGCGTCTTCTTCCAGTCACTCGACATGGCCTAGCCAGCACAGCCGCTGAATTTTGATTCGCCTAAGTATGTAAATGTCAGCGTACAGCTCATACAGCTTATCGTTGTACCTTATTCGATACTTGCCATCAACGCAAATAGGTCCGAAGATCCTGCGCAGCACTTTTCTCTCGAAAACTCCAAGTATCCTCTCATCCGTGGTGGAAATTGTCCAGGCTTCTGCGCCATATGTTAGGACAGGAATAATGAGGGAATAATGCTAACTGCAGGTTGAGCAAAGAAAGAGCAGCATTTGGCCGGCTGAAATCAGTATGGGCAAATTCTCAAATCTCCAGGTGCACGAAATTGCGAATATTCTCCGCATGCGTCAAATCGACGCTACTATACGGAAGCGAAGCATGGCTGATCTCGAACTCCATCTCGCAGAGGTTTTAAGTTTTCTTCAACAAGTCTTTGAGGATCATATGTAGAATATTCTATCCTAGCACTATTTCCAACGAGGCACTATGCCGTCTAACCAACGTGGAGCCTATACCGAAGCATATTAAGCGTAGGAAGTAGCGCTGGATTGGCAACACACTAAGAAATCAAGAGAATGTCACTCGAATGGAACCAGCAAGGGAGCAGAAGCCGCGGACGGCCAACAAACACTTGAAGAAGGTCAACCCTGCAGGAACTTTCTGACGTCAACATCACATGTGATGGCGCTAGAACAACAGCCCAGACACGTATGCGATGGATAAGCCTTGTGGAGGCCCTATGCTCCAATTAGGAGTATAAAGGAGAAAAAAAATGATAGACTTGTAGAGTGTGATTCTCGATCTTCGAGAGAGGGTTCGACTACTCAATTGCTTACTCAGCCCAAAGTAACACCTGTTAGCTAGAGTTATTCTACGCATGATCTACAGGCTGACGTCATTACAGTTTTTGATGCTGGTTCCAAGATAGACCATCTCCTTCACCACCTCGAAAGTGTAATTTTCAACAGTGACGTGTTGTCCAAGACGCCGGGACTCTTTGTTTGTAGACATTAAGTACTTCGTCTTGCCCTCGTTCACCGTAAGACCCATTCGACGTGATTCTCGTTCCAATTCAGAGAATGCTGCACTGACTGATCGCGAGCTGATACCGATTATATCAATGTAGTCGGCATACGCCAGCAGCATTACACTTTTATTGAAGATAGTGCCAATATGTGGTAAACCTGAAGCTCGTATAATTTTCTCCAGAAGAAAGAAGTTGAAGAAGTCATACGATAACTAATCAAGGATCGTTAATACAAAATAACAATTTTAAGAGATTTGCTTCATAAGAAATAGAATAAAATAGAAGAAATGTGATGTATGTGAAATAAAATTGCAATCAAATATTTATATGATATCACTATTCGCTCACTAAACGCTCAATACCTTCGTAGTCTATTGAGAGTTAGTATATTCGCAGTACTGCTTACAATTATACAAACAATAATAAAACATGATAATGACATGTTAGCAACAAGAATGTTCCATTTACCAACTAATACTAAAGTTATAGTTATTTTTGTTTTTGTTGTTTTGGTAGTGATGATAGCAATATTGTAAAATGCACATGACACCGAACAGGGAGACTCGCTATCATCATCGTTATGCGTATGCAGTCATATTTGTATGGCGGTATGACGATGATGATGATGATGATTACATATGAGCATATTTAAATATAAATGTCACTAAGTGCATCAACAAACGTCCCAGATCGTACACGCATACGTGTATACCTACGTATGTACAATATATGTATGTATTTGTGCATATGGAAGACAACAAACCAAAACAATACTAATCCGTTATTGCTGACATTTGCAAAATGTACTGTTATAGGTACTATGTACATTGTATTACAATTTTACATATGTATGTATATTTGTCTGTATCCACTCTACTCAGTTCTGTCTATGTGGGGTGTTATGTATGGGTATGTATGACAATCTATATGAACAAATATGCACTGATGCATGCATATGTGAGTATGGGAATAAAGTTGATTCTATGTAATATAAATGTAAGCATTGCAATGATATTGTCAATTGTTATTTTGTTGTGATTATTGTTATTGCGGTTGAAGTTGTTACTGACGGTATATAAATTTTTTTCAATATTAATATTATTTACATGTACACACATATACACATATACATACGTATGTGTAAAATATTCGTAAATTACTATTTATATGGGTATTCATGCAAAAGCACAACAACAACAAATTATATAGTCGAATTTTTCCACCTATTTGATACAGTTCGATGCATCGATATGAGTTGGATATAGCAATTTCAATGCCTGGGATAACAGAAGCTTTAGAAAAATGGTTGGAAAGCAAAAATATGAAGAAAAGTAATGAAGATAGATGAAATTCATAATATCAAAATAGATGGTTCCATTTATTCCGAAGATAAAATCTATTTAAATATTTTTCCGCTTAATTCTCTTGTATAGAAATAGAGCCATTCTTGTAAGGCCAAAAGAAACAAGTAAGCGCAACAATAGTGCAAACAAAAAAAGAGAAACCAGTCTTCAAAAGTGCATATATGTATATGGTCACTGACTGACACCAATACTACATGACTTGATTACAACGTTCGTATATGAAATTCTGCTATGCCATGATTTCACCTTTCATCAGAGATTTCTTTTCCTGAGCTACTTATTGTATACTAGCTGATATGCAGTTGGTTTGATGTGTTAGCACACATTAGTCTGCCCTGGATATGCTCTCAGCCCGCTATCAGTTCTTCAGAATATGACGTCACAATACTCTAATATCGATTTATTGCTTAAGAAATATTTTCTTCGATGCGACAATAAGTCTGTCACATCCTGTTCTGGATGCTAGAGTCATATCCCTACTGAGACAATGACGTATATGCTCGTACAACATGACCTCCTAGTATAAATGCAGCCTTCCTTGACTGATATCATTGAAAATGTTGTATTCCTTATAAACATAATTTAGAAGCATAATCTCAACAATTTATAATATAAGCAGAAAAATAATCGAATCTATTAAAACATTAATGAAATCATCGATATATTATTTCCTGTTTGTTCTAAAATATATGTGTTGAATTGCATAAATTTATTGCAGTTTTATGCTGCATATGACTGTGATATTTACCCCCTTAGGAAACATTCTTCTACGACGTTTTGTAATCTAAAATACCTAAAGACTCTTCTGAACATGCCACCGAGACACAGTAAAAAAATACAAATGAATTTTAATTTTGCAGCCTATGACTAACAAAACAAATTCGCTTTGGAGCACATAGAAGCAAAAAGAACTCGGAATGAAATTAAAAGCTTCTTGTCTGCACTGGCTCATCAAATTCAGATAATAAGGAGCTACTGTTGTTGAATTAGATTAAGATTTTAAAACTTATTATTAGATTCTTTGGGAATAGATTCAATAAATAAAGAAAATGTATAATAAAAAAAAAAATAATAATTTGCAGCAAAACCTCCTTAAGATGCATAGATAGGGCTCAATAAATGCAAAAAAAAAAAAAAAATTGACGAACACAACCCAATAGGAGTCTATTGGTCTCTAGGACCCATTCCTTGGTTACTATGAGATTATTTGTTGATTTTCATGTATTATTCCATACATTTAATATGGAAGCACCCACAATGATTGAAAACACGGCATGATTATGTGCAGAAAACATGCTGAGTAATAAAAATTAATTATGGTCACTCATACGTTTCACCCCTCTAGTAGCACTCTGTGGGCAGTTGGTGAAAAATGTATAAAAATGTCAATTTTGTTGGGGAGTCCTTTTAAGTGGTAGAGTTAGCGGCTAATTATGATCAGAAAAAATCTTGGGAAGAAAATTTAAAGAGGTGGTTTGTCATATCTTACAATTTACTCTCCCATTACCGAGTCCAAATAACACCGGATTGAAATTCAATGAACTTTAATACGAATTTCAATCCGCCTATTTTTGCTGTTGTTTTTTTTTTTGTGCCGTGTGTTATTATTACCTAACCTATTATTAATTCTTAACGGTAAACTTAAGCAATCAATATTTGCGACTGGAACAATATTATTTATTCTTGATTCTATGCAATAATTATTTCTTTCATATCAAAGCGGACAACTTTATTCTGGTGGACTATTAGTACTAAAATGTCTAGCTAAAATTATATCAAGGGTTATTATAACGTAAGTGAAATTACAAAAAAAAACACATATTTCTAAAATGAATTGCAAATCTAAAACTAAACAAATCGAGATCACGCAAACAACGCAACTGAACTTTTCAACTAAATTTTATGTTCATTTTATGTTCAAATTTGCCCACCCTAATACATCTAATACATCTAATATCACTTATAATTATTAACACTAACAACAACCATTAAAAACAATTACGCAATGTTGAAAAAAAAAAATCAATAAAAACAACCAACTACTACTACTAATATGTTTTAGCCTAGAAATTCATATACACATATTATAAGAGTAGAATATATAATGTACCCACCATATACACATGTGTACATATGACTAACATATGCAAGTATACTCATACATGTGTGCTTTTGGAGTTTATAATGAAAATTTTAAATAATTAAATATCACTCATACATACGTACAACAACGTTTGCTGGAAAATAATCATTTATTAAAAATGCATTAAAACCGACGCCATAATGAACATCACCACGTCGTCATCATCGTCATCAGCGCCAACAACAACGAACGCGACAACAATAAAAATTGTGTTAAAATGTCCAAAAGGATTTTTACTCATAAAATGTGTTTGCTATCATCCTCAGCGACCAACTGTATAATTACTCTACACATATACTATATGTGTAGATGTGTTTTTGAATTTACGCTACAAACTCTTGTATACGCATTCATTTATACACTCGCCCACAGACATACATACGATATATGTATAGATATGCAAACTCACGCATAGCAGAAACAGTAATAATATGCTAAAGCAGCAATAATACATACATTTGGACTTGTGTGCGTATATGTAATTGCAATCTGCCTGCTACCATCATCATTCAACCAAAACATTCAACGACAATGTTTCATAACTTAATGGCCATATGCGTACGCGTATGCGTGTGCGTGTCTATCGTTCTATGTTTTGCAAGTCCGAGAGTGAAATAGTGCAATATAGTGCAACAAGCAAAAGCAACATATGTATATATAAATATGTATATGTGTCTATACATACTACATATACTCTCATGCATACATATGTACGTGTTGAAATACACGAGGGAGTGTATTTGCGACCAGAATAATTTGATTCAATTAAGCGTACTATATAATTATAATAATACAAACAACAACAACAAGAATCATTGTGATTTACTATAACGTACTACTACTACTACTACATATTCAATATATACACGCATATGTAGTATTAAGTACTCGTCGTACATGTTGAATATTATGGAAAAATTGAAATCAACCAACTGCGGTCATACGACATACGTTGGAAATTATAATGAAGGCGATCATCATAAAGATTATATGAAATGTATATGTCTATACACATGATAGGCATACACAATACATACATATATGGTATATTTATAGAGAGAGTTGTGCGTATGCATTTTGATTATTATTTGTGATAGATTCAGAGAGAGAGATAGAGCTAGTATTGCATAGATAAAGAGTGAAAGAAAAAGATTTCAAAAGAAAATTATGTAAATGTGAATATGATGCATAATTTAAGGCAAATTTAAATAATGAGTTTTCCACTAAATCTGTTTAGCTTAAATATTGGATATTTAAAAATTTTACGCATTAACGATATAGAGAAGATTGCGGGGATTTGGCGCAGGTAATATTCGATTAAATCCAATAAAAATTTTAAGAGACAATACTAAAATATAATGCCAAGGGTTTTAAATAGTACAAAATCTGTGTATATGTTGAAAAGGAAAATGTTATTTATAATTTTCGATCTAAGCTCGTATTGACTATAAAGCCTACTCCATGGCGGCAACATGTGACAATCATAGGTATCACCAAAAGATAAAATTTCATCTCCTACCAAATGGAAGAAATATATTCTGTGGTATAAAAAGCCTCCACAGTTCTTTGTTAAATTTTTAAACAACAATTTTCTTTACTGATATTCAGTTGCATATTAGCCATGATTATTTATGACTTTTTGACATTTTTGTTATGACTTCGACAAAAAATTGGCTAAGTAATTTTCAGCGACTCTTCGATCGGCCTATTTTTTACCATCAAGGGAATTTTACAGCGACTAAAACAAATAGTAGTCAGGCGGCACAAGGTGTGGCCTATACAGTGGATGCATTAAAGATTCCTAGCCCAGCTCCCTTAATTTGTTCCTAGTGCTCAAATATGTTTGTGGCTTGGCATTGTCTTGATGGAACGCAACTTCTTTTCTGTTGGTCAATTTACTATTTCGTTTTTTCTTAATTGCTTCATTCAAAATGGTAGATTTCATCGTTTCGGCAGATTGTAGCAGCTCATAATAGAACAATATTCTCTTCCATTCCTACCAAACACTCAATATAAACTTCTTCACCGTCAATCCAGGTTTTGATGTCGTTTGTGGTAGACCACCAACCTTTGGCCATTATTTTGTTCATTTAATATTCACGTATTTAATCCATTGTTCAACTTTCGTGAATATTTGCTTCAGAAATTATTCGATTTCGTTGGGCTTCACTTCTCTGATAGTATCAATCAATCAATCAATCAAAAGAGAGCATGACGTTGGAGCAAGGAAAAACTCCTTGTTCATCAAGTGGACTACGCGAAAACAGACTGGAGTCTGTTAGAGGATATCAGCTCTACAGCTGATACCTCCAAAGGCCAACCACAAGTATTATGGGCACTGTGACCATAAGAGATCATTTGTACGCAAGCCCATCTACGACACTAGAATCTCCTCTACGTTTTTAATGAAAGATAGAATTGATCTTGACGAACTTTTGATGATTGAAGCTGGTGTTGGGAAACTCAGCTGAAAGTGTTTGAAGCGAAACCTGGCCAAGACTGGGCATTCGCAAAATATGTGGATCAATGTTTCATCCTCCTCCAGATAGATTCTACACTCCGTCTCAGGGGATAATCCCATTTTGTGGAGGTGGTACTTTAACCAATTATGTCCTGAGAGATAGCTTGGCGGAGACCTATCGAATTTGTTCATTGTATTTGGTATTTGTAATGTTTTAATGTTTTTCTATCAT
Organism: Megamerina dolium; assembly: GCA_963854835.1. NCBI lineage: Eukaryota > Metazoa > Arthropoda > Insecta > Diptera > Megamerinidae > Megamerina > Megamerina dolium. The sequence goes on along the minus strand of OY978528.1, from coordinate 23,755,708 downwards.
AGCTTTGACCGATGCCCAGCTTATACCGTAGAAAGATTCTGGGCCTCTCCGTGGAGAAGACGAGCCAGCTTTCGCTAGTTCGTCCGCCACTTCATTGCCCTCAATCCCATTGTGCCCATACACCCAACATACTGTGACCATATTTTCCATAGACAATTTTTGTAGGATAAAGAAGCTTTTGGTGACTAGTTTGGAAGAGAACTCCCATGAGGAGAGAGATTTGATGGCAGCATGGCTGCCTGAGTAAATAAGAATGCGTGCTCCTTTGAGCCCTTTGGTATGTATGTGACGTGAAAAAACCTCCATGGCGTGTATTTCTGCAAGACAGTTGGACACGAGCCCATTGCCACTCTGATAGTGATTCGTCAAATTTTTTTGCGTTAATTCAGCTGGCACTCAAACAGCTAGCTTTTGGGAAGAAGCAAATTTTTTGCAATTATTCCAATTTATCATGTGGTTAATGATTAAAGCCTCCTCTAAGTTCTAACAGTTTGCGTACTGGTTTAGCTGCATCAGTTACAAAATATTATCAACTTTTATAGTGACTGGCGACCAGAGCGAGGTGCGTCTTTTAAATCGAAAATTTCAGAATGGAAACGAGTGGACTAAAGTTGGCCGGTACATTTCGTTGAACAAAAAAAAAAATGTTACAAGAAGAAGAAGAAGAAGAAGAAGAATATGTGCACAATGAAAGGACTCAATTTGGTACTGGAAATGAATAAATAACTATTAGCTCTCACTCTCTGTCTATCTTTAATATACCCTTCAATTCATAGACCTTGTTTTCTTCGTCCGCATTTTAATTTGATGGATCAGGCTTTTGGTATGTTAGACATCTGTTGCCCGAGAATTCTTGGTGAAATTAACATCAATGGTGGTCTATGCCCTATCCACTTCTGTATAAGATTATCTCTTTCTAAATATGGCATAAGTTCTTCCAAACTGTCAATATAACATACTGACCCTTAACTGCTAAATCAATTCTCTATCCATGGACGTAAACAAATTAATATTCCTGGCCACAAGTAAATCATATATTAAGGTAAACTTATGCCTATTAATGTTAGAAATCATCGCAGTAATTTATCGGATATATTTCAGCTAAATATATATTTTATAGCAATCAAAAACAACATGATGATTTCAAGTCTTTTGCTTTAAGCATTGCACTGTAAATCCAGTGCTCTATGCTTCTCTTTGCTCCCTGAAATTTGATGGGTAAATAAATACATACAATACCAACAATCACTAAATTCAACAAAAGGCTCAAGTACATATAGTAAGTATTTAGTATGTAAGCATATGAGCAATGTGAACAAAGCATATCCTGAAGGTTTCTGTGTGCTAATCGTAATAAATCAATCAAGTTCATTTTTCATTTTTTTTTTTTCTACATATTTATTTTCTTTCTCATTCTTTCTTTCTTTTCTGGGATAGATTGCAAAAGAGGTTATGTTCCAAAAAAAAAAAAAAACACAAAAAGCGAACATACACAAAAGAAGAGTAATGATGAAAATGAAATATAAGAGAAAAAAATAAGCGAGTACAACCAAAAATGAACACTTAATATTATTCATGTATGTATGTATATGTAGAAACCGCACACAACGCCTAAATATATGCTTTACAAAATCAAGTGACAGTTGGAAAAATTACACACCAACTTGAATTTTTCATACTGCCAAAATGGTAATGGTTTCCTTTTGCGATTCCATACGACGCAACGGAACCATCTGCTCCTCATCGTCATTCAGTATAATTTAATGTCTATATTGGAGTATATGCATACAGTGTATTGGTAGTAATATATGTTCATGTTTATATGTATGCGTAAGTTTACGATAACACAAAAAAAACCTCGAAAAAAGAAAAACAAACGTATAGTAGAGGGGTGGAAGTAAAACAATTGTTTCCTTCCGTAGTTGGCAACACAATTTAATCTCTGTAAGCATACGTGCATACCGACATAAGTACACACACACATGTGCGTATATATGCCAAATTTGTAGCAGCTCATTATATCGCATACTGAGTTTTTTCTTTTTTTTTTGGTAAAGAGTTATATGTGGGCACTCAAATGCAAGCAATCGTGTGCTATAAATGTAAATGTTGTACTACACCACTGACGTTGGTAATTAATAAAGATTTCAGTCGTACATGCGTGTAACTTTAATTAAGAAAAAACATCAGAGAGGAGTGAGCTGTTATTTTTGTGATTTTTTTTTTTTGCTTTGTCACTACATTGCTGTTATTGTCACTTGCTGCTACATTGATTTATGTTTATGTTGCTGTTTTTTTTATTTAACTTCCTTTCAAGAGGCGCGGTATATAAAAGTACCAGCTTAGTTCGATAAGTTTTTACAACAAGAGAATTAAAATATACATTAGTTTGGGGATGAGTAATTTTCGCTTAGCTTGAAAAAAAAGTACTCCTTAGAGTTCTACAATTTTCTTCAATCGAATACAAAATATGAAAACCTCTTGATGAAAGTATTTTTTTTTTTTTTCCACCTAAGCTGGAAGATAGGGCCACAACGAATTTCTTCCATTCGAGTCTATTTTGTGCCAGTCTCTTCACTTCATTCCAGCTAAGGAGCATGGCACAGGTTTCCAACTCTAATAATCGTCTCCAGGTGTTCGCTGGTCTTCCTCGTCTACGACTTCCTTTGGGGCTCCAGTCAATCGAAATCCTTGTTAGGTCGCCGCCACTCTCCCTGTGCAGAACGTGGCCGATCCTGCTCCATTTTCTTTTTCGGATCTCCAATTGAACTGGTTTTTGCTGGATTCTGGCCTGTCATAAGACAACGTTTGATATAGTATTTGGCCATTTGTTTGCAGCGAGCCGCATACGGCAAATGGCCGTTGCCATTTTTATTCGGCTTTTGATATCTTTGTTAGAACCGCCGGTCACCTTCCGGCGCTAACGCTGCTCAGATAGCAGAAAGATTGTACCTCCTCCAATTCAAAGCAGTCAATTGCAAATTCGTGAGTGTTTTGTGTGTTTCAACGCATAGTTTTGGTTTTGGGGATCCAGTCCGGGTTTCGTGTCTGCTTTTTGTTCACCTTGGATTTTCGCTGCCATGACAAGGTAGGTATGTGACAGTAGGCAAATGTCATCTGCGTAGTCGAGGTCCGTCAGATGGCCTTGCAGTCCCTTGCAGCAATATCGCTTCCAGGTGTCGTGGTAGTTTCCATGATGACGTCCAGCACGATGTTGAAGAGCAGAGGTGAATGGATACAACCTTGTCGCACACCCGCTAACACTTTAATTCTGTCAACCAGAAGTTGTTCATGCATTTTCCGACAGCCTGCATCTGTATAGATAGAGTGCTACAACGAGTTTAATTAGTTTTGATGGGAACCCTTTGCATTCCAGAGCGCAACGAATAGGTGTATCGTGTCAAACTCTTTTTGAAAGTCGATAAAGACGAGATAGAGTGGGGTCCTTCACTGAACTGACTGCTCAACTATAACTCGAAGACTGTTGATGTTATCGATGCATGAGCGGTTTGATCTGAAGCCTACCTGCTCATGTCTGAGTTTTGGTTGCAGTACAACGGCAAAATCTTTTGTTTATAATTTGCACGACCATTTTGTTGATCATACTGAGCAAGGTTATGCCCATCCAATTCTTGTATTCTGTGAGGTTGCCCTTCTTTGGAATTTGAACAATCACGCCTTCCTTGAGTTCGTCAGGGAAGTCACCGTAGGCCCAGAATTTTTCTACTAAGGGGTATATTATGCTTGCGTTAGTTTCGGGGTCTGCTTTTAGCAGTTCAGGCGAGATATTGTCTTGTCCCGGAGCTTTGTTGTTTTTAAAGGACTTTATGGCCGCCACGATCTCAGATATGCTTCGACAATCCGTTGGGATATCGACCCTTTTCACGTGTGATGTGCATTGACATATTTTTTCCACATCCTTCGGTGTATTAGAAAGCCCTAGGAGTGTTAAAAATGGTAGACATTTAATGGCAATTATATGACACAGTAGAATTGCTATGGATCGGCTACAATCACCCAAAGTTCTAGAATTAACCAATATAAGTGGGACTGTAAGAGAAACTTGGTCAAGTTTCTTTAAAGTCTCTAAGGCATACCTTTCATTTAGCTATTGTCACCTAATTTTATCTTCAAGCATTTGTATCGATTTGATATTGAAAGAACTTATTGATTTGCAACGCATATATGGCTGCTACAGTTCATCTTCTTGTCAGGCAAAGCAGAAAATTTATTGCAAATATTTTTTTTTTTTTTTTGTATTTTCGTTATATTTTTCTTTTAGCTCTGTTCTATTTTATTTTATAGAGCATATTTGGTAGCCACATGCCTGACTGATATAACTTATAAGATTGCATGTACAGAAGTAAGTACATACTTACGGGCCTGTTTTATTATGTTTATGCCTTCAATGGAAGGCAGGCATACTCTGCGAATATTTTTCGTTTTTGTCATTTGCTTTACTCAGCAATGTGCTTTCTTTTATGCTTCATGTTATTTCGTGTTTATTGCGTTTTGTTATTGTTGTTGATTTTTATTTTTTTTGTTTTGTTTTTAGTCAATTTTCTTAAGAAACAGGATATTGCGTTTGGTTTTTTTCTTCTTCTCTTTTTGGGGGGATTTTTATTTTTTTTTTTTTTTGTTTGGTTTCAAACATAAACAAACTGTGATTGAAATGTCTTTTGCTTGTTGATGTATTGACATCAATCTCAAATAAATTCCATCTTGTTGCCATTATTCTTTAGGATATCTGATATCTGAGTATGGCTTTGTTTGTTTGGCATATGACTAATACAGTTTTTTGATTATTTTGATGATTTACCTTACCTTATTTATACATTATAATCTATTCGTGTGTGTGTGTGTATGTAGGAGGATATGTAGTATACAATTTCATTATGATGTATTAGCAATTTTCTTCACTTACCTGAAATGAGATAAAAACGGAAATAATATTTCATTAATAAAAATACATACATAATACTCTTAAAAAAATGAGTAATATTTTTTTTTTTTAGATTAAGGATATTGACTATGATGAAGTTTAGTGTTAAGAAAATATGAAGAAATATATGTTGACCAATAAATGAAATAACGACTTAGTTTATCAATATAGCAATAATTCAGAAAATCTTACAAATAGCTAGTTTCAGGCGAATCAAAGAGAATCGTATTTACAAAAAAAAAAAAAAAAAACAAAGGTAAGCTAACATAATGAGGAGTCTATAAGGGAATTCATATTCCAAAGGATATGATTTTAAATATCGATTTACAGTATAAACAGCTCTTCTAAAGCCCAAAAAATAAAAGCGAATACAGAAAAATCTATAAAAGTAAAATACTAGTGCATATGCTCACCACGATGACAAACAACACACTGATTTGATATTAAATCGAGATTTTTTTTACGACCCCCAGTAAAATCTCCTGCTTATATGTTTTGTAGAACATTTTAAACTCTCTGTCTGGCTTTTTTAATAAATTTGTATGAAACTTATTTTAAAGAGGGTCAACAAGACCCATTCAGATAGGAGCTAAGGGGTTAAAATGTTCTACAAACTTTTTTTTCTCATTGAATTTTATCACAGGTCTCTGAAAAAATTATTTTTGGGGTCGATTCATATATAAGTAATACAATATTTCATCAAAAATAATTGAGTTTTTAACCAAAATAGTGCAACTTTAACCCACTGTAAAAAAAAAAAATTGTGAAGAGGTAGAGTTAAATCCTCTTGGGGTTTGACTACCAGGCATGAAGACTACTAACATTTGAAAATGGTTTGGTTGAGGCCCTAAAAGGATGTTCCATAGTATAGTCAGCTCTCTGCAATTTGGCTTTCTAAACACAGGATTCTTCAATTTTAGTCGAGGTTGATATAAAATTACAGAAAACATATTTTCCAATTCTGTACCAATTATTCAATAAATCTAGCATTTTTATTAACGACTAAATCAAAGAATCCCTCTTCTTAAAGTGCTTTGTAAACAATATTATAAGTTTATGCATATTTTTTAGGACTAATGATTCTGTTTCTGGCCCGGGGATAGAAAACTCAGAGTCTTTAGGTAACAATACTACTGTCCTTCAAGCGCAAATATACGCGATTGACAGGTGTGCCCACTTTAACATCATGATCCAATATCAGAATAGAAAAATTGCAATTGCAATTGCAGACAGTCAGGCTGCTATCAAGGCATTGAACTATAAGCAGGTGAAATCAAAACTGGTGTGGGAATGTCTTGACAAGCTGAATAAACTTAATGAAAATAACCAATTATGTATCCTTTGGGTTCTAGGATATATTGGAGTTGGAGGAAATGAACTAGCGGATAGGCTTGCCAGGAAGGGACCTGCAACACCCTTTGTAGATCCAGAACCCTTCTGTGGTCTGGGCAAAGGAGCTTTATCCATGCTCATTAAAACAAGTAAAGACAGATCAGAAAGACAATCACACTGGGAAAACCTGCCAGGGTTGTCCCAATCCAAGACACTCTTAGGGACCTATAACCTAAAACGACTTGAGGAATGTATGAGTTTAGACAAGAATAATATAAGAATCATAACGGGACTACTGCCAGGACACTGCAGGCTGAATTATCACCTAACGAAACTGGCCATCTTCTCGGATGAAAGCTGCCGATATTGCAGGGAGGAGAATGAAACTGCAAAACGTGCCCAGCACTTATGCACACGAGAAAGAAAAACTTCGGGGAATTTATAATACCGGAAAATCTGCTGCTGAAGTCCATTAGGGTAGGATCTGTACTAAACTTCCTTATGGATGCTGAACTTAGAGAAATACTCTAAACCATGATGGGGTGCGCAATAGACCTAGGGTCGCAGTGCAATACAACCCCCTAATATTAATAATAATAATAATGATTCTGTTTGAGCACATTTTTCGAGATATAATTGGTCGTGGAGGCAATACATGGTATATATAAAAAACCCAACTTTTTTTGGTATTACGGTACACTAAACTTTAGTTTTAATTAGTGATTTAGTTTTATATTAAAATGAAATATTTTCACTTAAAAATAATCCATAAATAATTTAAATGTTATAGAGAATTTTAAACAGTAAAAAATGTGTCCAAACCAGCATTTTTCCACCATTTATTCATTCAGAATTGCCATATGATATATATGATATAATAAATCATTTCATTAAATTAGCTCATTACTTCAACTACATTTTTATTCAATAACTACATATAATCATATATTGTATATGCTCATTACTCATTTCGAAATACTTGCATGAAAAAAATGTAAATTTTCATAAAATTTATCATCCATTGCTCCAGCTCTTTTCATTCTTGTTGTTGTTGTTGTTTTAGTTGGCAACACTGCCAGCTTCCTCTATATTACATCACCTTCAACAATTGTTATTATTACTAATTCTCACATCATCTGACAATTGACAACATGTTTTTGTTTCTTCTCAATTTCTATAGCATCAATGTTGCTACATCCAAAACATCCGAATAAAGAAAAATTCAAACAAAAAACAATAACGCAAAAAAATTGGCAAGAAACCAAGAAAAGAAACTAACAAAATTGATATTGATAAAAATGGAAATGGCAAAGAAAAACCAAAAAAACAGAAAAAACGATTACAATCAAAATCAACTTAAATGGAAAGGGTATACGAAGTAATATGTAGAACGTATGTACATAAAAATAATAAAACAAAAAAATTAACAAGTATATTGAAAAGCGGACAGTTGTTAAGTATTTGGTGTTGTTGTTTCAATTGTTCAATTTGCAGTCAAGCATAAATATTGAGTATTGGTAAAGTGGTAAGAAAGTGGATATAAACAACAAACGATACGACACGAGTCTACTACTTATACCTACGATATTATGTGTGTCTGTGAAATGTGAACGTGAGGCGTTCCTTTCATACATGAATAAGTATTATTGTTGAAGAACACTTACACACAAGATATAACCACTTTTATATTCATTAGATAGAGTCAAATTTGTTTAGCTATCTCTTATACATATCTATGGGCAATTTTGAGCAATTTTGCCAAAAAAAAAAAAAAAACGTTCGCTAGATGGTTGATTTTGAGCCCTTGGATTTCGGAAAATATATATTTTTTGGCAATATCCAATATTTATTCAGGATGTTGTGTTCAAAGTATGAAAAAGTACACTTCTTCTTCTACTTATGTGGTCAGAACAACCGATGATCGATTTAGGCCATTATCGATTTAGGGCTCGACTACTCAATTGCTTACTCAGTCCAAAGTAACACCTGTTAGCAAGAGTTATCCTACGCATTATCACCAGGCTGACGTCACTACAGTTGTTGATGCTGGTTCCAAGATAGACAAAGTCCTTCACCACCTCGAAAGTGAAACTGTAAACAGTGACGTGTTGTCCAAGACGGCGGCACTCTTTGTTTGTAGACACTAGGTACTTCCTCTTGCCCTCGTTCACCGTAAGACCCATTCGACGTGACTCTCAATGCTGCAGTGCAGAATGCTGCACTGATTGCTCGCGAATTGATACCGATTATGTCAATATCGTCGACAGACGCCAGCAGCATGACACTTTTGTTGAAGATAATGCCATTATGTCGTACATCTGCAGCTCGTATAATTTTCTCCATAATAAGGTTGGAGAAGCCGCATGATAACGAATTACCTTCTCTGAAACCTCGTTCGGTATTGAACGGGTTGAGGGTCCTTCCTAATTTTCATTACACAACAAGAGTTAAGCACCATATAAAGAAATTTATACTTATGTTTTTCATAAGTTACGGATTGTATCGCTAATATGCAGGAAGAATTACTTTGTCATGTATAGGGACCCCAACTAAATCTTATCAGTGGACTCTTTTTGTTTTAAGTTTAAGCTCTTTGGCCGAGCTTTTCTGCCATTACTGTTGTGCGTGTTAAATTGCTGACAATATTATAAGGCACCTATATATATTGGCCGATTCCGAGCGGCAGAAGCCTTGTGACATCACTTCTTCTGAGCTGTTCTCACAGAGCTTTATTAGAAGCATTTTCATGGCAAATTGTTACTGCCAGAAGAATAACCAATTGCTTGGCGATAGCTGGGTATCATTCGAAAGAAAAATCTTTTCAATATTACAGTTGTGCTTTGGCTGGGTATTGAACCCATGTCCTCCATATCAGAAGGCCAACGTGCTAACCACTGAACATTTTAGGTTATTGAAAAATCCAGTTTACCCAGGTTGTATTTGATTTCTTTGGCAAAAGTGCTCAAAATGACCCATTGTCTAACCATAGGAAATGTAAATGATCGAATATTTTCCTGCCATATAATTTGGTCAGACCTAATTTACATATGTATATGTTTAGTTATGTACTCGCAATAATACAATAGAATATATAAAATAGATAAGAAGAACAATGAGATTAAGAACTCATTGTTTCTATGGTTTAACTACGTAAATCCATGTTTTATTTTCTATTTTTTTAATTGTTCTTTTTATTAAATATTTTTCTATTATTGTGTTTTTTTTTTTCAACTAATGTTGATATATATATATATGGAAAACAGAATACAATATAATATTGTCAGTAATGGAACAATGGAAAATCCTTAAAAAAAAGAATTACAATATCACAAGAATAAAATTTTCTTTCATTCCATTACTTACATGTACATGAAATGTATACGATTTTAAGCGATATCAATTTTTAAATAGTTTCATACAGTTCCATTACCTGCACTAAAACTTTAACTCATATATTACCCAGTAACTTGTCTGAGACTAGTTTCGAACCACTGTATTTCTGCATTATCCATCCAAAATGGTACTATCACTAAGGTAATAATTCACCAAATGGCCTAGTCGAATACTATACTATTGGAGAACAACATGCTATATTTACTGCAGGTATGTACACCTCTCTCTCTCCCAGACTCCCACTATCTATCATAGTTACACCAACCCACTCAGATACCTTCATGCGTATTTACCATTATATAGCATAAACACATACATTTGAAATGATTTATTGCATTGAGTTTGGTGTGAAAATCAAAGTTATAGTTATGGCGCTGCTGCTGCTGCTGCTGCTGCTGCTGCATTGCTTCAACGATCCATATCTACTGAATAGCAATAACTATAGAGGAAACTTCAAAAACGAACAAAATAAAAAAAAAAAATAGAAAAATAGAGAATACACCCACCATTAAGTTTTAAATTTCATTGTTTATGCCATTGTTATTATATAGCTCTAACTCTTCTGCATGGCATACTTATGCACATAAGTGGTGCAGGGAATAGAATGCGTATAAAATGAGACGATATAACAATTTTTTATGTATACTTTTCATAGTGCAAAATTTATGCCCCAATGTATATGTATGTACTAGGTAGACTACATATTATGGGCAATATCTATCTACAAAGGTAAAAGTTTCCTGATGGTATATGTATGTATATACATAGATAGGTGTACATTCTCGTACACTTTATCGATGCACGCATTTATGAAGTTCATTAACACAAAAAGCATTATGAAATAACACTACGCAGAAATTCAACTTTTATGACTCACAAGCGTATACTATCGATTTCAAGTTGTAAAGAATGAATGCACTTTGTTTGTTGTTGTTTTGCAAATTTTCACTTGCAGTAAAATGTACGAATAGGTATACATGTACTATACATGCGAATATTCTAATAAAATTTTTTTTTTAAGTAACCCCAAGTGAAATAATGAAAATACCATTATTCCCAAAATTTAACCATTTCACACAATTTTATGATGTGTTGAAAAAAGCGAAAAATAATAATAATAGTCATAAAAAAAACGAAAGAGAGTTTCTTTACTCACATTCTCCAGAGACATACATACATACTGAGAAAGAGCGAGATAGTGATAGAGCAAGTGAGCGGCATTGTGGTGGCACAATCGATCACTTGAGTGTAATGAAAGTGTAAATATGTAATAAAATTGTGAGTGGTTATAAAATCACAAGTGTTGTAAAATATTTTAATAGAAAAAAAATGAGCCATATACATTTTTTTTTTTTACTTAGCGACTGCTTTGAAATTTTTGTATACCAACAACTGGTTATTATGAGAAATTAGATGACTAGTTGGCATTAAATGTGCAAAAAAAATTAAATAAAATTATTTGGCAGTCAAGGCTTTTAAAATATTATTGTTCATATTGAATTAGAACTACATTAATTAATGTCGAATGGATTAAAATCGAAAAAATTTTGAAATAATACCGAAAAAATTGGTTTCAATGAAGTCAAAAATTTTTTCAGAAGGAAAAACGTTGAATTTCGTCGAAAAAATGTGTATAATGTCGATAAAAAAGAAATCCATTTTTTTCATGACTGTGGTGATATATGAATATGTCGTAAAGTATTGATCAAAGAAATTTGGAATTGAACTCTTAGAAAATCTTTATTTTTTAATCAAGATAATTCTTTAACATTTTTTTCATTGATCGATTCAGTTGTGAGTTACTAGGTGTAAAATATGGAAAAGAAATTATGATCAAAGCACAGTGAAGTCATACTAGAAACACTGTTCAAACGAGTAGTAATGGCACCGAAGATTTTGATGTACATTTGATGGGTCTAGAAATAAATCACAGTTAGCCAAACACTAAATTGAAACCTCTACCATCAACAATTGAATCGTTGGAACAATGCGATTGACTAGAGGCAGAAAGAATTGACGGAACAGAAGAGGATGTTGTTATCCACCAGAACAACACCACGTCTATTTAGTGCCTCACCAGAAAATCTAGGTGCTCAGGTGATAGCTTTCTTGTTTTAGTAAATTGGCAGATTTAAAAAAAAAAATGCAAAAATCGTTCAGGTCAGTTTTTTGTTATTAGGGTCGAGAGCTTCTATTCGAAAGACTATTTGAAGTTTCATTTAACGCGCCAACACATTATAAAGCAAAACAGTCCATACTTAATTTAAATTGGACAGAGTCCGACCTATATTAAATAATGTCTTGAAATAATTGCACACATAATGGATTTCTTTTTCTCCAAATTACTTTGCATATTATCTTATCCCCACCCCCAATATCGAAAATAATTTAACTACATATATAGCTTCTAGAGGTTTTATGAAATTATTTTAAAAAATGTAAAAATTAGAACCAAACCATGTTGAATAAAATGTTTTAAAAAAAATATCATTTTTAGAAACAATTGCAAAAATTTTAGCAATAATGTCGAAATGAAACTGTAAAAATTGCCATTTAAAGAAGATCAAGTTATTTTATTGGAGCTTTGTCACAGGCCTTGTACAAACGATTTTTTTCTGACAAATTTTTAGGATTGGAAGAATAGACAATTGCAAAATTGCAAAAATTTCTATTAAGTTGACGAAACATGAAATTGAATCGAATCCGTATAAATTCGACACCAAAAATACTTAATGATATTTTGTTTATGATCCAATAGCAAACCACATAGTGTTTGTGTGAGCCCAAAAGCATCAAATGTGGTTATAATAATTTAAATGGCCTATTTTTTAATCAAATTATTAAAGATGTGAAGGAAAATTCAGCAAAAAAATCACAGAATAGGTATAAAGTCGCATGAAAGAATTATTAAATTTGTTTTTTGCAATAATGTCGAAATAGTTCGCATTAGTTTTTCCGACTTCAATACAAATAGCTGAAGAATATACTAAAACATAAAGTGATTAACTCGTTTGCTCATTTTTGTTCGATAAACTTCTCAAACAATCTATAGGGATATAATGTAATTTCAATATGAATCGAAGTAAAAAGTTCAACTTCCATATCTTTACAAACTACAAATATAGTCTTAATTAAATATATTCCAAAATTGAGGGCAACCAGTATTCTAGACAGATTTGTCTTTAATTCCCTTTTCATTACATTTTTTTTACACTTGCACTTATACATATAATGTATAATAAACTCACTGGCTCACCCACTCACACAATTACACATTAAAAACAAAAAAACGACATAGCTGAGTCTCTTTCGATTTGCTTCAAGTGGAAGTAATATTTTTAATTGCTATAATGTTTTTTTTTTTTATTCTATGTTACACTTTTGTGCTGTGGTACGTTTTGAATAATTGTGGGCAATAAGAGTTAAAAAGAAAAACTGAATTAAAAAAATAATAAAATTAAACAAAATTTGTATTGCATATATATTTTTGGCCACTTAGGCGTCTACTGTAAGTTTGAGGACTACCATGTCTAATGCTCTGATTACAAGTTCCTTTTGGACAAGTACGAATATGTATGTATATCTATGTAGGTGTATGATGAGCACATGGTATGAGTGCAATTTGCAATTTTCTCCATTACAATTTTTTCAATCACATTTGCTATTGCTTTTGCTGTTGCTACTGCCACTGCTGCTCTTGGTGCAAAACATTTGCGTGCAATATTAGCAATGTGGTTTCTATGCATAATTAATTTATAACTTGGTCATTTTCTTCTTGTTTATATAAATGAGTGTGTTTGTGTTTTTCTGATTCATTCTTATTTTATATTTGAACTCATTTTTACCCCCATGTTTGCAATAAATTCGTTAGTATTTCTTCTCCAACTAAGTACTAAATACTTGTCTTCATTATTTCAAGTAAAATGTTGCAGCAACATGTATATATTATAATTAAATGGAAATTAAATAAAACAAAATAAAATATAAACAAAAAAAAAAAAACAAAAACACAAATAACAACTACAAGAAAATCAGTGTGTTCTTGGAATTTGATTTACATTTTATAAAACTTACTTATACGAAAAAAAAAATACTAAAATAAAAACAAGAAAATCAGACATACTGCAATTATCTAAGTACTCTATCCGACCAACAAACCAACCAGCTCGCCAACCGAGTAGTATAATAAAATAAAATTGTCAACTACAAATTGAGCGGCGACAATTTCAAGTCCATGTACATAGATGGCGTGCAAAGATTAATTTGAAATGGTGTGGCCTGGCATCATAACTACATATATTCACATATTTGTATATTAAATACCTAGCAACAAAAAAAAAAAAATAATAATAAATAAACAAAAAAAGCAATACTACAAAATGCATTTAATTTGAGTTAATCGCTTTGTATGTTGTTGTTGTTGTTCTTACATATGTATTTACTAACAACATTGGAGGCAGTGTTTTTTGCGAATAGCAGCAATACAGGAAAATAAATGGGAGGAAAAATTGATCAATTTAAATCCAAAATTGAGACATCAATATTATAATAATAAATTATAACAGACATTTCAAAGTGTAAACTTCCCTTAAACTTGTACGCATAACAAAAAACGAATTCGACGATGGGCGTTGAAACTCTTGTCTGCTAATATAGCCATCTCTGAACATAAAACGAACAAAAACCCCATTAAGAGTTAACAGAATTGCGGAAGAACCAGAGTGCATAACTCACCTCCTATATGAGTGTCTGGCCTTATCTCATCGCAGAATTATTCATGGACCTTACAGAGTTGGCTCACTGTCAACTGGGGAATATTCTAGGTTTTATTCGAAGCGCAGCATGATTTTCGCGGATAATCGAGTATTCCTTGCCTTGCTTGAATTAAGGGAGTCGCTTAAATGAACCGAATCATTCTAACTTAATCTTTCGAACTTCATAATGCTACTGAACTACTGAAAAAAAAATGTTCTTTATAATTGCAATATATAAAATATTTTTAAATGATCAAAGTAAACCAGCCACTTCATGCTTGTGATGGACAATTTCTCAAATTCCAAGTCATAAGTCCATAAGAAAAGAACGAAGCAACATGTGCCGACTATAATTGCAGTTCAATTTGGAAAGTAACCATCGCACTAAACAAGCAACTGGGAGTTTTCTTCAACTATTTTGTGATCTAATAATATTTAAAATGAGGAGATCCTTAATTACAACAACATAAAGTCTAACTATGCCTGCATTAGATGACGAAAGTGTAAGTACTCCCTTACGGGCTCAGCATTAAGTTGACAATAGCACAATGGTTAGGAAACCTTGGCTCGGGACTTGACAACTGACCTTTGACCAAATACGGCTGGCCAAAGGGAGAAATCATATTTGCCAACTCCTACAATTTGACTGCACTATACCCAAAAATCTAAAGGAGAGAAAGAAAAATTAAGTCGTACTAAGCATAGACGAGTGAAGCAATGTTTGTATGTTTTTTTTTTTGTAAATCATGCACCACTCTGAATATCAAATAGAATGAATGAAATGCATCAGAACACTGTATTCGCTATACAAACGCCAACACAATCTACATACTCATACATATGTAAGCCTTCGTAACGTGCATAAATAACTTATCAAAATTTAAATGCAACTTATTCGTTTTGTATTTCTTCTTCTTCTTTTTTTTTTTTTTTTTTGTTATATTTGGTCTTTGAAATAAATATGCTATTCTACATACATAAGTAGTTTTCTTCTTTACACATGCCATTTTTGTTGACTTCTTTTCTTTCTTAATAATATTTTTTATTTTTATATTTTTTTTTTTTTAGAAATTTTTTATTTTTTGTCAAATGTTAAGCAACATCTGACAGCTGCTAGGTACAATTTACTCTATGATGAGTACTCGTACTTGTTTATAGCTTTATGTGTATATATACATATTGCCTTATATGTATGTATACATATAAGTAATAAATAAACAAGTAAAATACCAACGCCCACGCACGCAATGTACGCTTTGCTCTGTTGCATGTTGCATACGAAATATGCAAAACTTCAACAGCAATATAGCGACTGCATGAGAGCACATCATTGAAATGCTTCACAGACTTTCACAGTGCAATGTTTGTGTAAAAATGCACAAAATACGCGTACAAAACTGTACAACAGCTATAATGAAATTTTTGAGTTAGAACTTCTACTGCATATATGAAATTTAACAAAAATAGAAAATTTGTGTGCGAGACCATATGTATATATATGTGTGTGTGAATTAAAGGAAGCTAGAAAAAAAAAATAAAAATACTGCAGCAAGTTGCATGAAAATCATGACAACACAAGTTAAAAATCAACTATACATTGTGAGTGAGTGAGTGAGTGGACGTGTATTGAATTGAATTATCGATAAGGAAACGAACAATTTTCAATAGAATTACGAATAATAAATTTGTAGAATAAAAGTAAAGCAAAAAAAAAAAAGAAAATATTTCCCTTAAAAGGGAAATATTTCAAAATGCCATTGATTAAATGTCTCATCAAGTTATTACGGTGTGAAGACATCCACGAATGTTATATACTATTTTAGGTTAGGTTCATCTAACCAAAAACATTTCTTCTTAGAGCACACTCATCTTTTTCTTTCTCCAAACAGATCAACATGTTCTCTCGCAACATGAGTCTTCAACACAAAATGCGCAAACATGTAGACAGTGGCATTTTATTTATTTTCACAATTAAAAATATACTTTTGTATTTCGAAATAAGCGTGGTTTTAATCAGATATCATGAAATTGTAAACATACTATTACGAAAACATATATGATCACTTGTGCTAAGCTACAGTCATATTTACTTATATATTCGTTTGCGCGAATTTAGTGAAAAACATATTTTTGTATGAAAGGTAGGCGCGGCAATGTTTAGACGATTCAGCCCATTTTCGAGCACATTTATTAGTAAATATCATATTCACCGAATTTCAGATTTATAAATTTATATTTTCACGTACAAAGTGAGAAAATATTCATACGGAGGCATATGTTTGTACGGGAGGTAGGCGTAGTTTTTATCCGATCCAATGTATTTTTGGATATGTCTATTATTTATTAAATATTGGGTGATCCAAGTAGACATACTTTTTTCAATAGCCTTTTTTTGACAGATCACGTGTGAGTCGTGCCATGCTGTCACGTTATTTTTGTTTAGTATTGTTTGGCATTTCATCATGAAAAAACTTACTCCTGAACAACGTTTACAAATCGTTCAACTTTATTACGAAAATTAACGTTCTGTGAGGAATATGTTCCGTGCACTTCGCTCAACTTATGGTCAACATAATCGGCCTACTGAGCGTACTATTCGCAACACCATCACCCATCTTGAGACCCAGCATTCATTACTGGATAATATTCGACCGAATAGACCACGTCCAGCACGCAGTGAAGTAAATATGGCGGCCGTAGCTGATAGTGTACACGAAGACCATGGAAAGTCGATTCGGCGCCGTTCGCAGCAACTCGAACTGACGTATGGAACGACTTGGTGCATTTTACGTCGAGATCTTAAATTGAAAGCTTACAAAATACTGCTTGTGCAAGAACTGATGCCGGCCGACCTTCCCAAGCGACATCGCTTCACTCTATGGGCTCTTGAAAAGTTCCAAGAAGATCCGACGTTTTCGAGCCAATTTTTGTTCAGCAATGAGGCCCATTTCTGGCTCAATGGGTATGTAAACAAGCAAAATTGCCGCATTTGGGACGAAGAGCAACCTGAAGAGATTCAACAGCTGCCACTTCATCCTGAAAAAACAACGGTTTGGTGTGGTTTGTGGGCCGGTGGAATCATCGGTCCATATTTCTTCAAAAATGATGCCGGTGAGAACGTAACTGTCAATGGCGACCGTTATTGTGCCATGATATCCGACTATTTGATGCCTGAAATTGAAACTCGTGATCTCGGAGACATTTGGTTTCAACAAGACGACGCCACTTCCCACACATCGCATCAATCAATGGATTTATTGAGAGAACTCTTCAGTGAGCAGATAATTTCACGTTTTGGGCCAGTCGATTGGCCACCAAGATCGTGTGATATCACACCGTTAGACTTTTTCCTGTGCGGATATGTAAAGTCTAAAGTTTATGCGGACAAACCCGCTTCTTTTCAGGCCTTGGAGCAAAACATCACGCGTGTCATTCGCCAGTTACCAGTAGAAATGTTCAAACGAGTCATCGAAAATTGGACTCAACGGATGGACCATCTGAGACGTAGCCGCGGGCAACATTTGAAAGACATAATCTTCAAAAAATAAATGCCAAAGAATGTTCTTTCAAATGATAATAAACATTCCCCATTCAATTTGAATTTTCTGTGTTGTTTTTTTCTTTAAAAAATTAGGGAACCTCGAAATGGATCACGCTTTATAATCATATGTACTGAGTTTCAGCTTGATAACTTCATAGTTGGATGGGCAAAATGTGAAATAATTCTTTTGACAACGTACTTTTGCATGAGAAGTGGGCTTGATTTTTATCCTAATACATCCTTTTTCTAATATATATATTCTGTGGTGAGACTAACTTTATATTTGGTTTAATAGTATTATATTTTCAAGCGCAAATTGTAAAATTACACATTCAACAATATATTTCTATATGGGATATATAGGGTTGGTTTTCATTCGATTACATCTATTCACGAGCTTTGTTGACGAAAATGATCCAATGTACCAATTTTCAGCGAAATTAGTCCCTATTATAAGTTAAAGATTTTCCTTCTTTAAAACAATACGATCGAGTTGGCTTTAATTGCTGGTTAATTGTCTACAAATATTTCATATTTTTATACAGCCAATTTAGTGTATTTGCTGGCAGCTAAATTCGCTAAGGTAACATGTTGCTCGTGTCCTTAATATTCATGTGAATGTCGAATACATCATTTATATTATTAATTTAAGAATTATTAACATTCAACGCCAATAATCATTAAAGACATATATGTACATATATTAAATTTCGCGCCACACACACACACACACTCATGAAAGCGCGTCCGTCCACTCTTACTAATTATAATTTTCATTATACGTTTTTTTTTTCTTTTGTCCAGTTTTTTTTATATAACATTCTGTATGTACATATATTATATTATTTATTTATCCTCATTATCGTGACACAATGTTTCTGATTTCTCTACCACGTATAAAAAATATATTTGCTTTCGTATGAATGGAATGAGAGTAATTTTTGCTGTTGTTCTTGTTTGCAATAAAATTCTCATTTAAATTAAATAATAATAATAAAATGAAAATATAAATGTAAATTCGCCTCATTTGTCTGTGTTTTTAATTATTACTGATATTTGTTATTGTTGCTGGCACCATCAGCATCATCATCATCATCATCATCACTGTTGTCGTTGTCGTCAGCGACCGAATAATGACTGAAAGAATATTTTATATGCAAATATGCACACCTACTTGTCGTCGTACATGTTCTACACACACACATATCACACATATCACAGTACAAACAGCAAGAGCTTGAGTAAGTGCTGGTTGCTTAATATGGTTAATATTAGTAAAGCAACTTAATGTGTATTGCATATATTCGTATACATAAAAGTATTGTACACATACATTCAATTGATATTTATAGCTTCATTAAGCCAACAATATAAAAAAGAAGCACATTTTTCTTTTTTTAATAGTACATTTAAATCTTCAAATATATTTGTACTTGCATACTCAATATGAACACTTAACAGACGACATTTTGTGGCAATTCAACCATATCACAATAACAGAACAACAACAACACTAACCAACCATCCACCCAACTATCAACGATAATACCTGGATTAACATGTGGTCGTTCAATGGCCAATCAACAAATATATAATTATACAAGAAATTCATTAATAAATGAACAAGAATTTTAATTGATATTTCTGAATGATTTAAATGTACTTGTTGGTTAAAGATTAACAGTTCGTATGACATTTGCAGATATAAAAATAATTTGATTACAGAAAAGAAATATTTTCAAACATGACTGCATTGAACATCTACTTATTTATATGAGATAATTCTCAAAGGCAGAATCTTTCAGAAGCTTTATGTGGTCAATATATTTATACTCTCAATATAGATTGGCGTTTCATTCTACTAAGAATATTAAACATTCTAATACTTATTTATTTTAATTATGTTATCAAGCTGAAACTCACCACATGCAATTATATTTGCTAACGAAAGCATTGGTTCAATAATTAACATTATCGGTTGAAAACCGATGAAAAGCGACCTCTCATACAAAAGTATATTCTCGACTGCACTTTGGCCCACAAAAATATCAGACTGTAGGACTGAACCTCTTTGCATATTATGCGTCATTATTATGCTTTTTTTTTCAGTATCTGTCATTTTGTAAAAGTGTAAACAACCAATTTTTATTGAGCTTCCAACATGTCGACATTTGAGCCAATAGAACAACTTTTGCGGGAAGTGTGTATTTTTATGTTTGATTCAAAGAAAAATACCGCTGAAAGTCATCGATTGCTGTTGCAAACTTAAAAAAAAAATTGTATATCGATTAAAATGTGTACGTACTGGTTTCGTCCTTTTAAAGGTGGTGATTTCGATATTGAAGAGAAAGAACGCTTGGGCCAACCAAAAAGTTTGAAGATGACGTATTGACTACTTTATTAGACGAAGATACATGTCTAATGCTTAAAGAATTGACAGCATCATTATTAGTTGACGGATCAATCGTTTCCACGCATTTAAAAGCCATGTGAATGATTCAAAATCAAGGAAATTAGATCCCATACGAATTGAAGACGAGATATGTTGAACGCTGATTTTGCACGTGCGAACAATTGCTTTAACGGCAGAAAAGAATGAGTTTTTTTGCACCGCATTGCCACTGGTGATTAAAAATGGATCTATTACGATAACTCGAAGTGAAAAAAATCATGGATTATAGACGGCCAATCATCAACATCAATGGCAAAGCGGAATATTCACGGTGACAAACTTATGCTCTGTATTTAATTGGACCAGCTTGGTGTTGTTTATTATGAGCTGCTAAAATTGAATTAAACGACAACCGGTGGCCTATATTAAACACAATTGATATGTTTGAGCCGAGCATTGAAGAAAAAATTGCCATGATACCACGAAAGACACGACAAAGTAATTCTGCAACATGAGAATGTTTGTATACATGTTGCTGAAGTCGTTGAAACATACTTCGGTATGTTTGTTACCGCAACCGCCATATTGCACAGACATTCGTCCTTTCAATCGATAACACACGGTCTGGAAGAACAGCGCTTCCATTATTACGAAGAAGGAAACAAAATTCGTCGACTTCTTCCTACACGAAATCCGTATACTGCCGGAAAGATCAGAAAATGTCGTAGCTAATGATGGACATTTTGTTACTTGAAAAAATGCTTAACAACAGAAGCAACTCCCCAAACCTATTTTAAAGCCCCAATTTCTTTTTTAACCTTCAAATTTATTATTATTATTATAAAAATTATCTCATACAAAATTAAGATAATTGAAAAATGATGATCAAATTTGAACTAAAGTTAGTTACTCGTATTAGAACGACTCTAATTTTTTTTTTTTTTTTCTTTTTTTTTTGTTAGCTTATTTTTTTTTTATTGAATCTTTCTTAAATACAAGAAACTAACAATAAGTATTAAAATCTTACAAACTAAATAAAACTATGTGATATCCCCTACGTTCCATCACAATTTGGTGAGTCGCGAGATGTAGCAATTTTACAGCATATTCAGTGTGTCTTTTCTTTTTAATCGACGATGCCCCTTGCTCAGCAACAATTGCCTAGCAAGGGGATTCGGATGATTGTGTAATTTTTGAATGTAGCTTCTGCAGGACATTGCAACTTCCTCAGAAATTGTGGATACATTTAAATCTCGATGGATGTTAACGTTCCTCATATACCAAGGCGCGTTTACAATAATTCGCAGACACTTGGATTGTATTCGCTGCAATTTTTCGATATTAGAGGGAGATGCGGTGCCCCAAAACTGAATACCATAAGTCCAGATTGGTTTCAGGATTGCTTTATATAATAGCACTTTGTATTCAAGATTCAACTTTGATCTTTTGTGTAACAGCCACCATAACTGATTCATTTTAAGCTTGATCTGAGTTTTCTTTGCCTCTATGTGATTTTTCCATGTCAGCCTTCTGTCGAGGTGAATACCCAAGTACTTTGTTGAGGAACATTGTGGAACTGATTGGCCATTAATTTTAAGTGGGGGACATGTATCTAGCCTTAGCGTGAAGGTTACATGTACGCTCTTTGATTCATTGACTTTTATACGCCATTTTGCTAGCCAGATTTCGAGAGAATCAACATGAGTCTGCAGGAGTTTAGTAGCTTCTATGGGGTTAGAGCGAGAGCACAATATTGCCGTATCATCAGCAAAGGTCGATATGAATGTATAGTTATTGTTGGGCATATCTGAAGTGTATAAGAGATACAGTAAGGGACCCAAAACGCTTCCTTGAGGAACGCCAGCGTGAATATCCAATGGATTTGTTGTGTAATCCTTGTGATGTACGAGAAATTGTCTTTTCGTGAGGTAGCTACTAAGCAATGAGGAGACATTTGCAGGCAGTAATAGTTTGAGTTTGTAAATAAGGCCATCGTGCCATACTTTATCGAAAGCTTGAGTGATATCAAGAAAGACAGCTGAGCAATACTTTTTTTCTTCAAAAGTGTTCCTTATCAGAGTTACAATGCGGTGGACTTGTTCTATTGTGCCGTGCTGTTTTCTAAATCCAAACTGATGTTGAGGAATCAGTTGGTTGAGATTAATAAATGGAGTTATATTCATGACAAGTAGCTTTTCGAATACTTTAGAAAGTAGAGGCAGGAGGCTGATAGGTCTGTACGATGCAACTTTTGTAGGGTCTTTTCCTGGTTTTGCTATCATAATAATTTTTGAAGTTTTCCAGCATTTGGGATAGTGTTTAATACGAAGGATAGCATTGAAAATGTGCATCAGATGAATTACTGAAGCCGGAGGTAGCTCTTTTATCATTTTACCGGTAATTTTATCTGGACCAGGTGATTTTTTTGGGTTTAAATCTTTATAAATTGCTTTGAATATGTCCTTTTTTTTAATTTTGAGCGTTATTGAGCAAGGTTGAGAAGTTAATATTGGTAATGAGGACTGTGAAGAGGGTGGATTGGGTGTAAACACACTTTTTAGGTGGTTTGCAAAAGCCAAACCCTTCTCACAGTTGCTTCTAGCCCAATTACCGTCACTCAAACGGATGGGGGAATCAGTGAGAATTGGCCGATTTGATTTTTTTGCTGATTTCCACAAAGAGTAGTCTGACGCTTCACCAGGTGTTAATTTCGCTATTTGCTCTTCTAACTCTTTGTTGTTTTTATTTTTTAAGGCTTGCTTTAACTTTCGAGTGCAGTGCTGTAGCTGTGTTTTCAGATTCGGTGATCTGAATTCTTGCCATTGTCTTCGGAGTCTTCTTTTCTGTCTTACTAGCAATTCAATATCGGCTGGTGTGTATGGGCTATAGTTTGATTGCTTGCATACCTTTGTGCAGGTGGCTGAGCTGAGAGCTAATGAGAGCAGCTGGTTGAATTTTTCGAGTGCTGAGTCTACATCGTGTCCATTTCTTAATACCGTACTCAGAGGAAGATGGGAATTTATATATTTCTTGAATTTTAACCAGTCTATTTTCTTTCTAACGCAATTGCTTTGGGGGCTTGGTGATTTTATAGATATTACCGTGGGTGAGATTACGACTCTAATTAAAACCAAAAAAAAAAAAAAAACAAACGAAAAACAAATACTATGTAAAATACGCTATAGAATTGCAAGTAAATTTAGCGCATTTTCTACATTGATAAACATAGCTAACATATATTACGATTTAATTATGTGAACTTTTTGTTACGCGTAAAGTTTTTGCTTGATTTCTGGAAATTAGCTGCTGACAATCAACACTTTTGGATAGACAGAACCGAATAGAATAGCACCAAATCAACATTTTTCAAACTGAAATAATTACAAAACGACAATAGCAATGCGAAACGAAGTGAAACACGTGACTTTAGTGAGCACGTAAACCTATTTAAGGGTAATTAAGCTCATTATCAAGCTTAGTTGCTTGCTTGCTGCCATATACACTTGTATATACAATGTACCTATGAATTTTCCTGTACGATATTTAGTTTAGCGAAAAGTTGCTACCGTCTAAACTTTTTTTTTTTTTGTTTCGGTTACCCTCATAACATCACCATTGCACAATGGTGAACTATAATGCGCCACAATCGTTGCTTATTGGGCCGCCATCATTTAGCTATCCAGTTGCAGTTGATTTTTATACATTGTATCCATACCAAACGACATGTACCAAAGCTGCATAGTGTATGTATATGTGTACAATGTGAAACGGTTAGAAAAATTTCGAAACGCGCTTGGAATTTACAATTAATTTTAATTTCAAGTCAACACCTTAAAATAGAGTCTAATTATCATTGCATTTGCACTGTGGTTCTACACTTGGCTGAAGAAGCATCACACAACTTTAAATTGTCTGGCTCTCTATATGTTTGAGTTTATGCTCTTTGCTCCTTTGATGCCGCGTATTGGTGTGTGTGTGTGTGTGTATGTTTAACTGTCCTCTGTCCTCTTATTTAATTTCACATACATCTATATTTGTTGAGTTTGAATTTATGTATTTAGTTTTTTGTACAATGGTCACAATTAAAAGTTAATCAAAGTGGTATTTTCTATGCGACATGCTACTAGAATAGTGTACGTGATTATTTCGCACTATTAACAATATAATTGTATAGAATTAGAAGAAAAAAAATAGTACATAGCACGGTATATTACACATACATACATTTGCTGTATAAAATCATATTAAAATATCATTAACTTTTTCTTACTTGTTTCTGTTAGAAGTTATTGAAAATATTTACTAATTACACCAACTCATTGTCAATGTACAAACGAAGCAATCAACAAGATTAACCTCGACTTAATATTGCATCAAGCGCAACAATATTTGTCACGAGGATTAATATTGATCCAGAGTGTACATTTCTTACAAGTTCTTAGAAGGCAAGTCACTCTTTCCATTCTATTCTGTTCTATTTCTTCTGACACCATAAAAATGTAGAGGAATTGTGTCTGCTTTACATATTTTGCATAAACATTTGTCCATGAGAAAGCTCATTTCAAATTTGCTCACAGTGGACCAAAAACATGAACAACAACAACAACAACAACACGTGGATGATTCTGAGAGCTGTTTGGAGTTATTTCGGCGAGATAGAAAGGACTTTTTCCATCGATATATAATAATGGGTACCGTAGCTCAGTGGTTAATGTGTTGACTGCTGATCTGTAGTTTGTGGGTTCAATCCCCGGCTGATGTATAACAAATTTCATATCGAAAAGATTTTTCTTTCGGACGGTACCCACCTGTCGGCAATGAATTTGCAATTCTTCCGGCAGTAACAATTTGCCATGGAAAAGCTTCTAAAAGAACTCTGTGACAAAGCTCAGAAAAAATGATGTCACAAGAGTTCTGCCGTTCGGAAACGGCTAAAATATGTAGGTCCTTTCTAATTTAACACACACAACAGCAATGAAAGAGAAGCTCTACCAATTATCTGAGCAGTCGCGGAGCCTCCCCCCGAAGAGGCTAAAAATGCGTCCGTCTTTTGGAATACGCATGGAATTTTGTTCAACGACTACCTCAAAAAAAAAAAAAAAACGGCCAGACCATCAGCAGCGATAGCTACATGGTCCAACTGGTGCATTTGAAGGAAAAAATCGCTAAAAATCGACCATCTATGAAGAAGAAAGAGGTGCTTTTTCACAAGTCTTTGGCAACCATGACCAAATTTTACGAATTACACTCAGAATTTCTTTCGCACTCATTATATTCATCAGATTTGGCTCCCATTGAATTTTACCTAAATAAAAATGCTTCTCGGAAAATGATTTGGCTCAAATGAAGAGCTGATTATGAACTCTTGCATCACTGGTTGTCTTCGCACAACTCCAACGGCAGCCCTCAATTTAATTTTTGGGTATGCTTCCACTGCCACTGGATGTAATCGTACAAATGAATGCGATCATTATTAGTACACACAGACTAATGGGCTATTGGGTTCATACCACAGGATCCGCATGCAAATGGTCACCGGTCCATTGCTAAAGATAGGAGGCGAGATGGATGTTTCTGGATGCCCCTTTAACTCAATGCCTCCACGACATATCTTTAACAAGAGATAAAAAACTCATATCGCAAACAGGATAAACTGGGAAGACCCAAAAATGGGTCTTACTCATGACGACATTGTCTGGTACACTGATGGATCCAAGAGTGAAGATGGCGCAGAATCTGGAATTTATTGTCCTAGTACCCGAATGTCAGTAAGTCTTGGTAGCTTAGCAACAGTCTTTCAAACGGAGCTCTTTGCTATTAATCAATGTACCAGGGAAATTCTTAACCAGGGAAATAGTCAGGCTGCAATAAAAGCCTTGCATTCGTCAACATATAATTCTAAGATAGTTTGCGACACACCTAACCTTCTCCAATAACGATCAGTCGTGAATCAAGTGATAGTATACTGGATTCCAGCACACAGTCCTATTATGGTAATGAGAATGCAGACAGAATGGCAAGAGAGGGAGCTGAAAAGCAACCATTTGCATCCGAACCAATACTGGGAATTAGCAAAGCTCACTACAAAAATTGCATCAAACAAGAATATATGACCAAAGCAAACGCAAGGTGATCAAAAACTATTGGTATGGAATGTACCAAAGCTTTCTTTCTACATTACTCGGTTAAAAACTCAAAATTCCTCTTGAGTTTGAGTAAATCAGAACTTATGACAGGTATGTTCAGTGGACACTGTCTACTAAACAAACGTAAAACCTGTCTGAAATTGACAGACAGCGAAATATGCAGATGTATGGAGGACGATGATACATCCATACATCTAATCACAAAATGTCCAGCCTTTATCCGGGTGAGAAAACAAACACTCGGTAAAGAACTACTACAGACTACCAATCTGTGCTGTGAACTTGAACTCACAAGAATCAAAATGTTCTGTGAGCTCTTTTGATTGATTGATCTCTTTCAATATTAAACTCGGTTTTGGCACAATAGTTCGAGTCGGACGCAGTTCCATAAACAGCAATTGTCTAGCCCTTACCAATCTAATCTAATCTAAGAGCTGATTGCCGAAACAGATGCCTACTTTGATATTTTAACCTTCCTATATCTATAGGAGCTATAGGAAGCTACCCTTTTTCTATCGCTATATTTTTCCTTCTACTGTTGCTGCCTTTACTTATCTCTTTTTCTTTGAATTTTTCGCCTAGAATCAATAAATTTAATTATAATAAATTGAATAAAATATTAAAGATAATTATTATTGGTATTGCTTCTGTTCCTTTAGATTTTTTTGTTGCACCCCCTAAAGCAATGCATGTATGCATGCATGCATGTATCTACTTCTGCTGTCATCTCAGTACATGTTCGTGTTGTATAGTTGACAACTACGATACACACGTAAAATATTTCTCCGGTCCGCTTGACAGCCGTTGGCAGCCTCAACTGTTGCAACTAGTATGTATAATCGAAATCAGCAAAAAAAGTTAGAAGCAAACCTTTTTGACAAACAAAAATGAAAAAAAAAAAACCCGAAAAGTAAAGAAAGGATTACAACAACAACAACAATAATATAAATAAATAAATAAATAAAAACAAGCAAGAACTATTCTGCTGCCTGCTTTATACTTGTAATATATTGGTATATATGTGCATGCCATGCCGCACACTTCAACGAAGTGTGATCATGTGTTCACTACAAATCACGTTATTATATGCTGTTGCTGTTTGTTGTTGTTTGTTGTTTGTTGTTTGTTGTTGTTGTTGACATTTACGTGATTTTCACATAATTCACAAGTTGGCTGAAATACGGCACCGGCACCGGCACCGACACCGACACCGACCCCATCACCGGCACCGACACCGACACCGACCCCATCACCAACAGCAACGCCAACCAACACAACACAACGTCAGTTCAGCTGTTCAACCAAAGAAATGCGAGAGAGTGCAATCAGGTGTGAATGTGGCAAAAGGGTGTGCACATTCGTATGCATGTGTGTTTTTGATATTTTGTGGCAAACATAAAATAAATCCAGCTTCATGCGGAAACTAGTGAATTTTATAGTAAAAATTCAAATTTTAAATTTTCACTCAATCCACCAATGCACATATGTACCTACTATAACCTCAATAATGCAACCAAATACATTACATTACACATGCTTCTACATTTATGTACGTATGTATGTATTTGATAATGTAAACGTAATTGCACTTGTGCAACGCGCAATGTCGTGATGGAAAAAATTGATTGATGATTGAAGGCAGTCACACACAAAAAAAAAAAATGACACACACTCACATAGAGGCAACAGCAGCATAGCAATAATAACCAAATGTCGAATAAAAACAGGATATGCCACTGACAAAAAAAAATATATATATACAGTACATTTCCAAAAAGGAGAAGGCAGAAGAAAAAATCAACCATCACATCACATCACATTACCAAATGCTCAAAAAAAATTATGAGAAGGAAAATGGCAATTCAAAAATTGGAATTTTTGGCAGTCGAAAGGAAATTGCTTACAAACTACCATACGTCGCATTCCGCATATCATTCAGCGTTGGCAATCATTGAATTTTAGGCTTAGATTGCTATACAACGCATATAAATAGTACATAGTAGACGACGATGATGAAGCAAAAGGAATGAAAGACCCTTCCAAAAAAAAAACAAAAAAACGAAAAATATAATAAAACCCAAATCGAGAAGAGAGAGCATAAAAACGAATCATTTTATGGCAGTAAAGTGCTACGTGCGTATTTGCATAAATTTTGGCATTGCAAACACGATGCTAACGACTGCAGGTGTACACCACCACGTCTACCATTGCACACTCCCCCAATACATGCATGTGTTCGATGTGCCAACAAAAAAAAATATGCTCAATTATGGCAAACTCTCTCGAAAATGCAATTTGCATAATAATGCAAATGGTTTGCAATGCTGCTTGCTTGCTGCCATCACCACATGAATAACTGGTAATTTGTAACTACACACACAAACACACAGAGACATACACATATAAAGACAGCATTTTATGTACCAATTTGACCAATTCGATGCCAACTTAGTGAGAATTATTAAGTAATATATAGCGTAAGAGATAAAGAGAGCAAGAGAGAGAGAGAGAGAAAGAGAGGTCAAGAGTTTTCAATTAAATTATTATATTATATTTGCAAATATTTAGGTTGGTAAATTTACACAAAAAGCTATAGATAAATATATTAACATTTCTATACGGCGATACGTGTTTTGTTTCTATATGTGTTAATTGCTTTTTACTTTTAGTGTGAAGCTACTTATCTATAAGACCCCTAATAGACATTTATAAATATTATGCTCTGAATGGTAAAAAGAGAAATATCTGAAATATTAAATATAATTTGAAAGAAATGTTTGTAACATAAACTTGCATATGGGTGGGTCATACATTTTATTGCTCTAAGTGCACATTGCTGCACAATTATGGGGTCATTTGTTGATTTTAATGAGCTTTCACTTTGTAGGGAATGCTCACAAAGATGAAAATGTGAGAAATAAATATGTTCAAGGAAAGTAATAGGAAAACAATAGAAAATTAAATGCAGTGCATGATATATAGTATCACCTTTATGGGGACATTGGTAGAGAAAAATTCATGAAAGTGTTAATTTTGTAGGCGAGCAGCTATAATAGGTTCTGGAGAAATATTAAAGAAATATTAAATATTATTATGTATACTAAATATACGTCATTTTCATAAGAGTCCGCCTATTCATGCGCTCATTTATTCGTTATCAAGAATATGCCTATGTACTGATTTTCAACCCAACTGCTTGATAATTACGGTCAGTTATCGAGTGAACAAACGAATAAAGAGGCGACTATACAGCAAGATACTCTGACAGATTTACAAACAAACTATCAGGAAGACAGACATAGCAAGATTGACTCAGATCCTAATTTTGATGAATAATATTTATTCCTTTCCATATCTGTCATCTCCGTTTATGCTCTTTGAGGTTATAATGAATCTTTGAGTGTAGAATACAATTGGAGTCAGTCATATGTACATTAGACCCCTTTAATAGTGATTTCAACTATTCAAATGAGTTCTTCAAATTTCATATTTTTTTGAGGCTAGCGACGAAATACAAGCCCTATGTAACCACTGATGTAATTGTTGTTTACTGAGTCTGCTGGGTAGTACCTTTTCACTTTCGTTTTCGCTATCAACATCCTTCAAAGCTCAGCAAAGAAATTTTACCATAGAATTTCCCGCTAGTGGAGTCACCTTTCAATTTTTTTTATTGCTCTTTGTGCTTTGAACTATTCTTACACCTCATGATTGTAGCGGTAATTTAGTTTCTTTTTTTTTAACGTTCCTACAAAAGGCTTGAGAAATCCGCATTCGAATGAGTTTTTAATCAATAATGAATAAATATTACTCCTTCACCACTTACATTGTCATAGAGATGAAGCTAACATACAATACGAAGATTACAAAAAGAGGAAAATGGTGTCCCAAAATAAATATCATACACTGAGTCTACAGGATAGCAGTATAAGTTATCCTAATAACTTAAGGGACTTTCCTTAATAGACGGCATAGAAGTGTGGACCTCTGGATCTCAAATTGAAATGTTGCTTTCAATAATTACAATAGTTGCCAATAGTTACAACACTTCACAAATGCCAGATTTATGAAAACTGGACGATACCACGCCAATATTCAACCCAGCAGCTGTATTCATTTATACATCTGATAGGATGAGGTCCTTTCAACACTTCTAAATAGGTTTAATCTGACCTTTACCGTAAAAATTAAATTATATCAAGAATGTAGGTTATAAACAGAATCACTAAGAATAAACATCACCTTGAGATTGTCTGGGCACTACATCGTATTTTAAGTGGGGGCTGTTGTGAGTCTCTCTGATAGGCATGCTTCTACTTGTATAAAAACACTATAATCACACATACTAATATTTGTTTCGTCAAATCTCTTGACGGGATGACTGAGCATCCTACTAAGCGCTTAATGTGGTCGACAAACCACAGTGATATTTCCGACAATTACAAAACGGCCGAAATAGCTAGAATCCAGAATAAACAATCCAGAAAGCATGACACACAAAACAGACAAGTTCTGAAAATTCTGTATTATGGGGAAGACAACGCAATATATCTGATCAAAACTGAACTGAAATTGAACGAAAATGTATGCTGCTTTGGGGTTTCTTTAAATCAAATAGCCTCAAAAACCACTCAACGGTGAATGCGAGGAATCTCAGAGAAAACACATAGTTAGGGTTTATGGATTCACCTATCAAAAATGGCTATAAAAAATAAATACTTGACTGCACACTTTTTTAACATATTACGAAAACTGGAAAAATGTCCATCGTTACAAGAAAAAGCTATACAAATACAATAGCCAATACTGACCCCTACACAGTACCTCTAATGTTCTACATATATTCTATTTGTGCAATTCTATACACAATTCGTTTAACATATCCTTGACACTTCAACTTTTAGATAAAATGATAAGTATAGCATAAATCATATCATTATGAAACTAACGCATTGAAATGACAACTCATTTTATGAATAAATTATACAAAAAAAAAAATTATTCTTTCAAATGATTTCATAAAATGTAGAATAGGTCAACTCTTGTGGAAGTAACACAAAAGTCAACACACAATTGCCTATTGCACAACTAAATGTTAATGTTAAATGTTAATGATGACCTCTGCTACCTACCGATTTAATAATATTTGTACTAGAAGAAGAACAAGCAGATGGGGTGCCTTTTGTGGCGACACCATTATTACTGCCACCATCATCGCCACTTAAACGAGTAGACGACGATTGTTGCAATCGTTGTTAGCAATTTATATTTTTTCTACAATTGAAATTGTTATGTTCTTGTTGTTGTTGTTGTTGTTCTTGACTTTTTTGTTGTTGTTGTTGTTGTTTTATAAATTGTTGCATTTGTTGCAGTTGCATAAAATGCAACAATCGCTGCTGCTGATGCTGTGGATATTGGTCATGTGCGTGTAAGAGCGGATGCTGTTGCTGCTGTTGTTGTTGTTGTTGTTGCATACGTAATCGTGCCATTGTGCCCGTATAATAATATGGCTGCTGATGAAAACGTATACGCCTGCTGATGACACCACCACCACTACCACTACCACTAGCAACACCACTAACAACACCACCACCACTACCATCACCTTCATTGGCACTGCAAGGATACATTATCTGCAACGAAATATTTAATGCGAAAATAGTTACACAAGCATAAAGAGAAGAAAAACACTTTATATTGATTTTTTCATGTCATTTTATTTTATTTTCTTGGTTTTTTTTCCATTTTTTTTTTTTACAACAACAGCAACAACAACATCGAGAAACATTTAGTCAGAGCAAAAAGAAAGATAACAAGAGAGAGAGAGAGAGAGACAAATAAAATAAATAAACTAAAACAACATTAACTCACACATCGATTCTGTAGACAAATAAAGAAATAAAATTTTTTTTAAACAAATCAATAAATATATAATGAAAGATTATACAACAACAACAACAACAACATCAACAACAATATCAAGACATCAATTAAATGATTAATTATGAATATTTATATTGCAGTTATTGTATTAGTTGGGCACGTACAAATGTGTATAGTTTTTTATTTATATCAATTTTTTTTTTTTCGTTTCTTTTGCGTATTTGATCAACAACATCAACAACATCAATAACAATAACATCAACAACATCAACAACATCAAGAACATCAAGAACATCAAGAACATCAATAATATCAATAACATCAATAACATCAATAACATGAACAACATGAGCAATATATTCAATTCAATAATAACATCAATATAATTTATATGAAATGTAGTAGATATTGGCATCTTCTATGTATAGGTAGTATATATGGACACAACAACAATATCATTGAGATATTCAGGGGCAAAAACTTATTTTTATACCTTCATGTTTAAAATTTTTCTCATTTTTGATTCTCTGAGCGACTCTTCTAAATGACTTATAATTATACTACTAGGTTTATTGCTTATTCTAATAGAATATTATTTTCATATATTTTAATCATATTTTATTGCATTTACTTACCTCTACTAAAATATGGAGTTAATTAATGTTAAGAGTTAATTAATAAGTAATGGAATTAATGAGAATATTTAATAGTAATAATAACAATTATAATCAATATCAGCATCATCGCCATCATATCGTGACAATCACTTTATCATCCCAATTGTCATGGTTCGAAATAATTTTTTATACATCTTTTGGAATCTATTTATAAAACTTCCACAGATATAAATATGAGCACAATTTTTAATTTAACAATTGTAATAATATTATTATTATATAAGTATACTAAAACATTTAGAATTTCATGCAAAATCCAACAATTCAAAAAAGCGATAATTAAAAAATAAATACAAAGCAAAAATGTGCACAACATTTATTTTTAAGCATGCTTTAATGAAAGTTTTTACAAGCAATAAATTAAATCATCATCTTAATACAGGGGCAGTAGGGGCCGCGACTCAGTGGTTAGTGGATTGGCCTTCTGATCTGTAGGTTGTGCGTTCAATCCTCAGCTAAAGCATAATTTTAATATCTAAAAGATTTTTCTTTCGAACGGCAATTCTTCCGGCAGTAACAATTTGCCATGAAAATGCTTTTCAAAAACCTCTGTCATACAGCTTAGAAGAAGTGATGTCACAGGATGGAATGTGTGCCTTTTGTTTCCCAGCTGGGGTATTACTTAGTCAGCCAGGATCAAACAAGAGTGCAGTGTAAAAACTCTTGTTGTAGTAGGAGGACCGAATTCCTCACGATTGCCTATTGACAAACAATTCACCGACACTAGAAGAGTATTCGACTCGATACTGATGGAACTACTACTACTTTGTTTTATTTTTCTTCGTTTTTATTTTCCTTTCTTTCTTTTTACAATTTTATAAGAATACAAATTCAATTTCTTACTATATGCCTAAATGGAATACCTAATTATAACTAACCTTACTTATATAAGGAGGATTTATAGGATTGACCAGTGCCACCTGGTTGCACCTTACAAATCAGTAGTCTGGTAGATCTGTCTCGGCAGAAGTCTCCAAGGGACTGTTAATTGTGTACGGTAGCCTGATACAGGGGCCTCTGTATCCAGCATTCTGGCCTCACACCTAGAAGAGGGAGACCTTTTATAGCAATATATAGGAACAACCAACGGGGTACTGGATGGTTGCTCCTGATATATGCTGTTGTTTAAAATGACCCCGGGTAGAGCCGATTCAAAAATTCAGCAAGATCATATCAAATAGTTACAACTTACTCGATCAAGTGTCGATTGGTTTTTCATGCTTTACGTTGGCAAATACATATCTATGTATAAAGCATTTAGGAATTATGTAGTGTAAAATTCCTATGGTGCTACATTTTACGTTTCTTTTTTCTCTGTCGTCATAGCGACTGACTACACGAGCATGTGTATGTGTGTATACATCTACTGATATTATTGTATGTCGACAATTAGGAGAAGAAGTAGAATCGAATGAACTTTTGAAATATACGTTGAATTTTTAATGATTAATGGAGTGTTCGTAGGTAGGTATGTAAAAAGGTTGTAACATGCCAATTTTTAACCTGGTACAAGGAGTTATTCCGCTCGGAAATGCCAACATATGTAGGTCCCTTCTAATAGTGTCCAAAATTTAATACGCACATACATATAAGTGACACATATTTATTTTTTCTTATCCTTCAAATAGTTTTCCAAAAAAATTCTGTCCCATGGAGGGCCGTTTCAAACTTCAGACTTGTGCGCAAAAGATGATGAAGAATGATATAAACAACTGTATTCATTAGTTTCGTATGTTTTTATACTACAGTCATTGAACTTGTGTTTGCATTTGCTTGCAAGTCTGCCTCCCATTCAAAAGTATGTGCTGAAATATATTTTTTTACACTCTGCATAAGAAAATAAAAGGCTATGAGCATGAAACTCAATATATAAGATTATATTTATTAAGAAAAGAACCAGACTGTAAATCGGTACAATCGGACAAAAACTAGGGCTACTAGTAGAATTCGGACACCAATATCGTTACTAAACTTAAACCGCACTTTCGATTATTTTGATCAACTAAGTACCTTGTTCAAAAATAGACGTAACCAGATGAAAATCACACCTACTTCCAGCAGAAAAGCATATTTTTTCAAACAATGTCTCTCTACATGTCATTGCATAAGATTATATAAAAGTTCCATTCTCCATTTTTTTTTTTTACTTTATTTTCT
This sequence comes from Megamerina dolium, assembly GCA_963854835.1. Taxonomy (NCBI): domain Eukaryota; kingdom Metazoa; phylum Arthropoda; class Insecta; order Diptera; family Megamerinidae; genus Megamerina; species Megamerina dolium. The sequence goes on along the minus strand of OY978528.1, from coordinate 23,720,494 downwards.
TGTGAATTAAATAAATCCTTGAAATGAAGCACCCCATCCCATATACATACAATAAAGGCTACTAAAAACCATAATCATTGTTTCCACGTAGTTATTACTAAAGATCATAAACAAGCAAGGCTTAGGAGGAAAAATAAAAATTCAAATTCAAATTTAGTACTTGTATTTTCATGGATTATGACTATGAAAAATTGTATATACCAATATATCTAAATATACTGGCTTAACAGCACAAAAGCACAAATAGTAAGTATTGAACGAACCACAAAACAAATGAAAAAATACAAAAAAAAAAACAACATAGAAATTACAAAAAAATATACAATAGTTTAAAATAAATGTATTTGTTTTTTTTTTTTTTGTCGTGTTGCAGCACCAACAAATGACCACATATGTTGCCATAAATTGTGAATATCCGTTTAGCAAACATATTTTTACAACATTTTAACTGTATCCCTCACATGATGATTTTTTTTTATTATTATAGATAATATTTTTTTTTTTTCTTTTCAATTGTTATACAATAGTTGTTATACAATATTTGTATATATTTACATCAGTAGGTATGTAGATATGTATTTTTTAGTTTATTTTATTTATTATTTTTTTTTTATAAGTAATATTTTATTATTTATTGAATATTTAAATATTTTTTAACGCTTTTCGCTTCCGTCGAAAACGACACAACAACACACGGAAGTCAATGTAACCATATTGACTGCATTTGTCTGCTACAAATGATATTTTTGCTTTAACCCTTTTTGGCATTTCAAAGTGCAACAATCAGCATTTTTGCAATTTTTTTTTTTTAATTGTTTATAATTTAAATATTTAGTTTAAAAAAGTTTTTTTAATAAATATAAATATCATACATGCAAATATTTCAATGATTTTGACTGGTGGTTTTGATTATGCCAGCAGTTCATATGTGAAGTACTATTATGAATGGAGTTTATGCTGAGTAGCATAGGAAATGATTGTTTGTCAAAACAGAATGTATATTTCATTTATGTTATATGTACAAATGACACATCTGTTATTACGCATGAACTCATCGTCAGACATAGATTTGTGTTAAGTGCATTTATGTACCACATTGTTTAATGTCATTTGTGAATTATCGGACTGAATAAAAGTTTATGTACACTACATTAAATTTAACCTTTTTGATTTATTAAGAAAAATATAGAAATCTTTATAAAGTTATTGTTTAACTTGGTCTCACTGAAATTGATGCCATTATTATACCGCCAATTGTTGCAGTGCAGAGGCACGAGACGAAATTCCATACAGGAAACCATGACTCACTCTTTGACTTCCAAATGCACCATAAACATAACCTGCATGGGTGACACCGCAGAATCAAGGTATTAAAAAAGGGGTCTACCTTTAATAGGATAAGAGGCGACAAAGCTTTCAAGCTTGTAACAGACTAAAACTGAGCCGGTTACAACCTTTTTACATACCTACCTACGAACACTAAATAAATTAAAAATAATAAAAATTTAACGTACCAACAAATTACAAACCATACCAAATATGTGTATAATAGAAAAGTTTATTTGATTCTTCTTCTTCTCGTTATTGTCGTCATACAATAATATCAATAGATGTATACACACACACACTTACTCGTGTAGTCAGCCGCTATCACGACAGAGAAAGAAGAAACAATCAAATGAATTTTCACTGAACGTAAAATGTAGAACCATAGGAATTTTTACATAGATATGTACTAAAGGTGCATGACTTGCCAACGAACGAATCGACGCTTGATCGAGTAAGCCGTAATCCGACCTTCTATTGGACACGATCTTGCTGAATTTTTTGAATCGGCCAGTTCGAGTAGCTTGCTACCCTAACGAGTGCTCTTATAGTTGCGCTGGCATTAATTCGCTCGGCGACTATAAATAGTTCTTGCTTTAATCGAGGCTGTCAGTATTCAACCGCTCGTTTAAAGTAGTCACTGCAAGCCCTCAGCTCTGCCCAGGGTCATTTTAACCAACCGCATATACCAGGAGCAACCGTCCGCCACCCCGTTGGTTGTTTCTATATTTTGCTATAAAAGATATCCCTCTTCTGGGTGAGAGGCTAGGGTGCTGGATACAGGAGACCCCTGTGTCAGCCTACCAGTCGCTTGGAGGCTTCTGCTGGAACAGATCTACCAGACCACTGATTTGTTAGGTGCGACTAGGTGGCTCTGGTCAATCCTATAAATCCTCATTATATAAGTAAGGTTAGTTATAATTAGGTATTCCATTTAGGCATAGAGTAAGAAATTGAATTTGTATTCTTATAAAATTGTAAAAAGAAAGAAAATAAAATAAAAACGAAGAAAAATAAAAATAAGAAAATAAAACAAAGTAGTAGTAGTTCCATCAATAACTAGCCGAACACTCTTCTAGTGTCGGTGAATTGATTGCCAATAGGTAATCGTGCAGAATTCGGAACTCCTCATACAACAAGTGTTTTTACGCTGCCCTCTTGTTTGTCCCTGGCTGACTGAGTAATACCCCAGCTGGGAAATAAAATGCACGCGTTACAAGCTTAACAAGAGAGACTTAAAAATCCTTTGGGAATCAAGCACAGGATCCACATTTTGAAACCACCACCTTCACAAAATTGGCTTATCAGATGCAAAGAAATGCAGATTATGTTATGAAGAATGAAGACAGTGCATAGGGCATAGGGAAATATGTCACGAATTGAAGAACCAAACTGCAAAGATGTATCTTACAAGCATTTACTCAGCATCTAAAATGAAATCAATGGCCGTGGGGATCTGAATTCGTGGTCGCAAAGGCGAGGAGGCATTCCTTCTCATATATTATATATATGGTTCGCAGTTGCATAACGGCATATCGGCTAACCGATCTTCCAAAGATAGCCAGCCGGGTCATCCGGTCCTAAGTAGAACATTAAGAAGACGAAAGTATTTGGAAGGGTTGTCAAATATTCGTAGTAGTGTTTGCATGAATATATAGCGGCAGGAAGATGACACAAGTTACGGAAGAAACAAATATGATATTGCTTCCTGAAGGAAGAATACAAGATCTAATTTTTGTATGAAGTATGAAGATTTGTCGAAGCTAAAGTTTGAGTTCTACTTTGAGATACAATGTACTCTCACTAGAACATTACTCCATGAAAACTCCATATGAAAAGTTATTGCATCTGCTTCCTTAAATGAGTATGTAAAGGTTTAATCACACCAATATGGAATCCAACGACATCTCAATTAGAAAACAGAAGTTAATGCGGAATAGGACACACTCTAAGCAAATAGGCTTAATATAGACATGTTTATATGGTGGATATTAAGCAAAGTCAGTTTCTAAAAGTGCCAACACTGATCTGCCAAATAAGTTTCTTTCTCTGACAGAGTGGATACCGTGTGACTACATAAGAAATGCTTCCTCATCGAATTAAGTCTCTCCAGGCACCAACTTCGATGTATCAACTAAAATTTATTTTTCTTACACTTTCTTTCAAATTCTTTGGTCCAAATTCTCGTATGTAACAATATCATGTATCTATATTTTATAAAATGACTATAATTCATATTTATATTGTACACATATATATATATATCCACATATATATGTACACATGTACATACATATGTTATGCCATAAATTTTATTACCAATAAAAGGTAATAAATTAAAATTGACACACGCATATGAACACATATGCTCATGCCATTTAAGCTAACCAAATACAAAGCAAAACTCGAGGGTATATTTTCATTTATATGGTATTTGGTATACACATATAAGTATTGTCAACATATGTACATATATCTATTGTTTATTTATATATAATTATATATTTATAAAGGGTATTTTTTAATGGTTTATGGGTTTCAAATTAAAATAAGATTTTTAATATTGCTATTGAAGAAATTCAGGCGTCAACACAAGACACTGAGTCAACATGGTACCTCTCCAATGGAGTAATTAACAACAGAACATAAAGAGCATATCCCTACAATAACTGAATGACCACAGAGTGATTTTATTAAGACTATTTTTAAAGTAATTTTTATTTGCACTATTTCATTTCTCGACTAGCTGAATTCTTTAAAATGTTATCGCAACAATTTGTGGTAAAATTTTGATTTCGGTTAAAGGATATATCCCATATATAAGGCAAGCCTAATAGTTAACGTTTTTCAATAATTTTCGGTAACAATAACCTTCTCTGGACACATCAAATTTTACATTCGAAAATCGAATAATTTAAAATAAAAATATGAAAAGTGTACCCTTTACATATTTTATTGTTACATATTGTATATATTTTTATATGTGCGTATATTTATATGAAAATGTACCTGTACCCACACCTTTTATTTTACATGTACGTTTATGGTATGTTATATATAAATACATAAATATATCATAATTGTGATTGATATCTTGAAAGAATGAAAAGTTGTCATAAATTGAAATATCGTTAAGGGATTGATTATCATTATTATTGTTATTATTATTATCATCATCATCACCATCATCATTATCATTATCATCATAATCAAAATTTTAAGTGCTTTCATGTATTTGTAACATTATTTATATGCATTTTTAATTTCAATAAATAACTAATTGCATTTACGAATATATCAACGATATGTCATATTTAAAGGTACACAAATATGATATAATATATTTGAGAGAGCAAAAGGGAAAGAGAGAGAGAGAGGGAGGCATTGATAATACCTTGGTTTTTCACTCTTGTGGTATTACTTTTATCACAATGTCTTCTAAACGATGTAAGCATTTCAGATATTGAAAGTGAGCTCACACTCTTAAGCAAGTCTTTTATTGTTCATATGTGAGTAAATGAAATAGTTGTGATGGCTGCGACATAAAGCACTACAAGAAAATTTTTAAAAATGTAGTTTTGTGACGAAAGAATATTTTTTTTATTTAGAAAAATTCTTAAAGTAAATTTAGATACCTCAATGACCTCAGCTACTGTACTACTCTATGCCTGATAGGAAAACTTACACTCGAAGAACCTACATTTCTGTTGCAGATAACAGTGATTTCCAACTAGTAGCGGCTATTGACAAATATACTTGCATTTTGATAAAACGCTCGAGTTTTGTGGCATGTGGCACCGTCTTGTTGAAACCACATATTCTCTAAGTCGTATTCTTCAATAGCAGGCAAAAAAAAGTCGGTTATCATATGACCATAACGCTCCGAATTGACGGTAACAATCGTTCCATCGTCGTTTTCGAAGAAGTAAGGTCCAATCACACCTTCGGACCAAAGAGCGCACCAAGCAGTGACTTTTTGTGGATGTAGTGGCCTCTCTTCAATTACTTGAGGATTCTCAGAACCTCAAATACGACAATTTTGTTTGTTAACATACCCACCGAGTGAGAAATGTGCTTCGTCGCTGAAGAAAATTCTGTTCGAAAAATCGCCGTCCACTGCCTGTTGTTCAAGCACCCATTCGACGTATCTACAACGTTGTGAATTGTCAGCTGGCTTCAGTTGTTATGTGAGCTGGATTTTATATGGATGTAGGTGTAGATCCAAATGCAAAATACGCCATAATGTGCCGTAAGACAGTCCTAATTCCTGAGAACGACGAGGAATCGACACATTCGGGTCTTCGGCAACACTTTCACTTACAGCAGCGATATTTTCGGTGGTACGAGCGAAACGATGATGCACAGGCCTTACAATATCTGTAACCGATCCAGTCTCTTCATATTTCTTCACAATTTTGCCAATTGCTTGCGTAGTTGGACGATTATGTAAACCATAATATCATCTTAAAGCACGATATGCGGCTGTGGCAGAATCACCATTTTTGTAGTAGGTTTTTACAATTTTAATGCATTGTGCGATAGTTAAGCGATCCATTTTCGCAAATGTCAGACTTTGAACTGAAAAAGAAAGAAATTGTTTTAACAACTCAGTTTGACAGATGTCGAATTCTAGCCCTATACTTTTGAAACCGCGAAATGGGTAATCCTTTATAAGGGAAAATGTCAGACCCATTCGATGTTGTCACAGATGTGACACGTTGTCCGCCATAATCTTTAATCTAGTCTTAAATTTTGCTATGAATGACATAGACCCTGCTGCAACTATATTCACGAAAAGCATTCAGATATGTGGCTATGTCGACGACCTTGTTATTATCGCAAGAAACAAATTAAGCAGCACAAATTGGTTAGGTCGCACAACCCCGCCCGCTATAGCAATCTGATAGTAGGGCGGCACACATTTCAAAAAGTTTAAACCTTCAAATACCTGTGAGTAAACCTCAGCAGCACAGCAGACCCCTTCATCTGCAGAAATGATCTTTGCAAGCTGCTAACATAAGTTATTGTGCTCATCTTAAACTTCTGAAAAATAAATTGTTGTCATGGACGTGTAAACTGCAAATCTATAAGGCTCTCATAATACCAACGGCAACATATAGATGCGAAGCATGAGTGCTGACATCAAACGTGAAGCATCACCTCTTGTGCTTCAAGCGTAAGATTCTGAGGAGAATATTTGGTCCAGTCAGAGACATGGATGGTTCTTATAGAATATGATATAACAACGAAATTGAACAACTGATGGGAGGTGAAAATATCGTGCGCTTTGTTAATGCACAGCGCCTACGATGGTTTGGACATTTAGTCAGAATGGACGATTGCAGAATCATGAAGATGATCTATAAGTCTCGAATATTGGGCAGCAGAATGCGCGGAAGACCATCAAGGAGATGGATAGACGATGTTGAAGAAGTCTTGAGCAGTATGAATGTTAGAAGAAGCGAAGTAAATAACCGTGAGGTATGGAGTGCGTATGTAATGGAAGCATGGGCTCACCCCGAGTTGTAATCACTATGATGATGATGATGATGATGATGAGTATATATTATATTTACGTAAAAATATTCATTCTACAACGAACTTTTGTATGGGCAGAAGTCGTAGTTTTCATTCATTTGAACTAAATATGTCGATTCTACGATCAAGCTTTACCAAATTTTAGCTCTTTAGGTTAAGCACAATCAAAGTAAACGATGTTGCAGGTAATATGAATCTTAACATTTTTATCGATTATAAAATATGTGATCATATCGCTTTATTTGCATGAAATCTTTATTATTTCTACCTCTATCTACTATTGTAGTCTCACTTTTATCACTTTCGCTTGTACCTTAACATATATATGATGGAAATGTATGAAGATAGTTAGCTTATAGACATTATTAATGAAAAGATTTTGAAAATATAGCTGCAATCACAACCATTTATCTCTTATATCCTATAATATGGGTGAATATATAATATATATTTTTCAGAGGCATCTTATCTAGTCAAGTAATTTTTCATTTATTTATTATTATGAAATTAACCCATACTTGTATCCTTTTTTTTTACCAGTAGGCATACATACACATACATATATGATTCATGTGACATAATTTTTTTTTTGTTTATTTATTTTGTTTGTCATAATCTTAAGCAGCGGTTTTTGTGTGTGTGTATCATGAGTATCGTTGTTCTTTTTGTAGTACTGCATATGAGCTGTCGTTTTATACTCATCGTGCTACTTTCTGCTGATGGCACGATAGCACTACTACTACTACTACTACTACTACTTGTGCTATTGCCACTTCCACTATGGTTGAGACTGTCTTTTGCATCGCTACTGCTACTGGTATGATGATGTTTGTTGATGTACACATGATGTTGGCAATGGCGTGATAAATATGTCAGTTACCATTTTACGGCATAAGCACACGCACACACACACACACAAACACAAGCACGTACCATATAAGTATTTTGACAGTTTTATTATCATGCTTCTGTGAATAGTCAGTCGTCATTCAGTCAGTCATACGTTGTGTGTGTGTGTGTGTGTGTGTGTGTAGAAAATCGTAAAAAACAAAGCATACTCTCAGTGACTGTATGTTTTATGTGCTCATACATATATTTATTGTGTGATACACATATACATATATGGACGCACGCACAAACGCACACGTATGGCTTATAGCCATAAAGGATTTAAATAAGATACGCATCAGCAGCATCGTAAATAAAAGTTTTTTTTTTATTTTTCGGTTTTTTTTTTTTACAACTAAATATCATACGTACATATTGTTCACTCACATGTATTATACATTAGACTATGAATATCAATTTCACATTGGGTCTAGGTATCTAAATAATTATATTTTGGCATCAACCTTTTGACTCCCATATCCATTTTTTCAGCATTCGCAATTTATTACGATATTAAAGTAAAAACCTCATACTGAATTTTATTCACAAGTTTTGTGTTTTTTTTATTTCTGTACATTTTCACTTTACCTACTCGTATCTCTCATTATTTGCTAACTCTTCACTTTCATTTTTCTTTTTTTTTTGGCACTAGATTTTTCAATTTACTAAAAACACTTAAAACAACGTGAAAAGTTGATTTCGTGCTCATAAACTCTTCATCTGACAGTTTTCAAAAAAAAAAAAAATAATAAATAAAATTAAAAAAATTGAAAACCAAAAAAAAAACACCATTTCGCTTTAATCAGCATTTTTATTGCCAACTGTGCAACCACCACATGTCTAGTAAAAGCAAAAGCAACTACAGCACAGCAAAAAAGGCATATAATTACAGCAACTAGAAAAGAATTATTGCAAAACTTCATGTGCCATACTTAAGTACAGTTGCACCTTCCAAATGAGATATATTAACTTTGCCATAACAATCATGTTGTGCCTGTTAATGATTATCATGATGATGATGATGATGATGGTGATGATGGTGATAATAAGAGTGATGATGATGATGATGATGGTGATAGTGATGATGATAAATATGAAAGCAAATATTAAAATTAAGACGCTTGTAGGCTTATAGATTTATATAGTCCATATCATACCTAAAGAAAATAAATGGACCGAACTGCATATAAATAAAAAGAAATCCATTATTTAGCCGTTAGTTAGAATGATTCGATTTAGGTCAAATATGTACCATTTTGTTCGATAACTTGTTGCCATTTTGAAGATAATTCCATAATGCCACTCTTATAGAAATCCTCGTCCCTATTGGGGCAAAAAACTGGGACAGTCGATTTTCACAAGCTTCTCTTGCGGGGAATTTTTCATCAGCAAAATCATTCGCCCTAGACAGGAACAGGCAGTAATCACTTCGTGCCAGGTCCGGACTATAAGATGGATGCATTAGAACCTTCCAACCAAGCTCCCGGCGCTTCTGGCGAGTCACTATCGATGTGTGTGGCCTGGCGTTGTCCTGATGGAACACAATTCCTCTCATATTGGCCAAATCTTGCCGCTTCTGGGAATATTGCTTCTTTCAGACGGTCCAATTGTTGACAGTACAGGTTCGAATTAAGAGCTTGGCCGTATGGGAGCAGCTCATAGTAGATGACTCCCTGCCAATTCCACCAAATACATAGCAAACCCTTCCGGAAGGTCAATCCTGGCTAAGTCACCGTTTGCGCCGGCTCACCGCGATCCGACCACTACCTTTTTCACTTGACGTTGTCGTACGTGAACCACTTTTCATCACCAGTAACCATCCGCTTCAGAAATGGATCGATTTTGTTGCAATTCAGCAGCGATTCGCAGATGGAAATTCGGTCCATGAGGTTTTTTTGAGTTAACTCGTGTGGCACCCATACATCGAGTTTTTTTTTTGCATCCAGCCTTATTTAAATGGTTACAAACGGTTTTCTATGCAATGTTTAGCTCCTGGACAATAGTTAAACAGTGCTTAAATCACGGTCAGACTCGACAATTTTCATTATTTTATCAATATTTTCAACAATTGGCCTTCCAGAGCGAGGTGCATCTTTAACATCAAAATTACCGGAATGGAATCGAAGAAACCCAAATTGCACATGATTGGCTGTTACAGTATCAGGATCATAAACACTATTCACATTTTTAGCCGTCTGGCTTGCGAAGAAAAACTGTAAAATATGACGTATTTTCTCTTTACTGGTATTCATCTTTAACGCGTGCTCAAACTATACTGAGTGAAGCAATCACAAAACTGCCTGAAAAGTTTATTTAGTACAAAATTCTATCTTTCTAACGCCATCTAGCGTAACCCAATCGCACTTATACAACACGGATTACTAAAGCCATTTAATGGAAAAATAATGGATTTCTTTTTACTAAACCTTATAATTTTTATATTGTGGAGCTGTAAGTTCAGAAGAAATGCTAGCAAAGAAAAATTCATGAAAAAATTAGAGATGATTGCTGGACAATTATAAGAATATTTGTCGATGTATATATGTTTTTAAGTGCACTTTGCAGGGTTAGGCCTCTAAGTGGTAATGATAGAGGGCAGATATATCCAGAAGAAATATTAAGGAGAAAAAATCAATTGGATTTGGTCATAGGTGAGATTTTAGGCATTTTATGATTCAAACAATCAACCATTATATATAACGAAAAATTGCTTGCCCTTTAAGTACCATTTTTTTCACACCAATGGTCGCTAAACTTTTACTACATTTCAGTTAGTGATCTGCTAAATCAACTTTGGTCGGAACTCAACTAACTTCCACTGACTATCAACTACCATTGCATTATAAAATTTCTTTTACGAAGGCCTTTTCAGCTTATCTACTTTCATAGCATTAATCAGTTCAGCTTTTCAGCTCATCTATTTTCATAGCATTAATCAGAGTAGATACTTAACACAATTGCCAAGTACAACTGACTTGGTAGATAATCATAGTAAATTTTTTCAGAATTTATGTTACTACCATTTCCTATTCATGGACACCAACTGCTCTCTTCATTTGTTCTTTTTTTTTTTTGTTTAATAGTGTAGTGACGACTTATGCCTTGCATCAAAGAGCATAAAGCAGCAAGTAGATGATCACAAGTCATCCCTGTGTAAGCTCTATATATGTCATGTGTTGCATGAGCATACAATTAATTACTTTATTGCCGGCATACACATACATACACAGGCACACTCACACACACACCCACACACCTTAGAATAAGTGCATATAAATCAAAGGTGAGTTGGAGTAAATAAAAAAAAAACAAGAGAAAATAATAATGCCACTTCATTTCCATTTAAATAGTTAGGCCACTTCAAACACTAGTATTTTTGTATATCTACTATATAATGATTCTTGATTTTAGCTTATGGGTTTACCAAAATAAAAACTTCCATAATGTACAAGTTAAAAGAAAAAAACATCTATTTTTGTTGTAACCACAAATATATGCACAAGCACACACACACATATATTCGTATTGCAATTGCAATCCATAACCATAAATTTAGAAAGGATTTTAATTACACACGGCGACTATTCGCTTCTACTCTCTGTATGTGTTTGCTTTGTGGTGCTGTGAGTGTGTGTATGTGGGTATGAATGGTATTGCTCGCGCTTCTTTTTTCATCTTCTTTTTGCTTTTTCTTTGTTCTTTCTTCTTGTGTTTTTTCTTTTTTCCGGTTATATACATGTAAAGCATACGTTCATTTTAATATTCGTTTGCCTTCGTGAGTCAGGTGAATCGAAAAGTGCATCAGTAATATGTAAATTTGGTAATTTTTGCTGTCGTCATCATGTTCGTTTTCTATTTTTCACAATTTTTTGGTGGTTTTTACCATAATTTGGTGGCTAAAACAATGCTTAAGTAATGCTATCATGTTTTATTTTTGTATTATTTTGCCATCATCAGGTACTTGAATGGGCGCACAGTGCTCTTCATTTAAAGTGCAATTTCTATTAGAGTAAAATTATATGGTAGTGTTGCTATTTTTTCTTTAGCAATATTATTTTATTTTTCATTTTTATTGTTTGTTGCATTTTTTATTTTTTTTTCATTTTATCTTTAGCCTACACAATTTTAATTATAGTCTTTTATGAATGTTTCTATTTTTCTTTTTGGGTTTGTCTTGAATACAATTTTCTTTTACGAGTATGTTTATGTTGCCCTCGTTAAATGTTATTTTGTTGCCTATAGCATTGCGTTTAATGAAGTTAACAATATCTGCTCAGTTCATTGTAATATGATTGAAGATTATAAGCAATGCAGTAAATGCATAAAATGTTCCATATCAATTTGTAGCTATAAGTAATTTGTACGTTACTTATATATAATCTTTGGCTTAAAAATATCTGCTCTATTATAAATATAAAACGATGATTTGTAACATCCACTACAGATTATTTTCAATATCTATATTTATATTGAATTTATTATATTGCATATTACTCATACGTCATGCGGGCCAGATTATGGCACTGTGAAATAATTTGTGTCAAATTTAATATTTAAACAAAAAAAATTTAATTCAAAATCAATACGAAATTAGCTGTGATAATATTCAATCTTAAATATAATACTCTCTACTCAAAAATACTCTGTTGTATGATGTTAAAAATTAAGAATCATATGTTGCTCATACGTCATGTATGGCATAGTATTGAATTGCAAAAATAATTTATGCAAAATTTCATATTTTAAATTAAAATTAATGCGAAATTAGTGAAAATTTAAATTTGCACATTTCCAAATTTAGATACTGTTTAAAAAATATTAGTGTTGATAGTATTTTTCATTTCACAAATTCTGACAAATGTGTTAGAAAGCCTACTTTTGTATGGGATATTGATGACATTTTTTATGCAATTGTGCTTATTTTTGATTTAAATAATGTCATTTGGTAAATTTCATTCATTCCATTAAGTCGTGTTATGATTTGATTTTGAATAAAACGCAAACGGTTCGAAATAATTTCAAATATTTTATTTCGTTCGAAAGGCCACACAATAGTATTATATGTGGAAAATTATTTCTGCGGATATGTTCACCGCGACTATTCCGTAGGTATCCCACTCCTTCGGCCATATTCTTGATAACATTTTGCTGTATGACCTCCGGAATGACCCGAATCACCGATGTAATATTGCTTTTCAAGCTTGGAATCGTTTTCGGATCATTCACATAGACTTTATTCTTCGTGTAACCCCACAGAAAAAAGTCTGACGGCTTCTAATCGCATAATCAGTGCAGCCAATTCACCGCAATGAGAAAATACACGGTTCGGAAATTGCAACGCAAAAAGTTTGATGTGAGGCGACTTGTGTGTGGTGTAGCGCCGTTCTGTTGAAATCACATATCGTCTAGACCCTAAACTTCAACCTCCGGCACAAAATAGTAATTCAACATAGTGTGCTACCGCTCAGAATTCACACTTGCGGTGTTGCTGTATTTCTCTTCGAAAAAATATGGCCCAATGATACCCCCGACCCATAAATAGCACCCAATACTGACTCACAGTGGATGCATTGGCTACTGAATAATGACGTGTGGCTTTTTTGCTTGTTAACAAAGTAGCCTCGTCCGAAAAAATGTATTTTTTGGAAAACTGATCATCTTCAGCAATCATTTGCTATCAGGGAATCAGCGAACGTACGTCGATTGCGTCAAGTGCAAAATTCGATGCATGGAGGTTGCGGAAATAGCCAATTGTTGCGAACGATGACAAATAGACATTCTGGGGGACTCGACGGCACTTTCACCTACGGCAGCAATATTCTCAGCACTATGTGCATTCCGTACTCTAGTTGGCACCCAGTTTGATGAAAATTTATTCACACTGTTGTGCACAGTTGTTCCACTAATGTGGTGATTGCCATCCCATTTTTGGTGAATCGATCGTAGCATTTGCACCACTTTCGTCATTTTACTTCATCAGACTCTTCGGACCATTTACACAGTACAAAGTTAACTCATAGGATAGAGTTAATTTATAGTTTTCAGTATCAAAGCTGATAGTTAACCCTATTCTATGAGTTAACTTGCTAGTGTGAAAATGGCCCATAGACTCTTAGATCGTTTTCTCTAAACCAATCCAAACCTCATTCGTATTGCACATCACATATGAGGTAACTACCCCGAAACATATATTCTTATTTCAATTGTCCGAATTGTCGAATTGAAAAAACAAAAAACTCGCTTACTTCAATTTAGTACACAATTCAATTTCATATTGGCTTTTACCGAAAAAAAATAAAGAAACAAGTAAACAAATTTCATATTAATAAATGGTTCTCTGCATTACAGCAATATCGAATCGTTTAAATTGCAAAAACACGTATTCACTGATTAATTTGTCTTCTCAATTTAACAAGCGATACCCACAATAATATATGAAGAATACCAAAAAGAAGAAACACTACACAATAACAGGCCAAACAAAAAGCAAAAGCAAAAGCCAAATAAAAATAAAAAATTGATATTTATGTATGCATATCCTTTTAACGAGCAAAGCATAAAGAGCTCATAAAAAGTCAACAAATGAAATTGCCAGATAAATTTGAAAATTTTCAAAGAATTACGGTTAAAAGAACTCTTTGGCTGCTGCTGCTGTTGCTGCTGCTGCTGCAATGAAGCCGCAATCAAAATTGGTAGTGATTTTATTGTGGTGTCCCTTTTTTATTTTCACTTTTTTTTATTTTTTTTTTATTTGGTTTTAGGTGGCACACTCTTAAATGCTAAATTGTCAAAATGAGGGGTAAGAGGATGTGGTGTGAGTGAGTGTATTTTTGGTGATGGTGATGCTTTCAAAAATGATGTTTTGCAATGCGGCTAAACAAAAAGCATAGAAACCGTAAAATACGAGTAAACAAAGCAAAGCAGATAAGCATAAAAATGCCGAAAAATTTGTGGGCGTATGATGTGTCGTGTTTTTTTTTTTTATGTAGTGAGAAAAAAAATATTGCCCAGCTATGACTATGGCAGTGCATAGAGAATATTGCTAAAGACAGGGACTAGTGCAAATGTAGAGAGCTATTTGGTGAGGATATAAATTGGCGGCAATATAAAAAGTAGGCGTTTTTCCTTTTTTGTTCTTGTTTGATTCTCCATTCCGATTTCTCTTGTATTTTGCTCCAACGCTCGACTATGTGAGCTTGGCTTGATTAATTGCATGCTGTGGTTAAAATTTTTGCTGATTTTACTACTAGTTTTTCTTGTTGTTGCTTCTTTTATTTCTTGTTGTTGCTTTTTTTTATTAGTCGACTAAAATTTTCGGATATTTTTCTGAATTTTTGTTACATGCAAGTCGTATGTATTTTTGCTTACATAAGCAAAACAGAAATGAAAATTTCTTTTAAATAAATTCTTTTACATTGTTCTTGTATTTGGTGTTTTTATTTTACATATACCATACTATTTTTATTTATTATGTTTTTTTTTTATATTATTTCGCTTTGTATCCCATTGTAGGTACAACTTTTGTTTGCTACTTTCCGGCCGCAAATGCTTGGTCAGATCGTATGTATATATATTTATACTCATAGCCATATCAATGTATGTGTATGTAAGTGTGTCGGTAGTAACGAATCGCAGATGAAGAGATAAATTTAAAATTGTCTTTATTGCCCACATAAAAATGAATTCACCCATTTTTACTCTTAAGGTTTTTCATTCTTTTTAGTTTGTTTGTTTGTTTATTTTTTTTTTTGTTTTTCTTTCTTTCTTTTGTTAATGTTCATTCATTCGTTTTTTTTTTTTCGTTGCTTTTGTTTGCTTCTTTGACAACATTGTAAAAAGGGTATATTAATCAGTGTTGCAGCCATCGGTCAGTCCCTCTCTCACCTTCTCTCGCTGGTAGTGCGCTCTTTTGGATGCCACAGCAAGATACGATATGACTATATGTGTGTGTATTGGCTAACTGCTTGGCTTGATTACCTTGAATCTGTAATTTTTTTACATTGTAGGCCTTTGTTGTGATTGCAACTTTCTCTATATGAGTTTGTGTCCAGTTAACATTTATTCAACATATTACAAATCAGAGTCAATTTTTGTATGAATGAACTAAGAAAGAAGTCGCAAAAAAAACAAATTTTAAATTAATCAAGAATATTATTTTATCAGAATTTAATATCAAAATGATTTATCTTGGTCAAGAAAACAGTTTACATGGGAAATTTATTGAAACTGAACTAAAAATTAATATCGAAGACCGAAGAAGTAACCTGAGTCCTAACCAGAGTGCTACGATCATTTACATTGTAGGGTGAACTTCGACTTATCCACTTCTATAATTAAGAGACATGTGATCACGCCTATTTTTAATTGTACCCAATACGTGAGTCAAATGCGTGAGTCAAAATATATATTAGGTTTGAAAAATCGAAAAATATCCCCAAAGATGCTCAAAAGGCACAACTGGAAAGTCAAAAAGTATAGGCGAAATCTTTTTTGCAACATATTAACTCACTGTATTCACCCGTTAGCGAGAATCTCACACAAAATTGACATTTTTATTAAATTCACTATTTTTAATTAAATTTTAATTTATTTTAATTAAATTACTATTTTATTAAATTAGCTTTCAATAATTGATTCGCACCAACATTTTGTCTAAACACATGTTACATCCATAAAAAATGGAGATATACCATTTAAGGGGGCCGAACTACAAAATTGTTGCCAAAAATAGTCCAGAAATAGTCCGGCTTTTCTACAAAAATAATATTTGTATGAAATTGACTCATGCTACTTCCTTAATAATTCTATAGAGATCAATGGGTATTATCATCTTTGGGAGAGGGAAACAGATTTGTATTTGCAGGGACAGCCAAGTTGCACTAAAAGCCCTGAAGAACTTAAAATTTAGCTCGAAAATTATGTATGAATGTAAGATGAAGCTAATTTTGTTTGCTGGACACTATGGTGTTCAGGAACCCATCACTTCTATAGATATCATGACGTGGATCAACAATTATGTTAGTAACCTACATAGTGACCAGTGGTCAAGCCCTGAAAGCTGTAAAACTGTAAAGTATTTTGTAATGGATCCGAACAAAAAGCTGTTGTCGAACTTTCTTTTGAAATTTGGAAGGAAAGATGTTCGCTTAATGGTCGAAATCATCACAGAATATAATTCATGGGGCCAACATATGGCCGAGCAAGATTGCGCATCTTTGGCTCTGATGTAATGAGAATGGATAAATTCCATTCTCTAGCTCCGAGAGAGATATTCAGATTCGTTAAAGTATCTGGAAAATTCCCTCGAGAAGATTAAAATCCCCTACCACTATCTTCCATTTTTCTGAGCTTTAAATTCAATGGGCTTCGGAGCCTGAGTGTTGAAGTGCGTACCACTCTACTGGTGCCACTTGGCTCACCCTCACCATCCATCCGTCCATCCGTCCATCCATCCATCCATCCATCCATCCATCCGTCCATCCGTCCGTCCATCCATCCATCCATCCATCCATCCATCCATCCATCCATCCATCCATCCATCCATCCATCCATCCATCCATCCATCCATCCATCCATCCATCCATCCATCCATCCATCCATCCATCCATCCATCCATCCATCCATCCATCCATCCATCCATCATCCATCATCTTTGCAGAGATGATGGACATTAACATTAACTCTAGAGATACTAACTTTATATCTATTAGCACATATAAAGTCTCAAAGTTGACCAAAAATAGCCTAAAAATCGACAAACACTCCAATTGTTAGTTGAGGAATAGTCTTTAGAAAGACAAAATCTAAGGCCGTCATCCAATAATTTTTCGTAACAAATCTTTTATCCAAATATTCCAAATACCCACTAACTCTGCCATTTGTGGGCTTCTATAAAATATTGATTATTCTATGAAATTGACTCAGACCGTTACCTGAGTGCGCTTACAGCGATTAAATATATCATCCAACTTGAGTTATTTCTATTCTTCAACATTTTCCTAGAAGATGCTAACCCTCTATCTTCACTCCTTAAGCGGGCTTCCGTACAAAATGTACAAAAAATCACTTGAAAATCGACAAATACCACCTTAACTGCAAATAAGTTGTCTTTATAAGCATAAAATGTAAGGCCAACAAGCATTAAATTTTTCGAACTGAATATTTCATTGGGCATTTTTCTACAAAATTTATGTTTTTAAGTAAAATTGATTCACATCGTTCCGTGGATACCTCTATAGAGATTCAATATATCACTGATGCCATATAGTTTTAACCTAAAAATAATTGTTAAAGAGAGAAATAAAAAGACTATGTCTTTTGCTAATCTAAGGCTGTTAATTTTCTTAAAGTAATTCCTTTAAGAAGATGCAAAAACTACTCAAACCTTCCACTTTCAATGTTTTTTTTTTTTGTTCACTTTTATCGGAAGCATATGAACATAAAATTTTTGATTGTTGATTACGAGTACTTTATGAAAATTGTTATTATACATTGAACGAGGAGCCCCTATTTCAATACAATGCCATACATATAACTACTTTACTCTTAAGCAAATGTTATGCCATAAGTCATGACAACACGAGACAACCCACATTTTGTTAGCTGGCATTTCTTTATACTTCCTGATTTTCGCATTCGCATATACTTAGTGGTGGTGGTGCTGCTGCTTCTTGCTAACTTTACTTTTAAAATTTCCGTTATGATTTCCCTTTAAATTTTATGCAGTTTCCTTTCGAATGAACGAGCGGCAAGCGGCTAGGCAAAGCATTGAGCCAACTTCACATATCAGATATACGCAAAGGCACATGCCTTAACTATATGTGTATACCCCCACATGCCCCCCCACATATAATGTCGTCATACGTAGGTACTTGTAAAGAATTGGATTGTGTATGTATGTATGTGTGTGTGTGTGTACATGCAAGAATATGAAACTTTTTTCCCTATTATCATTCAAGAAACCAAAGAAGAATAGTAAGCAGCAGATAACCACCAGCAAGTAATAATAAAATGACGCAGAATATGTATATGCGTGTGTGTATGCACATATACATATACATATACATAAAATATTACAATCTTCCATTTTAAATAGAATTTGAATACGCGTCATACGACCAAGTAGCAAGCAACATATCCGCAATCATGCTGCAATCAAAGACACAGTGAGTGAATGTGTGTGAGAGAGAGAGAGAGAGCGCATAGAGCAAAGTGAAAAACATTCGAAGAAAAATTGTGTCGAAAAAATGAACAATTCATTTTTTTCTTTTGCCCGTATTCACACAATTCATATCCACCATAACCGAGATCGAGATAAGCTATTCTTGTAAAAGTTTTACATTTTACGAGTACTACGGTTTGTATGTGTATGTACGATTCGCTCATATCATCCATATATCGCCACACTATATATATATACTCTCTGTCTTTTTTTTTTGTATTTAACTCTCCTTTCCTGACAGTTTTGGGTTAGAAAAACACTAAGAAATGTTGGTGCTGCGCAACGGAAGTATGTAGCACTGTTGATATGCTAAGCATATCATCGACCAGCAAGCTTCTTGCTCGTTTACTATTATTACGATTATTATTATTGTAATTCTGACTGTTGTTGTTGTCGTTGTTGTTGTTATTGTTATTGTTATTATTGTTACTGATGATAGTGGTCAAGCGTATATGGCGTGGTGTGGTTTAAGTGGCATTACGATTGACTCACTTGGCATGTGATCAAAAGAAACAAACCAACACAAAAAAAAAGAGATGTGGAATGAAAACTTTTATTAAAATCATCGTTGTCCATTATTTGTTGCCGTTTTGTTGTTGATGAAAAACTTTCTTTTATCCTTTTCTACTCTTGTTGTTGTTGTTGTTGTAAAAGTCACAAAGTATTATTCTCGGTATTGTCATAAACCATTTTTAGTATAGAACTAAATATGAGGATACCAATCGCATGACGCATTGATGAATGTACTTAAGTTACAAATGTAACGCAAAAATGTGATGGAAAAAGAACACACACAAATTAATATCTATCTATAAAAATTAATGTGTTACATTTTGCATAAATTCAATTATTAGCAAGAATATGGTTACATTTTTGCATTTTACAAATGTGGGATGTTCTTTACATTGTGTCGGTCATAAAATATGAGCAGTAAAAAAAGTGCATAACAATAATCAACATATTTGTAAGACCCAATTGGAAATTGAGTTACAATCATTTACAACTTAGGTCACATCGCACTACTACTGTTTGAGTTCTGGAACACTCAGAAGGAGAAAGAAATTAGCTCAGTCGGCTAATCGGTCAATCAAAAATCAATATACAGTGGACCACACGGAACTAGACTGAACCCTGTTAAGATACATATCCCTTGAGGACTAATTGTAGGGGTTACAGGCACTGCGATCATATAAGATCTTTTGTACCCCAAATGCATTTACGACATTAGACTCTCTTCAAATTTCGTTGTGAAAGTTTCAATACATCTTGTTGAACTTTTGATGATTGAAGCTAAAGGCGCAAAACTCAACTGAAAGTGTTTAAGACGAAGTTTGGCCACGGTCAGATATACGCAAAGGCCATGAGTGGATGTCTTCACCTTCCACGGACACAGTATACATTTCGTTTCAGAGGAGAGTAACATTTTGTGGATGTGATATTTTAATCAGTTATGTCCCGCGAGTCATCCGGTTGTTAGACGAAGATTTGATCTGCCTAATTTGTCTGATCCTATCCTGTAAGGCATGTGAGTTCAATAATAGTTTTTGTTGTCGAAGACCAGTCGCTTTATCCGATGCCTAGCTTATACCACAGAAAAGTTTAGGACCTATCAGTGAGACCGATGATCAAGTTCTCGCTAGTTCGTCCTCCACTTCATTACCCTCAATGCCTCTGTGTCTCGGCAACCAGCATAACATAACGTTATTTTTTGCGGTGAGTTGTTTTGTAGAACCAGAAAATGGTTTGTAAATATTTTTTAGAAAAACTACCGGAAAGAGAGAGTATAATTAGGGCAGTCAGAGTAAATGTGAATGTTACAGCTTTAAGACCCTCAGTAGAGAGGTGAAGTGATAGATAGACTTAGTTATACGAGTGTTTGGGCCATATACACCAGCATCCGTACCTTCTTCTGTTTTGTGATTTATTAGAACTTACAGTTATGGAAAGACAGGCAAATATATGAATTCTCTTACATTGGCGGATTGGCTTGATTTTAGTCACTTTTGGACACCATACAACGGTAGCGTAAGTTGCAATTGGTCTTAACATAGTTCTGTACATCTAGAATCCAGTCTTTGGCGATAAAGCCCTTGTGATAGATACATATCCAGTATTATCGAAAGCACCTTCTATGTCCAGGAATGCACAAAAAGCAAGTTGAAGGATTTTTCGATTTTGTTTGTAAGGTATTGAAGCACAAAAACAGTTTGATAACCGATTCCAATGAAGTGGCCAAATCGTCCATTTGGAAAACAGCTGGAAAAATTCCATCCACCCTGGAGGCTTGTACGGCAAGAAGGACGATATCGTCCATTTGATTTTTTCCTTCTCGAATATGATGCCAGGCAAACTATTTACTAATCTGTTAGCCATCCAATGAGAAATGGCACTGTAGGTAACCGAAAGAGAGCTCCATATCAGGAAATGTACCTGCAATATATATTACAGGTTTTCCCTATGATCTTATATGAAGGACCAATTTGATTTCTTCAAGAGATCAATATCATCTGAATAATCTTTGGCTAATATTTTGAGAAGTCGATATACTTGGAGCAATACTTGTATTTCTTTACATTGCCTTCTCTAAAAGCTCGGTCAAGGCTCGCACAAGTACACCTTTTGAAAATTGTTTTTTTTTTTGTAACAATGCTGCACAAATAATTCTACATTAACTTTTAAGAGAAATATTTATATTCCTTAATCATTTTTCAAAAATATTTTGTAAACTATATAAAGTACAGAAGACCACGATCGACTTGTGTATTTATTGTGTCTCCCTGTACTTGACGGAAATTAGACATTTCATACAAAGAAAATTAATTTTATTTTTCATAACTCTTTCAAATCAGTTCGTTTAAACAAATATACATTTAAACGCACACCACAAACAAATTACACATATATATGCATACATACACACAAACACACACATATACACAGCATTTAATAAATTTCATTATTTACACATGAATAATTCTTCATAGAAGAAAAGTAAAGAAAATAAACCAACAAAATGAATGAATAAATGTTGCACAAAACACAAGAAATTCTCTATGTTTTCTTGATAAAATGCAAAAAAAAAAAAAACAAAAAGAATACAAAAAGTTGAATAAAATAAAACAATAGAGATTCATAAATTTAGTAAAGAAGAAAATGCATTCTGTTATCCTCTATCTTGAAGCTTCCACGTTACAAGAAACTGCAAAGAATATAATATTTTCTGAAGATGCATATTAGTCAAACACACTAAAACACACACACACATGTAGAGAAGAGAGAAAGAGATAAAAACACACATAGAAACGCACGCATATTCATAAGAAAACAATAAGGAATATTCGTATATATATATATATGGATGGATGATGTAATCTATATAGAAATATATATATATAATTGTTTTTCGTATGCAAAATTTATTATATTCATTATGCACTTTATTTGAAACCCTTCTATCAATAAATGAATCTCTCCTTTCAAACTAACAATTGTGAGACACAATGTGGTTATGAATAATTGTAATAATTTAATATTAAATTGTGCATTTAAATCAAAGTGTGATAATCGGAATCAAGTAAACCGGTTTTAGGTTCAAATCTCAATACACATACGATACACATGAGCAAAAGATTTAATAGTATATAATAAAATCCAGCAAAGTTATCGTATTCAAATCAAAACTATATGCTATATGCATATTATTCATATTGGATTATTTTTTCTAATAAATTTAATAATAAAATATATTGAATGCTTAGAGCATAATAGAATAAATGGCAAGCATAAATATTGTATAAACACATACAAATAACTTTGAACAAAACCAAATGTAATTTTCGATTTCTCTTCAAGTAATTGTACGAGTATATAGATATTCGTAGAGTGCCTCAACATCATCTCTTGCACGTACATCTTCAATATGGAGAAAACTTTGTATAACTCCTTTAAACAAACAATCTTCTTGATAACAATAATAATAATAACAATAACAAAGTTTTCTTCTCCATCCATTTAAAATGTTTCTACACAGAGAACAACATTTGTTTCATATCTTTCTTAGCCACAAGTGTTGCTAAACTTCACTTTTACCCTTTTTATTATCCTTGCACACAAACACACACACACACATCCATTTACGCACATCTGCATCAAGTTATTGCATTGCATTATTAAAAGTGAAAGGATACAAAATAAAATAACAATAATATGTACTCGAGTATTATCATGCATATTCGTGATAGTTTACATCCATATAACTTTTCTTCAATATTGTTTCAACTTTTCTATACGAATCGATTGCAATTTATTTTACAATTTCGCAACATGATATTTTTGCTACGATTACCTGTATATACAGTATATATATATATATGTACAAAAGCATGAGAATGTTTTTGCTATTCAAAGATTACAAGAATCATAATAAGTAAATATAATAATTCCGATTATTTAATAAGCAGTTGTTATGGAATAACGCAAAATTTTACGCTTTTGATATGTGAATTCCTATTTTATGAAATTTTTTGGACAAATATATCAGCCAAGAAATGATGAAGGTAAATTGAGAGTAAATTGAGTCGCATCAAAGCCCAAGTTCACAAAAATGGAAATAAAATTGACAAATAACTCCTCAAGTGTCAATGGCCAGACCACATGGTAGTTGAATGTATGACTAATCTCCATTAATTTTTTTTTTTTCCAAAAATTGTTAAAGTTAATGTATTCACATCCTATAGTTCTTGGGGAGGCTCCCACAAAAAATGAAGGTTTTTTATAAACAAAAAATGGTGCCCCACTCCACTTATTCTCCAAGTGTGGCATAGGATTTATTAATTCCTTATTATTTCATATATCTATTTATTCTTCTTATACAATATTACTCTTAACAATTCATACTCACTGGCTTTGCCTTACAAAATGAGCCTCATAATACCTGAAAATAAAGAAATTATGCCATGGCTGCTCATAAATCACCTCTAAGGGAATGGTCTCATATGTTTTACCTCACCATTATTTCTTCACTATATATTCACACTCCATTTTCAACCTTCATGGAAACCGCCATTTGAAATAAAAACCTATGCACAGCTACACAGAAATTGCCTCAAGTCATTAATTTTACCTCACCAATATTTTTCCTGAACATAATTTAGCTCTATCTTTACTCTTTAAGGAAACCCCACTATACAATCAACGTAAAATACTCGTATTTGAAAATCAAAAAATCGACTAATGATACTATAGCTGTTTAGAAATTGCCTTTGCAAAGGATAAAATGTATCAACGACCTTCATTAATATCTATTTTCCAACATTTCTCACAAACATACTTACCTTTTTCTCAACCCTTGAAGGAGACTCTTTTAAAAAAATTAAAATTTTTTAATGAAATTAGCTTCCATCTCTCTCAGAGTGCCATGCTTATACACTGTCGTTACTTTTTAAGTAGACTCCACTATAAAATTATCGAAAAATATTGCAAAATCAACAAATGATTCTATAGCTGCTCAAGAACCACCTCTACAAGGCTACAAGGATGAAATGCATAAACGACCCACATTAAATTTTCTTTCCCAATATTTCTTACATATCTTCTACTATATCACCTTGAAAATGGGGCTCTTTTACAAAATTAAACATTTTTTTTAAATTGACTCCCATTGCTTGCAGATTGTTTTTAAGAGGATAAGACTTATTAATTCCGAGATTTTCTCCAAAGACGCATAAGCACTCCTATATTCGCATAACTAAAATGGATGAAAAAACCATACGAAAACATACTCTTTCCTTTTTATGTTGAAGATTTCATCATGCGAAAATGTGAATCACCAATAAATAGTTCATTTCCATGCAGTGGACTTTCTTCGTGATTGACTCTGATGACGCCAAAAAGGATTGATCTTCCACCAGCGATTTACTGAGTTCGCCCACTGTTTTAACCCCTTATATTGAAACCCTTATATTGTATTATGGGAAGTATGAATCAGAAAATATGACACGAAAGTAATAATTTCCCCAACCAACGCACAACTTTCTCCTTATTAATTTACTACAATATGTATATGATTTTGCTGATGCATAGTAAATGATTTCTCTCAATGCAAATACATGGCATGCTTTTTGTGAAAATTGCATATACAATTTTTAGACCCCTCCGCCACTACATTTTTTGTATTATTTTCCACACATTTATATATAAATTATTAAATAACTTAATACTATATGCAAATTGGTATACAGTATAATAAATTCAATACAATAATTACAATAAAAAAAGAATAATAATAATAATAACAGCAATAACAGTAATAACAGCAATAATAATAATAACCATACTATATACTATGTGGCATATACATATACCTACAATATATATAATATAATGAGTTAAAAGAGGAGCCAACATTATTTGTAAAATATTAAAATCATATTACACCAAATGAAATGAATTGTAATAAAATCATAATGATCAACAACGAAAAGAAAAATCAAGCATTCATAACAGCAACAACAAACAACTGAAATCGTCAATTCAGAATTTTAAAGTAGCAAAGAAAAAAGCCAGCAAAAAAAATGTCAAACTTTCAGTGCAAATTGATATTGTAATTTTCTATAGCATACTTTACGGATGATTATTTGAATTTTATCGCTCTTTTTTAATGCTTGAATAAATATTTGAATTTTTTCGATTATTAAAAAATAATAATAAATTATTATTTATTAAATAATAATAATAATGAAAATAAATAACCAAAGCTGCCTACAATACAACAAATAACATAATGTGCATTTGCATTCAGAGTACCAATACAAAAGTGATTAATTAATTGTATTATTATATAAAAATTGCAAGTATGAATCTAACCACTTACCCCAGTTATATTCTGTTGTTGTTTGTCATTTAAGACCGCCGGCTGTGGCAGCACCGTTGTTGGCGAATTGGCAGCCGTTGTATTCTCCGGACTAAAATATGTCAAAAAAGCACAACCTATAAAAGATAGATAAATGTAAAAACCAACCATGAATATTCATTCTCAAAAAAAAAATACACATAATATTTAATATTACAATAATATAGGCTTTATTTTATCTGATTATGACTAGTGTTTAGCAATAATCACAAGCTTAAAATGTGATAAAATGGTCAAAATAGGCTTTTAACGCCATTTCATGCTAACGTGTATATATATATGTACTATTTAATAGCAATAGCGTGTTAAAAATGTTGAACGATACGTGATGCTTAGCAATTTTCATTGTTATTCTTTATGTTGGTGATTTTTACTTTTTTTTTGGGCGATATTTTTATATCACATACGCTACGTATAACCAGTAGGAATTTCCTATTTTGTAATACTAAATTTACCTCAATAATTAATCAGGTGAAAACTACTCAAAGTATCAATATGCACCGGTAACTCTTTTACATCACAAAGTGCTTGAAATCTTCAATCAACCCTTGTAACACAATTCCATTGTCTACTGACCCTACACAACAAAACCTATGATATACAAATAGCTATATGAAGAAATATAATTTACTAACCGCTAAAGTGAACTTTTAACACCAGCAAAGATTAAAGTTACAATATAATAAAAGCAAAAAAAAACCAAAAAATATATGCAATAAAGTGGAATTTTATTGACAGCAATAAAAATCACAACAATAAAAAGAAATTACATTGCGCTTGTATAGACTTAGCTCATGGATCTAATTTTCTAAAACTTGCCTATTTTTTAGTCTTTTTCCCTCTTTTCTTCTCACGAAAATGTATCATGACTCACAATATTTGCAATCGATTCATTTTATTTGGAAATGCATGCACTTTTCAAAAATCAAGAATTGGCTAGAAAATGACCTGATTTCTTAATATCGATAACAGTTTTTATTGGCAAATCAAAAATTTTAGGATGTTAGAAAATTTCGAAATTCTTTGTTTGGTTTTTTATTTTTATTGGGTTATTCAATGGGTACAAATCTTGGAACAACTTATTCGAAATGACTTCCATTTGCCTTCCAGCACGACTTGAGACGATCTGGCCACTCATTGATCGATTGTCCACTGCACGGATAAGGGCTCCCTTCAACGAGTCAATATTTGGGGGTCGAATAGAGCAAGCCATGTCCTCTAATATGGACCACAACTTGTAATCCAACGGCTTGAAGTCTGGACTACCAGCTGGCCAATCGTGCGTTGATATAAAATCCGGAATGTTGTTTTTTAGCCACAGTTGAGTCGTTTTTGCCTTGTGAGCTGAAGCAGAGTCTTGCCGGAAAGTCCACGGCTTATTGGCGAATATTGATTGGTTAAGAGGCTTCACAATGGGTTCCAAGATGGTCGATTGATATACTTTGAACGATGTTTTCACTGCTTTTCCGTAAAATTGAAGCTTGGTAGCGCCATTGTAGCTCACTCCTTACCATACCATTACAGACGCGGGATGGTGGCATCTTTGGATACTCGGGATGAGATGGAATGCTTCTCTTCTACGGTGAAAATTTTCTCGTCAGTAAACAGAATTTGTCTGTGAGCGTACAGGCTGTGTAACGCTTCGGATTTTCGCTTGCGTTTTCCCTCCAATGCGGCAATGAGCAGGTCTCCAGTGACGCGCTGAGTTTCAAATCTTCATGGACATGAATTTTTGCGAAATTTGTATTTCCCGCGACAAAATCTTCTGTTTTCGCAGCGGTTTTCGGTCGATTCGTTTCTTCACGCTTTGATCGCTTTTGGAGTTCTCACAGTGCGCAGACGGCCGGATCTTTGACGGTCTCGTACTCCACCAGTATCCTCAAACAACTTCACAGCACGATACACAAAATTGCGAGTGATTCCAAGCGGTCGCAACATCCGAAAGATATCGCCTTTTCCTATGATGCATTTTAATAGTCCAACTACAACAATACGATCTTCGATGTCGCCCCATTCCATGATTGTAAACAATTGATACCAACAACTTTTCACGTGGCAATGATAAAATGGATGCACCCAATAATGCATTCGTAATGAATTCGTTTAGTTGTGTACCAATATTTTTGTCTTGACTATGTACATACGAATCATACAAATAAGATGACACATTGTGCGTAAAGTCCGTGATGAAATTATTTGTTAATGAAATCTTCAGAGAATGGCATTGAAATATGGATTGACGCAAACAAGGTGATGCAATTAAATCTCTTCTGAACTGGCCTACAAGGAAGGTTTTGTGTTCCATCATGACAATGCCAAGCCACATTTTTTGGTGAACCTTCAAAAATTGATTACACTTGGCTGGGAACTTTTGAAGCACTCACCATATATTGATATCAAAAAAATTACCCAACAGAAAAGCACCGAAAATCACTTAGGCAAGTTTTTAATCGATATACCACAGAAGTTCTATACCAAGGAAATTATGAAATTACCCAAAAAATAGCAAAAGGTTGTAGATATGAAAATTCTGATTCAAAGCTTTACCCAAAAAACCGATAATACTTTTTATATAACCCAATATATGATAGGATATTCAAAAATTTGACAAAAAACACTTTCTGTGGCATTTAACCTGAAAATAAAATTTTAAAAAAAATTAAAAAATGTTCAGACAGACGTCCTGTTTTAACTTGAGCTACATTTCGTTGAAAAACAATATGGAAAAAATCCCAACCATGTTCAATATATTGGTCTTCATATGAGGAAGAAATGTGAAAATATTTTTGAAGCTTTAAGGTGCAATATCACGAAAAGAGATTCATTGATTAAAGAAATATATCACCATTTCTCATTAGTCGAGTTAAAAAATCACTTAATTTCCTAATTACAGCATCATATTAGACTTAATATCAGACTTAATGCCAGACTTCATATTTGTCTTAATGTTGTGTCGAATATTTGCTTCGTAGTGGACTGAGATTCATATTTGTTGAGATGACAAATATGGGCAATGCAAATATTATTTGCAACAGGATTTGAGACTAAGCTTAGACATATTTATCAGAGTTATCAATTTTAATAAAATAGTTCTGGATTAGGCTTCTCTGCATATTGAGTCAGCAATTCTTGGTACTGCCAACAGTTTGTGTTTTCAGAATTGAAAAATTCCAATTCCCATTACTTTTAAATTCATTTGATAAATATTGTATTAAATCCAATTTAGGTAAATGTCTATATTTGAAGAGAAATGAAATGCAAAATTAAAGATATAAACGTATTTAATCCTTTATGTGACCCTTGCGTATCTTTCGTTTTTTTGGCTGTTTTACAAAACAGTTTTCATAAACATCTACGTACACAAACGTACTGATACTCATACTATACTAGCACTAGCACACTTCAACACACATGTTGGTAATTTTACGCGCAAACGACAAGCACTACGTAAACCTGCTAATGACTTTTAAAGTGCTCGTTTCTGTTTTGATATTTTCTCTTTTTATGTACATATACCTACACCTACCTACATACCAACACCACTTTGTACATCGTTTACAAATGTACTAGCTTTTTTTATGATGTTCACATAATATGCATTCATATGTATAAAGACAGTCAAAGAAAATGAGAAAAAAAAACGAAAAACAAGAAATCACATTTTGTACATATTCATACTACTCGTATATAAAATAATCACTGAACCCACCACTGGCAGCATTTAACGACAATTTGCTTTATTTCAAAGGGTATAACTACGTATGCAGATTGCAACGTGATTTTTTTTTTCCAAGAGTTTAATATTTTTTTCGTTTTTTTTAATTTTTATTTATTCTCAGTTAAGCAATATTTTGTGAAGCATATGTGAGTGACAACTTTGTAAATAAAACAAAATTTTTAATTTCATAAAAAGTATTATGGGTTCAAATCTGATTTCATTTTTTGTTTTTTTTTTTTTATTTTGTTTTGGTGATATTTTAAAAATGTTTTTTTTGCATTTTAAATGACTCCCTAGAAAAGCAATAAAACAATGAATAGAAATTAAAATTTTTATTATTAATATTTTTTTATTTTTTTGTGAAAATTATTCATAATCAGATGTCTACCAATCGGGTTTTCGTTTACTATTTTTTTTATAATAGTGCTTTTTAAAATTAAAAGCCACGTCATAGAGCAGGGAAGGCTTTAATGCCACAGTTTCTATGCCAACATTGTTATCAGCTCGACCAATACATTCCATCCTAGCAGCAATCTCAAATCGTTGCCTATAGTTCAGTCCTTTTTTCCAATGCTCTTAAAAACCTTAAATTTTTTCAAATATTCTATTTCGTTCGAAAAGCCACACAATAGGATTATGTGTGGAAAATTATTTCGCGCATATGTTCATCGCAACTATTCCGTAGATATCTCACTCTATCGGCCACATTCTTGATGAAATTTTGCAGTATCGCCTCCGGAATGGCCCGAATCAGCAATGTAATATTACTTTTCGAGTTTAGAATCGTCATCTAATCATTCACATATACTTTATCCTTCATGTAATCCCACGGAAAAAATTCTCGCGGCGTCAAATCGCATTAACTGGCCGGCCGATTCACATCACCGCAACGAGAAATTACACGGTTCGGGAATTTTCGGCTCTAAAAGTCCAAATTGAGGCAAATTGTGTGTGGTGTAGTGCCATACTGTTGAAATCACATGTCGTCCAGGCCCTGAGCTTCAACCTATAGCACAAAATAGTCCTCCAATGTAGTGTGACACCGCTCAGAATTAACATTTTCGATCTTTCCGTCCTCATTTTCGAAAAATACGGCACGATGGTGCCTCCGACCCATAAACCGCACAAAGAGTAATTCAGGGTGGTTGCAAAGGCTTCTCAACAAAAACGTCTGGATTTTCCGAGCCCCAGATATGACAGTTTTTATTGTTAACATAGCCCCCTGGGTGGAAATGAGCCTCGTCCGAAAAGATGATTTTTTGGAAAAAAATCAAATCATAATTTTCAGCAATCATTTGCTGGGCCCAATCAGCGAATGTAAGGCATTGTGCATGATCACGAGGCAACAGTTGCTCCATCAATTGGACTTTATATGGGTATAACTTCAAGTCCAAGTGCAAAATTCGATGCATAGAGTCGCGAAAATGGCCAATTGTTAAGAACGATGGCGAATAGACATTCCCGGAGGACTCGACGAGACTTGTACTTAGGGTTGGCTGCGAAACATCAAGTACGGACAAAGTTTGCTAAAATTTATTCACAATGCTGCACACAGTTGTTTCACTAATGTGATGATTGCCATCCCATTTTTGGTAAATCGATCGTAGCGTTTGCACCATCGATTTGGAATTTAAAGTACAAAATTCGATAATTTCAATGCATTGTTCTTTTATATAGCGGTCCATAACTAAAATTCTATACTGTCACGATGACAATGACATAAAATATGGTGCGAAAGGGTCAATAATGCAGATTTTAATCGATAACAAAGTACCACACCTACTATTAGAACACACTGTAT
Organism: Megamerina dolium; assembly: GCA_963854835.1. Taxonomy (NCBI): domain Eukaryota; kingdom Metazoa; phylum Arthropoda; class Insecta; order Diptera; family Megamerinidae; genus Megamerina; species Megamerina dolium. The sequence goes on along the minus strand of OY978528.1, from coordinate 23,689,092 downwards.
ATATGATCAACAACTGATTCAATCGATCCATGTCTGACTGTCTATTTGCCTATTCATCTGATAACTGCCATAATTACAATAATAGCAATTTTGCTGAAAATTTGTGTATAAAATAAGTCTTTTTGCAGCAAGATTCTGTTGCAACATATAGTTAAACCACCTTTCTCGACATTAAAGAAAATCATATAGGTTGGATATAGGCTGAATATGCAATTCACATAATCTGCAATATTTAATATATATGAATTTCAGGAAAAAGGCTCTACCTACAACATTTTTGAAATTCAGAATTTCTTCTAATATCCTAATCTCGTTTTATTTAAATTTCCCACATTTCTTTCTATAAATTTTCTCCATCCTCATCCATCGGCCGTGCCAAAAATTAAAGAGTAACTTAAAACAAAACAAAAAAAGAACATCCTATAATAACAACTAAACTGTCAACAGCTGGTGTTCACAGAGAAATAAAACAACGTGAACCTTTTCTGTCTAAGTACATACAACGCATACATATATAGACTATGTACACATACATGTACATGCTTCTTTACGAGCAAATGTATCTTATATTAGTAAGTGTGTATGTATGTATGTATGTATGTATGTATATTTGTGAGTAATAACTTTACAACATGCCATTAATATGCACACACGAAACTGTCAACCAGTGTAATTAACAGCTATTAAATGAAAATATCACAAACAATGAAAGAAAAACCCTTCATTACGTTTGTACATAGTACATACAAAGTGCTCAGTCAACAACAAACCCCGAACAGCAGAGCAAGCTGCTTGTTTGATATTTTGTTCACACAAAGCCTTAAACAAATAGGCTTGATTATTATACAGTACAAATATTGTCGTATGAATTTTTGTAAAGTAGATGACCTTTAATTTAATATTTCTTTCTTCCTCTTTTCTATTGAAAACTTAAAAAAAAAAAAACAGTGCTTTTATTTCACATAAATTCATATCTTATACTAATTAATGGTGGTGGTGGAGGATAATTACTCTCCCTTTCTCTCTTTTTTTTTTTAAACCATTTCGAATTGAATTCTATTAAAATGAAAAACTTGTTTTTTCTAATTAATTAACATCCCTCATACCATTAAGTTCTATTGACAATGTGTATGTATGTAGTTCCAAACTCATCTTAACATTCGCTTTCTACTGTAAACAGCTTTAGCGAGAGTATAATTTCTTTCCATTGATTTGCATTTGTTGTTCATGTTCATGTTCATGTTTTTATTTTTCAACCGCATATACAATGTTTTTTTTCACAAATTTAATTAACATAATACTACCAGAAACATAATATTTTTTATAGAAAAGAAAAAAGCACTTCGGCATACTACTTTATCAATGGTATTTGAATTTGAAATTCTTTTTTAATATTTTCCAAATATAATAAAAACACAAACAACTTATTTCAAATTATTTTTTTTTTTGTCTTTTGTCGTTTTTCCATTCCTTTGTTTTGTGCTTTCTTTTGATATGCTTTTAATTTTGTTGTTGACATTTTTCTCCATTGCTTTGTGTCAAAGTTGTTGAAATGCAACGCATGCATAAACAATTGACGTTTGTGTATGAAATATTATGTAAGTTGTTGTTGTTTTTTTTTTTTTTGCTTCCTTCTACATTTTCAAGAAGTAGCAAATATACATACTTGTACTCATACGTTAAAAAGGTACCTACATATATGTACTACCTACTTTTTGTTTGTAAAAGTCCTCGACAAGTTATTATAAGTTTCAATTAAAAGTAGCTTAAGTACTTGTTGTTTTTGTTGTTGTTGTTTTTCTACAGCATGAAAAACGGAAAGACGTGATGCAAGTACTTTCTCTACTGTATATTATGTAAAATGATTTTTGTTTTTACAAAATTATTAATAATAACAGAGGCTTTTGTGCAGAAAAAAAAAACTTGTAAACAGGTTACATTTTATTACATGACTGAATGATAGCACTAAGATAGTTAATGAAACAATTAATTCAATATCGCTCTTATGACAAAAAAGAAAACTGTCGCTAGCAGTTTCGAAGAAGTTTTTTTTGGAAAAATAAGAAATCAAGCGCAGTACTCAGACATTTATTGGTCCATTTTACTACGCTCGAAGTTCCATTTTATTGTGTTTTAAATCTACCCGTTCTACGAAGACATCGGAGCAGATCCTGCGGTGCTAAAGACCCAAGAGTTTCGACTCTCAGCACGTCATTGCCAAAGACCTCAAACCTGATTCGAGCGTAAGCAGGGCCAAACACATAAAAAGTGGTCCGCCATTTCATCTTCTTCTTCTTCACAGACTGGGCGCAAAGTGCACTACCTCTTACTCCTACCTTTTTCCATGTGCTTTGCCCATAGAAAGTGACCTATTGCCAAGCCGGCTAGCATACTGCAATCACCTCTACATAGAGATAGGAGGAAATGTGACCATTTATCTTGTGCATTTGCTAAATCGAAAAACAAGAAACATTGTCTTTGTAAACAATTAGCTGGGACCTCTTTAGCAAACTGAAAAAAAACTCACATTGTTTGACTTTAAAAGTTCTTGTTTACCCCATTTGAATACGAGTTATTCTCTCGAGCAATCGGTTGTTAAGAAAAATTTTTTAGAAGCTTTTCAATGGCAAATTGTTACTGCCGGAAGAATTGCCAATAGGTGGATACCGTTCGAAAGAAAAATATTTTCGATATTAAATTTGTTATGCTTCAGCCAGGGATTGAACCCACGACCCACAGATCAGGAAACCAACGCACTAACCACTGAGCTAGGGCACCCACAAAAAAATTAAAATGCAAAAATCAGCGCTAAAAAGTCCAGTGTCCAATTGTATCATTTTTTATTCACTTTTTCCCCATCTGATTTTTGTGAATTCAGATATTATCTATCCATATCCGAAGAGCTGATTTTTGCATTGTAAATTTTTTGTGGATGCCGTAGCTCAGTGATTAATGTGTTGGCTTACTTGATTTGATTTGATTGATTTACGCCGAATCTAGCATGCTTCGCCAGTGAAATCTTTCCTTCCCTAGCTGGCGCCAATTAGAAATTCCAAGCGTTGATAACTTCTACTGACCATCGGTCTATCCATCAGAGGTTAGGTCTGCCTTCTCTGTGCCATCCATTAGCGGATTGCATATATAACTCCTTCTGAGCCGGACTGTGTTCTTCCATTCGCTTGACATGAGCCAGTTCTTGCAGCCTCTGAATTTTGATGCACCTTACTATGACGGTGTTGGCATACAGCTCATACAGTTGATGGTCGTACCTTATTCGAAGTCGTACGATAATGAATCACCTTGTCTGAAACTCCATTCATTATGAAACAACGGAGAGAGTTACTTTCCAATCACCGACATTCAGGCTTACGATTGCTTATTGTTATTCATTGATTTATTGATTTATTTTAGAAATTTTAATATAAATAAAATCATCACTAACAGAGCTCAATAAAAATTGCTTTAATTAGAAACGAGTTGGTTCTTAAGTGTCTGATTTTCTAATACATATTCAATGGAAGCCCCTTTAAGGGGTGGACTTAGAGTGTTAGTATCTCCAGAAGAAATAATAAAGATAGAAATATGAATGGGTGTCGATGATATATTTGATCCCTGTGAAGGTACCCAGAAGTCGATATGATCCACTTTTATGTAAAGAAAACATCAATTTATATGAGAGCCCCACTAAAGGCGGGAGACAGGGGCCTCATCATGTTCCAATAAAATGTTAAGGAGAAAAATAAATTGTAAACGGCTATGCATTAGACCTCTCTAGAGGCCATCCTTCGACAGCTATGAGGTTATCTGACGATTTTCAAATATTTTAAAGTTTATTTTGTAAGAAAGCCCCTATAAGTGGCAGAGATAGGTGGTAAAAGTGTTCCGAAGAATTTTAATAGTAAACAAATGAATTATCGTTGCTCTTAAAGACCTGAAAACACTATGAGAACGTTGCAAGTGGATTTCTTTAAAAAAAAAAAGTATATTTTAAAATGAAGCTCGCTTAAAGACTGAAGACAGCAGGTAAAATTTCTCAAAAAAATTTAGCAAGAAAAAACTAATTAAGGTCACTCATACCTCTCATATACCTCATATACCTCTCTATGCATGATTACTGATAAGCTGTGGAATTATTTGCTTTGCTTTGCATAATTTTTACTCCACCATTTTATAATTCAAACATTTTCTATGAAAACTAACAAAATTTTACCTACAATAGTTATTACACAATTATAATTTTTTTTTTCATTTTTAACCACCAACAAAATATACATTTTCGTGAATTAACGAACCTTGTGCATGGTCAAGTCTTCCCATTTTCCATAAAACTGTACGAATATAATAACAACAATAATCTAGCTTCTTTTCTACCCTTTTATTCTTTGGTGTGTACATCACGCACAAACAACTTGTAAATATTAAATTAATATTTATATTCAGAAAACATGTATGTATTTGCTTTTTTGGTTTTATTACACCATTTTAACAGCCTTTCTTAGAATTGCTTATATGTTCAATCTCATAGTCGCCCAAGGACATGACAGTAGTAGAAGCGAAAAATGAACCATCTACCCACCATCATATCCGCCTAAGTGTTATTCATAAAATATTGAAAATCGTTTAAACGTTTTTTTTCTAATATACAAACAACAACAACAACAACAACTACTACTACTACTACTACTACATCATCTTGTATATATATGTACAGTAATAATAATAATAATAATAATAACAATAATAGCTAGCTACGTTTAACAATAAAATGCTTGTGCAAGCACTAAAGCATAATAGCAGATTATACACACATATGACGAAAAAAAAAAATATTCTCTGCACTACATATTATTTTCTCTCACTTTCTTTCGAGCAACATACATACTAAAGAGGTTCGTACGACTGTGCAAGTTGCCCTTTAGACACCAATTTAAATGAATGTTTAGCACAAGCCTTTCAAGTGTTTCTTCCACATTCAACTTTCTGTGAACTCTACCATCACAATACACGAAATAGCAGCTTCGAAATATGTACGTGTATGTATGGTATTTAGCAATATTTAGTTAGAAAAGAAATAAAAGGCGTTGCCAGGCCACTTGTAAGAAATGCAAAATGAAGCGAATAAAATGATTAAGAAAGGTTTCATTGTTGACTAGTTACTACTTACTTGCTTACTCACTATCAAAAGGGATTTCAGCATCAAACGTATATGTATTCTTATATGAAGAATGCCAACAATAAGCTATTATACAAGTATTCTTATATGGTCCTACATACATTCACATACTCATATAAATATACATGTTGGAGCACTTCTCATATGTCAGCTCTTTTTAATGGTTTAATGAATAACTTATAAAACCATGTTGCAAGTAATCCAAACGATTACAGACAATAGATGGTAAGAATGGAAATTTATAATATAATATGTACCTATATCATAGTTGTTGGAGGAAGGGTAAATATTGCTTCAACATTCACAAAGAGAGAAGATTGGCAGAAAATGAAAATCACAACAATTAAGTACTTGTTAAATGTGTTGCATTAATGTAATTTTGTTCCTTTGATTTGATTTCTCATTAAAAAATCTTCCGAAGCAATTTTGTAATAAGCTTAATTAATTTTTTTTAATTTGCATGTAATTCCTTTCAAAATGCTTTTGAGAAATTTTTAAAATGAGAAAATTTCTAATCAATTTTATCATATCATTCTTGTGTTCATTAATCTTACTTGCTTACTTATATACTATATTTCATATAACAAAAAAAAAATACATTTCATTTCACCAGTCCTTCCACATGATGTTCGAATATCCTCTTGGTCGGCGTCCACTACCGGGTTCCACATATGACACGCTCTTCGATGTAACGAGTTCTATTACTTCTGTATGTCTTCTCCTTGGTCTGTTCTGTCACCAATGCATTTATCGCTTATTGGGATTTTTTCAAGTCTGAAGTATTTTTATCTGGAAAATTTTAAACATTTTCAAATTTTTTTTTTATAAATTTTCAATAATTTGATTAACAATTGAAAGATAACGCAATATTTTAGTGATGTGAGTGAGTTCCGAGTTTTACATGAAATTTGACGACTCTACAAAAATTTTCTTCAGTTATTTACAGGCACATTCAAGGTGATATTCAGGTAATCACATCTTCACAATTTTCTCTAAGATGAGTCAAATGAGGCTGAATAACAACATACCTGCAGATTCTAATGGCAAGTTTTTTAATACATATGTTTAAGATTTTATCGTGGGGACTCTATGAAAGATGGGACAACTTCATTAGACCCTACATACCTAATATATTAAACATTGAGCAGATTATTACGCTACGTCAAATCCAAATTGATACACACCACCCATTTGTCGATTCTAAACCCTTTTTCAATGATCTGTGAGGGATTATCTTTACGTAACAATGTCTGAGCTCGATATTCCTACATAACTCACTTGATTTGGTAAATGAATAACGTCAGCTTGGAGATCATGCAAAGGATCGCTCTTACAAACTTGTGCTACTTTCAACTAAATCAGGAACTACACTCTACAAGTCGCTCATTATGACTGCCGTCACATATGGCAGAGAAGCTAGACACTTTCCACATCGAATGACTAATTGTTTGTCCTTTCCGAGATAAATGTTCTTCTTAATGCATTTGGACCTATTTTCGTTAGCGGTAAGCGCCGAATAAGATGAGATCTATGATGATACTAACATAGCTGAACTCATTAAAATTCATGTTGCGGCAGCTCTGACATAATGAGAATATTTTTATATGGGACACGCTATGGGAAACGATGACGTGAAAGTGAAGTGAAAGAAAAGTGAAAGAACACTAAATTTCTATTCAAATACTGTACAATACCTAAAAGCTCTTGAAATCTCTAACTTGGCGCCAATGAGTCGAAAGGACCAAAAAATAACAGGCAATAATAGGTATTCTACATTAAGCGGAGTCAAGAAGCTAACTATTGGTGGTAGTAATGGCGTTCACGAAACATCTTGCAGCCATATAGCAGATCAGATTTTGTATTGCAATTGAACAACACAGTTTTCAATGAGTTTAAAATTGTATTAAATTGCGAAAAGACGAAATATACTATACAATCAGCGAAGCGGATGCCCAAGAAGTAATAGAAGGATTCCCTATTTTCAGCAGATAACTTCGTGTTGTTATATCACCTTGATCAAAAAGTTCCCGGAATAACCACCGTGTGGCCCTCCCATCGTTTCAATTTGCATTCTGTCTTTTTTTTTTTTTTTTGTTAAGTTGGTACATCTGTTGTTGATATTCCCTCTAAATCTTAGCATCATAGCTTGCCATTTGCATAAGTTAAAAAAGCCCCACAAGGTGGTTATTCCGGGAACTTTTTGATCAAGGTGGTAAGTGCTTTTAGTAGTATTGGCGTTCGTTTCGTGTAGTAATTAATTTTCCCATCATCTCCATAATACCATAAATTTCTTTATATTGATATTATAAATGCTTATTATATACTATATGAAGGGTAATTTAGCAAAACACGCTAAATTCATTTTTTGCGTTTTAATTTTTTTGTTATTTTTGAATTCTTCAGGTTAAAATTTGAACTTAAGCCGATCGAAAACTAAAAGACGCTATATACATATTAAAGTTGAATATAAAAATGTTATTTCACCTCAAAGTTGAACAAATCAATAGTAAAAAATTAATTTTTACACCAGCCGAGCATCAATAGTATGCATAAAAGACAAGAAAGAGCTAAATACTGAAGAAAAAATAAATATTAAAAAAATTTGTTTAAAGAAATAATATAATTTCACTCATCTTTTGTGCGATGGTATGCTATAAATTGGTAACACTGCTTCAAAATATTTATATTGGCTGCATTAATTTTGACAAAGCACTGTTTACACATCAAAAAATAATTTTATTATCAATTTGTAAAAGTAAATCGCAACAAAATGAGATAATTCCAAATTTCAGAACTCTTCTACCTTGTATATTCTTAAATAGTTGTTTGCATTGTGTCTAAAACTTTGCATTAATGTTCTTTGTTAATGAGCATCCACTATTTGTCAAATATTTTAACAAATGGATTTAGCACATTTTTTCAAATTACCCCTCAGTAAAAATTCTAAGTAAAATTCTAAAACTAATTTCATAAGTGATCTCCACTTAATTGTCACAATTTTGTTTGGCTCTCTTGTATACCACAAATTGTTGTTAATTGTTTTGTACAATTTGCAATCTACACTCTAAAATGAAAATGAAATACTATTTTTGGCGCAAAACCAAAAGCAAAAAAAAAAAAGGAAAAGAAAAAGAAAAATAAACAAAAACTATATAAAATGTAAAAATTAAAGTGCATATCAACATTCAAATGTATTCGTAGCGCACCTACCCTCAAGCTCCATGCCTCCACACTGTAAAAAACGATAGATAGAGTACCTAAAGAAGAAGAAGAAGAAGAAGAAGAAGAGCTACTCAACATAAAGAGCATACAAAAACAGAATATCTCTAGTACACCATTACCTGGTTGGCAATTGAAAAATATATAGTTTCGACTTTTGGCCATGTACAAATTTCAACACACACGTACACACACGTACACACATACATATAACTTGGAATTTTTAAGTGATACGCCCATAAGTATGTATTACATTTAAACACAAGGAACAAACAAATGAAGAATGCAACAAAAACAACTCTACGAAAGTGGACGGAGGGAGGGTTGAAACAATGGCGGAAACTGAGAGAGTGGGTAAGGTTAAGTGGCAGTTATCATGATAGTCATAGTGGTTAAAAGTGAGTGGCACTTTTCAAAATTTTTGGGAAGCACACGTAAACGATTTTAACTCAACGGAGTTTTTTTCACCCCATTTTTGTTGTTTTTGTTGTTATTGTATGCATGTCATGTTGTGGTTTTTACATGCAGTAATAAAGCAAAGTTCACAACCATTATCACAGAGTCGTCATCATCGTCATCATTATCATCGTCGTCATCAACAACAAAGTAAAACAACAACAACAACAACAACAAATTACATACATTCATGAACAATAACATTGACAGCAATAACAACTATAATAACAATGAAATCAGCAGGAGCATTTGGCAGTTGAGCAGCAATACAATGGCACCCCGAACTGAACAAAGCAAAAAAAAAAATAATAATAATAATAAAACCAGCAAATAAGCCAGCAACGATAAAACGGTAAACGAATAGCAACAATAACATCAACTATAAAAATTCACACACACACACATATGCATACATGCATATATACACTCAAAAAATAAAAGATGAAAATCACAACAGTTGTCTGTAGCTCAGACAAGTTGTTGCAAGAGAATATAACCGCCGGTAGTACTGATGATCATGATTGTAGCAGGCGATAGTTGCAGTGGTGGTGATGGTTGACTGACTGACTGACGGTAACCAATGTATGTACCAACTACTTACTACCTGCCACCTCACAAATTTTCACTTAAAGCCATGCATTTGAATTTCTATTCAAAACAATTCAAAGTATAGTTAGTTGTCGAAATGCAACAACAACAAAAAACGTGTTCACCTCTTTCAGTACAAGTGTACGGCTATATGGCAAAGTAAGCATATACTATTTTGGCAACTTATAAAATATTTAATTGAATTTACATACAAACATATACTCGTACTTGTACATATCTGCTCGTTTGTATTAGTCTTTTGCTATTTAGCATTTGAAATGTGTATATTATTTTTTTCCTCTTTTATTTTTATATTATTAGCATTTCTTTATTATGTTTATTTATTTTAATTTTTTTTTTTGTAGTGAATTTGAACTGAATAAAAGCGCTGACATTTTGAATTAAGTCATTTATTTTTGAATTAAAAATGACAGTTGCGAAATTTCTTGGGAAACGAATCAATTAATTTATTGCTTTCTAAATTTTGCAAACATATAAGATTTCTACATATTTTATACAAGCACTACAAGCATTTGCTTCTACAATAATAATATGCAATGAATAGCTTAGGCTAGCTAAAATAACTCTCAAAGTTCAACAATAGCAACAAAGATCATATGCGAGATAATACTCACAATTGTTCAATTCTCTCCATTTCGTAGTAATAACATGGAATTAGTAACATTAACATCTTGGCCAAGCGTTGCAATTTTAGAAATATGTGGAACCAATATTTCCCAACGACACACTACAATACATATGTATTGGGCAAATGGAAGGAAATATTTGGTAACGATCCATAATAAAATCAGATTTGTTCTCAGTCTTGATCTAAAATATTCTCACTTAATTCATTTCAATGAAAAATCAATTAATCAAGAAACGCTCACAGTTGCTTCGAGTAACATCAACTCTCCGCTATTTGAAATACATGAATATTACTGTCAACATATGGCCACCACATTAATTTTAAAATTATAATTAAGCTGGGATAGTCAACTAACCTTAAAAATGACATAATGAGCATAGTGATTGAAATGATTAAAATGACCATAGTGATTTTGATGAACTTTAAAAGAACTTTAATAGAAATTTGTTCGCCGATAGATGCCATTTCGAAACTTCAAAAAACTTCAACAAAAATTCAAAAATTAGTATATGAAATTTCAGAAGAAAGTGGAAGATCGCTGAAAAAGTGAGGAAACACCAAACTGCAAGAAATATTGGAAGAAGATAATGACGTAACCAGGGAAGAGGATCCGAGAGATAGATCCCCCCTTGGCCGATGGACTTGTTAAAAAAGAGAAATAATAATATATTGATATTAAAAAATCATTCATTACAATTTTTTTTTATACATATTTTTGTCTAATCCCGCCCCCCATGCTAAAATCCTGGCTATGCCACTGGACGGAGATGGCACTTTAAACAAACAACCAATGGCAGAAATATTAAATGTTCATTAAACAAAATTTTCTGGGCACTTATATATTCATATTCTGAAATTTGTAAGTTTTCGGGGAGGAGGATGAAATTTCGTAACACGTACTGGAGGTGTGCCCCGCACTAATGCAAAAACGGAAGAAACCCCTAGGTGAACATTTACTAACTGATAGGGCAATTAGACTCGGGAATATAGGCGCAATACTACATTTCACAGAAGATGTTGGACTGAAAGAAATACTTTGAATCAAAACGAAGGGGGCACGATAGATCTTATAGGTCGCGGTGCTACATCCCCATTGACAATAATAATAATAATAATAATAATACATATTCTGAAAAAGATTCAAAAGTCAGGAAAATTTGTGCCACATGAACTCGCTGAAAGACAGCAAAAATTCCAAAAAACAACAGTGAAATTTTTTACTTCAATGGAACGAACGAAAGTTTGTTTTGTATCGCATTGTTACTGATGATGAAAAATGGATTTATTTAGAGAATTCAAACCTTCGGTTGATCCAGGTTTGATGGTTTACCTGAATCAACCCAAGATTCGACTGCAAAACTGAATCGATTCGGAAAGATGTGAAGAAGAATTCTCTGTGTTTGGTGGGATCAGAAAGATTTGATGAAACAATTAATACTTCATAGTACCGACAACAGATGATTAATTGGAATCATGTTTTTATTGAAAAAGTGGCTGGAGTGGGCCAGAAGATACGATAACGTAATTTTGCTTCATAACAATACCTCATCACACAAAACAAAACCGGTTTAGGATATAATGAAATCACTTGGCTCGGAACTCTTACACATTCGTCGCACTCACCAGACTTGGCTCCTTCCGATTACCATTTGTTTCAATCGATGGGACACACACTTAAAGAGCAGTACTTCAATATATTTGAAGAACTCCAAAATTGAGTATATGAATGGTTTTCATATCGAGAGATGAAGAAATTCTTTGAAGTGGTATCCACAAATTGCGTAAGGGTTGGTCCAAATTTGTAGAAAGCGATAAACATTACTTTGGATAGAATATTTTTTATAAAAAATGCTTATTTCATTCACATATAACTGATATATGATATATGTGTTTCTATGATATTGCTTTAGACCAAAGTAGTCTCTAATAATTGTGGTATTTTTAAATGAACTAAAAATATAGTCTCTAAGATATATTGTTGATGATCACCACTTATCAAAATTGATCCCAAACAATAGTCATGTTTTATTCGACACTCGCACTTAGCTAACACCGATAAATACATGGCAAAACAACAACATGGGTTATAACTTTAACACCCCTAACTAGAGACGGCAAAAATATTTAGAACGTTCGCTATGCTCAATGCTCTTTTTTCATTTTTTTTTACTTTACAGGGATGTTAAATGCCCCTTTGTGTAGATTGCTCGCAGCTCTTTGAATTCATAGCAAAAAATGCAAGGTTCTTATATATCTACTGATTCAAAACTAACTTCGACCTACACTATACATCAAAATATCAGAGAGATTTCTCTATAATTTCGTTTTAATTAATTAACTCATTGAAATCAAACTAGTTAAAAGCTTATGTGTATATGCTATTGTGCATGCAATTTTGTAAAGTTGTATGAACTCAACATCGTTCAATGTGTATGTAGAATAATATATAATATTATGTGCAATCTATTGGGATACTTGATAGCAGTATTGGCATAATTACAAAACAATGAAATGAAACAATGATCTGAAATAGTCACCGAAAGATCACTTTAACCAAAATATCAGAAGGACGCGACTGCACAGTAATTTCATTTCCTATTTCAAGTAAATAACAGAAATCAGTCTCCGAGCACAATTAAACAAACAAAGCTAAAAAATTTTATAATTCAATCTTCACATATGAAAATTAAAGAATATTATGTAAAACAAAAAGCTTCAAATAGCCACAAAAATATTAAAATACAAACAATTGAAATATGCTCGGAAAATATATTCACAATTTCTATTTGAAGACATAAGACTAGACTAGAACCACACTAGGACCAGATTTTTTGCCAAACAAATTTGCTTAAAATATTTTCTTCTCATAAGAGAAGATAATATACATATTCATTTGCTGTATATACGACTACTCGTATGCAGTTATATAGGTACATACGAGTGAGGTCCCAGAACTACCCGACCTGACATATAAATGGCGGCAGTAGTTTGAAAAAAATTACTTTGGTGAAAAGTGGCAACCTTATATAACATATGTTTTAAGTCTCAAAGCGACACGTTCTTTAGTATTTCCGTTTTTTTTTTGAGCCATCGAAAGTTAACAATCTCAGTGAATTTGTAAACATGGAAACAATTAGTTACCGTTATGTAATTCTGTAATTCAATACATTCATTTGAAAGGTCTCAGTCCAACCAATATTAAAGCCGAACTAGATTCTACTCTGGGCGATTCTGCTCCTTCGTTTACGACCACAAAATAATCGGTGGCAGAGTTTTAACGAGGTCGTACGAGCTGCCAATATGAACACCGTAACAGTCGACCGCCAGAAACGGTTAAGAAAATCCACAAAATGGTATTAGATGATCGCCGGCTGAAAAAGCGTGAGCTAGGTGAAATTACAGGCATTTCAAAAAGTGCTATACATCGTATATTGACCGAAAATTTGGAGATGGAAAAGCTGTGTGTAAGATGGGTGCCGCTGTTGCTCACAATAAAACAAAAAGAAAGTAATAAAGCCGAATTGTTGCATCGATTCGTAACCACGTATGAGACGTGGGTCCACCACTTCACACCTGAGACAAAGAAGCAGTCAAAACAGTGGACTGAAAGGGGAGAATCATGTCGAAGGCGACGATGGCGAAGACAGTTCCATCTGCAAGCAAGGTTATTGCGTCTGTTTTTTGGGATGTACGTGGTATAATTTTTATTGATTTTCTTCAAAAGAGGAAAAACTATCAACGGCCAATATTATTCTAATTTGTTACAGCGTTTAAGCGATGAAATTAAAGAAAAAAGACCGCATTTGGCGAAAAAGAAAGTGTTGTTTCATCAAGACAATGCACCAGTTCACACATCCGCTATAGCGATGGCCAAAATCAATGAGTTAAAACTCGAATTGCTTCAGCACGGACTATTTTCTATTTCCAAATTTGAAAAAAATTGGCTTGGTGGTAGAAGATTTGCAAACAATGAAGAGATGGAGTCTGCGGTAGATGGCTATTTTAATGAGCTAGACATATACTATACTATTATATAAACAGGCTATCGAAGCTATCGAATATCACTGGGAAAAATGTATAGAGCTAAATGGAGATTATGTTGAGAAATAAAGAAATATTCTCCCAAATTTGTTGTGTTTCCTTTGTTAAGTCGGATAGTTCTGGGACCGCCATCGTACATATACTCCCTCTCCATATATGTATGTACATTATACACGAAATGCATTACATGCAACAGAGATGTGTTTGCATGTCTAGTTGTCTATATTTAGTTTATGCAAAATGCAAATGTGGTGCTAATCCAATGCTTAAGACGTTAATTGCTAAATGAGATTTATTTGCCAAATTAACTTAGTTTAGTCGAAGCGATTTGTGGTGTGTGGATTATGCTCATTCAAAATGTATGAATGTATGCATTTACAAATTCATGTTCATACTAACGAAGCAGCCTATTGGAAATATTTATAATCAGCAGTAGAATAAAATACAAAATACTTAGCTACATAGAGTAAAATGAAGATATTAAATTATATTCAATCTAGCCTATGCGAACAGTGAGGATTACAAATATAAACACATTTTCGATGCATTACCAACGTGTAAAAATCGTTTATACCACCACCAACTCAATATTTTCTTTAGATGTAAAAATATCTACATATGCGAATATGTAGTTAATGGATTGTGCAAGTGTTGCCATTGCCTTGCCTCTGTTTATCTGTAAGTATGTAGTTTTTTTTTGTTTTTTTTTTTTTTTTGAACGAATGTAAAAAATGCATGCATAGCCCCATATGAACAAATGTACCATTCATTACCATTACTGCATACATACAATATTTACGTATATACATATAAGAACTACGACCAACATTTGTAAAGGGTGTTTTTATCATTCGCAAAGTGTCGTAAATTCGAATACGAAAAAATGTAGAAACTTTAAAACAGAGGTACGCTCGAAAAACTATACGACTGCATGGTTTTCATCCGATTATCCGATTTTATCCGATATTCTCAAACTAGTCCATACATTGTCAAATTTGGTTTGATGGTCTTTTTAATTACCAATTTACAACAAACCACCCTTTATATCAGACACAACATCAACACCAACTACCTTCCAACCATCGGGATCATCGTCATCAGCATCATCATCAGCAGCAGCAGCAGCAGCATCACAGCAGTCGGCCAACGCACCAACAACAACAACAACTACTACTTCTACTGTAGCTACTGCTTAATGGCGCTAGTTGCCTTTTAAGTGTAATTGCCGATCCCAAGTGTGTGTAATGCATATAATTTTTTTTCTTCGTTGTTAATTTTTTTTTTTGTTTTTTTGCTTTTTTGCCTAGCATGACTGCCTAGACGCTTTTAACATTATTATCCAGTTTTTTCTTTTTTTTTTTTTTGTATTCTTTACAGTTGATGTTGTGTGTTAAGTAATATTTTTGTTAAATCCTTTTTTTTTTGTATGTAGAAAAAATAAGTTAAATTGAGAAAAAATAATTTACAAAATAAAAATATAAAAATAACAACAACAACAACAAGTAGGTAAGCATAGTAAATTTAACAAATATAAGAAAATATGTATGTGAAAAAGTTTTCAACTTTTTAAAGAGTTGCAACTTACTTGCTATGTGCTCGTTGTGAAAGGCCAACATTTGGTTTGCTTATTTCTTGAGATCCTTTCACGTTTTACAAGTTTGCTTAGCAACAACACAACAATTTCAAGAAAAATTAATGCTGCAATTGCTTCAAATGTCTCCAGCTGTTTCGTTCGTTGTTACTATGCCCCAATCAGTATTCTTATTCGTATGAGATATGTATGAGTGTGCTGACTTAAACGATTTGCTGCTGTTGCTGTTGCTTTCTTTTCGTTTGACTAAAACAAATCACCTGCAATGTGATGAAAAAAAAAGATAGAGAAACAGAGAGAGAGATAGAAAGAATTCAAAAATGAGAGTAAAAAACTTTTCAACAAATTGTATATAAAATTTGCTTAAACTAAAACTCAAACTAAAGTTACATTCAAATGCGCGCAAGAGCATTTTTTCAAGAGTTTTAAAACGGACAATCCCACCAAAAAAAAAAAATGCTTACATTCTTTGTGCATGAACTGGCTGATGGACGACACTTGAGATATGAGTTGAACTTTGTCGACTGTCAACATCAACACAATGATGAGTAAGTGAGTGAGTGAAAGCAAATACAGAATACAAAACAATAACATGACACCAGGACAACACTTTCCATACATTTACATTAAAGCAACCAATAATATACTTCATTGTGAGTACCAAAATAATTTTGATTTAGTGATCACAATATTCACAAGAATTGTGCTTTTTAAGATTTTTGAGATATGAACTGAACTTTGTCGACTGAGTGAGTGAGTCAAATCGAATACGGGATAGAAAACAATAAAGAGATCCCAGGACAACACTTACTGCACATTCACCTTGAAGCGCCCATCAGTATACTTTATAATTAATATGAAAATATTTCTAATTTAGTGATAAGACTGGCCATTAATTGAAAAAAGTCTCTAAAAATTGAGTTTCACTCAATAATTTTGACTCATAATTTTTGACCAAGCGAACGATCATTTTTTTGCGGGGAGGAGGCCAACCCACTGACCCATAGTTGTCGTCACAGTTACTAAAAAACTTCCTGCTCCTTCTAGTACCTTTACCTGGGTACCGTAGCTCAGTGGTTAGTGCGTAGGCCTTCTGATCTGTAGGTCGTGAGTTCGATCCCCGACTGAAGCATAACAAAACCGATAAGGATTGTCAATTTTTCCGGCAGTAACAATTTGTCAAAACTGCTTCGTAAAAGAGCTCTTTGACAAAACTAAGTTAAAGTGATGTCACAAGGGTTCTGCCATTCGGAAGCGGCTAATATAAGTAGGTCCCATCTAATGCTGTCCAAATTTAACATGCACAACAGTATTGGAAAAGAAGCTCGGTAGTATCACAATGAACATTTCGGGCCTAAGTGTGTCCTCTCAGAGAGAGGGCAGCCACATAACCTAACCTAACCTAGTGACAAGACTGGTCATTAATTTGAAAAAAAGTCTCTAAAAATTGAGTTTTACTCAATAATTTTTACTCATAATTTTTGGATCAACCGAATGATCATTTTTGGGGGCGGGGGATAACCCACTGACCCACAGTTGTCGTCACAGTTACAAAAAAAAATGTCTGCTCCTACTAGCACCTTTCAACCTACTCATGAACTACGATAGCATTACTTCGTGGTAGAGGCTTCTTTGATCTTTACCAGACTTTATGTATTTTGACCTGCGTCGGGTCCCACTTCTTTTTGCTGGGAACATATTCCATAAATTTTGCGGTAGTGCTCCAGTTTTGCTCATTACTGAACACTTTCGCAACAATTATCTCCACCCAATAATCATAAACACAATAAGAACAACAACAAGAAATTGTTGGCACTAAGGACCCTGAAGAATCTTACCTGAGCGTATTTTGCATTACTAAATTGGAACAGTATTAAAAGTGATCCACTAATATTCAGTAACTGCATTTTTGGATGACAAAAGAGGTTCTTTTGATAATTGCCAACATTTCGAAAGTATCGATACAATGAGAATCAGTTGTCGTAACTCAAAAGCTATATTTAAGAGCCCATATTTTGACTACATCCACCTAGCGGACAATTAGCAGTACATACGAAATATTTTCATAAGGCGCCTTAGTTTATGTACACGTGTTTAAAAGAAGAATGCGACATAGAGACTTGGATTTGTTTGTACAGACAAATAATGATAAACAACAAACAACGCTAAAGGATAAAGCAATGCTGACTGTAAAACCAATTGCGTTGCTGTTTATTTTTTTTGCTCAGCTTTCGTTTAACTTTTTTGCTTATGTTTGTGGCAAAAAACATTTGCATTTGAGAGTAAATCGGCTGACAGTTGCCGCCTTTCTTCCGTAGCATAAAAGCAAGGTCTAACCAACAACAACAATGAAAGCAGACAAAAATATAAAAAAAAATTTTTACAAAGGATTTAATAAATGATACTTTTAAATTTTAACATATATTCTTTAAAAGGGGTTTCCTCTTCTTTTTACATACTACATGAAGGTATATGATTCTCTCGCATACAAAAAAAAAAAAAAAAACAATCAAACAATCACCGTAAATTTATGTCTTTCAGACACATTGCAGCCTTTTACACACACACAGACACACAATTATATGCCTTATCCATTTTAGTGACATTCTATGTGTGGTAATGTGGGTGAGAATTTAAACAAATCGCTTTCATGCATTTTTCTTTGAATAAATGTATAGAAGCATGGACAGTATGATGGTTGACTGGTTAGTTACTACTACTTGGTAGGCGTTATGTTGACCACAAAAGAAAAATTATTACCATTCAGATATTGCGTATGTTGAAGTTTTGTAAATGGACAAACTATGTAGTTCACACAATACTGTAGATAGATTATACATTACAATTCTATAGAGTTTCATTTCGAATGCTAAGCTTCAAAGATTTTTATGCCAACTGCGAGACATATTTATTGAGATCGATTATACGGATGGGTCGTTTTCAGCTGCGAACTTGGAGATATGTGATTTTTCATGACGAATTGCAGGTTAGGATTATCGGAAGTATATTGCTTTATGCACTATTGTGTTAAATTTCATATATACTAGAACTATGGAAAAAATGTACACTTTACCATGATCTTAGGCTATTATAGTTTTACTCAGAAAGTATGAAAAGTTGACATGGTTTTCATCCGATTACCTCAAGTTTCTAATATAATTTTGTGATAAAAGTAATTATACTGCACTGCGCTCTAGTAGGTCTACTGTGCCCCCTTCATGGACTCAGAGTATATGTTTTAGTCCAGAAGCCAAAAGGGAGTTTAATTTAGATTATGCCTTACTGGGTTTTTGGGTATTAAAAATCCGACGATTTGGTGTCTCATTCTCCTTCCAACAGTGTCGACAGTTTTTATCAGATTTCATTCGAAAATATTCTTAATTTCGTTAGGCTATAATTGAACCTTGAATATTTTGTAAATGTTCCCGTAATGAATCTTAGATTACACTTACTAAATATAATGCACATCTGAAATCCTTTTAGGTTGTAGGTTCCCAAAAGTAACTCGGAATGTGACAAACATGTCAGACTTTTCCAGTAGATTTATCTTTCTGCTTCTCCTTTCCTCTTTATGAGCATTCTGACCACAGATGGGTTTTAGTTGTTAAAGGGCGTAGCTTACTAACGAGCTTGTCTACAAACTTATTTCCTCCAACTCCAAAGTGTAGCGGAGTCCAATGAATTCACATATGATTACATTGATCGAGTTTATTTAGTTTGTCAAAACAACCCCATACCAGTTTTAATTTCATTTGGTGAGAGTTGAGTGCCTTGAATTTGGTATACCTACAAAACTCATTCGACTTTGCAGAATGACACTGCTTAACTCTCGTTGTGCAGTGAAAAATAGGAAAGACCTCTCTGCTCCGTTTAATAACGAACGAGGTTTCAAACAAGGTGACGCGTTATCGTGTGACTTCTTCAACCTTATTATGGAGAAAATTATACGAGCTGCAGATTTACGACATAACATTGAAAATCACACCCTTCGAGTCCCTAATTATTCCTGTCTTAACATATTAGAGATTAGAGGATGATTGAAGTTTTCGGGAGAAAAGTTGTGCCTAGGATCTTCGGAACAATTTGCGTTGATGGTGAGTACCGGATGAGGTACAAAGTATGAGCTCTACACTGACATAGACATAGTAAGGCGAATCAAAATCCAGCGGCTGCGCTGACTGGGTCATGTCGAGCGAATGGAAGAAGACGATCCAGCGAAGAGGGTATTTAAGCCGGCACTCGCTGGAGGTGGCAGAAGAAGAGGAAGACCAAACCTCCGTTGGAAGGATCAAGTGTTGGGTAACCTGGCGGCGCTGGGAATATCCAATTGGCGCCAGCAAGCGAAGAACAGAGAAGACTGATGCTGCAATATATGTTCGGCCTAAATCGATCATCGGTTGTTATGGCCACATAAGAAGAAGAAGAAGAAGAAGAAAAAGAGTGCTTTGATAGTAATGTGTCCTCTCCGAGAGCAGCCACAATAATCTAACCTAGCCAAATATTAATATGAGCCATTTAAAATTTATTCATTCACTTTCATTTTTCAATTCTTAAAAATATTCATGATGTATTGGACAAATATCGAGTAATCGATTTACTACAACGTTGAATTTTTCAAATGTATATAATTTCCTGGCCTAATAATATAGAAAATTTATGTAATATAAATTTTGAACTAAATACAATAGCATACCTTTACGACACGTGGAGTTTTGCCACGCTTTATGTTGACAAAATGATGAAAATCTTGAAGTATTTTTTTTTTTTTTTTTGAGAATTATTTATAGATAAAATAAAAAAAAATTGTCAAAAATAGACTTATACCACTTTCAAAGAAAACGCCTCATACATATATGTATTTAACATGTCATTAACAGACGCAAGGAAGATTATTCGAACTACCTTAAGCCTTTTAAGAAAACATTGAATGGCAAAACATTTTTTTGTAATTATGAAATTGATGAAATTTCTTACAAATTAGTTGTCATTGTCAAATAGCATGAACAAATAACAGTAGCTATTTTCAGACTAGTTAGTCTCATATACCTAAAATTATATTTGGTTGTAGCTCGTTAAGTAATAAAATTTATTCATTAACTTCCGGAAACCGGAAGAACACAATACACAAACTTAACAAAACTTATGTTAAGTCATACTATGCACACGTATATTAGTAGCTATTTAACTTGCAAAACATCAAGTACACAACTATGAAAATATTAAAAAGAAATTAAATAAATAAAATTGAAATACCAAAGTTATTATTACGTTTCTGTTTTGTTTTGCTTTGGTTGTTTTCTTGTTACTTTTTTGCTACTATTTATTTTGGGTTGGCTTTGTAGTATAACAACAACAACAACCCCAGTTCATACACACACACACATAATTTTTCACTTCATAAAATTGACACCGTTCGAAATGTGTAACTCACGTCTATGTGAGAGTAAATGTTTGTTCATAATACTTCCTACTTATGTATATGTAGATATGTATACTAGCAGTTACAGGTACAAGTACCTGTACTCTATTACATACTACATACATACATACATACATATATTCGCTAGCTCATAGACACATCTGGCATATAGACATTCTATTGTTAGAATGGTGGAACGCGTACCAAACGTTCATACATGTCTGTCAAAAGTACTTTTAACAGTTTGACATAAAATGCGTTCGCAACCGTGTTGTTGTATGTTGTACGTATGTATGTATGAATGTATTTATATATAGAAATATGTATGAGCAACGGAAGTTGAAAAATTCGTTTGTGCAACATACGTTTCCGGTTATTGTAACATAGTTTTACTCACTCATTCATTCAAAACCCGCACTCTCGTGCTATTTACCACCACCGGTTCTCTCATTTCCCCATTATCGTTATATTAATGTTCTCTTAAATGTACAGGCACCTGTATTTCTAGTATATGAATATTTATGTACTTACATTCATACATACAAGTATATGATTATTTTATGAAAGTCATTTAACTAGTTGAATAAATAAAACGAAACAACAACAACAAGTAATCTTAACATGAATTGAATTAGATTACATTATACCTTCAGCTTCTAAAATTAATTTCTTTTGAAGTTTACTCTATGAAGTCATTACATCACCAGATTAGTTATAGTAGTTAATGGAAATTTGTTGAGTTGTTTAAAATTTTTAAAAATCTTCATCTATTTCCTTAAAATTAATCAAATTGTATGAATGATTTCGAAATGATCGATAAGAGTGTTAGCGTAAAAATGATCAATTGCTTATGTCAAATTCGAGAAATATAACAAGTAGCTAATTTTGTAATTTTCTACAGATATCGATGTTAATACGAATTTATTAATCAGGTAGTATCACAATACGAGCCGATTTCATCATATCTGCCTGACTATTCGCATGATAACTACCATAATTACAGAGCAATCAAGCTGAAATTTCGTACATAAGATTATTTTTACCAACAAACAAATGGGTTGAAAAATGAATAAAATCAGATGAAAATCACTCATACCTTCCATACAAAATAGTGTCTACACATGAATTTTTTCATAATTTTCGTTCGAAATTATAACGCTCTCGAACTAAAATTCATTATATAAAATTAATTTTATCACATATTTAATATAAACGAAAATCGAAAGCTATCAGATGAAAACCACGCCTACCTCCCATACAAAAGTATGTTGTTTAAAGTGTTCTTTCACATATTGCGCTTGAAAATATATAGTTCTCCAACTAAAATTCATGTATATAAAGTTAATATTATTACAAAATTATCATATTACAAAACCAGGGGAATCGGTTGAAAACCACGCCTACTTCCCATACAAAAATATGTTCTTGAAAGTGTTCGTTCATACATTGCGCACGAAAAAAATAAATCTATTAAATTCAAACTTGGTCCAAATTATTCTATTTACTAACCAACTAACATATTCAAAAATGGGCTAAATTAGATAAAAACCACGCCTACCTCTCATACAAACTTATGCTTTTGTATCTATGTTTTCATGCTTTGCACTCGAAAATATTAAATTAAAAAAAAAAAAATAAATATGTGGCACTTAAAGCCCCAAAGGGCTCATTGGCCGAGCTTCTCTTCCATTACTGTTGTGCGTCTTAAATTTTGGACAGTATTAGAATGGACCTACTTATTTTAGCCGGTTCCGAACACTTGTGACATCACTTTTTCTGAGCTTTGTCACAGAGTTCTTTTTAGAAGCTTTTTCATGGCAAGTTGTTACTGTCGGAAGAATTGCCAATTGCTTGCCGACAGGTGGGTACCCTTCGAAAGAAAAATCTTTTCGATATTAAATTTGTTATGCATCAGCCGGGTATTGAACCACGACCTACAGATCAGAAGGCGAACACACTAACCACTGAGCTACGGCACCCATTAAATTATACAATTTAAATTCAGTATATACAGCAGTATTTGCTATTTAATGTACGAGATTGAAAAATGGACGGAATCGGATGAAAACAAGGCCTGCCTATCATACAAAAGTGTGCTCCGTATATATGACGTACAGAAGATTATCTACATCAACGTTCGAGTATGTTTGAAAATATGATAAAAACCACGTTTTACTCCAACATAAATGTAGATGTTCGATTTACTAATTTTTTATTTCCTTTAATTTTT
Source organism: Megamerina dolium (assembly GCA_963854835.1). Lineage (NCBI taxonomy): Eukaryota > Metazoa > Arthropoda > Insecta > Diptera > Megamerinidae > Megamerina > Megamerina dolium. The sequence goes on along the minus strand of OY978528.1, from coordinate 23,665,726 downwards.
TTTTTTTTTTTAATACTTGTGTTTGCCTATAATAGCTGTCATGCTGTAAGATACTCGGGTTCGGTACAGAAGATTTTTTCTTTCCTTGTTCATTCCTCTTGGGAGCATAGGGCCTCAACAAAACTCTTCCATCGTACACGGTTCTGTGCTGTTATTTTCGCGCAATATCGACCTACTAAAAGTATTTTTTGGCCGACCCCGACCTCTGCTACCTTGCGGGTTCCAGTGTAGTGGCATTCTTGTAATGCTATCTGAAGGTTTTCTTAGCGTGTGACCTATCGCCATCGCCACTTTCTATTTTTGAATTGCAACAGGACGTGTTCTTCATTCGTTAGTCGCCACAGCGCGTTGTTGCTGATGGTGTTCGGTCAGAATATTCTACAGTTGATACGGAGGCATCTGTTTACGAAAGTTTGCAGCTTTTGTGTGATGGTATTAGAGATCAGCCATGTTTCACTTACGTACAACAATACTGACTTCACACATAAGCTGAATATTCGCAGTTTTGTGCGCCTGGAGGTTCGCGAGTTCACCGGAACGCCGCCCTGGCTTTGTTTAACCTGCATTTGACATCTTAATTAGTAACAGAGGCTTTCAACAAATTCCACCAAGCATCCGTCAGCCATTATATGGCTTGCGTTTTTGTGATTAACTCTCATGGCCGTGGTCTTTGCGATGTTGACGTCCAGTGCGACAGTACGTGCCAGCGCGACTAAGCTGTCCCCCTTCGCTTGCAGGCCGATAAGTTTGTGTGAGAGGGTGGCATATGTCATCGACGAAGTCCAAATCTTCCAGGTGCCTGCTAAAACTCCATACGATGCCTCTCCTGTGTAAGGTAAGTTGGCACATGACGGTACCGAAGATAATGTTTCCAACATTTTTCTAACTAAGTAAGTTCCAAATAAAAATACTACTTAGAAAATGTTGCTGAGTGAAATTGCGAAAATGTCCATATGATTTGAATTATTCTACTCTAGTTAATACAGATAGAGTATTGTGAATTCGCTGCAAATGAGCTTCACTGAATTTAGGCTTTTCCCTGACAATTACTTCTGTTAGTTAATTTTGAAATTTAATTAATTTTATTAAATACATCTCTATGCATATATTCATATGTCATAGTTTAATTAGGAGATTCTCTTAATTAAAATACTCTGACGAAATAGCTTACACTTGAAAGAACTATATGGTATACTGCGAAAAAAAACTATATCGCTTTGCAAATGCATTCCAACTGCAAAATGGCCTCTTCTAGTTAACACAGCGGTTTGTACTGATATTTTTGCAAAGTATTCGAGTATAACGCGCATCCAAAATTAGTGAAAATGGGCAAAAGACGACAGAGACGACAGATTGATGAATAAAAAAAATGAGAAAAAACCATGTAGTCTCTAGCAAATGATGGTGCACCAGCATGTATAGAAAACTGTCACACCAACATCCAGCTGTCGACAGCAACCATTTCATGACACGATAAAACGTCATGCATCTAACATCCATATTCACAGTTTTTGGGACGATGGTCGGAGAATGAAATGATGAAAATTGAGACTTTTGCAATTTACGCAGCTTAGGTATGTATGAGTATACATACATACATATAAATGCGATAGAATTTCTTAATGACTTTGCCACGTTACGTTGAAATTGAAATTGAAATGAAATCAAATTTTCGTGGTTGCTTTGGGATTTCCATTTCCAACAGAATGTACAATATACGTTATGTATGAAGCGCAGAAATTATTTGGTATAAATTCCAAGGGTGAGATCTGAGGGTGAGGTATAGGGTAAACACATTTTGAAATTGCTTTTGAGACGATGAGATTTTGATTAAGCAAAATTAATTGAAGCATCTAAATGGTTAACAGGTGTAAAGCATAAAACAAACATATTTAATTAATAAATTTTATACACCTACATGCTAATGACAAATCAATTTCACCTGAAGCAGATTAACTGCAAGAAATGGATTATTTACGATTATTTTGTTTGTTTTTTTGAAGAGCGTTGGTGTTAATTAAAACTTTTCGAATAGAAAATCCCTATATATGCCAATGCGTGATTTGTGTATTTTAGCATTCGATTATCTATCAATCAATCAAACAATTAATCAAATAATATTTTCAATCAAAGCAATAATCAACAAATAAATGAAATAGAAATAATATTATTCATCAATTTTTTAATCATTGCCAATTCATAATCAATCATTTGATCAATAAGTCAATCAATAATCAGTTTATTTGCAATATAAGCCATTGCTAGAAAATATTTTTCACAAAAATCCTATTATCCTAAAATAATTTCATCAATAAATCAATCAATCAATCAATCAATAATTCAATCAATCAATCAATCAACGAATCAATATATAGTAATATAAAAATATGAAAAAAAAAATTTCTTCTTACAAATTGATACCAGTCCATGTAAATGCAATTAAAACGTAAATCCATTCCATTCCATTAGACTGTTTGAAATTATGCATAGAGGATATTAACAATTTGCATAATTTGTATAGGAATTGCATTTCTCAAAATAAATATGACTAAACAACAATAACAACAACAACAACGTACATACAACAAATTCTTTAATTTCCTTTTTCATTTAAAAGATTTCATTTGAATGCTACTGATGCTGCTGTTGCTACTGATGCTACTGATGCTGCTATTGCTGCTGTTGCTGTTGCTTGCACAAATACACGTAACTATTTGCCATTTTCAACAAATCACTCAACACTATACTCCAAACAATCCGATCTTTATGAAATTCATAAGACTCATAATCATCCACATATAGACACATCCATTTATTCACTATCATCACTATATTTGTATGCATAGAGAATGTATAGAGAGATGTACCTATAGAATGAGAGAAGCTTCTATTTATTGCCTATCATAAAATTTACGTTTTGCATGGGTAAACACACACACGCAGACACACACTTGTATTTTACCTAAAACCGTAAATGTCCTTGCAAATCAGTGAAATTTCTCTTCTTTTTTTGTGGAGGGGGAGATGAAGAGGTGATGCGAAGAGAAGCCAAAAACATACAAAATATATTCCTACTACTACTACTACTACTACTAATACTAGTTGGATGGCACACAGCAGGCGACCAACGTGATGAGAACGATAGACGTCAGCAGATGTGACTGAATGAAGACATTCGTGTACATAATCGTATATACTAGTATATGTAAAACTTTTAGTACTACATAGAACTACTCTGATTCAAATATGCACATTTACTCTAAATATTGTACATACTCGTGCATATATGAATGCTCTTTATCATTGTAAGGCCACCAACACCATCACCACCATTACCACAATTTAGTATGGTCTTGTCTGGTCTTGTTGTCGAGAATTATGACATTGCAAATTCACGTTCACTGATGGTTCTGATGATGTTGTTGCTGCCTGCCTGCTGCTGTTGCTGCTACTACAAATTTCAACAGACAGTAGACAGTAGTACCTACTATGAACACCTAGTTATCTATAGAATTGGTTGAAACACTGAATTTCAATCATGTTTTATGAAGCGTATGCAGTGTTAATAATGCCATAACAACTAGCAAAAAAAAAAAATAAGAAAATCCAGGATATTGTGAATTAATGGAAAAGAAATCGATTTTCCAAAAAAAAAAAAAGAATGCCGAATAAACTAATAAATTTACAAAAGGTGAGACACATATAGAAAGTACTAATAGAGAATTCACCGCATGAGGCAACAGCTGTTGTGAAATTCTACACATTCTATGAAGAAGGTGAATTGAACTTAAACTCAATAGCTTTTGTTAAGCACCAGCAGAAGAAATATTGTATACGAAAGAAAAAGAATATAATAATCATAATATTGCATATGATTAAGTGGCACTTGAACAGCATGAAAAACCATTAAAATTAATGCTACAAAAATATTATTTATTATAATAATAAGAGAAAAAAATTGTATATCTTTTGAATTGTTTTTGTTTTTTTGGGGCAAACGAAATTTTAATGAATACTCATTTCGTTGAAACGAAAGTGTTATTGTGAAGCAAGAGATAAATTTAGCAAATTTATCTAAAGTACTAAAAATGTTTGATACTTGTAAAAATGTTATCGAATGAAAATCACAATACGCTGTCGATATGCAAGTGTTGTTGTTGTTGAAGATATATTTTCAACAAGTAAATCAAGCTTGAAACTTGATATATACGATAGTATTTACAAAATGTATAGAAATATTCAAAAATAAGCCGATCTTCCACAGAAAGCCACCATAATTGAAGCTCGATATGAGGCTGATCCCAGAACTACCCGACCTGACATATAGATGGTGGCAGTAGTTTGAAAAAAATTACTTTGGTGAAAAGTGGCAATCTTATCAAACATATGTTTTAAATTTCAAGGCGCCACGTTGTTTAGTATTTTTTTTTTTTGGAGCCATTGAAAGTTAACGATTTCAGTGAATTTGTAAACATGGAAAAAATTGGTCACCTTTATGTAATTCAATACTTTCATTTGAAAGGTCTCAGTTCAACCAATATTAAAGCCGAATTAGAGTCTAGTCTGGGCGAATCTGCTCCTTCATTTATGATCATAAAATATTGGGTGGCAGAGTTTAAACAAGGTCGTACGAGCTGCCAAGACGAACACCGTAGTGGTCGACCAATTGAGGTGGCCACGCCAGAAATGGTTCAGAAAATCCACAAAATGGTATTTGATGATCGCGAAATTACAGGCATTTCAAAAAGTGCTATATATCGTATGTTGACCGAAAATTTGGAGATGCCCACGATAGAACAAAAACTACGTCGTGAAGATGTTTCTATAGAGTGTTTGGCGACGTTTCACAGTAATAAAGCCGAGTTTTTGCATCGATTTGTAACCATCGATGAGGCATGGGTCCACCACTTCACACCTGAGACAAAGGAGCAGTCAAAACAGTGGACTGAAAGGGGGGAATCGTATTCAAAAAAGGCGAAGACAGTTTGATTTGTTTCTTATGGTGCTGTGTGGCACGCAGCTCCATCTTATTGAAACCAGATATTGTCAATGATCAACTTTTTCCAGTTTCGACCATAAAAAGTTTGTTATCATGGATATATAACGCTCTTTATTAACAGAGACAGTGTCACCAACTTCATTTTGAAAGAAGCACGGACCGATGATTTTAGCTAACCGAAAACCATACTGAAGAGTCAGCTTAGGTGAATTTAATGATTGTTTGTAATAAATTTTTCGATTTTCTTCGCACCAGAATTGAAAGTTTTGTTTATTCACTAAACAATTGAAAATGAGCATCAGCGAAAAAAATTGATTTTCTAAACAATTTTTTTTTTTTTGATCATTTTTAAACTATTCCATGGTAAAATTAGAAAATTCACAACATTTACGATGATCCAATGGCTTCAGTTCTTGAGTGAGAACAATTTCATAAGGATGTAAGCCCAAATCAGGGCTAGACTCATAATATGATGCAACGCCAACGCGGACCATATAATCTGGGGAAGCAGGGATATTAACGACAGAGGTGAGTCACTGTTTAATTATATCCTTATAACAAATCTTCTAGTGTATGACAGGGGTGACAAACAGGGTTCATAACAAAAAATAGGCAGGAAGATCTAGACTTAACTCTTGACACCGAAGGCATTGTAGACCATATAAAAAACTGGAGAGTATTGGATCAGCACTCCTTCTCTGATCATAGATACATACAGTTTGCCATAGATTTTAAACCTCCTGCCCTTCTGTGATCTTTAGAAACCCAAAAAAGACAAACTGGTCACTCTAGAGGGAGTTAGTTAATACTAATCTAATCGCCACAGTCTGCTGCCTCACAAAAACTTTCAACATGGCATTCAAGTTGTCCTGTCCGATTCGAAAAAAATGGGGGTACAAAAGAGTATCCAACCCAGGAGAATTCTCGGTTAGGGATCCCCATACCCACGTGTAAGCATAATTTGGAGGTTATCACCACCAACGTCTTCCAGAAAAAATGGACGGATACACCCATCTGTAGGACGGTGAAATTTCTGTGGCTCAGCAAGAAACAAGGCAAGCAAGGCAAGCTTGCCCATCTTAATAGGGTAGACATCTCAACTTATGTGGAAGTGGTCACTGGTCACTGCCTCATAAGTCCTCACGCTGTGAGATTAGGTTTAGGCAAGCTGACTCATGACTTCTGCAGAAACTGCAGAGATGAGGAGAAACTTAAAACGATCTCGCATCTACTACGTACCTGCCCTGCTTTATGTAAAAATCGAATAAATTTCTAGGACACTACCAGCTGAGTGTCCTAGCCCAACTATCCCAGATCGACATTGTCAATATCCTGAAATGCATTCAACGTTCCGATTAATAATAATCCGCGTGGCGGTATCACAACGGGCCTAAATTGGGCCTATGTGCGCTCTCTCATCAGAGAGGGCGGCCGTTCTAACCTAACCCAACCTAAGACCAAATCGCTTCTTAAAAGTCGTCAGGTCATGCTTACTGACAGAACCAATTGTTGAGAATGACTTGAAATCGACAAATTTTGATCTTCAGCCACATTTGCCTGAACGTCAGCAATATTCTCATTACTTCGAGTAGATTTCCACCCTATTGTCACTTGGAATTAAGCAAAGAAAACTGATGCTCGAAAATTTCAACAATTCAACGAATAGCGAACACGAGTGAACGATTATTAAGATAATTATTTTGAACTTTTTTTTTTTCAAAATTTTTTCACTGACATTAATTTCTTGTATTCCGACAGTAACAACTTGCCATGAAAAAGCTTCTAAAAAAAACTCTGTGACTAAGCTCAGAAAAAGTGATGTCAGAAGGGTTCTGCCATTCGGAACCGGCTAAAATAAGTAGATCCCTTCTGATACTGTCCAAAATTTAACACGCACAACAGTAATGGAAGAGAAGCTAGGCCAATGAGCCCTTCGGTGCTATAAGTGTCACATATTTATTTTTTTATTCCATAGAAAATCTTCTCAAAGCGACAATTTAAGTTTTTTAAATCCAAAAATATACATTTCTGAATTTACGAAATCAAAGCATCTCAAAACGTCTGGAAATGCATATGAATATACAATATTCTTGCTAATATTGTCTAGGTTCTGCAAATTTTAAAATCATATTCCACATTGCTGTTCGCCTTTAAGAAAATGTATAAAAGCTTAAGTTTTCACTTTACAATTTCTCCACTCAATAGTATGTTGAGCAGCATTGTTAAATATTTAACAAGTGTTGTTTTTTCTTGTACATATATATTTGCATCGATTTTTCTGTCAATACCTTAATTATTACTATAGTTTTTTTTTATTTTGCTCTTCTTGCACTGTGTTGTTGGTTGTTGGTTGTTGGTTGCGTCTGTGTTCAAAAAGCCAAATGTTACTTACTTAATTTCGCTTTTACCTTTTCTACAAAACTTTCCTTCCTTCCTTCACTTGACATAGTACATAAGTATACCTATATTACAATACATACATATATACATTTACTTGTTACTATACAGGTAGTACATATTAGAAGTAATGATGGCAAGAATAAGAAAGTAAGTAAGTAAGTATGTACAATAATTTTCTCTACTGTTGGACAATTTCTTGTCTTAGCATATTTATATTGCTGTTTTGTGGGCGTTTCTTTAAGGGTTTTGTAAACTTTAATAATGAAATGCCTTACAAAGAATGTACTACAATTTGATCTCATTGGACAAATGAAAATATGCAAAATCTGATACTAAATAAGTAGTTTGGTCTATAATTAGTACGAGGTTAAACAATTTAAGTCTCACGTCCACTAGTAAGTTTGTATTAAATTAATAAACCAAAATAAACCTTACTCTCGCTGGACGAGACCGCACAACATGTGATGAGAATTTGTTCCGCCCTGATGCACAAGAGAAGGTAACACCTGAGAGATTTCTTCATACCTAAGGACAAACTTAGACTTTATAGAGTAGGACTAATAGCACAATTCATGGAGGGAATTGGGCTAAAAGACAAACTCTGGGTCCACAAAGGGGGTTCAATAAATCTTATAAGTCGCAGTGGAACATGCCCCAATGATAATAATAATAATAATAACAGAAGAATGAGAGTTATCTAGCCTCCTATGGAAATATCAAGTAGCAACTGAATTAAAAATTGCATTTTTTTATGGAAAAAAATTACACAGCATTAGTTAACCTTAGTTAATAATCTAACGATTTCTTACTGCACTCGACAAAAAATATTCGCTGTAGGCTTTCTTGTTTCATATGTTCTTCATCTGCTCTTTGAAGATGCTTTTATTTTATTCAATTGTTAAGTAAATACAAATCATCAAAGTGAAAAAAGAGAAAAATTGCAAAAAAAAAAACAGAGAAAATGTGTTCGTGTGTATGTGTGTGTGTGTATGTGTGCTAATACCAGACGAACTAATTAAACATTTCATTGCGGTTTTGTATTGTACCTTAGCTTCTCAAACAAAATACTATATAAATATGGCTGCGTACTTATATTGGGTTATCCAAGTAGACATACTTTTTTCAATAGCCTTTTTTTTTACTGATCACGTGTGAGTCGTGCCATGCTGTCATGTTACTTTTGTTTAGTATTGTTTGGCATTTCATCATGGAAAGACTTACTGCTGAACAACGTTTACAAATCGTTCAAGTTTATTACGAAAATTCACATTCTTAGAGGAATGTGTTCCGTGCACTTCGCTCAACTTATGGTCAACATAATCGGCCTACTAAGCGTACTATTCGCAACACCATCACCCATCTTGAGACCGAGCATTCATTATTGGATAATATTCGACCGAATAGACCACGTCCAGCACACAGTGAAGAAAATATAGCGGCCGTAGCTGAGAGTGTACACGAAGACTGTAAAAAGTCGATTCGGCGCAGCAACTCGAACTGACGTATGGAACGACTTGGCGCATTTTATGTCGAGATCTTAAATTGAAAGCGTACAAAATACAGCTTGTGCCAGAACTGAAGCCGCCCGACCTTCCCAAGCGACATTGCTTCGCTCTATGGGCTCTTGAAAAATTCCAAGAAGATCCGACGTTTGCGAGCCAAATTTTATTCAGCGATGAGGCCCATTTCTGGCTCAATGGACATGTAAACAAACGAAATTGCCACATTTGGGGCGAAGAGCAATCTGAAGAGATTCAACAGCTGCCACTTCATCCAGAAAAAACAACGGTTTGGTGTGGTTTGTGGGCCGGTGGAATCATCGGTCCATATTTCTTCAAAAATGATGCCGGTGAGAACGTAACCGTCAATGGCGACCGTTATCGTGCCATGATATCCGACTATTTGATCTCGGAGACATTTGGTTTCAAAAAGACGACGCCACTTCCCACACATCGCATCAATCAATGGATTTATTGAGAGAACTCTTCGGTGAGCAGATAATTTCACATTTTGGGCCAGTCGATTGGCCACCAAGATCGTGTGATATTACACCGTTAGACTTTTTCCTGTGCGGATATGTAAAGTCTAAAGTTTATGCGGACAAACCCGCTTCGATTTAGGCCTTGGAGCAAAACATCACGCGTATCATTCGCCAGTTACCAGTAGAAACGAGCTCGAACGAGTCATCGAAAATTGGACTCAACGGATGGACCATCTGAGACGTAGCCGCGGCCAACATTTGAAAGACATAATCTTCAAAAAATATAAGCCAAAGGATGTTCTTTCAAATGATAATAAACATTCCCCATTCAATTTGAATTTTCTGTGTTTTTTTCTTTAAAAAAGTAGGGAACCTCGAAATGGATCACGCTTTATATGGCTGCGTACTTATAGTATACACTCGTACATACATTCAGGTATGTACACAGAGTACAACATAGTAGTTTAATTAAATAAGAAGTTAGTAAAGAAATAAAAAGAAGAAGAAGAAGAAGAAAAAGTAGAAAAAGTAGCACAAAATTCTTTCATATTCAATTTTATGCACTGTGGTTACAACAGTTTCACGGCTCACATTAGAATAAATATCACACACATATATATATAGCAGTATGTATATACCTACAACAGCCATACATTCATACAGAAATTTTAATTACTGCCACTTTTCCTGAAGCTCACATTAAAATTTCATAATTACTTAAGGAAAGAGTACCTACATACGATTCACATGGCTACATTAAAAGCTTAACCCCCCACATGTACTCATACTCATATGTACACCCACCCACTCAAAACTACTCATAATACATTTTTTGTCACATTATACTAGACCCCAAACCGATTGTATACAGACTGCTGCATGTAATGGGTATATTGCATAGTTCACAGTATACCGCATATTTGCAATAGTATGCTCAGCGACCAGAAATAAATGAACTCTCTTGTATTGCAGTTAGTAAGTGAATGAGTACTTACGTGAGTGTGAGAATCACGTGTGATTGTGTGTGTGTGTGTGTGTGTATGTAAGTAAGTATACTTGGCACATGAGACTATGCAAACGAGTATGTAACAGTGGGTGATGGTGAGTCAGTGTGAGTCAGAGTTGGTAAGAGCATTTTTCCATACACTTGAAATTATGAAACAACCAAAAGCCTAAGTAGTCTCACACACACATATGCATATGCAAATAAATAAACAACTAACATACATACAAATGTGCTAAACTAGGTACATCCACATCCAAGTTGAGAAGTGAAAATCTTAGTTGAGTATTTGTCGCTTGTAATTAAATTTATTTCATAATGAACATTTTTTTTTTGTTTTTTGTTACCCTCAGTCAGTCACTGTGTATATGTATATGTGCATGCAGTGCAGTGCAAATAATAAATAGAAAGTCACACGTAAAGTAAATATATACATTTAGTATGAACTATGTATGTAGGTGGAACTCATATAATATTCACATATATATGAGAGGAATAAATACACATACCAGCTGCAGCATCATCAGTTACAAATTCCATTTGATACAATTTATATAATTTTTTTCTTCCCTCACCATTGCAACATTGTAATGTAATTAGAATGCAACAAATAGTTTAATAAAATTCTAATAAAATATCAAATATAAATTTAATTTAATTTAAAAATTTTTCATATGAGAGTACTTTCAATTGAGTCTGTGTACTTTAGATCACAATTTCGAAAAGAGAAGTACTTAATGATGAAAATGCCATTATTATGAGTGTGATACGTCTACTCATTAACTCACCAAATCTAACATTTAATTTTATCAATTCAAACATTTCTTCTGAAAGAATCATAAAGAAATTTCTGATGTTTCGCACTACTATTTATTCAGCTTTTTTTACAAAATCTTCAAAATTAAAGTGGAAAAAGGGATTAAGCATATTCAGAGCAAAGGTGGGAGCGGTAGGGGAAATTTTTAATTTGTGGTTGATAACTTATTTCAATGCCCTAGAGGCAATTCCTGTGCAGCTATTGTAAATTGCATGTGTTTTTTGACAATCATTTTGTATGGGAATCCCTTTAAGAAGTGGATATATCGGCTAAATACAGTGTATTTCAACAAGAAGTGTCATTTTAAAATTTCCGATTATTTTTAGGTATCAACGAGTACAACTATCGTTTGTTGACATTTGACAAAGAAGCTATGGATCAATATACGCTCTCACAATGCATTGAAATAATGAAAATTCACTACAAAAACGATGAAAATATCATGAACACTATTCGTACCGTTTTTGGCGATCATCAAGCTCTTTTTCGCAAAGCTATAGTGAAATTAATCGATAAATTCGAACGTCTCGAACGAAATATCGATTATTTTGTATAGAGATCTTAACCTATATGCAAAGCTATAGTGAAATTAATCGATAAATTCGAACGTCTCGAACGAAATATCGATTATTTTGCATAGAGACCTTAACCTATATGCAAAGCTATAGTGAAATTAATCGATAAATTCGAACGTCTCGAACGAAATATCGATTATTTTGCATAGAGATCTTAACCTATATGCAAAGCTATAGTGAAATTAATCGATAAATTCGAACGTCTCGAACGAAATATCGATTATTTTGCATAAAGATCTTCACCTACATACTTATAAGTTGCAGTTGACACAAGAATTGACGCCTTTAGACAATGGAAAACGTCATACATCCACCGATTGGGTGCTGGAAATCTATGAAGGCCATCATAATTTCTCAGCGAGACTTATTCTAAGTGATGAGGTTCATTTTCATATGTCTGGGCACGTGAATAAGCAAAACTGTCACAGTTGGGGCTCCGAAAACCCAAAAGAAATGGTCGAATATCTCTTCCATCTACAACGAGTGACAGTTTGATCCAATTTTTTGAGTGGCAATGTCATTAGGCCTTATTTTTTTGAAACTGATGCTGGTGCGGCCGTTTCAGTGAATGGATTGTGTTACCGAACGACGTTGACTGCCTTTTGTTTTTTCCTGAAATTTATGCTATTTACGTGAATGACCTTTATTTACAGTAGAACGGCGTCTTATGCCTCACAGCTGGTGAAACAATGGCTCTATGGCGTGAAAATTTCTTGGACACATGTGATTTCTCGAAATGAAGACTTTGAGTATCCGTCGAGATAGACCGACTTAACACCATTAGGCTTTTTTCTTTAGGATACCAATGCACCAGCAAATATTGAAGCACTCAAAGAAAATATTACAGCTCTTATTTGCGAGATATAGTCGCAATTATGCGAAAATCTTATGAAAATTTGCATACAAAAAATGTCGCGTTAGACATTTGACAGATATTGTGTGCCATTACCAACCTGAGAGTTTCTACTTTGGATTCACATAAAATTATCAGCTTTTTTCATAAAAAAAAACAAATGTTTTATATGGGTTCTTCCTTTAATAGGGGTCGATTATATACTGTACCTTCCTAGAGCTGATTCCTTAGCAGCTACGGAGTTATTTGTTGATTTTCTCACGTTTTGTTTTATCATTTAGTATGAGAATCCCCTAAAGAAGTGGATATAATAGGTGAATATGTTTGAAGGATTAGCCGAATAAAACCACTTATCTGGGTGCCTTTTTGTCCCTCCTTTCTTCTTCTTCCTTCCTCATAATAACATCACGCGTTATGTCAAGCATGTCTTTGTGGGGTATGTTCCACATTTCGCCGCTGTCTCTGCCTCTTCCATGCATAATCTGCAAATGTCAGCATCCTCCCCTTCAACAAGGCCCATCTTGCTGAGATGGTACCTGAAATTTCCATGCCCAGTTATTGAAGATAACCAGCTTAGAGTTCACCGTCCTAGACTGATAGCCTTCCCCGATTCACTGCCCTTTCATAGCCTCAACGAAGCCTTTGCCTGTCTACAAGTGGATAAGTTCTCGCATCTCGTGAGATGGAGTTTCTTTATTCACTCTTCGACCTTTGCCTTCACCTCCACCTTAATTGACGTAAGTTTTCGGAGCGATTCCTGAGGATACTTCCCAATTTTCAAAAGACCAACCGATTATTAAACCGATTATATAAATAAAGAGATATTATAGTGTTTAAATTTGGAATGGGAGCCAAGGTTGCTTATATCACACTAAATATAAAAAATTGATGGTTTGCAATGATTCGTTTGTTTAGTATTGGCTAAACCGTTTTTGAAAAATGCCATTGTAGCAGATATATGTTGACAATTAGACGCTGTATTTACCACATGTTAAATATTATATACGCATATAATTAAAATTTGGTGATATATTTGCTTAATGTTTTGCTATATAGTGCTCATATAAATAGTGTAGAATAAACTTAGTTAGTACAATATATTTACATTATGCTGCCAACAACAAAATTAAAATAATTTATATAGCTGACTATACAAGTATTTGCTTTTAATTTGCAAATCATTTTTAATAGTGGTTTCATCTTTTGTACGAGTTAATATGTATATTGAAATAGGTACAATCATACAATACTCGTGGCTACTATATAGTGCTACATATAGTAGTTAATAATAGAAAATAAACAAAAATAAATATTTTTGAAAAACTTGTATATAAATTCACAATATGTTTTTGCTATTCATTATCCGTTTGTATCGCATTTATTTCACTACCACAATAAATGAATGACAAAGGCTATATACATACGTACTCTGTATAAAATATGATTTTACAAATAAATTTCATTTGAATGAACTGAATTGAATGCAATTCATCATCTATTCTATTCGCTCTTTTTCTTACTTATATCTGCTTTTTATTAACAACTGCGACAACCTTCCACCATTCGTTTTAATTAAACTAAAACAAAAACGATAGAAATAAATTAAAATAAAAAAATACAAAACAATAATATTGTATAATAAAGAACAAACAGAACAAAAAAAAAAACACATTATTTTAATTGAATTTTATTGAACAGTGAGTGTGTAACAGTGAAAACTCGTTCAACTGTAATTTGGAACATTTATATATTTAAAAATGTTTTAAAACAGCACACAATAAATAGAGAAAGTGTGAGATTGCATTTTTATACCAAAAGAATGGTTCCTAAATGTGGATGAAATACACGATTTTTACCAATTCTTCCAATTTTTCACATTTAGGTACCTTTGAAGACGCTAAATTGGAGGCATTAATGGAAGAAGACACATGTCAAACTCAAAAGAAGCTTGCTGAATCTTCTGAAATGACTCGACAGGCTATTTCATTGCATCTAAAGAATATGAGTGTGATACAGAAAATGGAAAAATTGATTCCACATGAACTAAAACCAAGAAACATCAAAAGGCGATTGTGCATGTCAGAATTGTTGCTTCAACAATGCAAAGGGCAATCATTTTTGCATCGTATCGTTACTGTCGACGAAAAATGGATCTACAACAACAATGGATGACAACCCTAAATGCAAAAATCATATATGAGACTTGGCCAACCTCCACAAATTGACTCCAAATCCGAATATCCAAAGTTCGCAAATGATGTTGGGTGTGGTCAGAAGGGTATGTGTGTATTATGTGCTGTTAAAATGGATGAGTGAAGCTATTAATGAGAAACGCTACCAACAACAAATCATCAAATTCGGCGAGCATGGTCGGAATGGGCAACCAGACATGAGTCATTGATTTTTCAGCCACATTTTACGCAACTCATTAAAATCTACTTGAAATATAGCTCAGCATTGCCTCTTCGGACTACAGCTTGTATCGATCAGTGCAGAATGCTTGTCCGGGATACGCTTCGTTTCAGTTGAAGCTATCAACAATTTGGGCGGATATGTTCTTGGTCTCAAAAGATGAGCGATTCTATTGCGAAGGCGTTCATGCACTTGCACAAATATATGAAAGTTTTGAAGAAAAATACTTTGAATAAAATATATTGTACGAATTGTTGAAAATAATTAAAATTCAAGAAAAGAAATCTTTTAAATATACTTGCAGATCCAATACCAAAATTTAATTATGATAAAATTCACATTTTGATTTTTAAAATTATGAAATCTTTCAATTGAACAGACGTTTTAACATTCTAATAGCATTTTATTGTCTAATAGTATTTTTGAAAATATTTTGAAGAGAAAATTATTATTTAATTCAATTTAAAAATGGCAATAAATCGACAACCAATTACTTGGAGCAATATAATTTCGACGATATTCTAGAAAGTTGAAATTATGTTAACTTATTTCAGATAATATAATTTGAATATAGTTTGGAATAGTAGCTTTTTCTATCCTAATTTCTATTTATATTTAAAAGAGCTATACCTGCCTCTAAACCTTATATACGTGCTGATAAAAATAACCGAATATGGCGAACTCCAGTCCTACAGTTTTATATTTTCGTGCACAAAGTACAGTTGTAGTCGATTGCACTTCGGGTAACGTCATTTAGTACTCTTCCTGGCCAAGTAAACCTCATTTCCTTTCAGTTATTTCTAATCGCCTTAGTGTTTGGTTCGTCCTGGCCCACATATTGGTGTTTGATATGATTATAGGCCATTATATATGAAAGATGGCTGAGGAATTCCAAAGTTTGCTTTGCTTTTTTTATGGGATTGCAAATGCCTTCTCTTGAGCCACCAGTGGCTAATATAATACTTCCAACATATCAAAACGAGTATAAGTTTGCTATACCGTCTATCACAAATTTTTGGCGTACACGTGGTATTGATATGCATGGCTTTAGTGTTGTTTATCTTGTGGGCTCCTATTGCTGATGATGAACATCCGTGCTACTCTAATACATATATAGTCAAAATTCTCAATCATTAAAAATACTTAAGGTAAAATCACAATTCATTCCAAATCTATTCGGTTAAAATATTTTACATATGGATTAAATGTAAAATTGATAAACGTGCTGGTTTGAAGTTCAATTTAAATTTAACATTCGTTTAAGAAATGTTACACATTATCTTTTATTGTTTATTACTACACATATTCTCCAATATACCGAAAGAGACAACTGTCCCATAACACACGTTAACAATAAAATGTAAAAATTTATTTGTTTTTTTTTTTTTCTTTTTTATAATTCTCACTCCTGTCTAACTCCTCCACCACTCACTCTCTCAACACTTTAATAAAATACAGCAATTTCCCTTGACTGCATTCAATATTCGAATAACAACTACAAACACATATATAACACATATAGAACATGAGGAGTAGTAGCAGCAGCAGCAGCAACAATAAGAATGTTCGAATGTTGCAATTTTCAATTATTGTTTCGAAATTGATGTGTGCTTAAAGTCGACATCTCCTTGTGGCTGCTGCTGCTGCTACTGATGTTCTTCATGTTGTTATTCTTGTTGCTGTAATTTTTACTTCAACTATTTCCACTATTACAATATACTTATATTACAAACAAACTTACATATCCAACATACACAAGTTCACATACATATCCAACATACATACATACATACAATTACTATTGACTCCATATTACTACCATACCGTACACTGTTGCTCTAACAATTGTGTGCAAATGTGCATTGATGTGTATCGTGTTGTACTGTGTGTATGCATTTCAATATGCATTTGTATGCGTATTTATGTAACAACTATTTAATACAATATCTATATGTTAAAAATATGCTCGACTGCACTAACAAGAGAACTGGAACCAAAATAGAATGTATAGGAAAAAAATATATATATACATACATATACTTATATTATTGTATGTATACTCCGATATGTACACCCACAAAAAAAAGCTAAGAAAAATATGTACAAGTTAAAGCACAAAAAAAAAAATATAGAACAATAAATGTTTTGAACAATAGAAAAAAACAATGCAATGTAAAAAGGTTAATGTAAGAAGGGAAAATAAAATAAATTGAAAACTATTGAAGCTAAAATAGTGTGCATTTCTTTTTAATAAATACATAATACATACAACAGTGAATAAATACGATCATGAGCATGAATCACAAAAGGGAAAACAGTAGGAAGCAAAAAAACAGAGCAAAATTCAGCATCAGGAAGTAGTGAAAATAATTGGAATTGAAAGTAGCATTTTGATTTCTACACTATAATGATTCGTTTTCGGAAGGGCAATGCAATTCATTCAAATCATACACTTTTAGAAGAATACCCAAAATCATAATACCGAAATTGCAATTCCCCGAATTGATACTCCTCAATCAAAAATGAAACACATAAAGGAGGGCTGGATAGACCTACAAAGGTCTATCGTTCATCATTACCCTATAATAATAATCATAAGAGCATTAAGTTAATTATCTTGAAGTACAAAACTCACCATACTTCATTTTACACTTTCTTTTTGTATTGTGCTATAGATCACGTAGGTTGCTTATATGCAAAAGAATATGGGTACTTGAATACATGCTTCTTTGAATATTACTCGATCCAACATTTTTCTTTTTTTTTTTTTCAAATTTTCAAATATCCTTCTACGAGCTCTGGTGCTGCCGAACACCAACATTAAGAGCCAGTCAAAGAAACAGGTCCAGAATTTTGATTATTCTGAAAGTTGATAGCAGAAGCCAGCCATGAAAAAAGCTCAATCTTAAATTGAAGCATCGAGTATGAATTTCTTTGCATCAAAAGTATCCAACTGGTATCAACGCGATAATATATATATATATATATGTGGCACTTAAAGCCCCAAAGTGCTCATTGGCCGAGCTTCTCTTCTATTACTATTGTGCGTCTTAAATTTTGGACAGTATTAGAATGGACCTACTTATTTTAGCCGGTTCCGAACGGCAGAACACTTGTGACACCATTTTTTCTGAGCTTTGTCACAGAGTTCTTTTTAGAAGCTTTTTCAGGGCAAGTTGTTACTGTCGGAAGAATTGCCAATTGCTTGCCGACAGGTGGGTACCATTCGAAAGAAAAATCTTTTCGATATAAAATTTGTTATGCATCAGCCGGGTATTGAACCACGACCTACAGATCAGAAGGCGAACACACTAACCACTGAGCTACGGCACCCACGCGATAATACAAAGCAAATATCTTCATAAGTGCAGCAGATGTGAATGAAAATCCTATTCTTTGGGTTATCTATCACAATTGTTCTGTACGTTTGCTCATAAAAAAAAGTCGTATTGTACATAAATCGTTCATTGGATTCTCTTAACAGAATTATAAAGGGTTATCCATTTCGCGGTTTCAAAAAAATAGGGCTTTTCTTTCTTTTTCAGTTCAAAGTCTGACATTTGCGAAAACGGATCGCTTAACTATCGCACAACGCATTAAAACCTACTACAAAAATTGTGATTCTGCCACAGCCACATATCGTGCTTTAAGAGGAGATTATGGTTTACATAATCGTCCAACTACGCAAGCAATTGGCAAAATTGTGAAGAAATATGAAGAGACTGGATCGGTTACAGATATTGTAAGGCCTGTGCATCATCGATTCGCTCGTACCACCGAAAATATCGCTGCTGTAAGTGAAAGTGTTGCCGAAGACCCGAATGTGTCGATTCCTCGTCGTTCTCAGGAATTAGGACTGTCTTACGGCACATTATGGCGTATTTTGCATTTGGATCTACACCTACATCCATATAAAATCCAGCTCACACAATAACTGAAGCCAGCTGACCATTCACAACGTCGTAGATACGTCGAATGGGTGCTTGAACAACAGGCGGTGGACGGCGATTTTTCGAACAAAATTTTCTTCAGCGACGAAGCACATTTCTTACTCGGTGGGTATGTTAACAAACAAAATTGTCGTATTTGGGGTTCTGAGAATCCTCAAGTAATTGAAGAGAGGCCACTACATCCACAAAAAGTCACTGCTTGGTGCGCTCTTTGGTCCGGAGGTGTGATTGGACCTTACTTCTTCGAAAACGACGATGGAACGACTGTCACCGTCAATTCGGAGCGTTATGGTCATATGATAACCGACTTTTTTTTGCCTGCTCTTGAAGAATACGACTTAGAGAATATGTGGTTTCAACAAGACGGTGCCACATGCCACACAACTCGAGCGAATATGGCTTTATTGGCGATATCAAGTGGCCACCAAGATCATGCGATTTGACACCGCTTGACTTTTTTTTGTGGGGCTACGCGAAAGACCGTATTTATGCAGATAAACCTTTAACTCTTGAGCACCTAAAAACCAACATTCGTCACATTATGGCTGAGATACCGCCCAATATGTGTCAAAAAGTGGTCGAAAATTACCTCAAAAGAATCGATGCTTGCAACAATTCGCGTGGTGGTCATTTAAATGATGTAGTATTTCACACATAATGACAACGTTCAAACGTTAATAAAAAAGAAATATCATGATAAAAAATATTTTATATGTGTTTTATTTACATTTACTTTTGAAACCGCAAAATGGATAACCCTTTATCATCGAAAAAGATAAAAATCTATACTCTCGAATGGTGCCCACTGTGCTGTGGAAGAGATTATGAAAGAACCCTGTAACAATGCTATATTCGCTTATTTTTAATAAAGGAAACGATTTATTTATGGACGAATTAACTAAAGATTTTATGCAACATGTTGTTTCGAAGAGCAGTTAATACTTTCTGGGAGACGTTATTATAAAGAAATTTTATTTTTTACTTTTTTATGAAAAAATTAACATTCATTTTGCACGAAGACTATGCCTATGTATGAACGAAATGTTTGAAGTATTTGTGAGGGATGCTATTTTTCTGAGGGAATAAAGTAAAAATATTTTGTGAAAAGTGTATTTAAAAAATATTGATATATTCCATACAAATTAGTTGATTTTTGATTAAAAAATTATATTTTTTGTAATGAAACTGTAACGCTTATTTATGAACAAAATAATTTAAAATTTTGTACGAATTGCTGTTTTGAACTTATAAGGTGGGAGCATATAAAAAAGAAATTTTTTTAATAACGATACATTCCATATAAACTATACGATTTTTGTATAAAAACTCAATATTTTACTTAATAGCCTAGACAGACGGCAGCGTTAATCTGGATTAACGATTTAATTCGAGTTAAATCTAGCATTAATTGCAACTAATCCGCATTAGCTCTAGAGTTAATTCTCAAAATTAAAGACGATTAGGGCAATTTTCGATAGCAACACTGCTGAAAATTAACAGCTCTTTTCTATTGTGAATTTTTTGTCGATGCAACTTGCAAAACAATAGGTGTGTTCGCTAACAAAAAAACTTTAAACAATTGTTAACAATTATCGATAGGAAAAGTGTTGGCAAACAGATAAATCCAGCTGTAAATTGCGTACTCTGAATGTCAATTTACAAGTTTCTGATAGTTTTCAGTTCGCGTACTTTCTGTATATTTTCTCATATTGAGAGTGACAAATGACAGAAATTGTAATGTAAGTGAGCAAACCTAATATCAGAGCAATCAGCTATTTACTTCATCCGCAATATTACCGTCTGTCAGGTTAATATGTTACTCGGATTATATGTGCCGTTAATCCGGATTAAGGCTGCAGTCAGTGTAGGCTATAAGGGGCTGTACCTAATTATGAACGGAATTATTTCAAATTATATGTAATATACGTTTTTATTGAAAAACAACAATTACTAAACTTTCAGAAATATGAACAACTAAAAAGGTCCCACATGAATTAGTCATTTATTATTTGTAAAAAAAAAATATTATCTATGAAGACTGTGTTTGTTACCCAAAGGAATCATTTCAAATTTCTTATGGTGTAATATTTTCAGCCAAAAACAGAAAGATTACTAAATTCTCAGAATAACAGTCTCGAAAGTACTTGTTGATCCATATAAATTAGTCAAATTTTGTTTCAAATATTAGCATTTTGTATGGAGACTTTTCTTATTGATAAACAGAATAAATGGGTGCCGTAGCTCAGTGGTTAGTGTGTTCGCCTTCTGATCTGTAGGTCGTGGTTCAATCCCCGGCTGATGCATAACAAATTTAATATCGATAAAGATTTTTCTTTCGAATGGTACCCACCTGTCGGCAAGCAATTGGCAATTCTTCCGACAGTAACAACTTGCCATGAAAAAGCTTCTAAAAAAGAACTCTGTGACAAAGCTCAGAAAAAGTGATGTCACAAGTGTTCTGCCGTTCGGAACCGGCTAAAATAAGTAAACTAATACTGTCCAAATTTAAGACGCACAAGAGTAATGGAAGAGAAGCTCTGCCAATGAGCCCTTTGGGGCTTTAAGTGCCACATATTTATTTAAACAGAATGACTTAAAACTGTAGTATGTGGTCTTGGAAAAAAAAAGATTAAATTTCCAGAACGATATAATTTTTGTTAATTTTTTTTTTTTTTTTATAAAAAATATTTTTAATGAAGACTTGAGCTTATTAATAAACGGAGTGAATTTTGTATAATTTAAATTTAAAGTTTGATTAAAACACTAGCTAACTTCACACTGAGCTCGTTGCTTCATTCGCCCTTTACTTGATAGTTTTTTATGCGCATTTTGTTTTTGTAAAATTACACAATTTCCAAAAATACACATTAAAAAAAGTACCAAGTAACAAATTAGCAAAGTACGGAACATAGTGTAAAGTCATCTAATATTTTACTATGAAACTAAGAATGCCAAAGTTCCGTGAAAATTGAAAAATTTAATTTATTGTCCATTTTAACTCAATGAAATAATTTTCTGAGCATATCACTTCATAAACAAAGCTACTAATACGGTCACTGACATTTCCATGTTGCTTAGGTAGAAGTAACAAATCTACCTTTACGTAAGACGATTCGTAAATACTATAAAAGAATGTATTTCAAAATGAATTCTTGATATTTAATGCTCCTATATATGAAAATATATATCAAAATAATTCTCATATTTTTTTTTTTTACTACCATTCGCCTGCCCAATTGTGATGCCTATGTAAATATTCATCTATGAAAACATTTTTTGCTTTCTTTTGTTGATTTGTCTTAATACAAATATTGACTATTTAAATAAAATAGTCCTACTTTATCATGATGATGATGATGATGATGATCATTATTTGCAGCTTACACCAAATACATACTTAAAATCTCCGCTCATGACAATCTGCCTACATTTTTCTATCTCTAATTTAACACACCTCTATACTCGATGTTAAAAACCATTCAAAACTCAAATCTATGTATTTGCGACATTACAACAACGTTACAAAAGCAAACTTGTTCACATACACGTACATTTGGTAGGACACATACGTATATACAGACGAACATATGTATATAGATGAGTTTAACGATTTTCTATCTGTTTGTCAGAGTCTATACTAGTGACAGAGTGTCAAGCCACATACATACATACATACAGTTACCTACTTACAAAAACATACAATAGAAGATGAGAAGAAGCTTTTACTGTAAACGAATCCTGCGACCAATAACACCACCTACCAAAGTTATCATCGCACATCTCTCTTATATATATATATGGGTATGTCCTAATGTATTGTGTACTTATATCATTTTCTTCCAGCCATTCCCACTTTTACAATTGCCACCACTAACCATCACCATTTCTATCATCAAACGTTATTCACATTTGCTCACAGTAAAAGTGGCAGTCGTAGCAGTTTTTTTTTTTTTTTTCTCTTTCATTTTCTATTCCATTTCCCTTCGACACCAATTCTCAATGCTATAATTTTTACCATTATTCTTTCATTTTTATTTGTATGTGTCTGTGCATTAATGTACAAGTGTCTGCATAGAAAAAAAGAAATGCCATCGACCATTGCCGACCGGAATTGAAAATTGAATTTTATGCAAACAAAAGCCAATTGCAGTCAATTATTGTTTATGTAACTAATTTTATTTAAATTTATAAGTCAATTTATATTACATTGCTGTATGAACACTACATTGCTATCGAACAAGTTGGCGCTAGAGAGATAACGAAAAAAAAAAACTTCAATCGATAAACAAAGAAGGTTCGTTAGGGGCAACATACGATTTGTATAATTTTCTTTTTTTTGTTTTTTAGATCGCATATCTTTTGAAATTCATCATTAAAAGTAGTTGAAATACACTGACATTATTTGACACAATTAAAATGGTTGCCACTATAAAAAACATAAAAAAAACCCCATGAATATATGGACAATCTTTTATATGTACATACATATAAGTAAGCGCATATTTCATAGAAATGGCAAACAAAAAAAAACCAAGCATTTTATGCTTCACACAATACTATCATAGTCTCAAAGGCAACAAAATGTAAATAATATACTGTAACATATATATATATACGCATATAAAATAACATGAACGCACACACACACACACACACCCAGTCACATACATATACGCACATACTGTAAGTAGCTTAAAATTAATGGCAGCAATTTGTAAATGTTGCGCGAAAATGAAGTGGAAATATTGTGTATGTGTGTGTGTGTGTGTGTGTGTGTGTGTGTGGTAAAAAAAAAAGAAAACGCATACAAGTGTGGTTATCAAGTTCTATTAAAACGGGGTTAAGCATACACATCCATATACACTTCAACATACCCACACACACACACACATAGATAGATATACAATATTCAAATTAAGTAAGAGCCAACCAAAGTGATGAAGTAATGCTCTCATTTCGTCGTTTCCTTCATTCATAGTGGTAAAATATTGTAATTCACTTTGCTTTTATATACATACATAGATATATGTATAAGTTTACATTAAGGTGAGTCAAATTATAAAAACAGCTTGGCTCATTGAAATACAATAAAATTCGAATCGCTTTAAGAATTTGTTACTCAAGGAAGCATAAAGATATTCATGATTCAGATCCTCCTATCTGTTAATTTTAACATGAATGAAAAGCATGAAAAGCATGAATTTTGGAGGCGATCCCCTATAATAAGTGAGTATGATATGCATATGAGTATTCAGAGGATGTTTTTTAGAAGAAAAATTAATAGAGGTTAGCCATATATTTCATAGATAGCTTTGTATTGTCAAATTTACAGTCCCTTTGCGGAAATTTTTCATGAGATTCCCCATAAGAGGTGAAGCAGCAACTAAAGAAGTGGGTATGGTATGGTATGCGTGTTCAGAGCATATCTTTTAGAAGAAAAATTAACTGGGGTTAGCCACACATTTCATAGATAGCTATGTTTTGTCAAATTTCCAATGTCTTGGCGGAAATTTTTTCATGAGAGTCCCCTTAAGTGGTGAAAACAGTGATTAAGTTAATTCGGAGGAAAAATGTATGGAGATCCGTTGAACGTTTCACCACTTTATAGGTAATTTTTTTTATGTTTTGGAATTATTTGTCGTTTGTCAGATTTTACTAGATCATTTGGTATTGAAGTCTCATTAAGGAGTAGCAGTGTAAGTGGTAAAATTGTTCGGATAAACTGTTGTAGAGAAAAAATTAATTATTTGACAATACTCAAAATACCTAAAATCATCAAAAAATTTCCTAAATTCCAAAACCCTATTTTTTTTTATCCTCTTGGAAGTATTTACCTCAACTTCAACCCTTATTTTCATACCAAATATACGTAAGGTAATCTGAAAATTAACAATAATTGTATGAGAATCGCTCTTAGAATTGTGAAATAAGCGACCTGGAATTTTGCTGCCCACAACCCACCTTAATATATATGGATTTTTTTTACTTTCTTTTCTTTTTTGCACTTAAAATGAGAATTTTTTTTTTTTTATGCAATAACGCAAGCGAAAAAAGCTATTACTCAAAATTTGGGCCATTTATATTTAACATAATTTTCATACATATGTGCTATTTTCTACACTCAATTTTATTATATCATATGCGACTTTATTTACTGATGACTGCCACAAATGATCAATTGACTTTTGTAATTATTTGGTTCGTTGTTTAACACAAGTGCCTGAGCAATAAAAAAAAATTTCCATTTGCAATTTTGTATTCAATAAATATATTCAATAGATTGCTATCTATTGAGAAAAAAAAATGAATTTAATTTTTACTTATTTTGATTTCTAAGGCTTAATCGAAATATTGTTCCTTCTGTGGTGCGAAAGTGTAAGTAGATTCAAAAATGTTTAAACTTTTTTTGGATTTGTTTACCCGAAAATATTAATTTTTATCCATAACTCTTGGGAAAATAGAACTCGATAATTTTTATTGCTTCAGTTATTACTCAGTAAGTAGGTAGCTACACCAGAATTACATTTTTATGTTATTCAGATGAGTGTATTCAGTTCAGATTTCTTCTAAAAATACTTCCGCCCTATTTTCACACTTTATGAGTGCTCTCGCACAAAGTGCGCTTGAAACCAACTGGAAGTCGACAAATAATCCCAAAAATGCTCAGGAACAGAGCCCCTGAAACGACAAAATATATGACTCACCCTCATTAAAATTATCTCGCTAACATTTCTTTCGAAAATGATTAATTTTAATCATGATTAATAGATATGTATAATCTGTAGACCTTATCAAGCAATGACCGCAAACGTTCACACACTAAATGTTGCTATACTTTCGTACCATAGAGATTAGCTTACTTAAATGTTATTAATTTTAATCCAATAAAATCTTTCTCCTAATATAAAAATCATCAAGATTGTCATCATTCGCCAAGTCATCATTGTCATTAACAACTCTACTATTTGTCATTACATATTGTATATATAAATAAGGTATATAAAATAAAATAATATATAAAAAGAAGAAAATCATCGCTGACAGTGAATTATATTAATGTAGAATTGCAACAACAACAACAACAACAGTCAAAATAACGAAAAAAAATTATAATTTTTCATTTAATCTAAATTAATCTCTATTAAATGGCTATTAGTCTTCCCCATGTACGAGTATTGCATATATGGTAATGATGGTTTTCTTTTTAGCATTATAAATTCTAATGTACAAGTATAACTGCATAGATACCTATTATTCTATATAGTTAGTGTCTTTTTCTTTTACTCATTGCATTGCTTATTTTTAATGTACATTTCACTCATTTTCATTTCATTTCATTTTGATTTCATTCCTTATTCATTTCAACTTTACACTGACTAGCGAAGATTAATAACAAAATTAATGTTGCTTTTTAAAAATTGACAATTTCTTTTTGTGCCACTTTCTTCTAATTCCATTCATATGTATTTCCAGTGTCACCAATACAATAATCATTTTCATCATTTTTAGTCGTCACCATATTCCTTTCTTTCTTCTTTTTCTGTACATAGATTTCATCCAAATGATGTTGAACCAATGACAAGTTGAGTTATTTGACCACGTTGTGATTTGTGTAAATTTGTGTGTGTGTGTGTGTATTATATATTTTTTCTTCTTCATATATTTATTCATTATTTTTTTTCTATGCCATTAAATGTCCTTGGCTTTTGACGTACATACATTATATAGAGAGATATTGAGTATGTTAGATTATGATTTTGTTGGTGCGGTTTGTTGATAAACTCATCCATCAGTTGCTGATAAAATATGGTTAATTTTTATACCCTACACTAAATCGATGTTTTATTTATGTTTATTACACACCTAGGTAGGCGTGGCAGATATAAAAAAGTTTTTATATCATTCTCATCAGAATCGCTTGTCTGCTTGTCTTCTTGTGCTTCGTAAGAAAGCGGCAGTACATATAAAATAATTGTACTGAAAATCGATAACTCATATACTCACTTACTTATGTGGCCATTACAACCGAAAATCCGAAATTTAGGCCGGATCTAACATGCTTCGCCAGCCAGCTCTTTCCTTCGCTAGCTGGCACCAGTTAGAAATTCCAAGCGCTGACAAGTTCTCCAGCACTTGATCCTTCCACCGGAGGTTAGGTCTTCCTCTTCTGCATCTTCCACCAGCGGATTCCGAATACAACACCTTCTTAGCCGGATCGTGTTCTTCCATTTGCTCGACATGACCTAGCCAAAGCAGCCGCTGAATATTAATGTTCATATCAACGAGGTTTGTGGAAGGGCATAATCGAATGATATCAATATAAAAGGTACAATTATTTTTAAAACCGCAAGACCTGTTAAAGTATCAGCAAGCATGTTAAGAATCATAACAAAATTTATTTCTTGAGTAGCGACTATATCAAGCAATCGAGTTTGAACTTGGCACTTTGAAAATCGGATAAAAATAATACCTGCCTTCCAAGCAACAATATATTTTTTCGAATATCTTTGTTTTGATCTATATTTATCGTATATAGTCGTCGTACGATGCATACTGACGAGAATGTGGCTGACGACAGAGTGTTACTCAGTCCTGGAATATTGCTTGCTCGCTATCGACCTCAACAACTCAATGTTTCACTCATTTATATGGCCAGAAGTTAAAGACATGGACTTAAACGATCTTTGGTTTCAACAGAATGGCGCGCCATGCCACACAGTCTATGCCACAATCGATCTTTTGTGCACCTAGTTCGATAATCGTCTTATAAGCCGTCTTAGCGATGTCAATTGCCCACCTCGTAGCTGCGATTTGACGCTGTTAGGCTTTTTTGTGGGGGCGCAGTGAAATATCGATGTTATGCGAACAATCCATTAACGATTCAGACCCTTAAGATAAGTATCAAGTAAACCATTTGTGAGATAGAGTGCGAAACCATCACCTAGGTCTTGGAAAACATCGAAAACTGAATAAAGTCATGTTCCATAAATGATGGGAATGTTTGCTCTTTGGAATAATTTTTTTAAGAAAAAACTTGTATATATATGGTCCACCCTGTAGATATAATCTGACAAATTTCAAGCTTAGTTGCCATAGTTCATAATACGAATTAATTTCTTGCATAGTGTAGAGTATCTAAGCTATTGGCTAATTTTTTATTTTTTATTTTTTTGTATACATTCTTGTTGTTGTTATTATTATTATGTATTTATATTGCGCATTGATTTTGTTTAGATAATTCACTGTTTTCTTTGAACCGTATTCTGTTTATTATTTAGCTTTCCTATCGATATTTTGATTGATTCTATTGTTTTATATATATAACAAATACATACATACATATGTATATGGACATTCATTTTTGCTGAATGTGAATGAATGAATATATATATATATATTGCTTCCTCATTTACAGATTTCTTTACTTTAGTTCATATAAATAATATATATCCTTTTTCTTATACATCTATATGTGTATGTGTTTGTATATGTGTGTCCTGCTATTATTGCGTTTCTTTAGTGCCATTTTCATCATTGTCAGCTTCATCATGATTGTCATTTATATAAAAATAAAATGCTTGTTGTTGTAGTGTGGCAACAGCTGTTAGCTTGGTGCTCTATTGCTTATACGACCAGCACCATCTTGCTTATCCTCATCGATATACAGATATAGTAGAGGTATAAACACATACATACATACATACATGAAGATACCATTGAATTTGATTGCATTGTTGTCACTGTCGCTGTCATTGCATGAAGTGCACTTTGGCCGTGAACGTTTGGTTTGTTCGTTCGTTCGTTCGTTCGTTCGCTAGTTCGCTAGTTCCTCGCCCTCATTGTTTGCTTTTTTGAAGTATCTATCAATATATTGTTGTTGTTTTTTTCTCTTACTATCTCTGGGGTTTTTTTTTTTTCATTTTTAATTCTTTTGCTACTATCACTATTGCAACTATGTATGACTACGATGCAAGAAATGTAGGTAGATGTTGAAAAACAGAAAAAGAATAGAAATAAAATCAAGTATCTTTGTATGCTATACGTTTAACCTTCAATTTATACCTTCTTCTTCTTTGTTGTCTATTTTATATATATATATTTTTTTTTATATTTTTTTTGCTTCTTTAATTTAACTTCATTTTATTTACTCTCTTTTTTTCTTTCCGTTTTTTTTCTTTAATTTAATGTTATATTTCTTCAGCAGCACTGTAGTATTTATATAACATACCTTCCCATAGTGCTTAGCACTTGAATGACTTGCTGGTTTTCTACTTTCTACATATGTATGTATGTATGAGTTTATAGCATATACAATTCTGGTACGTATTTAACTTTTTGCCTTAGTTCATGTCAATCATTCGACTATCATTTCTTATACACACACACATACCACATCACATACCTTAATGCCACCATCTTAGAGTTATACCCCAAGCCATCTCTCTCTCCCTCTCTCCCGCCCAGTTAAATTGCTACTGTATATACGCATATACTTGGAATTTATTATTTACACTTAACAACATCGACAGCGACGTCATTAGTAAAATGATTTTTTATTTATTTACATTTTCCCCCAACCGCTTTGTCGACTTTACTGTCAATGCTTCATTGATTTTTGCTGAATCTACATCACATTGTACGCACATCATACAATCGATGTACAGTGATTCATTGTAAATACAATATAATAAATAAATAAAATTATTTCTTAGAATAACAATGAGGTTGGCATTTTTGAAATTATAATTTAACCAGCATGTTAAATAAATAGTCAATTTTTATATGATAAAAATATGAAGAAGGTAATTTTTTCTACCCAATTACCTTTTTGTTACTTTCTTATACTTAGCCTTATAATCTAACCTCATAATTTAGTTTTCCTGCATATAAAATCTTTACTTATTGAACTTCCAAAGCAACAATTCATCAATTATAACATTTTCACCTGCTCTTTATATATCGTCGAACTACTGTACACCATTTACATTAAGCCGTCTATCACTAACCATGTCATATATACATAGTACTAGCGTTTCTGCACTTATTTTTATTGAGCAATTGCTTTTGATATAAGAAACATTTTCTATGTTTGCATGTATGTGGTAGTATTCCAAGAAAAACACTTATGTCATTAGCGTGTTGATATAATTTTTCTAGCATATTTCGCATTCGAAATTAAATACATCGTATACGACATTTCAAATTATCGTTTCCAATGGTGGTTATTAGCTGACATATTTCTAGTGGATGAAATATGATTTCTTTGCAATTTCTTTATACATTAAGGATAGTATTAAAATGTCTGAGGAAATATTTTTTGAAAATTATCATATAGAATGGTAAATAATAGATGATGATGATTTTAGTGAAAATTACTTTTAAAAATTACTGTAAACATAAATGAAAATTCTGAGAAAATACAATTTAAAACAATTTTGATATTTTGACATATGTGAAGCATTGGCAACCAACTCAGAAAAAGTTTCAAAAGGTTAGGATCTAGTCTACCAGCTGACCAATTAATACTTCAAATATTTAAAAAACTTTTTTTTTTAAATAAACTTGAGCCATAGAACATAAGCTGCACCAAATTCACGAGCATTTTGAGGCTCATGACTCTTATTGATATAAATAAGGTGGCTGTTGGTCTGTCCGCCTTTCGTTTCGTAGGAGAACCACCGTAATTATAGAGCGATCAAGCTAACTATTGGTGTGTGTGTGTATGAGTGCCACTTAGAGGCTTCAAAGAGTAATTTGAGCAAGCTTTTCTTATAACGATGTTGTGGACAGTATTAGAAGGCACTCACGTATATCAACCGGTTTCGAATGGGGAACCCTTGCGACATCACTTTGTCACAAAACTCAGTCATACAAAAATTTTCCCATGGCCAATTGTTTGTTTTTTTTTTTTTTGGATCAATAAGAAATCAAACGCAGCACTCAGACATTTATTGGTCCATTGTGCTGCGCTCGAAGTTCCATTTTATTGTGTTTTAAATCTACCCGTTCTCTGAAGAAATCGGAGTAGATCCTACGTTGCTAAAGACCCAAGAGTTTCGGTTCTCAGTACGTCAGTGCAAAAGACCTCAAACCAGATTCGAGCATGAGCAAGGCAGACACATAAAAAGTGGTCCGCCGTTCCATCTTTTACTTCACAGGCTGGGCGAAATGCACTGCCTCCTAGTCCTACCTTTTCCATATGCTTTGCCCATAGAAAGTGGCCTGTTACCAAGCCGGCTAGCATTCTGTAATCAACTGTACTTAGCGATAGGAGGAAATGCGACCATTACCCTATATGTTAGGTACATAACATGGATTTCATCCATCTGCAGCCTCTCTCGGCCTGCAAGGTCGACTTATTCACTAGATTGACCCAGGTGTTGACCGTGGCCTTGATGACTCCAGCGAGTAGTGGCAAAGCTGGCTCAGGGCCGATTAAATCAGCCGCAGAACCTTCTCTTGCTAAAGGATCAGAGGTCACATTGCCTACGATTCCCACGTGGCCAGGGACCCACATCAGCGCCAAATTATTATGTCTTCCGACATAATTTAGCCTTGATTTGCAGAACTCCACTTCCAAGATGGAAGTGGTGAGAGGGTTGTCCAAGGCCAGAAAGACAGATGCATACATACCAAGGGCAAAAAACATTTGAGCTCCCTCAGTTTCCACGAAGTCTCCAGAACCAGAATCTTCTTCAGTCCTGAACCCATCAGTTAAAATGCGGAAGCAAAGTCTACAGGGCCCAGCCTCAGGGTCTGACCAGGAGCTAGCCACAGGTAGATATACTTTATACCGCTTTTCGAGTACGATCGTAGACGGTCTGGAGTCCCAGGGCATAGACAGAGCTAAAAAGTTCCCGCCTGTGCCACTGCTATCCAGAGCCGGAATAGGGCCGTACCACTGTTCGTTGTGAATCAACCTACAGATGGCCTTCATGGCCTCTCCTCGGATGAAAACATCAAGTAGGGGAAGATACAACTAAAAGCTACAGTGCGTTGTAACTTTAATAAGGTTCTCTTCACTTCCACAAGCGATAGTCGACTCATCCAGGCTACCGATGCATAAGATATGATTGGATTTATCATAGCAGTGTAGATCCATAGGACCTTGCTAGGGGAAAGTCCCCACGTCTTGCCAAACACAGCGCTACATTGCCAAAAGGCAGACAATGCCTTAGATATATTCTGCTGAACATGTGACAAAAAGAAGTTTACTATCCAAAATAACTCGCAGATACTTAACCATTCTGGATAGCTGAATAGTGACCCCATTGAAAGCATTAAGAATGAGTCCATCAGTCTTTCTCCTTCTGGTAAACAGGACTAAAACAGTCTTAGCGGGATTAGCTGACAGCCCATTCGCGCTGCACCAGGTGTCAATCATATTCAGAAACACGTCAACATCCGATAAGTTGTATGGGTGTACATCTTATTACAGAATGGATATGCATGAAAATCGAATTAAATCAAGCTGAGCTTAGTACTTACAATATTATTTTCCAAGTAATTGACTTATTTAAAATTGGGTTGAATCGAATGAGAATCACGTCTAGCTCCCATAAAAATGTATACTGCTTTCACACTATGAGCACGAAGTCTTTAACCTTTAATAGCCTAATGCCAGAATTAAATTGTTATACCCTGCATAATGCAATATGCATGGTATATTCATTTCGGTCAGATGTTTGTGTCCACTTGAAGGAATCTCCGGAGATATAGACATGGATATATATTCGTGATCAGCGTCGATTAAATTTTCGATTTAACGATGTCCGTCCGTCCGTCCGTCCGTCCGTCCGTCTGTCTGTCACCTGGCTGGTTCGCACGATAACTTGAGTAAATATTGAGCTATTTCGATGAAATTTGGCATAAGTAATCTATGATCCAAGGGTACGGAGGGGATTGATATTGGGCATGATCGGTCAATAACCACGCCCACACCAAGCATTCAAAGCGACTAACCTCGAAATTTTCAAAATCTTTAACTTGCTATAACTCACATAATATACCACTTGGGACAACAATATTTGGCACATAGACTTATATTATACTACTATATAACCTCGCCAAAAGTGGGTGAGCCACGCCTACTTTTTAGCGTAGCTCTCATACAAAGTGTCTGTACTTCTTTTAAATTAAAACAGCTGTAACTTCTACAATCTTCTGCCCAGAATAACCATAATTGACACTTAGAATAATATCGTAGTCGGTAATAATATGGCAGAAAATCAGTGTGCCACGCCTACTCCTTTTTGGGTCTCCCATACAAAGTTGCGGAAATTAAAAAAATGTTACCGGTTATAACTTACAAACTATTCACCGTAGAATAACGAGATTTAAGGTGTGAATTAGTATTGTACGAGCAACTAGGCTCACAGAAAACGGGTGCACCACGCCCACTGTTTATCGTAGCCCCCATACAAATTTTAAATTGAAACAGCTGTAACTTCGGTAATCTTCTGTCTAGAATAACCATAATTGACACTTAAATTAATATCGTAGTCGGCAAAAATCTGGCAGAAAATCAGTGTGCCACACCCACTCCTTCATGAGTCTCCCATACAAAGTCAAGGGAATTAAACTAAAACTTTTAAGCTCCATAACTTACAAACCATTTAGCGTAGGACAACGAGATTTAAGGTATGGATTAGTATTGTACGAGCAACTAGGCTCACAGAAAATGGGCGCACCACGCCCACTGTTTATCGTAGCCCCCATACAAATTTTAAATTGAAACGGCTGTAACTTCGGCAATCTTCTGTCTAGAATAACCATAATTGACACTTTAATTAATATCGTAGTCGGCAAAAATCTGGCAGAAAATCAGTGTGCCACGCCCACTCCTTCATGAGTCTCCCATACAAAGTCAAGGGAATTAAACTAAAACTTTTAAGCTCCATAACTTACAAACCATTTAGCGTAGGACAACGAGATTTAAGGTATGGATAAGCATTGTACGAGCAACTGGGCTCTTAGGAAATGGGCGCGCCATGCCCACTGTTTATTGCAGCCCCCATACAAAATGACTAATATTCTTTTAAATTTAAACAGCTGTAACTTCGGCAATCTTCTGCCTAAAATAGCCATAACTGACATTTAGATTAATATCGTAGTCGGAAATAATCTGGCAGAAAATCAGTGTGCCACGCCCAGTCCTTCATAGGTCTCCCATACAAAGTCGAGGGAATTAAACTAAAACTTTTAAGCTCCATAACTTACAAACCATTTAGCGTAGGACAACCCAATTTAAGGTGTGGATTGATATTGAAAAATTAATTGGATTTACTAGAAAGTGGTAAGCCACGCCCACTTTTTATATAGCTCCCATACTAAGCCTCGGAATTATCTTAAAATCCTTTTACTTCGTCAAAGTCAACCATATTTCAGGTGTAAATTAGTAGTATATGCAAAAATTGTTTCTCGAAAAGTGGAAATAAAAGAAAAGTTGGATATTCGAGTAAACTTTTTATATATAAATCTACATATGCAGGGTATAGTTTGGTCGGCCCCAGCCGACTGTAAGGAGATTTTTTTTTCTTCAAATATTCTCAATTTAATTTACTACTGATGAGAATTTATTATATTTATTTAATTTATTTTCTTCCGCATGTTGTTCTTTTTCGTTTCTGTGCTGTGCTACCCAAAAAAATTCTCATAAATATAAAATTTTGTCAAATATTGTCAATTCTTACATATGAGTATGAGTATGAGTATTCGTATGTAGCTGTCAACGTATGAATGAATTTTTGTTTCACCACTTCACCATGTCACTGAAAAAAAAGAAAAAGGGAAAAATAAAACTGAAGACAGAACACACAATGATGAATAAGATGAAAAATCAACAAGAGAAAGAAGAAAATAAATGAAAAAGAAAAAAAACAAAGGATACAGAAATAAAAAAACGAAAGATTGTAAATAAAAAATTTGCAACACGTCGTCATTGAAGCAAGCCGAAAATTCACAATGTTCATACATGGTATATGTAGTGTTAAGCGTGTCAAAATATAGTTAGGTACTCGAATCCTACATTTCGCCATCCTCAACAATCATGTCTGAATATTGTCTTCAAATTGCAATAAGATGAGTGAGTGAGGGTGCCAATATGCGTGCATGTGTGCACTTGAGTTGGTGATACACATGCACATACACCAAACGGAAATCGAATTTCTTCTATTTATGAGCATGTACAAACTATATATGAACTCTGCATGTCTGCGTTGCAACTCATAGTATGCACTAGCCCATATGACACTTTCTGTCTGCAACTATAAACTCGTACTTTTTACACTCACTCATATGCGACATATTTACAATGCACAACAGCAACAATGTGAAAATGCAATAAAACGAAAATTCATATTTTCTTCATTGACTCTTTTCTGCATCTTTTTCTTATCAGTATTACTTATTTGGTAAAATTACATAGATATGAATATGTAGAAAATAAACCAAAAAAAAAAATAGACAATAAACTGTGAAAAAATTTTATATACGAAGAATTGCAAAAAAAATCAATTTTATGCTGTAACAATAAATAAAGAATTTTTAAGGGGAAAAAGTGAAAAATAATACAAAGAAAAAACGACGATGATAATGTGTATAGAAGGAAGCATCAGTTCTTCAATATAACAAATTACACTAAGAAATTTGATAATTTTGAGTTGCAGATTTTTGAATTTGTGGATTTTCTTATTAAGAATTTTTTTTTTCTGTCAGATTTGGTATTTAGCAAATGTCATTATTTCCACATTCCACATTTAACTTTGCTGAGTTAGTGTTGCTATTCTACTGTACCAGCAGAGAGCAGAATTGTTAATGTGAATCGTTAATGTGAGATGACTTTGTGCAAAAAAAAATCACAAAAAAAAGGCAGAATAGAAGATAAGAAGGAAAAACTGAATAATGTACGAAGATGAATTAACTAATTTATAAGATATGAAGAGTAGAAAAAAAAAAATATTAAAAAAAAAAAGAGAAATGAAGCAATAGTAAGAAGAATAGCAATTGTGGCACAATAAAGAGTATATTTTTGTTATGTTTGTGTATATAAAATAAATTAACAGTCATCATTACAGTTCACTAAAAATAAACGTGAGCACCAATCCATACTTGTATTCAATCCCATCCACCAATAACCCAACAGAAACATGCGTTACGCCTGACCGATCAGCTGTGAATTCAACTATGCAATCATATCTGTAAAAGGTACAAAGGAGTACAAAGAAGTATTACAAATGAACTACACATTCAGTTAACTTGAATTAACAGAAAGAGTAGAGTAGAGAATTACATCACTCTGACGTCACGCTCCTATCAGTAGAGAAATTATCGATGCAGAAGAGTTACAGAAAGGAGATACTAGTGTACTGACGTTTTTTTGGGCGTCCGTCGTTGTTTAGCGCCATCAGCCATTCTTGAACGACCATCATGAGAGTCAGAAAAGCACTTTTTAATCATATTTATCGATGGTGCATTGTCTTCATCTAGCTTGGCCTTGTGTTTAATCACAGCACAAAATTCAGATTTTTCGATTTAAAAACACAGGGAAATTGGTTGCTGCCGTAACTGTTTTGTACCGCTGTAACTCATAACTTGACCTAGCACTTCGTATATAACAAAGTTAGTCTGATCAGATAAGGGATAAATTAGCAAATGAACTATAGAAAAAAATATGAAGTAAAACGAAGTAAAACTTGGTAAATGTAAATATTTTGATAGCAGATTTCATATACTAAAAAATTGGAATATACAAATAAAATTTATGCCTACCTCCCATACAAAAGTATGTTTTTGAATGAATGTTTTCACATTTTACGCATGCAAATATAAAGTTATCAAGCTGAAAGTTGGTATATTTCATTAAATTAACCAAGTGATAGACATACTCTAAAATTGACTGAATCGGATATAATTGTTACCTACCTCCCATACAAATTTATGCTTTCGTAAGTATATTTTCACACTTTTCGCACGACAAAAAAAAAAAAAGTTATCAAGCTGAAACTCGGTATGTACGATTATATTTACTAATAAATAGAAGAGGTGGGAAATGCTTGGAATCGGACGAAAATCAAGCCTACCTCTCATACAAATGTATGTTATCAAATTTACTTTGCGGCCGTACAATTAAAACTATCAAACTTCTATTTGGTATTTATGATTATTTTTACCAACATTAGCTTAATGAACAAAAATCACACCTATCTTCAATACAAAAGTATTATATTTTTTTCCAAAATATGTCGGTATTACCGAAATTAAGCTTCTCAATTTTTGTTATGTTTAAATTAGCATCTAAATAAATATATTTTAATTCCATATATGTACATAAGTATGTATATGTTCATTTTGAAAATTTTTAATTAAAATTCACAACACAAATATGTACATTTTATTTAGTTATGATATCGTAGGTACACTTATTTACTTACTTATTTAGTTGGGTTCAATTTAACTTTTTGATATATTTATGTAAATCACTTGAGTGTATTAAAAATTATAAAATTCCCCGATTGATTAAAACTCACACATTCTCCCCAAAAAAA
Organism: Megamerina dolium; assembly: GCA_963854835.1. Lineage (NCBI taxonomy): Eukaryota > Metazoa > Arthropoda > Insecta > Diptera > Megamerinidae > Megamerina > Megamerina dolium. The sequence goes on along the minus strand of OY978528.1, from coordinate 23,628,191 downwards.
AAATAACAATAAAACAAAAAAACAAAAATTTATATAAAATCGCTTCCAAATATCAACAAAAGGCGAATTGAAATATATAGAGAAAATTACAAAATATATATGTAAGGATTTGTTAACCCCGCTTACTTGTTCTCTGAACTTTTACAATAGCATTCATATGAATATTCACATACATACACACTACAATACATGTATACATATTCATATAGTTATAGGAGCAGCGAGTCTCCCACAACAATTTAAGCAATAAATAAATATCAAAAAGTTTTCATCTTCCATGAATATTAATAACGAAAACATTTCTGCCAAATATATATGCATACACTATAGAAAATATGGTACGCTGAATCGCTTTTGGCTGTATGTTATGTTATGTTGCACGCGCAACCATCAATGGATCTTACTCAACAACCAACAACCAATTTAAGGGCCGTCAGGTCAGATGGCTCGCTGGCTGTTTGGTTGGTTGGTTTGTATTAAATACTACTATAGATATGATACATATACTTAATACAAAAAAAAAAAAAATGAAAACGTAAATTTAAATTGAAATCCTTAATGAATGTATAACACATACATACGTACGAGTACATACTCATACTCATACTCATATGCTGATTTGTTTAGAATGTGGCTAGCAAAGCTATAGTGGAGATAGTAGTAATATGTACTTGTTTGTGGTATATTTCAATACACTTAAACTGACTATAGTACTAATGCTTAGAAAAACGATGATGGTATGTAGTAGTAGTAGTAGTAGTAGTAGTAGTGGCAGTTGCAGTTGTTTATATTGTAATTGTTGTAGCTCATACATTTATCAGATTAAAAATATGTATTCTTGTCTTTCTTTTTTTTGTTGTTGTTGTATTCATTTTTTATTTTTTAATATGCAAATGCAATCGGGAGTACTACTGGGGCAAAAATTATGCAAAAATTGCATGAAAATAAAATTAAAAGAAAAATTGTTTGAAAAAAAAAAATATACAAACACTGACATACACAGCCACCAAAAACAACAACAACAACACTTACAATAACTATGCGGGAGAAATTATTCGTATGCATGTATACATTTATGTGACTGCATGAATTAAAATGCAACAATGTTGATAACACGAAGGTTCATTCCAACATGTATATAAGAAGATATAACATTAGAATTGTTTAAAAAATAAATGCATCAGATTTTTAATATGTAAAAATTTTTTTTTTTTTTTTGCTGCATATTTTTTCTAAAAGCATTCCTCACAAAGAAATTTATTTTAAAAATGTTTATAACCAGTGCTAGGCGATTAATCAATCGTTTAGTCGAACAATCGCATTAATCAAAATCCGGATTAATTAATTATTCGAATAATCAATATTTGGATTAATCAAAATACGAATTATTCGATTAATTGGAATTTTTAATTTTTAATTTTTCGTTTTTTTATTAAATTAATAAATTATAAATATTTTGAAAATTTTATTTAAATAATTTTTTTTTTTTTTCAGATTAATCAAATTTGACCATGATAAAGTCTCATGGTTAAAGATAGCTATCTTTACAAACAGTCAAGCTGCTATCAAAGCCTTAAATTCTGACACAATCTCTTCAAAACTTGTCTTACAATGCAAACAACAACTCGGAGAACTCAGCCAACGGCTCCAAGTTACTCTTGTTTGGGTTCCAGGTCATAGGCAAATTGAGGGAACGCAGAAGAGCAGAGTAATTGGCTACGGTAGGTTCTGCATTGGATATTTCACTGGCGGAAACTATAACTATTCCGTTCAGTAAGATAAAAAGTACCATAGCTTCTCACTACTGTTCCATTGTGGAACACAGATGGAAGCGGCTGACAACTTGTACCGTATTAAGACAGACAGATATAACATTCAAAGAACAAATCAACTGCTAAATTGTTCCCGTCCAAACAGCACATGCATTACTGCGGTTCTGACAGATCATTGGAAGGTAGGGAAACATGCAGAGAGACTAAATCTTTCCTTCAATTCTTTCTGTCAGAGCTGTCATGATGAGAATGAGTCAGAAAGCCTCTCTCATTACTTATGCGAATGTCCGGGTTTGGTGAGAGCCAGAATCCGCACTTTTTTTTTTTTTGGACACATCTAATATAGATAATCATATATGTAGCTAGCTGAAGTGTTGACATTCACAGAAAAAAAAAATGATCTCCCTTATCTCATTTAACTATATTGTCAAATACCATTTGCTCGCATACTGAGGGTCTTAATGTAAAACAAAATTTTATGTAAAGTTTTTTTTTTAGAAATTGGATCTTTGCTTCCAGTTCAGATGGTAGATGATTGTAGATTGATGAACGTACATTTTTCATTTCTTATGTAAATTTAAATAATCTGCTATCCTGATTGAATTTCATCGGCTATTTTGCTCCCAACATATTTTTGTACTTAAGTAATCCATTGAAATATTCTAAAATGTGATCTTTGGTTGTAGCAACTCAACAGTATTTTGTACAGGAAGACAAACATTTGATCTGTCTCCAAATAATTGAGATTTTTTTTTTTTTTTTTCGATAGTCATACTTTACTAATAAAATAATTCCTACATAAATCCTATTGCCACAGAGCTCAGGGAATGTGATATTACTAGGGTTCGGAATCTTCAAACACATGTGGGTGGGCCCATTTCACAATACTGCAAGAGAAACTCGGTGAAAGTTCTTTCGTAGATTCTAACATATCAAACATTTTTTTTTAAGAATAAAATATTGAAAGCACAAACAACACCGTAAATTTAAACAATTAAATTAATAAATTTTCAAAAATTTCTAAATAATTCCATATATAAATTCCTGTATAAAAATAAAATGACACACTATACGATTAAATAAAATCAGTTTCATTTAAAATTCAATAAATAAATGGAAAGCCATGCATGAACACAATTAAAATTCTACATTCGAATATAAAATATATTAAATATAATGAAATTTTGAAAATAAAAAAAAAATATATAAAAAAATAAACATAAAAATTTGATGAAAATTACAATTTCCTTTTTAGAATATTTCCATTAAATTTTTTTTTCACTCTCTCTCTCTCTCTCTGTTCTACATGAACATTTGTATTACATTTACATTGTAGAAAAAAAATAAGACAACAAAATGTTGACACTGATTAATGGATTTATGCGAGATTCTCTTTTTCAAATATACTCGTATACATAGTAAAATTTCACTAAAAACCAACAAACACACACAAAAACAACTTAAATAGCAAAACAATGCTAAAGAATCAAATGTTTGTGAGTGTGTGAGGAGAAAAAATACCCTCAAGTGGTCATTGATAAATTACATGCATATGTATTTGAGTGTGTAGTTGTATATTTATAAATATATATAGTTTCTTGTTTTTAATGCAGATAGACTGACATAGAGGAAAAAAAATATATATATATAAATATACTGGAAAAAAAATGTACGCTAATACTGCCATTTACACGTGTGAGTGCAAATAACATATGTTATAGTAGTTGTTACTAACTGCACCAAACATGAACAAAACAAAAAAGCTGTTCATTTTTTTTTTTGTTTCATTTTTTTAGTTTTATTAGTTCGTCATAGCATATACAGTAAAATCCACATACTTAAATTATGCGAAAAATCATGATAAATGCAATGAATTTCTAACCATAGTACTTTGACACTGGTCGTTCGTAGAATGTTCACTTGTTTCTATACCCTAGACTCAAAGGCTCAAATATATTAAAATTTAGTACACAAAAATGTCTTCTTATAGCATGTCTGCACTAAAAAAGAGGATAAAACGATTTCTACCTCCACTTTGCTTACAAAAATACAAAGCACACATAAGGAAGACCTAGATATTCTGAAAGTAGGGCTTAAAGAATGATACCCGTGTCTAACCGATTTTTCAGATCAAGTCGATTACGTTTTTTATACGCAAAAATGCTTTTAATTAATATTACTTATACGACCCTTTTAGGTTCAGAAAGACTCAGAACTAAGTGACAGATGAAAGCGACCAGACCTCTAGCTGCATTAGAACAAATGGTATTGACTATGCGATTTCATAGTAATACTAGCTATAGTGAGCTTTTATTTTCTTGCATTTGAAAGCCTATATATTAGATGATAAATTTTCCGTACCGAACCGACGCTTAATAGGAGGTTAACAAGTCTATAAGTTCGGTACTACATTTATCTGATAACTTCCAGTATTAAATTTGGTCAACACTGTTAGAGGACTGCTTATATTCGCCGATTCCGATTGCATAGAATCTTTGTACAATCACTTTATCTATAGATTGTCATATATTTTTGTGCGAAAATTTGTACAGGGTGATTTTTTAAGAGTCTTCGGATTTGATTTAAAAAAAAAACACATAAAATTTAGAGAAATGTATGAAATCTTTATTTGAGTCGATAGAACGATCTATATAATTCAATATTTACAGATGATTTCATGTAAATGTTGACCACGGCTGCGCCTCAAATCGTTCATACGCAACATATCGGCCGGTATCTCACAAATAAATTGATAATTCACGGTTATCAAGAGTACTGGCGGATACAGCTGCCTTGTATTTCTCTATCCGCACTCTACGTACGCGTGTTGGTGGTTTAATGTCCAATAATGTAAATTTGATGCGAAATTTAGTCATAAGATTCCCAATAGCCGCCTCAGATGGTCGCCCAAATTGACCATAAAATGAATGAATGAATGAACCGAGCATGAATTTTGATAATACTTAAAATTCGATAATCTCCACGGTTAAATTATAGATCAAACTGAACATGTTTGACAGTAACATGTTACACGAAAACAGCTGAGCTCCCAACTTTTGTTGAAATTTCATACAAATTTCTATGGCCATATGCATAGCATAAACTATTTCCATGGCCACATAAATGAGGATCTACTGTATATGTGTTACATGATGGAATAATGCAAGAAAAAAAGTGTGCTCGTTAAGTAAGTAAATGCGTGGCATGTTATTTACGCAAAAAAAAAAAAAAAATTACAACAATTTTGTAAAACAAAATGTGAAATGAAAAGGGCAGCAACAATAAAAGCAACATGAACAACAGCAACAACAAATGCTGGAGTAATAATTATAATAATAATAATAATAATAAAATTATATAAAAGCACGCAATACATAAAAAAATCAAATGTATAGCATAAAATCATATAAATTTGTCGTTTCAGTATGTGTGTGTGTGTGTGTGTGCAGTATATTCCTATATACCCATAACTGCATATGTAACATACATAAAGCACATGGGCAATTAATTTGTTGATGAATTTTTATTAAAATAATGAAAATAATGTTTTTTTAAATTAATTGCGTTTTTATAAAAGTAAAATTTTAAACCTTAGATACATACATATATATACACAATTAAATTAATACCCATTCTCGAGTGCGATTACTATCTTTCACAATGAATGCAATTAAAGTGCGGGTACTCAATATTACCTTTCAACTGTTATACGTATAGAGTATATTCACTCATAAAACGATACTATATATTATTCTATCGCGATCAACATTCATTTTGATTATTACTACTTCAATTACCCATTTTATACATACATATACTCGTACATATATCTAAAATATATGTATACATAGATATCCACTTCAGGCATCATCAACCATGAAATATGCTTATAATTTTATCATATTTCATTTTGTGCAGACACTTAAAAACTACTCACTTTTTTTTTTTTTTGAATAGAGCGAAAGAGAGAGAGAGAGAGACATAGAAAGAGTTCACATTATTTTTCTTACATTTGCTTTTACTTTATGAAATTTCGCCAATATTCGTAATTTATACCAAAAAACATGACAGTAATTTGAAAATTAAAAGCACCCAACAAGTTGCGCTGCTCCCTCATCTGTCAGCACTGGTAGAAAGATGATATGGGTAATAATGGTCGTAGAGGTATACTTAGATGTACATACACTTATAATGATGCATTTTTTCAATTCAAATAAATTATTGAAGTGTAATAACGATGATGCTGATGATGATGATGGTAATGGTAATGGTGATACGTGCTCACCAAAGGAAAGTGACAGAGAGCACTTTTGTTTATTGAAAGTGCATAATTATAATAATCATTATATTAGTAAAAATAATATCAAAATGAATAAAAATAATGGTAATTAAAATAGGAAGATATTTTCGCAATTTCGTTAATTAACCACTGCACACAGTTGATAGTTTCTTTAACCCATTTCAATGCACCATTTTTATCTTATTATTTTTTTGAGATATTAAGTCTAAATAAATTAATAAAAACAAATAATAATAATAATAATAATAATAATAATAATACAAATAAAAATAATAATTTAAATAATTTAAAATCAATTAAAATTAATGAAAAAGACAAAATAGCAAATAGTCCCAAAAATCTGGGATAGCAACATATTTTACAATGAAATATGAATTTCTGAAGTTCAAATGAGCCAAGCAAACGAATTTCATTTTGGTCACCAAAATACCTAGTCAAGTCATAAATATTGATACACAACTAAACACATTCATTACGAATACAATATTGCGCTCATCCATTTCATCTTGACGGCGATTTGACAGTTGATATTTATGCTTTATTGCCACGCAAAAAGTTTTTGGCATCAATTGTTTACAATCATGGAATGGGGTGACATCGAAAATCGTATTGTTGTAATTGGCCTACTAAAATGCAACATGGGAAAAGGCGATATCTTTCGGATGTTGCGACTCGCAATTTTGTGTATCGTGCTGTGAAGTTCTTTGAGGATACTGGTGGAGTACGAGACCGTTAATGATCCGGCCGTCCGCGCCTTGTGAAAACTCAGAAAGCGATCAAAGCCGTGAAAAAGCGAAACGACTGAAAATAGCTGCCGATATCTTTCGGACGTTGCGACTCGCAATTTTGTGTATCGTGCTGTGAAGTTCTTTGAGGATACTGGTGGAGTACGAGACCGTTAATGATCCGGCCGTCCGCGCCTTGCGAGAACTCAGAAAGCGATCAAAGCCGTGAAAAAGCGAATCGACCGAAAACCGCTGCGAAAACAGAAAATCTTGTGGCGGGAAATCCAAATTTCGCAAATATTCATGTGCAACGCAAACGCAAGCAAAAATCGGAAATACTGACGAGAAAATCTTCACCATAGAAGAATCGTTCAATAAACAGAACGATAGCATGTATGCCCGGTCATACAGAGAAGTTTCCCAACTCATCCCGAGGATCCAAAGAGGCCTCTGCTCCAGTCACAAGGCAAAAATGACTCAACTGTGGCTAAAAAACAACATTCCGGACTTTATATCAACGGATGATTGGCCAACTGGTAGTCCAGACCTTAACCCGTTGGGTTACAAATGCTCTACTCGACACCCAAATATTGAGTCGTTGAATCAAGCCATTGTCCATGCAGTGCACAATTTCTCCATGCATAAAATGCGTCTCGTGATCGATGAGTAGCCAGATTGTGTCAAGTCGAGCTGAAAGGCATTTCGGAAGTCATTTCGAATATGTTATTCTAAGATTTGTAGCCATTGAATAACCCAATAAAAACAAAGTTTTAAAAACTTTGTTAATTCTTTTTTATTTGGCGTCGATTTTTCTGTACACAAATATCTATGACTTGACTAGGTAAAGGAAAAAGTATTGAAATCGAATTCTCTTGCTCATATGCTAAAATCATGCAATTGATAAAATCCAAAAAGTTCCATTTCAGGTAATTTAAAAACTCGCTCAAGAGCCCTAAAACTTGAAAAGATGGGTTGACATTTCTCTTATTATTTATCCAAAATATCTCTCTAGTAGAGAAGTCAAATTGTTAATTATAATTATTTAATAATACAATAATAAATAAATAAATAAAAATCAACCATCAAGAGCCTCTATGAGCTACTACTGGAAGCGGTGAGAGTATTTAAAATAAACCTCAATATTGTATGTAAGCTCTTCGGAGTGGATAAGTTAGGGGATAAGTAAATTCGTTGAAATTGTTGATTAGGAAAAATTAATGACGGCAGCTTTATATTTAAATACTCTGGGTGAAAGATATTAAGGTTAAGTAATAAGAAAAGTGGGTGCCGTAGCTCAGTGGTTAGTGTGTTCGCCTTCTGATCTGTAGGTCGTGGTTCAATACCCGGCTGATGCATAACAAATTTTATATCGAAAAGGTTTTTCTTTCGAATGGTACCCACCTGTCGGCAAGCAATTGGCAATTCTTCCGACAGTAACAACTTGCCATGAAAAAGCTTCTAAAAAGAACTCTGTGACAAAGCTCAGAAAAAGTGATGTCACAAGTGTTCTGCCGTTCGGAACCGGCTAAAATAAGTAGGTCCATTCTAATACTGTCCAAAATTTAAGACGCACAACAGTAATAGAAGAGAAGCTCGGCCAATGAGCCCTTTGGGGCTTTAAGTGCCACATATTTATTTTTTTTAATAAGAAAATTATGAAAACTCATTTTATTTCAACACTATGGCTGATGAGCTAGTTCTAAAAATGCATCGAACTTTCTATTTAATTCTATAATTTTTTATCAAATAGAATATTTTCAGCTTGCAAAAGTGAGAAGAAAAATATTTCTCTAAAGTATGGTCACTCTAAGGTTTATACAAGAGCTATTGTAGTTCCATTAACTTTACAAATTTTAAAGGAATATTTTATTTTAGTAAAAACAATGGAACAACCAAAACAATAACTAATAAATATTTCATTGTCTGTTAATTGTTAATGAAATTCCGGGACTGGAGGTCTCAAAACGTTTCATTTGCCATCAAGGCATAAGGTCGCCGGATCAATTTTCGAGTGTGTCATCTCAACAGGAGGTTTTTGTTTTATTACAAAACCAATAGGCAACTCTACAGCAGTCAATAATCTACTTTATTTTTGCGTTTGCAAATTTAATTCAACTTTAATACAGCCACAATTTACTCTCTCAAACACTAAATGTTGCACTTCACAAACTGTTATCAGGCGTTTGCCAAGAAAAACAAAATCAAACTTTTCTACCAGCCCAATATTTTTGCTATATTAAATAATCGGAAGTAACAACTATTGATTATGTCCTCCTCCCTCTTATGCTTCTTCTTCTTCTTCTTCTTCTTAAACTACTCCTTTCTTAGACACAACGATGAAACAACGATGCTTTTGCAAAGTAAGTGAAGTAGAACGAATGACTATAGCAATATTCTAATTGTGGCCAATTTTATTACAACATTCTTTGTTGTCTTCTCTTCTCATAACCATTGACATTTGTTGGTCGATTGAAATTTGTGTTCATGCAAGTAAATACGTATGCAAATATATGCGAAACAAAAAATATTCCAATAAAATAGAATGATAATAGTAAAAAGGAATAAAAAAATTTGGCATAAAAGCTGAAAGCAGGAACTTGTAAAATCACATCATTTTTTTTTTCTTTTCTTTTTTCAATATTTTAGTTTTTCTTGTGGTTGTCGATTTGTTTTGGTTCGTTTTTTTTTTTTTAATTTTTTATACAAATAACTTCCTATGAACCAAGTATATGATTATAAAATATTGATATCAATATTAAAAAGTATCGCATTCAATTGTTTCCTTCCTTTATAAAATTGTATTTTGTATTATTTTTTATGATTTCATATCAAAATGTAGCTTTCCCTTGGGAGAGATCCTCTAGAACATTGATTACAATAGCTAAATTCTATAATTGTGTTAGACCTATAGCTATTACATAGAATATTACTTTTTGCATATACATATATATATAATTAATAAATTTTAATTATATTTTCATCCTTCCATTATATGGAGGTCGCCACCCTTTTGGAGTAAATTACTCAAAAGGGTGGCTACAATTATGATGGAAGTATACAGTACTGACTACAGAATTTAATTACAATAATATTGTAGATAATACAAAGACTGTAATGCTAATTACAAAAATTCTGCCGCATATACATTTTACTAATCAATTCAATGGCGAAAAGGGAAAATCGCTCAAGTCGACTTGAATAAAATTCGAATAAACTTCATTTTATATACCAAATGTAGGCAAAATATTAAAATTATTTTAATGTACACATATATTTAATCAAAATTATGCATTATCCACATAAGCGTTTTTAGCATATCGCAATGGATTTTATTTATTCCATGAATAAATTATAATTAACAGCACTTTTATTGCCAACTATAAAGAGCATATAAAATTTTATTACTTTTCAAATTAGTAATTTCATTAAAATTTTCATAATTTCAATGCTATTTTATAAGAGGTGACACTAAATTAATTTTGCATTTCAAAAAGGGGTATATAATAAGTAAAATGGAAAGGAGAGTGTACACTGAAAAACAATAATATTGGCAATATTTATATGCACATACGATATAGTGACAAATTAATAAACAAGCTTAATAACAAGCTAATAGATAGAAAGCTAGCCTTCTCCAAGCACTTTGAAGTGGACATCAACGACCGTTAGGCTTGGAGGAGTAGCCATATGGTCCCAAAAGGGTACTCACAGTTGTGGTACACTGATGGGTCTAAGATGAAAGATGGCAGTGAGAGGGCGGGATTTGTTTGACCAAGATTTCGGAAAACAAACGCAATGGGGAAAACAGCTTCCATCTTTTAGGCGGAAGTCCATGCCTTAGAGGCAAGTGCGAGAGAACGTATACTTAGGGGCACCCGTGGTACCAAAATATGCATCCTCTAGGATAGCCAGACCGCTCTAAAGTCCCTGCCAAAATTCTAGTTGCAATCGAGGCTGGTTTGGGAATGTTTTAAACTTCTCAATGCCCTGGTAGCAAAGAATCCTGTCACCCTCATGTAGATGTCGGGACAAGAAGGCCACGAGGGAAACGAAATGGCTGACGAAATGGGCGCAAACACCCCTTTAATTGCACCAAAGCCCTTCTGCAGGGTTACAAACAGTTCCATAAACAACTTGAGATGTGAAAGGGAGAAACGAGATCTGCTCGACTACTGGAGAGCCCAGAACGGGCATACGAAGGGACTTATTGATCCCGCGCAAATTAGGGTGGACGCTGTTCTTAACCTCAGCAGAAATGACATAAAACTCTACACAGAGCTGCTCACTGGGCACTGTAGACTCAATTACCATATGAAGAAATTGGGTGTGATAGAAAACGATAACTGCCGACTCTGTCATGAGGAGCAGGAAACATTGGAACATATTCTATGCAATTGCCCAGCGGTAGCTAAACGTAGACTTGATTACCTAGGTAATGGAATCTTGACTCCGAACCACATAGGTAAAATCAAGCTCACAGCAATTATAAGATTTATAAATAGTCTAGAATTGTTTTAGTTGGACAATAGGTGCACAAGAGATCTTTTGGGTCTCAAAGCATTGAATAGCCTGAATAAGTAAAAAACCAAGCAAATTCTATTAGTAAATTTCAAATGATAAAAGGTCAAAATGTCACAAAGATCCATCAGAGGTTTCACTTCTCGTAAGTTAGGCACCGTTTAGGCGAACTTTGTTGATATTTGTGATACAAGTACTGCTTTTTTTGAATTTACAATGAAGTGTGACTGCCAAATGTACATCTGCGAAAATACAAAAGCATAGCGTGGTCAAGCCGATTTGAATATTTGGCACAGACTATCCACTGATATCTCGCAGTCTTCCACACGATCGCCTTTGTTGTCTCTGCAGATGACCCATTTTATGTAGGCAATATTGGCGAGTGTGATGGTCTGATTGGTATATGTGAGCGAAATTAAATCAGGTTATGCTATGATTGAAACGTGTGTTTTGTCGAGACCAGACATGTCTTCACAGAGAGTACTCAACAATCGGCGCGGTTGCTTAGACGTTTGTTTGAAGAACCTATTACGCTATTTTAGTACGACGGATCTAGTTTAATCCTCTTCTGTCTATCTTAGTGGGTTTGTGAATCTTAGGGCCATAATGCCATGGCCATTATGTAGTCTATAGGATACCTGTGGACCAGCGAAGCAAGCACTTCAATAGCCAAACATGGTTAAAGGCAATTCAAGCCGAGACCTGCTCTAGAGCCACTTGGCATGAAATCAAGTAAATGGCCCGGGACAGGACTCGATGGAAAGCCTTCGTTTCTGCCCTATGTTCCGATTAGGAGCGTTATTTTGGATGCAACCCTGTTTTCATTTGTAAAACATATAAAATATGTATTGTAGGTGATTTTTTGTGTTGTAACTGAAATGTCAACGAAATAAAAAATAATAGGTGTAAGCTCCTTTGACTCCTTTCAACTGCAACCTCACTTTAATCTCTTCTGAGATGACACGAAACCCAACTCATTGTAACTTTTTTTAAATCGGACAGACTCCGTATTGTATCAAAACATTTCGCTAGAAACTTCCCTGAAAAGTTGACTATACAACTGATGTATTGAATGTGGCAATCAATCAATCTAAGGCACTGCGGAAGAAAGTAATACAATTTCAAAATATTTCAAGACTGTCATATCTAACAATTGAATTCTGAAAGACCAGAGTCCCTGAAGATTTCGTTCCAGGAGAAAAAGATAAACTTTCAGAATGAATTTGATATGAGGAATATGACTTGAATTTTGCTTTTACGTCGTTTCTCTTCCATACAACCGTGATCACACTTTTTGCTACATTTTAACATTTTTCTAGCAATTATTTGTGTTTACATACTTTCAGCGATGGATGCTGTCTTCCAATAGCTAAACCTTTAGCTGCTGTTGATCTAGCTTCGAAACGGCAATTGCTCAGCGTTTTCACTTCTCGTTATATAATTGTTGGATGCAAAGGAAGGCACTTAACTGCGAACTTGAATATACTTTGACTGATAATAATCATAAAGATAATAATGATCAATTTAAAAGTACACAATATACTATATTGAAAATATCCGATGGTATAAAAATGAATCACAGAGTTCATTGTCAATAGGTCCCTTTTCCATTGACTAAACAAAATGAAGAGAAAAACTAAAAAATACGAGTCATTATTTTGCCAGCCTCAAATTTCTAAATACATAACCGAATTCAGTAGCAGCAACAACAAAAACAACAACAACAACAACAACAACAACAAAAGCAGAAGCAACGCAATCGAAGCGGCCGCATTCTACAAAAGCGGAAGTACAAAATAAAGCGAATCATCTACTACATAGTCCTAACAATGGTGGAATGGGTGAAAAATAGTGGCGAGATAAATTGCCGAAGATAGTACAAAATGAATGCGGCGGCGGTGGCGGCAACTACAGTACCGATGGCTGAGTAGTATGGCACCAAAATGATTCGCATCGCGCGAGTCTATTGTTTGGAATCAATTTAGTGTTGAATTGGTGCCAAGAATCTCATTTTCTAATGCCATGCTGTGGTTTTGAGTGTATGCGTATGTATGAGTAGAGCACATATGCACCGTACCGTACCGTACCGTATCGTACAAGCTCTCACACATTGCACATTGTGATGGTCTTGTTGCCTGAGCGGAAATGGCAAAACCGGAAACGCAGACCAACAGCAGACATTTTCAATTCAATTTGAAATGGGAACGCGTTCACCACTACACAGCCATATAAATGCATATAGTCGAACACAAAAATATGTAGCTGACTAAGTACACCCTCCTCAGACGACGAATGCTAGTATCTTCATGCATTCTGCATTCTCGATTACTCGATGGCTGCATTTTAGCATAGAAATTTTTTGCTTGTTTTTTTTTTTTTGCGCCACCACAGGGTGTCAACTAGACTACATTAACCATGTGATGTTCACTAGGATTTGCAACGTTGCATATTATGTGCAAAATTGGAAAAATGTGCTAATAATAGCAGTAATCGTAGAAGCAAGCAGCCAAATGAGAATAAAAGCGTTAAGCTCTTAGTCAAAACCATTGTGTATGAACACGAATATTCTTGTGACTACTACTGCTACTACAACTGCTGCTGCTGCTGCTATTACTGAACTTGTCGTTAAAGCTATGTAGTTTAAGTAAAGATTTTTGTAATATATTGTACGAGTATGTACATATGTGGGAGCATAGTGTATTTCAAAGTTCAAATGCATTTATTGCTTTTTCATAAGCGCACCTGAGTTTAGATAATTGTGCATGATAACAAAAAAAGCAATTTTTTTCGAGTATTAACAGTATTTTGAGGTGACAAAATAGTGACCTAAAGTATGACACTTATTAAAATTTTTAGTAAAAAATAAAAATCACATTTTTCTTATAAGTAAGCTTGTAACAATTATCCTTAGATATAAGAATACATTACTATTTGATTGGTTTTTCTAGAAGGAATCATGTTCTCTACACTTTAAAATGAATAAAAATAAGTTCGTCACACTAACAGCAAACTATCATTAGTTTACAGTAAAAATGTTGAATTGCAAAAATGAATGGAAGACGAACATAGTTTTTAGACCCCTGAAGGTACTGTTCGGAAGTCACAAACACTTTTTTTAAAACTGTGTTTGTAAAACAAACACTTCTGCGGATTGGAAATCCAGGATAAGTTCCAAGAAAATATTCTGAAGAAAAAATGTATCTAAGCAACTCACACTCGTACATTTTACCCCTTCAGCGGCATCTCCTGAGAAGATGTGCGGTTATTTGCCCATTTGCCTCCTATTTTGTGAGCCTTGAGCTCGATTTGGCACTGCTCACCCCACACCAAATTTTCTATTTTTTGGTTCACAAAGTTTTTTCAGGGAAAACTCAGCGACTGTGGCTGTAACAAATGCAAAGCTGCACTGGTTGATCTATAAAAGCCAACTGTAGATTATAATTAACGCAATAGTGGCGGTTTTTACACTACTTCCTCACAGAACCTTTATCGAATGACAGACTTCTATTAAACCAGGCATTTTCTGATTTGGGCTTGCTTTGGATGGAGCAGAAGCCTCGACAATTTCCGCCATGGATGTGAGAATGCTTGGAGTTTCGAGAGAAAAGTTCTGCGCGGGATCTTCGGACTTATTTGCGTTGATGGCGAGTACATTTGCGTTGAAGAGTTACAACGATGAGCTGTATGAGCTGTTTTAACATTGGCATAGTCAGGCGAATCAAAATCCAGCGGCTGCGCTGTCTAGGTCATGTCGAGCGAATGAAGGAAGACGCTCCAGCTAAGAGTTATTTAAATCGGCATCCGCTGGAAGATGCAGAAGCAGAGGAATACCAAACCTCCGTTGGAAGGACCAAGTGTTGGGTAATCTGGCGGCGCATGGAACATCCAATTGGCGCCAATAAGCGAAGAACCGAGAAGACTGGTGCCGAACATTATTTGTTCGGCCTAAATCGATCATCGGTTATTATGGCCACATAAAAAGAAGAAGAAGAAGACGAATTTTCTGATTTAGACTCTATTAAAAATAACGAACACTTTAAATTTCGGTACTTTCACGTCGGTTCATAACGTCGATATTTCCTCATAGATTTTTTTCTTAAATGCTCGACTCAGATGAATCAATTGTATTCGATAAAGGCTACTGGTGATGGTTTCATCGGTTTTAGCAGCTCAACAGCTGGTCGCACGAAACGGAGAGCCTAGGCTTGTTAGCAGGAATATTCTATCCTATCTTTTTTGCTGTTGAAGCAATTGCTTGAAAAATCGGCGTTCAACATCTCTCGCCTTTAATTTGTAAGGAACTCAATTTCCATGCTTGTGGATCATTCCCGTAGCTTTTAAACGTTTGGAAATCGTTGATTTTTTGAGGCATGATGTTGCCAATTCTTTAAGCGTTTGACATGAATCTTCATCTAATATTTTATAATTTCCCATTTTTCTTATTTTTTTGTTTTTTTGCTTAAAATGTTTGTGGTATTTGATAAAAAAAGAATTACAAAATCCCAAATTAAAAACAAACAATTACAATTTATTATTATTTTTTTGGAGTAATAAAAAAAATATCCAAAATAAATTTTTTAATTACAATTATTTTTTTCTATTTTTTTAATAATTACTCTACTTGAAATAACTTCAAATTAAATGCAAAATTCATATAAAAATAGATTTGCCTTTAAGTAGGTACCTAAAAACATGCACACTTAAACACCCTCATGCACAGAGAGACTGGGGCACTTGTATGTATTTGCGTAGTAAACGGAAACATGAAAATTGAGCAACTCATTTAATATTCCCTACCAATTTAAGTATTTGTCTACAACAACAACAACAGTGATAACTAAAAAACTTAATTTTTTTTTTTTTTTGGTTCCACTCATTTCTTAGTTCATTACATTCACATGCATATGTATGTATGTATGTGTGTATAGACATTCTCTTACACAAGCCAATTGCAAAACAGAAGAGGTCTATTCAATGGGTCTATGTGGCATAGTCTCAGTCAGCATTATCATCAATTTCATTTCCTCCCTGTAATTAATTAAATCCACAAAAATTCATTTATGTATGTATGAGCATGTGTTTGTTCGTTGAGTGTTTGTGTGTGTGTGTGTGTGTGTTTGGGTCTATGTACGACTAAAGTGTGATATTGTTCGCCGCTGCTACTGTACCATTTACCATTTTGGGGCTGTTATTATCATCTTTTGCCTTTTTTTTAACTTAGTTATACACTTGCCTTGCTCTACATTTTCATTTTTTGTCTTTTTACTCTGGCTGTTGTTATTTGTAGGTACCACAAAATTGTTAGAATTCATTTTATTTGCTATGCTATGGTTTTTCTTTTTCCCTTGGTCCATTTTTTTTTTTCTCTCTTTTTTATCCATGATTCAGTTGTTTGTGTCTTTTTTTTTTCTTCTATGGTTCATCGTTCGTTGTCGTTCGTTTGTATGTATGTATCCTCTAAACCATTATTTTTACGCTGAGATTTTTATCGAAAAACACTTTCATTAAAATTACTCCAATTCTCACTGATTCATTTTTTTTTTATGCTGCTTTAGGGTATTACTGCTCATTTTCTTTGGTTTCATTATTTCATTTGTTTGTTTGTTGCCAGTTTGCCCACTTCCCACTTCTAATACCATCACTACTACTACTATTACAACTACTCTAGTACTATCCATACTATCTTTAGATTGCATCTTTTCACACGATGACGATGTAGCCATTTTTCGGTATGTCCTCCTATTTGAGTCTATATTGGTATATAAAGTTGGCTTGTACTATGTTTGTAATTCTATCATCATATTAACTTTGGTTTGCTCTTAGTTTTGGAAATTTTGTATTTGCCAACAACGGCAATGAAATAACAAGTCCTCTTCGTAATTGAAAGCAGCTTTAGGCTATTTTTAGCATAAAGTACTTGTACATAATAGAATGGTATAAATTGAATGTAGTTTATGTCATCAATTACGATCAAATTTAAAGATTTGCACTTTGCTTTTGTTTGTTATGTATTCTATGATCATACTACATACATACATTCTGTCAAATAAGTACCCGGAAATTCTCATTTTTAATTTTCCCTCTGAGAATATTTCAAAAAATTTTTTTCCCAGGTTGGCACAACTGTCAGCCACTATTCTGTGAATTTTTATTGCTATGTGTCATTTAGTTTGGTTACGGCGTCATTAGGAACAAGTCAACCTTTTGTGTGCGTTGTGATTTTTACTATGGATAAAAATATCGAACAAAGAGTTTGTGTGAAATTTTTTTTCGACATGGTTGAATCACCAAATGTTTTTTTCAACATTTCCAACGTTTTGGCACAAGAAATTTCGTTTGAAACACACAAAAATACCGGGTACTTATTTGACAGAATGTACATACATTGTGGATTCCTCAACATTTTGTGTGTGCAGCAATACAAAAAAATGTATTTGAGTGTCATTCAAGCTATGATATATAGCTTCGTCTATAATGATATCAATCAGAGATGAACATACTAATTGTATAACACAAATATAAAGCATACTACTCGTATTATTCAATATGATATTTATTTACATTGCTTAAATTTGCTTAAATAACTTATTTACAATCAAAAATTAGTCTTTTATATATTATATCATCAACATTAGGTATACTCGTATGCTCAAAACTCAAAAAAGTGATACAAAAATTTCTCTTTGAGAGATTAATAGATTTATTTGCTGTGGTTCTATGGTAAACAAAAAAAAGGGTTTCCTTTAATTAAATTGACCTTTTTAGTTTTTGAGAGAGGGGTAAACTTTTGTGTAAATAAATAAAATGTTGCTAATATAGTACATACGTAGTACATAATTTTTCATTGTAAATAGCAACTCATTTCAATATATGATTGAAATACATACTTTCAATCTTCACTCTCAAGTGTACCTTTAAATAAATATGTTTAATTATTTCTGACCACTTTGCGCAATAAATTCATTCATCATAACTTGGAATATCATTAGAATTAGCCAAGAAGCTGCTATATTCGAATCGTGACAAAGAACAAGACAAAGAGGAAGAAGAAAGATGACTATACCTCTGGTAGAAGGGACAAATACTGAAAAACTTGCCTCTCCGTTTTGAATTCGCACCTGAAGACACTGTTCGAAAAGATCAAACGACTGACATAATGCTGCAAAATTAATTAAAATAAAAAAAAAAACAACAACAACCCGATTTTCTGTTTTAATTTCACAACAATTTTTGGTAAATATCAATAGCTTTATAGTATTAAATTGCATCGAATAATGTGGCAACTATCCTCATGTTGAAGCATCATCAATAAGCTATTGCTGTCAGTATATGTCATTCTTTCGAAGTGTAAACAACATATTTAATTTTAGCTCCGACTAACTATATCAAATTTTGTGTCTAGAAAATCCCATTTCTGGGAAACTTTGCTTTTTTGTTTTCATTTGAAGAAAAGTGCAGCGAAAGCGGATATTGCATATTGTCTGAGGCTTATGGAGAACATGATTCATGACCTTCAATATGACTTGATTTTTATAGAAGACATAAAGAGTGTAAAAGAAGGCTAGCAATGTTTGAAGACGCTAAATCGGAGACGTTATTGAAGGAAGACCTATGCCAAATTTAAAGGAAGCGCTCTGCATTTTTCGAGATTAACTCAGCAAGCCATTTCATTGCGTCTAAAAAATATGGATATGATCCAGAAAATGAAAAATTGGGTTTCATTATGAATCGAAATCAAGAGACATCGTAAGACGATTTGGCATATCTGAAAAGCTACTTCAACGATAAAAAGGAAAGTCTTTTTTTGCATCGTAAGGTTAGATTAGATCATTGGCATAGGCAGAATTTTGGCAAAGGTGTGGATTTTGATGAAAAAGATGTCTAAAAAAAAATTTAATGAATGATTTTTAATGATTTGAATGAATGAATTCTCCACCTGATGTCATCCACTGACTATGCCACTGTATTAGGTTATTACGGCTGCCCACTCTCTGAGAGGACACACTTAGACCAGAGCCCCATTGTGATATCACCGTGCTTCCCTTCCAGTATTGTTGTGCGTATTAAATTTGAATAATAGTACAAGAGAACTACTTTTATTAGCCAGTTCCGAGCAGCACAACTATTCTGATATCACTTTTTCTGAACTTTGTCACAGAAGCATTTTCATGGCAAATTGTTAATGCCAGAAAAATTACCAATTACTTAACGACAAGTGCGCACCGTCTGAAAGAAAAATGCTTTCGATATTTAAATTGCCTCAATCGGAGATTAAATCCAAGACCTATGGATCAGAAGGCCAACTCACTAACAATTGAGCTACAGCCCCTAGTACAAAAAGGCATATATGAGACCTGATCAACCAACGATATCAACTCCAAAGCCGAATATCCACAGTTAGAAGATCTATTTCATGGGATTACAAGGATATGGTGTATTATGAGCTACAAAAACCGTTTGAAACCATTAATGACAACTCAACAACTTAAAACACGAATTGAACCAAATGCGGCCGAAATGGACGACCAGACACGAGTTATTGATTACCGATCATGACAACCCGTTAAAACCTACTTGGAAAATATCGAATGGAAAATCTTACCCCACCCGCATATAGCCCAAACATTGTCCCTTCCAATCAATGTTTCGATCAATGTAGAATACAGTATGTCCTAGATGAGCTTCACTTCAGTTGAAATTATCAAAAATTGTGTCGATATGTTCGTGACTTCAAAAGATTAACGATTAATAATATCTGTTTGTCTGTTCGTAAGACAACTCCCACTAAATTCACATCATTATTTTATATATTTACTAAGTAATAGGCAATTTTAAGATGGACACGATCGGCCCAAAGCAACTTCTACCTCCCCTATAAAGGGGAATGCGTATGAACATTTTATATTCATGGATCATATACTTGATAGATATAATTGCTTTTTTTCAATGAATGAATCAGTTTGGAAATGGTCGGGAATTGGATGCAAACAAACATATCTTTTCGAATGAATATTTGTAGACAAAATTGTACAAATTTATCAGATAATGACATAAATTGACGCCTGAAAGTTTTTACAATGTTCATTCATAAACGACAATGTATTTCTATCGATGCATTTTCTCACTGTCTTCTCATTGATAATCTATTATATGATCTCATATATTTGTAGTTTTGCTCAAAGTATTTTTATATCGTGGTCAAATTAAAATACGTACATTTATATCCATTTCATATCCTTACATACTAGTCATATGATACAAATATCATTTATAAAACAATGATAACTAATACTCAATCAAATGAACTCGTTAGCTTAAATGACAATATATTGGCTTCGATAATATTGCAGAGATTGTAATATTCTACATAATGTTATATAATATATGATGGCATAGATACTCATACCATACTTTCAATTCATTGATACGAATATATGTAACTTGTGTTTATTTGTCACTACAACATCATAGAGATATCATTTATAATGGAACTGTCAATATGAGCAGGATGTGATATGCATACATACAAACAAACGAATATACATACAATGTCAATTTACAAATGATTTGTTCATAACAACAACAACGATAGAATGGCATCCTTTGTTTTCAAACTTTCTTATTACATTTACTTACATATCCTTAGAACCATTTCTCATATATGTACATATTACTGTGTGTGTGTATGTGTAAGCATTTCATTGGATTTCATCTCACCAACCGCAAATAATATTTAGATGCTCTGATATGTTGATGTTAAGAATGCTGTCATGGCTATATGTAGTTAGATGCGTCTGCAACTAACAACAGGACATTGGCATCATCCTACAATATCTATTAATACATTGTTGTCATTGTTGTTCTTGTTGCTTTATTATCGTACGTCCACCACTACCAGCCCGCATATTATAAGATATTGATGAGTGAGGTTGATTGGTGCTACAATGTTGCTATTGTTGCCATCTTAGTTAGTGTTAGTGTTGGTGACAAAAAAAAAATTATAATTTTATAAATTAATGACAATTATTACTATATCCTTTGTTCTTCTTCTACGACGTAAGTAATAGATTATTACATTTTATGATATTGTTTGATCCACTCTTCCCATTTATTCACTACCTTAAATGCCAGTCAAATAGTGATATAATCTTGAAATTTATCTACACTAAATATTTTCACAAAGAGTGGATTATTTTGACCAATTGTCGTTAAACCAAAAACACTACTACATATGCTATCTCATTTGCTCTTTTATACTGAGAGCTGCATTGTTTCTTTTTATTTTGTGGTTTTCGAATATACTGTTTAGTATATTCCATATGTGCTATGAGTATATGTCGGGTATTACAAGAAGAGCTAGTTGTTTTTTGAATTATTTTTGAAGTAAAAGAAAAATGTTGAATAATTTTAATTTAGATTTTTGATGCAACACACAGCACAAATTCTAGTAATTGATATTCTCTTCTGTTAGATCTCAATTTCAAAGTTTGACTTATTTAATTTTACTGATAATGTGTAATTTGATAGAATATTCATTAAAAATAGAGCGACACCAATAAAATGTTTGTGTGACAACGTCTGGTGATACGATCACATCGCAAAAAATTGTGACAGTTTGAAGAAATCCATTAAAATCGCGATCTCCCTACCGTAGGGCTTCTATATAAAATTGACCTTTTCATAAAATTACTGCCAGTAATTGGTTTAATTTCTTCAAAAAACTCTATGTCAAATACATATAAGTAAGTGACATAAATTTTATGTAATTATTTGAAAGAAATGCCGCTCTGCTTATGCACAATTATCCAATACTTAAGAATTTCAGTTGTTGCTGACGCTTTGCTATAGGCTTTTCACAGCGCCAAAGATGTTCGGAAAAGACAGAAGTCACAAGATTATCCGCTATTGACAACTATAAATGTGCCACTCCTACTATTATCCAAACTTAATAGGATAAAGTTCTTCCAATAATTTATTACCAAATATATTTGAATAGAATCTGATGTTTTCAAATTAATTTTTAGCAAATTTTGTATCACATTTTCATACAATTTTCCAATACTTTTTCTCTAAAGACAGCTCATATAATATGTTTGGTCTTTCTCTGACGTAACTTCCTTCCTTACTTTTGGTATGTGGCCTTTACAACCAAAAATCGACTGAGGCCGAATTTAACTCGCTAGAAATTCTAAGCACCGTCCAGCTTTCCAGTACTCGGTCTTTCCACCGGAGGTTAGGTCTGCCTCTTCAGCGTTGTCGTCCAACGGGTTGCAAATGTAACGCGTTCTTAAGTGGAGCGTGTTCTTCCATTCACTTGACATGACCTTGCCGTCACAGACGCTGAATTTTAAAGTGAATTCGTAGGAATTGTCGGGGCTTCAGCGCCATACGTATAGACAGGTATGATGAGAGACTTGTAAATTGCGGCTTTCGTTTCTCGAGAGAGGGTTCGACTTCTCAATTACTTCCTTAGCACAAAGTAGCACCTATTATCAAGAGTGATCCTACACAATATCTCCAGGCTGACTTCATTACTGTTGTTAATGCTGGTTGCAAGATAAACAAAGTGCCTCACTATTTCAAAACCGTCGTTATCAACAGTGACGTGCTCTTTTGTTTGTTGACACTGGATACTTCATCTTGCCCTCGTTCACCGTAAGACTCATTCGACGATACCCTTTTTCCAACTCTGACAATATTGCGCTGACTACTCGCATGTTCATGCCAATTATGTCAGTATCATCGGCGAACACCAACAACATGATACTTTTGTTGAAGATAGTGCCATTATGTCAGAGATCAAGAACTCATATTATTTTCTCCATAATAACTAATCACCTCTGAAACCCCATTCGGTATTAAACGGGAGGGAGAAGTTCTTCCCAATTTTCACTGCACAACGAGAGTTATACGAAGTCATTTTGCAAGAACGAATAAGCTTCGCAGAAATCCAAACTCAGACATTGTCGTGTAAAGGTAATCCCTTAGCTGACTGTAGAAAGTGGCTTAGGTCTTCTCCAGGATTTCACGCAGTGTAAAAACTCTGGTCGATGGTAGATTTACCAGAACTGAAGCTACACTGATAAGATGCAATTAAGTTGTTAAGCATGGACTTCAACATTTAGCACAGTACGCTCGATAGGACATTGTATACGATGCTAAGCGGGCTTATTCCACGATAGCTGGCGCACAGACAGAGAACAGTGAGGCTCCAATTGTCGCACATGCTTTACATAACATTAAAGGTAATTTTTAACAAGGTCAATCAAATATACTAATACATTGTGTTTCCAAAAGAAATACTTCCATATTCAGCAACGCATCGAGTCATCATCATCATCAGTTCCTGTAACTCCCAATGGAGCATAGGGCCTCAAATCAAATCGACTTATGGTAAAAAAAAAATATTTAGAAGATACTACCAAATCCATTAAAGAAAATCGTTTGTAATAAAATGCTTCATTGTTTCCTAATCCACATATAGTTTTCATTAATAAAATATAAACAGAATGATGACTTTGTGAATTTGAAATGAAATGAAAAATGATGCACAGCACAAAACAAATACATTTTACATTTTGAAATACCCGATTTTATATATACAAATATAATTTTTGCTACTGCACACTATTGTGTGCGGTTAACCATATTGTTAATATTCATATTCACATCATATACATATACGACTACTAAATTTATACAACAGTATTATCAGCAATAATAAAGATCAACTTCTATTTGTATACTACAATATTGTTGTATGTAGTAGCATGAAATTCCTTTTAAGAATATTACAACAACAACAACAACAACACACACATGCAATTATGTACAACATCAATAGAATTATGAAAATTTCTTAATTTTCTAAATATACAATATATATATATATATATATATATATATATATATATATATATATATATATATATATATATATATATATATATATTGAATTTTATTTGTTATAAACCTTATACATATATACGATATATAGAGTTCTTTTGTTATAATGTAAATTTGTTAAAATTGAGAAACAATCTGTTCTATGCTCAACTCATACTATCCAACAGGTCAGACGATTTAAGTAAACCACATTTATTTGTTCTTCGATAGACGAACATATACTCGTATGCGCATCGAAATATATTTGTCCTTTTACACTAAAACTATTTATACTGGTATTTTGGGTGAATATTAAGTGTGTCCTCAACACAATATCAATAATTATAATGTTGCTCGTTATACGATATTACAATATCTAACATATATACAAGTATATGCATAACATAACTATCGTACAACTATATAGCAATAATAATGGCTCAGTATTAAATACAAACAATTTGCTCTGCTCGTACAATACGAAAATAATACCAGAGTATGATATAGGGGAAAAATCTATAGATTGGTGATGAGTTAATGTACTAAAATTGTTGAGTGCAAATAACTACACTCAAATTATAACTCGAATGTAATATCAAAAATATTTTAAATATTAACAAAATTAGAAAAAAAAAAAAAATACACCATATCAGCATCTAAATATTTCCAACCTAAGCACCTTTTCCCCTGTAAATGTACTTACTATTTATATGCTTGGTATGATCTGGTCTTTGTACCCTATACTTATTCGTATTTATTTATTTGTTACCATTAAGATTACTACTGATTTTGTCCATATACCCTCCCACCGTACCACAAACACAACAACAAACACAAACGAAGAACACCATTAATGTGCTGAGGAACGAGGTGTTCGTAATGAAATAATTAATACATTGTGGTCGGCAAATTAATTAATTGAACCAACTTGTAGGTAGAATTGTAAGTTGTAAGTAGATGGACAAAGAAGAAATAGAGATTGGTTACATTAATTGTATTTACTTGTGAATGGGGGATGATGTGTGCAGACTGTTTATATACGCATTCTATGTAAATGAACATTCCTGCATATTTTGTATATACTAACTATATTGTGTCGATGTAATTGTTATGAAATGCTGAAAATTGTACGCATTTTAGAATATCAGTTATCTACATAAGTAAGGCGTATTATTTCATACAATAAGTATGTAGTCAAAAGAGATATTTACATATACAAATGCCTACATATGAAAGCCTGTCGGTCAAAACATTATAAGTGGAGCATTTTTTAGAAAATGCCTCTACATTTTTTTCTTCTCCACAAGTCAATATTTATATCTATTCGTCACCAGATTTATGATCTAAGTCGATTTAGCCAATTCTTTCTGTTTGCGTGATATCTACCATTATTATAGAGTGATCGAGCTGAAAATTGGTATATATCCTCACCAACGAAAGAAAAATATCGCGAATAAGTGAAATCGAATGAGAACCCTATATCATAGAAGGAATATATTGGAAATTGGAAGGGAACTACGTCCACCCCCCATACCAATGTATGCTGTAGAATGAGTGTTTTCACATGTTGCGCATGAAAATATAATCTTATGAAGCTTAAACTTGATATAATTGAATTAAAACCACTCTAATCTTGCATATAAAATTAAGTTTCCATATGTACAGGGTCTTCCAACAAGACGTGTCATTTTAAATTTCCCATTATTTTTTCAGGTGGCAACATATCACTGAAATTCATTGACATTTGACAAAGAAGAACGATACACGCTCGCATAACGCATTGAAATAGTGAAAAAGAAGCTAATGATTTCTCAACACAAATTGATTCTGAGTGATGAGGCCCATTTTCATATGTCTGATAACGTGAATAAACAAAATTGTCACAGCTGGGGTTGCGAAAACTCAAGATAAATGGTCGAACAATCTTTCAATCTACAACGAGTGACAGTTAGATGGACATTTTGGAGTGGCAATGTCATTGGGGCATATTTTTTCTGATCATTATGTTGGTGTGACCGCTTCAGCGATGACTGACTGACTTTTTTTGGCCTGGAATTGATGCTATGGACGTGGATGACATTTATTTTCAGCAGGATGACGCCATATGCCCTATAGCTGGTGAAATAATGGCTCTATTGCGTGAAAATTTTCCTGGATATGTGATTTCGCGAAATGAAGACCTTGAGTGGCCGCCGAGATCATGCGACTTAACACCATTCGACTTTTTTACTTTGGGGCTACGTTAAAGATAAAGTCTACGCCAATACGCCAGCAAATATTGAAGCACTCAAAAACAATATTAGAGCTGCTATTCGCGACACATAGCCGCAATTATGCGAATATGTGATGAAAATGTTTATCAAAAGAAAGGCCAAACTCAAAAAGAGGGGCGGCGGACATTCCACAGGTATTGTGATCCGTTAGTAATCTCATAGTTAGTACTTTGGATTAAAATAAAATTATCAACTCTTTTCACAAAAATATTGCATGTTTTTTAAATTTAAAATGACATCTATCGTTTAAATACCCTGTATATTGTCAAAATAATGACTTTTTTAATAAATTTATTATTTTTTTTTACTCATTCTTTTAATCGTTTTTTTACATAAACTACCGAAGAATGCGATTTTCTGGCATCGACTTGAAACAGAATACCAAATATATACCTTCAGTGCGTGCTTTCTGAAAAAGCTTTTTCAGAAGCTGTTTTTGATAATTTGAACATTTTAATTCAATGGTGTAAAATTAAGCTCAGAGGAACTAGAAGTGGTTTCAGTGATCATATAGAGCTCCCAATTAAAATTCATGTTGTTGTTGTTGTTGTTGTTGTTGTTGTTGTAGCAGTAAAAATTCGAAAATGCTTTGTTTTGTTCCCGTACAAAGCATTTCTGTATTCTGATGAGGTGAATGGAGCTTGGTCGACCACGTGGTCGAGTGCATCCGGGATGTAGACCCGTCCATCCATTCTTGGGAATTCATAATAAATGTAAATGATTACTTATACAATCCATCAACGAAAATTTCAACATGTATCGGTAAGGCCCAATTCAGTCTATTATTAGGTAAATAAGCCACGGTCTAACCTAACGTAACCAAAGCACCACACGCTAGTATGCAATTAGAACTCCAAAGGGTGCTTTTAATTAATTAATGTATTAATTAATTAATACAAAACCTTTTAAAATACCAAGATTTTGGTAATGACGGAAATTTTAATAGGCACTAAATGCTTATTTAATAGTCTTCTATTTTCGAAATGCTTTTAAAGAAGATTTCTGAAGGCTTGATGTCCTAATATCATCTCCAACTTTTAAAGCTCAATTTGCTTTACTTTCTTTAGTTCAATTATATATAATATATACTCTCAAAATAAGGTTATGCATGTATCATTACCAATAACAAATCAAAAAAATCTCCTTACAGTCGGCTGGGGCCGACCAAATTATACCCTGCATATGTAGAGATATATATATAAAAAGTTTGCTCGTATATCCATCCTTTTCTTCTACTACTTTGTATAGGACCTACATTAAAAAGCAGGCGTACCTCACCAATTTTGGAGGATCAATTTCTGCCTATAATACTAAACTACCTAGGTTGCAATGGTTGACCTAGGCGTATTAATTAGTAAGTTATGGGTGTTTTAATGTTTAAGATAAATCCGACACTTTATACGGAAGATATATAAAAAGTGGGCGTGACGTATCTCTTTCTGGTATATCTAATTAATTTTTCAATATCAATCCACACCGTAAATTTGGTTGTCCTACGCTAAATGGTTTGTAAGTTATGGAGCTTAAAAGTTTTAGTTTAATTCTCTCGACTTTGTATGGGAGACCTATGAAGGAGTGGGCGTGGCACACTGATTTTCTGCCAGATTATTTCCGACTACGATATTAATCTAAGTGTCAATTATGGTTATTTTAGGCAGGAGATAGCCGAAGTTACAGCTGTTTCAATTTAAAATTTGTATGGGGGCTACAATAAACAGTGGGCGTGGTGCGCCCATTTTCTGTGAGCCTAGTTGCTCATACAATACTAATCCATACCTTAAATCACGTTGTCCTACGCTAAATGGTTTGTAAGTTATGGAGCTTAAAAGTTTTAGTTTAATTCCCTTGACTTTGTATGTGAGACTCATGAAGGAGTGGGCGTGGCACACTGATTTTCTGCCAGATTTTTGCCGACTACGATATTAATCTAAGTGTCAATTATGGTTATTTTAGGCAGAAAATTGCCGAAGTTACAGCTGTTTCAATTTAAAATTTGTATGGGGGCTACAATAAACAGTGGGCGTGGTGCGCCCATTTTCTGTGAGCCTAGTTGCTCATACAATACTAATCCATACCTTAAATCACGTTGTCCTACGCTAAATGGTTTGTAAGTTATGGAGCTTAAAAGTTTTAGTTTAATTCCCTTGACTTTGTATGTGAGACTCAGGAAGGAGTGGGCGTGGTACACTGATTTTCTGCCAGATTTTTGCCGACTACGATATTAATCTAAGTGTCAATTATGGTTATTTTAGGCAGGAGATAGCCGAAGTTACAGCTGTTTCAATTTAAAATTTGTATGGGGGCTACAATAAACAGTGGGCGTGGTGCGCCCATTTTCTGTGAGCCTAGTTGCTCATACAATACTAATCCATACCTTAAATCACGTTGTCCTACGCTAAATGGTTTGTAAGTTATGGAGCTTAAAAGTTTTAGTTTAATTCCCTTGACTTTGTATGTGAGACTCATGAAGGAGTGGGCGTGGCACACTGATTTTCTGCCAGATTTTTGCCGACTACGATATTAATCTAAGTGTCAATTATGGTTATTTTAGGCAGAAAATTGCCGAAGTTACAGCTGTTTCAATTTAAAATTTGTATGGGGGCTACAATAAACAGTGGGCGTGGTGCGCCCATTTTCTGTGAGCCTAGTTGCTCATACAATACTAATCCATACCTTAAATCACGTTGTCCTACGCTAAATGGTTTGTAAGTTATGGAGCTTAAAAGTTTTAGTTTAATTCCCTTGACTTTGTATGTGAGACTCAGGAAGGAGTGGGCGTGGTACACTGATTTTCTGCCAGATTTTTGCCGACTACGATATTAATCTAAGTGTCAATTATGGTTATTTTAGGCAGAAAATTGCCGAAGTTACAGCTGTTTCAATTTAAAATTTGTATGGGGGCTACAATAAACAGTGGGCGTGGCGCGCCCATTTCAAGTGAGTCTAGTTGCTCATACAATACTATTCCATACCTTAAATCTCGTTGTCCTACGCTAAATGGTTTGTAAGTTATGGAGCTTAAAATTTTAGTTTAATTCCCTTGACTTTGTATGTGAGACTCATGAAGGAGTGGGCGTGGCACACTGATTTTCTGCCAGATTTTTGCCGACTACGATATTAATTTAAGTGTCAATTATGGTTATTCTAGACAGAAAATTGCCGAAGTTACAGCTGTTTCAATTTAAAATTTGTATGGGGCTACGATAAACAGTGGGCGTGGTGCGCCCATTTTCTGTGAGCCTAGTTGCTCGTACAATACTAATCCACACCTTAAATTTCGTTATTCTACGCTGAATAGTTTGCAAGTTATAACCGGTAACATTTTTTTAATTTCCGCAACTTTGTATGGGAGACCCAAAAAGCAGTGGGCGTGGCACACTGATTTTCTGCCATATTATTTCCGACTGCCATGTTAATCTCAGTGTCAATTATGGTTATTCTGGACAGAAGATTGTAGAAGTTACAGCTGTTTCAATTTATAAGAAGTACAGACACTTTGTATGAGAGCTACGCTAAAAAGTAGGCGTGGCTCAACCACTTTTAGCGAGGTTATATAGTAGTATAATATAAGTCTATGTGCCAAATAGTGTTGTCCCAAGTGGTATATTAAGTGAGTTATAGCAAGTTAAAGATTTTGAACATTTCGAGGTTAGTCGCTTTGAAGGCTTGGTGTGGGCGTGGTTATTGACCGATCATGCCCAATATCAATCCCCTCCGTACCCTTGGATCATAGATTACTTATGCCAAATTTCATCGAAATAGCTCAATATTTACTCAAGTTATCGTGCGAACCAGCCAGGTGACAGACAGACGGACGGACGGACGGACGGACGGACGGACGGACATCGTTAAATCGAAAATTTAATCGACGCTGATCACGAATATATATCTATGTCTATATCTCCGGAGATTCCTTCAAGTGGACACAAACATCTGACCGAAATGAATATACCATGCATATTGCATTATGCAGGGTATAAAAATACCGAAACAAACAATACATTCGAAAGCCAATTAAAATTTGTTGCATTCTTTTTACGAATGATTTCACCTTTAAATTGTGACACTCATATATCAATATATTTCGGCTCGTTTTTTTTTTTATAAATGTTCGTTTATACAGTAAGGAAGTATGTATATTTATCCATATATGGGCATATCCCACTATGATGAAGTATGTAGTATGGGAATTTGGCATATTATGAATTATCACAATATTACCTATATAGATTGGCAAAAACAAAAATTGTTCATTACGAATTTGGAGAAAGAGTAATGTTTCATTATAATATATAAAAGTATTATATATGTATTTCCAAAAAAGTAAAATATATTATAAATTGATATAATCGAAAATGTATGCTGCTCGCATATATTGCCCCTATTGAATACGCCATTGATCATCTGCTATATGTAATACATATACACATATATACATACATATGTAATGATATCGACCAAAGGGAGCATAAGTCATTTGCAGACCTAAACATTTTGCCATTGTAAATGTTATTGTACAAAAGTTACAAGAGTTATTACCACTCATACAATTCAAATCAACATATATTACACATACATACTTCCATGTATATACTCCTATGAGCACATATATCATACAACAACATGCAACATTACTATAATATAAATTTTACACAATAATAACAACAATATTAGCAACAAGAAACAATTGGAGTGAACGGCTAACATATTTCTACATATACGATATATTCTATATGTGAATGTTCATATATGTAAGTATAAATGCACACATGTATACATCAAAATAGCAACAACAATAATCATAATAAAAAAAAAAAGAAACCAACAATAATAACTTTGTATTTGTAGCTATGCTTGTATGCTTTGCTATTACAATTGCCATTTGCTATTCCTATTGCTCTGTAACTATTGTTGCATACATTTCTTTTATGCAACAGCAATTGCATTGGCTATGATGATCATAACGATAATGATAATGATGATGAAATAGAAGGCAACTTAATAAACGAAGCATTAAAAAAAAATTTGTAATAAATGAAAACAACTCTGCAAAAACCAAAACAACACCACCACCAGCAGCAACAGCAATAATATGAAGAACAATAAAAAATAGAGGCATACATTGATATAGTAGCTTGCTCGATAATTATTGCGATTTTATTGCTACTGTTCGTTCGAAGTTCAGTCAATTCAATAGAATTTTTTTCCCGAATTTTTAAATTTCGTTTTTCAAATCATTCCCTTGAGTCGAAGAGCCTCTGGTGGTTGATTACGATTACGACTAGATAGGTTATGGCCCATTGTGTTACTTGCTCCCTCTGTGAAACGGAACCATTGAGATTTCCTAATGAATAGAGCAATATCGCTGACATCCTTGGATGCTAGCTCAATGGTATCTGTAAAACAGACACTCCCAACAGGGTGTACTTTCTGCGTGCCAAGGCGGGGCATCTACAAAAAAAGTTGTAAACAGGTTCCTCGACTAGTTACATTCAAGAAAAAATTCTGAAAAAGTGCCATGAAGGGATTTTCGACTCCGGAAGAGATTTCAGTATGAAAAATTGCTATCAAAATTGATTTATCTCAAACTCAGGTACATTAAACGATGATTTTCAATGCTAAAAGCGTCATGTGATGACTTCAAAAACACGTTTCTTTAAAAAGAGAATATTTTAAAATAAAACAATCCAATGTCGTAATACATATCGAGCAACCAACTACAGTGTAATTGATGAGTAGAGTAGAGTTAAAGTTACAATCGAGTTGTAAAATTAAAACTCCCACAACAAACCGACAATACCAACAATTTGTATATAACAAAGTGTTCTCACCCATTAGCTACTCCTTTATTGTACAAACACATACATATGTATTTATATACATAAATGCATATATATACAGTATATACATATTACTTGTTGTATGCTCTATTGTTGCAACTCATTGATAATACAATATGTTGTAGATACATGCATACGTACTCGTATAACATGGAAGGGTAACTTTGAACAGCATATTTGTGTTGTACTTGCCACAATAACATCATCAACAACAACAACAGCAACAACAACAACAACAACAACAACAACAAAAGTAACAACATTGATTATAATAACAAGAGGCATAGCTTAGTTATATCGTGTTAGCTGTTGATTTCTTTTCTTTTGTTCTACTACTACTACTTATATCTACTTCCTCGACTGGTCTTCTTTCTCATATTCAAATACAATATTAAGAAATAGTCGTGTACGTCGTGTACCTAGACTCGTATTGAATATTCGTGTTGTCATTAGTATGTTTATTAT
The DNA here is from genome assembly GCA_963854835.1 of Megamerina dolium. Lineage (NCBI taxonomy): Eukaryota > Metazoa > Arthropoda > Insecta > Diptera > Megamerinidae > Megamerina > Megamerina dolium. The sequence goes on along the minus strand of OY978528.1, from coordinate 23,595,413 downwards.
TGTAGTTGTTGTTGTTGTTTTTCTTATTACCACAGCTACTTAATGTATTGAAAATAAATATTATCCACAACACAATAAGGACTATGACCATTTCAAGTATGGCAACATTGCCACGATACATGTTGTGTAAAGTGTAAATGATGAATTGTTGCAGAGCGCATATATAAATGTATAGGTATATTTTTTTAAGTGGTAATTGCAGTTAAATGAGATCTTATTAGCTGCTAATAAATGTGACCTCATGCAGCTCATGACCATTTATATATATCATAATTATATCATATAAGAAAATTGATCAATTTCAAATTTACTGCTGATAAATTATAGCAATATGTACTTGTGCAATCGTTTTTTTCTTTTTTTTTTTCTTGTGCAATAGTTAATGTAGTTCTAAAATCATTAGGCAACGAGTACTGCACAACGCATTCAGATGACTTGACATTTATGACATCGGTGCTACAGTTGTACACAGACGTCTCTAAATTAGAGGGAAGGGTAGTAGGTGACGTATTTTCTGATTCCTCACGCGCTAAGCTTAAGCTCCGATTACCCGACTTTTGCAGTGTTTTTCAAGCCGAGATTATAGCTATGAAGGTGGCGACAAAGTGCCTTCTCTGTAATACAATATCTTTCAAAGGTGTATATATCTACACCGACAGTCAAGCCGCCATTAAATCTCTCGCAGGAACGTTCGCTAAATTGGCACTTGCCCTTAAATGTAGCTCAGCTGCATTTAAGGGCAAGGTTACAGGAGTATAGGGACAGGAGTATAGGGATATTCCAAGGAACTGTGAGGCCAATGAATTGACGAGATCGGGCAATAGGTTGCCAGAGATCTATCCATCTCATTAAGCAGGAATTCCGCTTGGAACATGCAAGCTTCTTGTCACGGAGCATTTGCCCCACTATAGCCAAGAGAAGATGGCGGGATGAGAGCTCTTGTGTTACTACTAGGAAAATCTGGTCAACCCTTGACAATAGAAGAACTCGTTTACTGATGTCAACGAGTAGGAAAACTATCAGTAATGTAGCTGCCATACTCACGGGTCACTGGCTTGTGGGTAGGCATGCTACTAGGCTTGGTTTACCGGCCAATGATTTTTGTCACCCTATTGGAAAGTGGCTTTTTTACAGATAACACTGAGCTAGCACTCATGGATGTTAGACCAAAGTTTCATTTACTCGACTATTGTTGAATTTTTTAGGATAACTTTCATGATAGATTCGATATAATGAAGTTTCCATCAAAGATATGCTCATTTACACTGTCAGCCTAGCCACAACATTACAATCTACACATTATATGGGTACCATATGGCATAAAACCATTTCGGCGAATTGTGATGCAAATGAGTTGGCAAGATTGTGCACCACGTTTCCAGAGAAACTTGCCATATAAAAGCCAATTTAAGATGGCAGTATGAAAATACTTGGGTACCGACAAGAAAAAGCTGGCCTACGTTCGATAGCAATTGAATTAGTTCCCTGCTGTCAATTTGTAGTAAAGCAATTAGAAATGTAACGGTTGTTCTCATAAGCCATTAACTTATTGGTTAACATATTAACTACTAGGCTAGGTCTGTCAGTAAATGATTTTTATCACAGAAGTCAGGGCGAGGAAAATGATGAAACTATTGAATACTTAGAAACACTTACCCAACCCATAATTATGCGATAGGTAAAAGCTGTATTCCTAAGATGTAGGAAGAAACCACCATAGTGGTTGAAATATCAAGCGGTGTTTAGAAAAATTTTTCATAGAACTCTTAATAGAACTAAATTCAATAGAGCAATCGTTGATTGGGAAATATACGACACCTACCTAAGGGCCTATAAATACAAATTCGAATGCACAGCGGAAATAATGGAATATCTTCCGTAAATTCGTAAAAGACTTCTCGGAAGCAGCTAGGCTTAGAAAATTCTATCAAAACATCTCAACTACTTCCAAAATCTTGACGGAATTTTAGCTTTCAATAATCGCAAGACTTTAGGAACACATTTTCCGAACTGTTCCAAAGACTCATTTCAGCCTAACCTAACCTTAATACCTCGTCTGTCGCAAATATTGTTCTCCACCTTAGAAAATCCCAATAGTGCTATCCTAAAGAGCGAACTTGTATTTCAAGTAACGTCATAGATGCATTGTATCACATCGGACCAAATGATTCACCTAAGTGCCGACCCCTAAGAGCATACATATGGATACACGATCCATTTGAGAGATTTCTAAGTCAAATTTAGACTTTACATTATTTTTCCATTGCCAAGGTGACCTCTGACGCTCTGTAAAATATATAGAACTTAGCATTTTTAATACAGCCTATTGACTGAAGTTGTTTATGACGGCTGAGGCGATCTTCATATATAGTTTTCATATTTTTTCTCTTTGATACATACATATATGCTCTTAAAGGTATGTTGGCGCGAATCTAATTTTATTAACTTAATAGAGGATCACGATTTTATGTTGAATTTGGTCATAAAAAAAATAAATCTTCATTTTTCCTTGTATATGGCAAAAAAAAAAAATAAAATACAAATTGCGAAAAATTAATTTAATACATTTTGCTAAATCACTTCTCACTTTTATACTTATGGATAATACTCGCATTAGTTTATCACTAAATCTTCTAATCGATGTAAGAATGACATTCATATGAAAATAGAATTACTAGTCACTTCATGTATAAGTTAAATCGCATTCCAATGCCATTATATGAATTAATTTATTAAATGACAAAATTATGAGGTGAATGGTGGTAGGTAGACAGGATGGATGGATGCATGTCACATTCTATAGCATATTAATTGAATAATTCATTAATTTAATTTAATTTTCAACACATACTTATGCATAACAATAATAAGAAAGAAATGTTGAAACAAATAATAAGAGAAATGCCAACAATAAACACGCAGCGCAGTGCTTACTACTTATTGTAATCATCATTATTATGATCATTATTAACACATCGCCATCACAGACATCATTATTGCCAATGACAATTATCATTAGCACGCAATGGTTTCTATTGTTTGACAATAATACAAAATATCATGCATATCCACCCACAATCCACCATCACCACCACCATCACCACTACCATCAAACCTATTAACATCTATGTATGAATGTATATGTATTATTGAAAATAAACGAAGCAAGCCACTCATCAACCAATTCAGTGACTAACTTGTTTTTATTCATTGTAATATATATGAAATATACACATTCTAACCCACACAGCTGTCAGTTGCCTAGTGGTGTCGTCGTTCTGTTCTATTTTAACTTGTCGCTCACTAAAGTTAATACACAAACCAAATGTCACTCAACATAATCAACGCAAAACGTAATCAGTTGAAACTTTATACATTGTTATTATTATTGTTGTAGTTATGTATGTACATATATTCCTATTGCGAGTGGAAAGTTGCCGACAACAAAATATGTATTTCGTTAAATACAAAAAACAAAAAAATATAAATAAAAGAGAATATCAACAAAAACAAGAGTTAGTGCGAGAAAATAGAAAACAAATATGTGAATTATTTTTACATGACTGGTATGCTATGACTATACATCTCTACACACACACACACACATACATACATACACATATAACTTACATATAAAGCGTCGCGCCTAAAAGCATACACAGACACATGTTTGGCATCCAACATGAGCGTAACAAATAGGCAAGGCGGTGAGGTATCAAGCACAATGTAAAATGAACAACAACAACAACAACGAAGGGTATAGAAGAACATGCATGCAAGCAGTCAATGTTGGTTTTTTTCCCTCCACACCTTTTTTCATTTCTATCACACATTTTTCATGATTTTCATTTTGAATTTGTTGGTTTTTAATTTTTTTGCTTTTTCCTATTTTTTTTTTTTTTTTTTGCAAATTTAGCATTTTCATGCCATTTGAAATGTCTAAATTTAGGCATAGTAGCAGTGGCAATAGTAGTCATAGTCATAGCGAAAACGTTTTGAATATTTCAACATTTCACAAATGCCGATTAAATGGCAAACAAACGAAAGCAAGCCTTAAAAGTAGGCAAAAGCAAAAGGTATACACTTCAATTTGTAAATATATGAATGGGTACACTTATATGTGTACGTATGTGTGTGTGTGTGCGTTTGTTTGTGTAAAAGTGTAGCATAAAGCTGGCAAAAGTTAACAAATGTCAGTTTGTCTACCACTCAAGGACAATTGAATACACTCACTTACGAACAAATACACTCTGTTTCTATCTCTCTCTCTCGCTCTCCCTCAATCGTATAGAGTGTGATGTACTTAACAGAGAATGATGATGACAACGAACGACTACACATACACTTGAATAAAATTTATTGATATTATAAATAAGATAGACGACAAGAGTGCTTTTTATTTATTTATTTACACAACACATACACAGAAATAGAAAAGTCACACACACACACACACACACACACTCACACATATGTATGTTATATATGTAGAGGCATATCGCAAATATTATTGTATTGTACATTTATATAAACACTAGATAAAGATAAAAAACAAGTCAGTTGCCGAATTGGCTATAAATGCTACTGAGTACCAGTAGACCTACCATCATTCTCATCATCATTGTCATCATAATCATCATCTTAAAAAAAATAAATAAATATTTTTCCTAAAGCTATTGTATTGATAGAGCTACCAAATGAGATTAATCCATTTTTAAATTTGTCCATATGACCTACAAGCGTCCTCTAGAGACATTGATCAAGGTCTATAGAGTACAAAAAACAACAAATGTGCCGAGATGATTATCACACAATGATTTTTATTACACAGCATATTGTATATGGAATAGTTGCAAATATTCTCAATGTGTATGTTTTCATTTTAATACTAATTCAATATACATATTTCAATACATATAAAGGACGATTCTCTTCAGCAGTTCATTGATTTGGATAAAATGCCAACTGAATGATTTGCTGTGACCAATTTTTTTAAAAAACCCCAACGGATCGATTATAATTTTTCCAACATTTAGCACAGACTAACAGAGTTAGTGGAGAACAGTTACTTCTTTTCAAACTTCTTTGACACTTTAATGTACCTCAGAAATCTATCAAGGGATAAGGTATGCAATGTATTCAGCACACAAGTTGAACCCAAGTTATGTTGTCTCATTCTGGCAAAGGTTGGACATCAAACATGCTGTAACAAACATTTGTATGGCAGATAGGCATAGTTTTCATCTGAGTTTATTCATTTTTAACCATATTTAGTCATCATACTAGTAGATAACTGAAGAAATGAATCTCTCAAAAAATGAAATTCTAAAATTTAGCATTTTGTTGCTGTAGTCGTCATTCATTCATTTAGAGTCGATTACATGATTCAGTGCTTCTTTATTTGCTGTCATTACTAGTATGTTCGTATTGAGTATCTAGGTATGCCATTACTATTGCCACCATCAACAGCATTTCATCATTAGTGCAAGAGTATATGATGTTTATATACATGTTTCATAATCATATGTGCCAGTCTCATGTATACATTTGCATTCATTAAGCATTTGAATGCTTTCACATAATATCATACTTTATTTTATAGGTACTATCATGGTGGTATATTTATTACAAAATGGCTTACATAGTACATATGTATTTACATTTTAGTTGCAATAAATATTACAATCCTCTAAGTATACAATCGACTATGCTTTGTATGGCATCGTATGGCAATTCAACAATTCGAATGACATCGCTTAATAAATTACAAAATTTTGTGATTACTACATACATACACTTGCATCGTTAATTGATATGATATGATGCAATGTTCATGCGATGTAGCCTTGGTATACTGACAAAACAACAGCAAAAGGATTTTACACACATTTCATGTTCAAAACATTTCATGTTGCACTTAGTAGCACTGTCAATTTAAATTTAGTATTTACTGCTAATAGATTTCCAAAGCACCTTAACTCACAATTATTTTACGTTCGTAAATACAAATTTTAATGTGGAAATATTTTACAAGCTAATGATTACATAGTTCATTTGTGTTGCAACAATTATCAGAATTACATTTCAGCAGAAAAGTGCAAGTAGTACGATAAAATAGCAATAATTTTACATAAGAATTTTATTTAATATGATGTAGTATATAATGTAATATGTATAAACTAAACGAGAATTATAATATATGTACTTTATAATATCGAAGCATAGGAACATCATTATAATATGCACAAGTGGAAGGATATACTTCTATTTGGTAAGATATTTGTAACCACTTAAACGAAGCTCCGAAGATCTAGAAAAGTAGTTACAGGTTAAAACTGAGCCTGTTCCAACCTTTTTACATACCTACCTACGAACACTCCATTCATTAAAAATCCAACGTACCAACAATATACAAACCATACCAAATATGTGTATTATAGAAAAATCCATTTGATTCCTCTTCTTCTCCTTATTGTCGTCATACAATAATATCAATAGCTGTATACACGCATACGCATACTCGTGAAGTCAGCCTCTATGACGACATAGAAAGAAGAAGCAAGCAAATGAATTTTCACTCAAAGTAAAATGCAGAACTGCATAATTCCTGGATGCTTTATGCATAGATATGTACTAAAGGTGCATGACTGGCAAACGTAAGGCATGAAAACCAATCGACGCTTAAGTCGTAACCCGACCTACTATTTAACACGATCTTTCTGAATTTGTGAATCGGCCTGTCCGAGTTGCTTTGCCACCCCCAACGAGTGCTCTTATAGTCGCGCTGGCATTAATTCGCTCGGCGGCTATAAGTAGTTCTTTCTTTAAGCGAGGCTGTCAGTATTCCACTGCTCGCTGGCCTGCAAGCCAGCTATACCCTTGGTCGTCATTTTGACCAGCCGCATATACCAGGAGCAACCATCCGCCACCCTTTTGGTTGTTCCTATATATTGCTATAAAAGGTCTCCCTCTTCTAGCTGTGAGGCCAGGGTGCTGAATACTCTACACAACTATCAGTCACTTGGAGACTTCTGCTGAGAAAGCTCTACCAGACGACTGATCTGTTAGGTGCGACCAGGTGGCACTGGTTAATCCTATAAATCCTCATTATATAAGTAAGGTTAGCTAGAGTTAGGTATTCCATTAAGGCAATAGAAATAAGAAATTAAGACAAAGTAGTAGTAGTTCCATCAGTACCGAGCTGAACACTTTTCTAGTGTCGGTGAATTGATTGCCAATAGGCAATCGTGCGGGTTTCGGTCCTCCTCCTACAACAAGAGTTTTTACGCTGCCCTCCTGTTTCACCCTGGCTGACTGAGTAAATACCCCAGCTGGGAAACAAAAGGTACGCGTTACAAAATATACTCTTGACCAGTGACGCTTAAATAATAGATTTAAGGTCATTCGTCAGTCTTTCTGTCATCTGGCTAGTATATTTTCATGAAATTCAACATTAACTATCTGTGATCCAGGGCTACGGGTGTTACAATATAAGGAAAATGAATATGCTAGATGAACTGCCACGCGTACATGGAGCAATCATAGAGGCTATCCTCGAAATTTAGAGAAAATGTTTAACCTGTTATAACTCAGTTAATATTACATCATTGATAACAATATTTGACAATATTGTAGATAAAAAAAAATAGATAAATATGTGACACTTAAAGCCCCGAGGGGCTCGTTGGCCTAGCTTCTTTGCCATTACTGTTGTGCGTGTTAAATTTTGAACAATATTAGAAGGGACCTACTTATTTTAGCCGGTTCCGAATGCAGAACTCTTGCGACACCACTTTTTTCTGAGCTTTTTAGTAGAGTTCTTTTAGAAGCTTTCCCATGGCAAATTGTTACTGCCGGAAGAATTGCCAATTGCTTGCCGACAGGGAGTACCGTTCAAAAAAAAATGTTTTTCGATATTAAATTTGTTATGCTTCAGCCGGGGATTGAACCCACAACCTACTGATCACAAGGCAAACACACTAACCACTGAACTACAGCACCCACTTGTAGATAGCAATAGTTTTTGTAAGAAATATAAGCGGCACTCCTAAACAAAGTGGCAAATTTATTTTTATCTTCAACAGTCATAATCTAAGTGGTCTTCTATTTAGGACGCAGACTTAGAATAATATGCGAATTAATGTTGCAAGAGGAAATATTTTTTTGAGAAATCGTTGAGCTTATCTTTACGTTATCTGCTAGCAAGGGCAATTATATTTGAAGCATTGAATATCTTTAACTTTAAACCGCAATATTTTGAATTGTGTTCTACTTAGGACAATCATATTTGACATGTATGTATAGATTAATTCTACTAGCAGCTCCGTAACTTACGTAGTCTCCAGGCTGCAATAACTATATTTAACATGGAGATTAATAATGAAGCTGAACTCAAATTTCGGAAGGAATGATTCAGCTTTTGAATGCAGCTAACATACAAAGCTTCGGAATATACGCCGATTTAATCCGCCAAACATTACGGGGTCTTACGCGTAGAACAACTAAATTCATATAAAATGGCAAAACATGTGTTATTTGTAGTTGTTGTTGTTTTTTTCCACAAATCATTTGAAAAATTATATAAAATGATATAAAAACATCACAGAAATACGATATTCTTCTCGTGTTACCTCATAAATTAAACGAGAATCATAATGTAGCACAACATATTAAGGAAATTTTTTAATTTAACAAAAAAAAAACATATGTTTCACAAATAGTATAAGTACAAGTCCAAAATTTCGATTTCACCGAATCTAAATTGCTTTTCAATTGCTCAAATCTGCTTTTTTTTTTATTCAAAATCATAAAGCTATTATACGAGTGTGTATCTGTTCCACACAATTTCACGAAAGCATTTAAAATGCTATACTCGCAGATAACTATAGAAATGAAGATTGCAAAAATAAAAATATAAAAAATATAAAATAAATTTTCAGCTTTAATTGTATGTATATGTATGTACTACAATGTATAGAAGAAAAAAAAAATGCAGAAAGAGAACTCAAAGAAAATGCTATGTAAGGAAAAAATCCTAGAAAAATTATATACCAAAAAAAAAAAAAAAAAAAACAGTAAAAAGCACACTTTGATACCAGCGTACAGTTACCATTACCACAGCGTATCACACTCAATATAGCTGAAGTCGACTGTGTATAGGAACAAACCAGTTCAACCCACATGCCAACCAGAAGCTTTTTAAATAAACATAAATGCTGAAAACGATGCTACTCATCATCATGATCATCGGATGGAGCAGTAGAATCATTACCATCGACCAATGCAATCATCATCAGTGATGCCAACACTATCATAGTGATAATGAATAGCATCATCATCATCATCATCAACGTAAACATGAGAATTTTATTTGTTTTTAAAGTGTTTAATGATATTAAAGCAGCAACAGTGGTAAAAAAAACGCACTTCTACATTAAATGATGGCAGGGAAGCAGTGTGGGAGTGTGTATGGTTAAAGGAGTGTGTATGCTGCAATTCATGAAAAATATCAACAAAAAACATTATTAAGGATTTTCAGTGAAATCATGACTGACCAACAATAAAAAATATATTTTAAAAAATCATGTATATATATGTTCGAGTATGTACATAACACACACGTATAACTACACCTACAAACACACGCAAATGCCACAAAGGTGAAATTGGCGCGAGTGAAAAGTAAAATAAAAAAAAATATCGTACCTACATATTCCTTTGGAAGGATGCAAGTTGTACACAAGCACAAGCAACATAATACAACGGAAAGTGGAATAAATTCACATACCCGCCTCATAGACTTATGTATATATACATATGTATATACATACATGTTGATGCAACCAATTCAAGCGCAACGCAATGCAATGAATTTTTAAACAACACAAAAATCGTAGCAAAGCGAAAAATTAACGAAAGTGTTAAACAAAGGGAATATATGATGTACAAGGACAGCATGTGTGGCAGCGTTGTAGCAACACCAGCAAGCAACACCGTACATTGCTAACATTGGAGCACGCAATATAATGTGGTCAGCAATGATGATGATGATGATGGGAATGATGGTACTCGTAGAATTGTAGATGAAATCGCACTGAGAGAAATGGCATAGAGAACAAACTTGATGAAGGAAATACAGGAAATTTAAAAGTTTCATGCGGAAAGGATATTCGTATAGTAAAATCAGTGTACAGAATAAAATGGAACATCATGCAAAAACAAACAAAAAACGTAGAAGCAAAAAAATATTGCATTGAATTTAAAAATAATCAAATAAGACTCACACATCACATTGTAAAATGGTATAAAACTCAAAAATTCGTATTTATTTTATATGGTGGTATTTGCTCTTTCACTCGTCTTCCTTCTTGTCCTCTCGTCCTAACGTCCTTTCCTTTTATGTATTTTCCAATTAAAAAAAAATGTATGTCTATGTGTAAATGTATAGCATTCGTATATCAAACCAAATCCAACAACAATACAGTCATATATCTTTCTCAGCAATGGCCAGTCAATGGCCTTAATTGGCTCTTTTTTTGTTTTTTGCACTTTTTGGCATAAAAAATCAATGGTAACTCTTTTGGCTCTTTGACCTCTGTTTAGGGCTCAACAATATATTTTTTTTTTTTTTTAGAAATATAATTATTTATTCTCACTGATTTGATATGAAAATAATTTAAAAATTATTATAAAAAAAAAAAAATTAAAACTTTGGGAAAACTCTAAAATTATTCCTGATTGCCAATTCCTTCGACACGGTGAATTTGATATGAAAATAATTCTAAAATTATTATAAAATATTTAAAATATTTTTAGAATTTTAGAAACCTACAATAAAATTTAAGTTAAAATTTAACGGAAAAAATAATACCCAACGAGTTCTACCGTTGAAAAACTACAATATTACAATCCAAATTTAAGCGACAAACCCCTACTGAAAGAGAGAATCGCCCAAAATTTGCCAGCACCCCCAGCCCCATTTTTTCTGCTTGCGAAGGTTATTGTGACTGCCTTCTCTCTGAAAGGAAACATTTAGAACACAAAGCTTCTCTACCAGTGCTGTTGTACGTTTTAAATTTGAACAAAATTAGCCGGTTTAATAAAGCTCTTTAATTAATTAAATATAAAATATTCTTGCAAATGATTCAGTTTTAATTTGCCGTTGTTGTTGTAGTTGTTTTTGAAGTAGTCAGAAGCAATTATTGGCTCTTTCGGCAACAGGCACGATAAATTGTTATCTGGACTCTTACAAATAAACTTCTCGTTTTTTTTTTTTTTTGGGAACAATAAGAAATCAAGCGCAGCACTCAGAGATTTATTGGTCCATTGTAATGCACTTGAAGTCTCATTATTCGTGTTTTAAACCTGTTCTATGAAGAAATCGAAGTAGATCCTGTGGTGCTAAAAACCCAAGAGTTTCGGCTTTCAGCACGTCAGTGTCAAAGACCTCAAACCTAACTCGAGTGAAAGCAGGGCAGACACATAAAAAGTGGTCCACCGTCTTATCTTCTTCTTCACAGTCTGGGCAAAGTGCACTGCCTTCTAATCCTGGTCCTTCACGGTTACCGCTATTCATTACCTTTTTAAAAGTAATCAGATATTTAATTGGCTCTTCCTGACTTTCTGGCTCGTCATGGCTCTTCTTGGCTCTTTTAGCAGCAAACATATAATTTTTGTTTCTGTTTAACAACGCTCTGACAAGATATTCTGGTCTTAGTTTTGCCTCTCGGTTTTGTTTTGCTATTCGTTTGCTTCTTGAAATCAATTAAATTTGGCTCTTCTCGGATCTTTTATCAACAAACAATAAATTTGTATGACCCTTAGCAACGCTCTAACAAGATTTTCTTGGACCAGTCAGTTTTGCTGTCCTTTTGCAATGCACATTTTAGTTGAAATCAAAAATTCAACTGGCTCAACACAGCTCTCTTGGCTCTTCTTGGTTCTGTCAACAATAAATATTCTCTCTTTTATGAATTATGATGAAATTTCACATCTAAATGAATATGAAGGAAAGAAAGATTGCCTTTTGTTTATCTACTTCTGGCAACGTCACATCATATCATGCCATGACCAAACACCTTAAAATTTTCATTAATCGATTTTAGGCTACTATATCCTCCTATATAATGTTAATGGTGCAACTTTAGTTTTACAGATATTCACATATTTCCAACAGAAAAAAATATGCCCAATTTTATCAAATGATTATTTTCAAAAATTACTACTTTCTGACGAAGACTTTTGAAACAAAATGCATATTAACTCTACTAATGCAATAACAATGGTTTGGAACATATTGAATTTTTATTGTAGTTTGGCTCCGAACACTTGTTCTTGAGCATGCTTGACCTACTAGGTACAATATGTACAATACGAAGGCAAATAGGTGGCTGCATCAATATGAAGGTGTGCTTGTAATTCAATTTCCTATGGAAATTCTCTTTCAAGCTATAGAAATTTACAGTTTTTGTTTTTTTTTTTTAGTTTAGTTTTTTATTACTATGCCTCATCATATCCCATATACTATATACACACACACACCCACTGGCATGTTTATATCTATTATATATTGCAACATTTTCATTCAACTCGAATTCTGTTTTTTTTTTTTCTCATTCTTCTACTTCTACTTTTTTCTTTCTTCTTGCTTAGTTTGTTCTGCTTTTTGTTGTTGTTGTTGTTGTTGATATTGTTGTTGTTTTTCACAAACAACTCATAATTACATCCTTGAAACCAGCCATAAAAGATGACACCCTACTATAATTGAAGGCATATGAGTAGATTGTATCCTAAGTATCTGGCACACACACACACACACACACACGCACACACCATACACCCATATAATCTCATATATGTATGCATATGTGCATATGTCCGTCTCTATCGTAATATAAGTTTTGCGCTTAAATCATCTAAAATGTGATAATAATCCTTAAAGTGTATGAACGACGACGTCGACGACATATATAGAACGGCACGACAAGAAGGTGGAACCAAATACAGAGCATGCAATGTAATAAGGCAGTAGGCAATAGGCAGTCAGTCGTCGTCAGACAAAAGCTTATAGGCAACAATATCTGTATGTGTGTGTGTGTGTGTGTATGTGCCGCTATTGCTCTATAAGTTATATAGGCGTAGCTATAGAGCACATCACCGTGCACCATATGAGTAGTACTACTATAGAACAAGTAGATGGATGAACTTTTTTAACCCATATGTGTACGTACTTGCGTGTGTGTGTGTGTGTTAAGGCAAGTGCCAAGTATGCACGTTATGCTCTCATATTGATGTCATCTTCTTAAAAGCAAAGGAAATAAAAACAAAATAAAAGTGGGCGCAAGTGTCACAGAGTCTCTCGATGTGTGCCTGTATGTATGTTATGTTACAATATAAAGTATGGCCTCACTGATAATAATGCTGATGGGCATGATATTAATGATGATAATAATGTCGATGATGATGATGATGATGATGATTATACTATTGTCGTTGTTGTTGTTGTTGTTGTTGTTGTTGTTGATGATGCACAATTGAACTGTTGCATAATCATTATACATTAAGGTGGACTACATTGTATGCAAAATAATTTTGACTAACTAATTTTGAAAACAATCAATTGGTCTGAATTGTTGACAATGCTGTCCAAAGAAGCATAAAGAATTCCCTGATTTATTACCTGTCTTCGTTTTGAATCCTTTACCGAACCATCAGTTGCAGATGTGGGGTATAAATGTTCCCAGAAAATATTGAGAGGGAAAAATAGTGGGCAGCTACTATCGTAGTGTTGGAGGTGTTTTTGTATTCATATTGTATGGGTGCTCCATTAAGATGTGGAAATAAGTGGTAAATATATTTGAAGGAAAGGCGCACAAAAGATCTTTTAGGTTGCAGTGCATTCAATAGCCTGAATAATACTAATATTTAGAGGAAATGTTAAGAAGGAGAAATCAATAAGAGTCGGTTATACTTCTTACTACTCTAGTGGTGATTGCTGGACAGCTCTGATAATATTTGTCCATTTTCGAGATATTTTGCAATATTTACGCTCTGATAACCTCAACATTTCGAGATCAAAATCGGAAGGTCAATTATATGTAGAAAAAGTCTAAGCCTAAGATGGAAGACAAATCGAATATTATTCAAAGATAAATGCAGCCGATTTATATTTATGTTTCTTTAAAATGATCTACATGCCTCAATTAACGACTTGAAAGATCAATAACATACAAAACTAAACAAATAACAAAATAAAAAATCACAAATTCGATTTTTGAGGTCCAAAAATTCTATAAAAAAAAAAACAATTTTAAAGTGAATTTCATGAAATTACGATATTGCCATATAAAAACTAAAATTAAAATAACTTCAAATTGAATGAAATTTGACCGTATTCTTATCTTAACCTACGATTTTCAAAAATCGTAGCAATTTTAATTTCTCCCATACAAGTCTGGACCACTCTAATGTGAATACTTATTTCATACTCCCACACACACACACACGCACACATTGCAAGTTGCACATGTGTAAGTATAACCCGTATAGTATTTTAAAGCCTTTAACCCTTTGCACAGATGCTGTTGCTGTTACTTACACTATTGCTACAAAACTTATGCATGTATTTGTCACATTATGTCACATATGAGGTTAAGTTCTTACAAGTAGCCACATATATATGTTATGTACGTACATATCACCAAATCATACAAACAAATCAAACAAACAAACAACCACACACACACACACACACACACACATATATATAGATGCACTAGCATATATGTAAGTATCATATTTGCTAAACCAATCTCACATCCACAATTTTTGCATAGAACAAAGAAAATTTCATATTTACAAAAAGTATTATGTGAAAAAGTAAGTGAAAAATCGTTCAGGAAGTCGTTACATGTATATATGTATATGTATGTACCATCTAATATGCACTTGTATGTATGAACAATGAAAATTATGTGTAACGAGTGTTCTGATTTTTTATTTTTTATTTTTTTTTTCTTAATATGGTTTTGTTCATAGCAAGTACTTGGTATATTGTCGTCATTGGGTTTGACGTTGATCAGCATCGTTTGACATTATTTCAATTCTTTCTAAGCTTCATACACAAATAATCATACTCGAGTATTTCATAATTCTTAGGAGTGAATGAGTAAGAGAGAATTTGTTTTTAAATACTAATTAGGAAGGAATTGGTTGTATTTTCAAATAGTATTTTTAAATAATTTATTTCAGTATTAAATTTATATTTATTATTATCTAACTCTAACTCTATTATCTCTCTATCTTTTCATCTACAGACTTATCAAATATTCAAAGTTAAAAGTTTAAAATATTTTTGGACTTTGTATGGAAACCATGCTATGAAAATTATTTTCCTTTCTAAGACTAATCTACATCTCAAATATGGTTGCGCTAGGAAAATAATAGCAAGTATTTGTGGTTAAAAAAAAAAAAAAAATTATTGTGATATTGTATGGGAGCTTCATTAAGTAGTGGTCGCAGCTGGGCTTTGTTATACAAAACTATTTCCTGCTATAACGTTAGCATGTTAAATTTGCATACCATGCAGGTAGCATATAGATGGGCGAACGGACTTTTTAGAGCGACTATTTGGGCAATGCTAACTAATGTACCTCTTTCTATATTTCAAGCATAGAAAAAAGATTTCCATGGACTTGACTCCAACAGACAAATCATTGCTAATGAGATCACCTATTTTGAGGATTATGACAAATCTTATTAAGTACTCGGAAAACTAAGATAGGTTAGGTTAGTGCAGCAGTCCTCTCAATGAGAGAGCTCACCTAGGCCAAAAAGGGTCCATTGCGATACCCCGCGGATTGTGTCCAATTCCTACCCATTGAACCAATTAGAGCTTTTTTTGAACTTTAGATGATTCCATATTAAAACTTCTAAGAGTGGTTTAACCAATTAGAGCTTTTTTTGAACTTTAGATGATTCCATATTGAAACTTCTAAGAGTGGTGCCATATTATTTAGGTAGTAAGACCTTACAAATTTTTCCCTACTAATATATAGTGCAGGGTGTTGTATAGCCGAAGCGTGACTGTCTCCAGTTCATCTTCATATTTGCAACTTTTGCAGAAATCCTAAACCAATCAGAGATGTATGGTTTTTAGTAACTACTCGCTACAACCGCTTCGCCGTTCCACAGATGTGAGGTTCTATCCAACTTTTGAGACATCGTTGGAGGTTAATACTTCCAAGTTATGTTTGCACGTTTGCTAAAGGAATTTCCAAAAGTCTATTGAAGTCATCTTAAAGTGCTTCAGTCGTTCGCTGTCCTGTGAGCTCGTAGGTTCTGCAGTTCCCTCTTATTTCCCTATAATCGGGCACCCAGGAATATATTATGCTGCTCTGCGATCTCGTTAAGAGATCTGCGGCACTCTAGAATGTCTAGTCTTCGATTTGAGAAGAAATGCGCTCAGGACATTTATTGCAGCTTGGCTGTCATTCAGGATGCAAATATCTCTAGGTAATTTATTGCTGTGTTTTATCCAAGTGAGTGCAGTATGAATAACTTTGACCTCCACCTGAAATACACTACAGTAACCAGGTAGGTGAAATGAAATGTTTATATATTGAGTTTAACAGAATATACGCCACCTATCATCCTTCCATCAAGCTTAGAGACTTAAGATTTGAAAAACTTATAGAAGTAGAAGTATCGTCGGACAAAGTGCATCGAGCTAAAGGGAGTATAAATTGAAAAAAAAAAACATGTTTTTGTTGGATTGTCAAATAATGCAGAAGGAAAAAAATAAAAAACAAATCATCAAATCCAATTTGTCTCTAAGGTTTCAATATTTTCCAACATCTAAATAAATGTAAATAAATTTAATAATTTTGCAATGATCTGATTCAAGTGTAATTTGCCAGTTAAAACACCAAAATAATGGCATGCCAAAATTCATCATATGCGATGTATTAAATAAGTTAATATATATATCGTTTTTGTATAAGGAGGTCATAAAATTCCCAAAATATAAATTCAAATCTTATTTTTGAATTTTCAACTCGTCACCGAAAGTGATTAATAAAAAAAAATTGATTTAATTTCGTAAGAATAATACATTTAAATTATATTAAATATTTCAAAATACTGATTATTAGAATTTAGATTTATACAATAAATGTATATAAATTTACATTTGACTTTTATGATAGCCCAAAAGGCAAATTACATTGATCATTTCATTACAAGTACAAGTTTATAATATTCATTCTCTTTTCTCTCTGTTCTATCAATGTATTCATATGAAATATTATATTGGTATGCAAATGATATGATATGTAGTTCAACTACGGATACCAACGCACACATATAAATTATAGTGATAATGTTGCAAAAATGAAAACAACAACAACAACAACAACTATAACAATTAAGTAGTAGTAAATACTTGTGAATCTACTCATGCATAATGCACAAAATGAATAGAATAGAAATAAATCATATATCTACATACTTGAATATTGTGGAGTGTAACTCTGTTTATGAATTTATGTATGTACGTAATTTTATGTAAATTAAATAATAAATTCAATATAAATACACTACATATATACAATACGTTGCATGTATGCATGTATATGGTTATGTGAGCTAGTTGATTATGGTCAATTTATTATCGAATTCAAATTTTACAGTATTTTTGTTTTTATTGGCAAATTTATTCGTATTTCAACATAAGTATGTGGACAAAAATATTGCCGCTAGCATGTTTAATAATAGGTTTAGGTTCATTAAGTAGTTTACTTATTATGAGCAGTTAAAAGTTCTAAGCAACTTGGATTATAATACTACATATACTGGAAATAATACTCACCGTAATCGCAAAAGGAACTACTATTGAACATTTAGATGAGTTTAGTATGTCAAAATTTTGTTGCACAACGTCAACACAACGTCACGCCAATGGGTAACCACAATGCGAACAAAAATAAATTCCTGACTCGAATTATAATGAACTTATGAAGCACTCATTAAAAAGCACAAATTAAAAAGAAATAAGTTTGTTTTCAGATATTTTTTTCATTCATCTTGGATTGGCGCCCCCTAAATGCTGGAGTTAAGGTGTCGTCATTTAATATAACCTAGTGGGAAGTCTATTTTATAAAAAAAATCTCAATAGACCAGCTTCCATAAGTGGTGATGTGAGGAAGTACATATGTATGAGAGAAATGTTAGATAGGAAATCCTAATGGGAGTCCATCTTAGATTTAATCCTACTATGGAGATGATTCCCGGTCAGCTGTATTGATTTTTTGTCAATTTTCAGATGTATTTACGGCTGTATTTGAAGAAGCCTCACACCTACCTTGACATGATAATGAAGATCCAAGCAGTGCAAGCAACAGGCACTAAAACCAGGCTGGCGCTCAATATCCCAAAAACCAAAACTATGCGTATAATCATACAAAATACACAATGTTTCAGAATTGATGGTGTTGAACTTTCTACTACTTGGACAGCGTTATTTCAGGGACTGGCGGTTGGTCCACAGACAGCAAAAACCAAATAAAAAATCATCGTTAGCATTTTGCTCGCTGAAATCAATTTGAAACGTATCACATAGAGTTAGGGTAGGGTGGCTGCCCTCTCTCTCTGAGAGGCCACACTAAGGCCGGAAAGGCCCATTGTGATACCACTGAGATTCTCTTCCAATACTGTTGTGCGTGTTAAATTTGAACAGCATTGGAAGGGACCTACTTATATTAGCCGGTTCCGAACGGCAGAACCCTTGTGATTTCACTTTAACTCAATTTTGTCACAGAACTCTTTTAAAGAGCATTTTTGGCAAATTGTTACTGCCGGAAAAATTGCCAACTCCTGCCGGCAGGTGGGTGTTACCCGAGGACTGAACCCAACCGGGGATTGAGCCCATGACCTACAGCTCAGAAGGCCAACGCACTAACCACTAAGCTACCGTACTCACATAATCAACTCTAATGTTAAATCATCTTTACTATATGGATGTGAAATGTGGAATGCGACAACAACCGAAATAAGCACACTGCGAGTTTTGCCTAAACCGATGCCTACGGAAAATCCTAAAAATATTCTGGTCAAACATTATTTGCAATGCTGATTTATGGGGCAGAACACAGTGGAAGCCAGTGCAACTAGAGATCCGGGGAAGAAAATGGTGCTGGATTATGCGCAAGGAGAGCAGAGACCTAGACAAGGCCCGTGAGTTGCTAAAACTCCAAGGTAGCTTTGAACGAAGAAAATCAGCGAACACATGGAGATGGCTGCTGGTGTTCGAAACCTGTGCCATGCACCAGAGCTAGAATGAAGTTAAGAGACCAGCACAAAAGAGACCCGAATGGAAAAAATTTATTGCGACTCGATGTTCCAGCGTGAAACTCTAGAATTTAATAATAATAATAATAATAATTAAAACTTATTATGGTCAGTTTTACAGTTCACCCTACTAGAGGTGATACCTGGCTAGTAATTTATTTATTTCTAAAATTTCATTAATCGACACAAGTACTTCAATTTTGCATGGCTAGCCCCATAAGGGATGTCGATAGATGGTGATTGCATTCGGAAAAAGTTTTGTAGAAGCAAAATGAATAGGAATCGATCTTACATTTTATCCTCCTAAAGCCGATTCCTGGGCAGCTATGGGCAATTATGGAGTAATTTTAAGTGATTGCGATAGAATTGAGGACTAATGGGGATCAGAGGTGATTTCTGGGGCAGTAATGGAGTTTTTTTTTTTCTAAAATCTAATTAATCGGCACGAAAGTTACAATTTTATTTTTTTTTTTCATCATTTCGAATATTTGAATATTTAAGTTAGAATAAAAAAAAAAATTTATCAAATCCTACCTGCCATATAAAACTGATACTTGAAAGTAATTTTTGAAGAACTTAAGACAATATAAAAATAAAATAGAATAAATTATTATAAGGAGGTGACCACTTATTGCTTAATCATTATAGTTACCTTCGTGACACTAAAAATAAGGACGGCGCCAACATTAGGATGCTGATCAAACATCTCTTAGTAAATGAACACTCAAGTGAAAATGACCCAAAAGCAGCATGTATTTTCTTTTTCGATTAGTTATTAACATGCAGCATGAGAACATTTTTAATTGTGTGCCTCTAGGGACATACAGAGAATTTAAGAAATAAATACAAATCACTTGATGCCCGCTAATATAAAATGCCCTTTAAGATGTGTTCACATTTATGCTTGCGGTAATGTCGTACATTTATCTAGTTATCATCCACAACACACACACACATACACATACATTCATTAGCTCTGTACGTATACAAGTAAGCTATGCGTATGTGTTGTATGTACATTGACACTTTCATGGAGCACGTTCGATTTTGTTGGTAATAAATTATGCGCAAATCGAATAATGTATTTTGTGTGGCAATGCCAACTGAATTAAAATTCACATCTCTAGTATATGTAAACGATGTGTGTATATGTGGTAATATAGAAGAAGAAGTACGAGCATATCGAACGAAGAGCACGTGTTTGTACAAAAGGAAGGAACATTTTGGCATGATGATTGTAATGGCATGTGTATGCAGTGACATGTGTATTACGTGGTAAATTTAATATGTACACGTATCGTACATACCTTACGTACATTCTCTGTATTTATATGTGCCTACATACAGTCAAATCTACTACGGATAAATAATTCTGCATAGGCGAATAAATTGTTTGAACTGAAAATTCAATCATTTCACTATGGGCTCACTTTATTGCCGCCTGTGCCTTATATGTACTTGTATGTACATGTATATGGATACACTCAAATTGATGCTCCCCCAGTGCAAAACGTGTCGGCATATACATATACATAAATACGTTACTATACATACATATGTATGTATTGTATTGTATGTTTGTGTATATGTATGTATATACAGATTTATGGCAATTGTATAAATTTGATTTATTTTTATTTTTAGTGGGAGTGCGTGTGCGTATATGTGAATAACTTGCTGGTATACGAGTAAATTGGTATATGAATTAAATTGTCAATAAATTAATAATACACGATAAATTTATGTTAATGTATAAATAATGGCGGTGACGACGAGAACGAGAGAAAATTATTTCAGCAATAAAAATTGAATTTGTATTTTCCACGAATCTCTGTCAAATAAAAATTATTATTAACTCATTTCATGCCTGAACGCCATGAAATGCATAATTTTTGAATATTCTATATTAAGAATGTCTGTTGTTGAAATTTTCAACGAATTTTATTACCAATTAAATCTTTTTTGCATTATACAATGTAAGCAATCTAAAGTTAAATTTTATAAAAAAAATATGCATACATAAACGCAGGAATGGACTAAGATCTTTCAGCATCCTTTTGAAGTATACCCGCACGCCCACCTCCTCAGATTCCTGGGAAGCTATATAGTTATTTATCCATTTTCATGTGTTTTTAGAAAGATTTTGTATGGAAGCATCTATGATGAGTAAAGACAGTGGATTAATATGTTTAGAAAAATGATGTTTACAGTAAAAATTAATGGCGGAAATTTCTAAAATCATCAATTTTGTAGGTACTCCGTTCTAAAAGATATAGATAGGGGATAAGTATATGTATATGCACAGCAAAAATGTTGGCGAAAAGTATTAATGAGAGTCAATCTCTATTCTAAGGACAATTTCTGGGCACCTATGTAGATTATTTTTTCGATTTTCACGAATTTTATGTGTATTTTGCAAAGAAACTGCCATAAGGAGTAAAAATTTGGAAAATAAGTACTTTTGATAAAAATGTCAAACAATAAATTACCTAACCCTAACCCAGCTTCTCTGGGAGCAGTGGGAGCGAAATTTATAAAAACGTCAAACTTGTAGAAAAACTTCTGTAAAATGAAGATGTAAAAATTAAAAGGGTTCTCCATTGTAAATAATAAATAAATATGTTACACTGAAGGACCATTGGACGAGCTTCTCTTCCGGAATTGTTGTGCGTTTTAAATTTTGTACAGTATTAGAAGGGATCTACTTATATTAGTAGATTCCGAACTCGGCAGAATCCTTGTGACATCATTATTTCTGAACTTTGTCACCAGAGCACAGAATTTATGAGAATTTCAATTTTATAGGTGTGCCTTTTGAGATGTTAAGTTAGGGGGATAATTGTGTTCAGAAAAAATTCTTCTTCTTCTCATGTGGCCATAACAACCGATGATCGATTTAGGCCGCACATATAATGCGGCGCCAGTCTTCTCTGTTCTTCGCTTGCTGGCGCCAATTGGTTATTCCAAACGCCGTCAAGTTACCCGACACTTGGTCCTTCCTTTGGTCTTCCTCTTCTTCTGCGTCCTCCAGTGGGTGCCGAATTAAATACCTTCTTCGCTGCAGCGTTTTCTCGAATCGCTCGACATAACCCAGCCAACGCAGCTGCTGGATTTTGATTCGCGTGACTATGTCAATGTCATACAGTCATCAATGCTCATCAATGCTCATACAGCTCATCGTTGTACCTTATTCGATACTCGCCATCAACACAAATAGGTCCGAAGATCCCGCGAAGAACTTTTGTCTCGAAAACTCTAAGCATCCTCTCATCCGTGGTGGAAATTCTCCAGGCTTCTGTGCCATATGTTAGGACAGGAGTAATGAGGGGCTTGTAGAGTGTGATTTTCCATCTTCGAGAGAGGGCTCGACTACTCCATTGCTTATTCACTCCAAAATAACGTCATTACAGTTGTTGATGCTGGTTCCAAGATAGACGAAGTACTTCAGCACCTCGAAAGTGTAATTAGAAAAAATATTGAAGAAAAAAACAAATAAGCCGATCAAGCATTTTACCTCTCTCGAAGCGATTCTGGATATTTTGATAAATTTTTCAATTTTAACCATTTTTTTTTTATTTTTATGTTTGAGGCTTAGGAATGAGCAATGATCGAGCCAAACTCTGTATGCTAATGCTACGTTAGTTATAACAATTTGTTTTCTTATTTTCTAGACGATATAATTTTATTTTTCCTCGAGGCTGTAATACTCATTATGGAAAATCCTCGTCTATTTGTGCCATTTGTGATCATAAGATCAGCGCACCAAGATCACAATCCAAACCATTCGAATGTCAATCGTACATGCACCCTTGTTGTTCTGCGCGTATTCTTAGCAACATTTCGAACACCGCACCGAATATGTCCCTGTATATTTAAGTAGGTATGTGTATCCATATGTATCAGTCAATACCTATAATGTTCTTCTTCTTTCTCATATGCATGTATGTATGTAAGTACTTTTAATTCATTAATGTATCATTTAAAAGGCTGCTTGTTCATCGATGTTGTCGATATTATGTAGGCAAAGTACTGCTAACATTAGCAAAAATCTCAAGTGTCATGCAACATATTGATTAAATGAAGATGACAACAATAAATGACATCGTTGACTTAAGTCATTATGTCATAGTAGTATGTGTATTAGTACCAGCACAAACAATATGGGCTTTTGTTGTAACTATTACTGTTTGCTCATCATCATCACGATGATGTACTATGGTATATTAGATACATGCAAAATAATAGCTGCAGTAGCAACATCAATAACAACAACAACAACAACAACAAGTAAAGTGAATGAATGATATAACAAGAAAGTACGTTGTTACAGAAAGGATAAGTGCAGTGTATGTATGCAAATACTCAAACTATGTAGTGTTTCATGTGTGCGAGCATACTTAGGAGTATTTCTATAGATATAGACAAGTACATAGATTATATACATATATGCTTCTTAAATTGTTTCCATGTAATCAATATTGGGGTTAATATGTATCACAAGTGCTTGGAATGGCTGTGTGTACTAGTAGGATTTTGTTTGAAAGTTTGAAAAATCATTGAAAATACTCTTACAATATTTTCCAAGATGATAGATGATTTAATGATTATTATAATGATGATGATGATGATGATGATGATGATGATGATGATAATTGAAGTGTCTTTGTTGTTTGAACACAAATCGAAGTTGAAAATTGCAAGTACTTTCATATGTGAGATGAGAAAATGCATGTGAAAAATGAAAGGGATTATTAAAGGACATTTCATATTTGATCATATAATCTTACAAAGTTACCTTTTGTTTACTCTTATATATGAGTAATTCACATATATAAGTATGCATCAGTACATTGAAATCAGGAAGTAAATTTATTAATAATTTCAACAGTTCATTTCGATGAAAATGATCGGATTTACTAAGAGGAAATCATTAAAAGGAAATACTCTAATAATGAAACCAATTTTAATCATTTTTCAATTTCAAAGATTATAACTGAATTCTTAATATGTGTTGTAATGGAAAAATAAAATAAATTGAAAGAAAAATTATATGTCAATTTAAAGAAATATTTAAACAAAATCTAAATTATTGCAAAGCAAGGAAATTGAAAGCCATACTATTTCTCAAAAGGATGCCAAGAAAATTAAAAAAAAAAAACAGTGAATTGCTGCTTGCAAAACAGAGAAGACGAATATGTTGTGGTGATGCTTAATGCAAACCAACATGAGCGCATGATATGATAAACTTGTGTATTTCTGAAAATTTCTATATGAACACTACATTTTTTTCTTAGATATCATTGATGCCGGCGTCAAATTTAATGCAGTAAATTCAAATCATTAAGAAGTCCTAAAATTATTATAATTCGCTTTAAAAACGGTTCGCTTTTATTACTTTTAAGTAGCTTTTCACTGGTAATAATTCGGTCAATCAAATTCCTTGCCGTTCATGTGACACCCAAAAATAGAACTTCTTCGAGCGACCTGCTCTTTGGTAGTTTTGTAAAAAAAATATGTGGCACTTATAAGCTCCGAAAGGATTTTTGGCCGAACTTTTTTTCCTGTACTGTTGTCCGTGCTAAATTAACGACAGTATTAGAAGGGACCTAATTATTTTGACCGGTTTCGAACGACAGAACCCTTGCGGCATCACTTTTTCAGAGCTTTGTCACAGAGTTCTTTTAGAAGCATTTCCGTGGCAAATTGTTACTGCCGGAAGAATTGGCAATTGCTTGCCGACAGGTGGGTTCCATTCGATATTAAATTTGTGCTTCAGCCGAGGATTGAACCCACGACCTGCAGATCAGAAGGCCAACGCACTAACCACTGAGCCAAGGCACCCACAATAGTTTTTTGGTATTTTTAGGCCGATTAAAAAAATGTATTGGGTGTGAATTAGTAACCGGCCTTTTAAGTTACATGGCACAATGGCGCGATGTCGTACATCATTGTCCGAAATGTAATTTTAAATGTTTATTCACTTGCTGTCAGAATCATTCAAAAATTTTCAATTTAGTTGTACGCATCATATTTTTGTTGACTATGGTAAATTTTAAGAATTTGCGAAAAAATCAGCATTTGCAGGAAGTTTTGTAAGGTTTTTTGTTTGCAAAGAAAGGTGCGGCTGACAGTCATCGTTTGCTTGTGGAATTGTATGGCGACAATTCTCTACCCAATACACAGTGTAATGAGTGGTTTGTGCGCTTCAAAACGGTGATTTTGATGTCAAAGCTAAAGAACACTCTGGACAGCCGACAAAATTTTAAAACGAGACATTACTCGGCCTGGTCAAAACATTACGGGAGAGCTGTACCGACAACAATTAATGCGGTTGAAGAGACCGATGATCGAAAAACGGCAGAAATATGTGACCAGACACGAGTCGGTAATTTTTCACCATGACAACGCACGGCCACACATTACTATTACCTGGCAAAAAACTGTGTTGCTAATAACGGATGGGAAATTTTACACCATCCGCCTTATAACCCAGACCTGGCGCCTTCAGATTATCACTTGTTTCGGTCCATGCAGAACACCCTTAATGAAAGACGCTTCACTTCAGTCACCAATCAATTTTCTATTCGTTTTTGGCCGCCAAGCCAGCGAATTTCTTTTGGAATAGAATCCATAAATTGCCAGAAAGGAAATGGAAAATGTCATAGTTGCTGATGGACAATACTTTGAATGACATGTTTTTTACGGAATTCTTAAAAATACATAATTTTTTAGCACTAAAAATGGCCGATTACTAATTCACACACCCAATAATTGACGGTAAGTGCTCTCAAATATGAAGAGAACATTTCTATTAAAATACTCGTCAGTACTAATACACCACCTCTTGACAGTTGGTCTTTGGTGTCCCCTACGAAGAGCCACTGTCAAATATTTCTGACATTCAACGTTGGCAAATCTTTGAGGTTATTTTTGATTAACTTTAAATTTGTGAAAAATTTATCATCTTCAAAAGTCTTTGATCAAAGAATGTATTATACTGTTCTTGATCATTTCGCTTTTAGGGCTAATAGATACTTTAATCAAAATTTTATTAATTATACTTCATTTTATTGCCAAATATCATTTACCTATATCCATGTGCTAGAATGTAATATAATAAAAATGCATTCCTACATGTCAACAATTATTTAATAATACAAAAGCATCATGTAAATACATGCCAATACGTTCACAGATTCATACACATCCACATATACTTCTGGGAGAGTAAGCAAAAACAATAATTGTGAGTGTAAATGAATGAATGAATGAATGAATGAATGAATGAATGAATGAATGAATGAACGAATGGATCGCATAAGGAATATAACAGCAACAATAACAACAACAACAACAACAACAATAATAACCAAAAACGAGTTGAACATCACCATCATTGGCAATATTACAAAAATGCGCCATAAAGTATACTATATATAATGCTCATAACAATGATGCTGTTGCTGCTGCTGATGATGATGATGATAATGATGATGTTGGTAATGATGATGATATGCAATCAAGTGAATTATAATTGAGCCACAATGATGCTCATGCTGAGTTGAAAACGACAATGCTATGTAGATTTAAACGTTATATTGTGATGTGCGTGTATGCGTATTGGATCTGTATGTTAATGATGCCTACATACCGACATACTATATATTTGTACGTGCATGCGTGAGTAAGTGTATATATATATATGCAAAATGTTATAATACGTATGCCAATGTTACTGTTGTGTGTGTGTGTGTGTGTGTGTGCTGTGCTCTTGCTATTACCGTGTGTCTCATAGGGACTTTGATATTTCTGATTGGGAAAAGGATTTACACACTCAAGGTATGTAAGAACATAGGTACGCAATAACATACACACGAGTATATATATATATCTATGTACGCGGCACTATATGAATACTGAGCGGATTTTATGCTTTTATGTTGATGACAATGTTGTTTTCGTTGTCGTATTTTTACCATTGTTGCTGTTCTGGTGGTGGTGGTGATGGTGGTGATGGTGATGTTACTGTTGTTGATACAGCCATATTACCATCATCATCATCATCATCATCATCATTAGTGTTAACAGAACTGTCATCAACATAATCATCATCATATCCAACATCAATTGCATTTAGAGTTACCAGATTTAAGTGCAGATTCATCTGAACGATAGAAAATTTTATTTCCAGCTAAATATAAACATTGAAGAGACTCATATGACGACTTTATTTTGTTTTCTATTGTAATACTTACGGAAATTATATTTAGTTGATTATTTTTTCTAATTTATTTTCATTTTGTTTGATATTTTGAGCCTTATGGCAACCCTAATTGCAATGAGAATGATACTTGTAGCTAAATTACGCTGAATGTGAATCACAATCCCACTGATAGCAACAAAAACAGACAACATACAACAATAGGTGCGAATATATATGACATTTATTGAAATTATCCATTGGCGACTCTATGTAATATGTATAGGATATTATTATGAGCTACTTAAATCCCATTTTTATTGAGTGTAAATTAATTGCGACATTGGCATGATGAAATGAATGAGAATTTTTTATGCAATATCATACTTTGCTTAAATAAGCAAGTCACATATTTATGCAACATCTTAAAATAAGATCATAATCATAATGGATTATAGTAAGAAAACTAACAACACATATATAATATTTACCTGCTTGCTACATGCTGGACAATCTGCGATAAATTAGTTCACTTTATTTTATTAATTTCTTTTATTTTTTTTTTCAAAGTTCTTTTTCTCTATGTATTATCTCCTTGTTTCTTATTGCTCATCAAAGCTTCTTGCAAATCCTTTTAAAAAGACAAGCGCCACTACTAAATCGTTGCACTGAATCTATAAATGAATGAAAAGCACCTGATTAGTAATGTTGAAGTTGATGATGACAATGATGATGATGATGGGACATTGCAGTAAGAAAAACTTAAGCTTGTTAAAAATGACGAACAATACTATTATAAGAAGGTAATTGAATTTTGTCTCTGTACTTTCAACTTTCATGCATACTTGAACATACGTATGCAATGTATGTATGCGTACTTTATCTCATCATAATAAGTTTAATTAAGGTGACTATAGAGGGGAACCAAATTGTGTACTACTCGAAGAGAATGAATTATTAATGAAACAGATTGTTCACTAGATGAGTAGCTAAATATACTAGAAATTTTATTTGATTTTTTTTTTTTATATTATTCCTTCAAGTCAGTCATTAGGGTTTTATTTTAAGAAAGCAGTTTCTCTATTGAAAGTAAGTATTTTAATTATTAAAATTCGATTTTATTTTATAAGTTAGTTAGTTTAAGTTTCTATTCATATTTTAAGTATTGAAAAAATTTATAGAATAGTTAGAATTTTTTCCAAATGACTTTTATGATCATCAAGGGGCAATCAGAAAGTACTATTTAGAAATGATACAATAAAAAAACACAGTACGATTTTATTTACATAATAAAATAGTCTATCTTATATTTTTATAATAGAGATTGCATAACCACTACTAAAACTTTTTTTTGGATTTCGATTTAACCAACCTATTTTATATTGTTTTTAGAGATATAAAATTTAATGTTGACTATAATTATTGTAGGTCGGAAATTAAACTCCGAATTAAAAAATTATCGGAATCATCATCTAATTCGATTTAGCAATGTTTGTCTGTCGTCCTAACTGTCTGATATTAAATTAAATTGAATTAAATTTGATATTAAATTTGTTATGCTTCAGCCGGAGATTGAACCCACGACCTACAGATCAGAAAGCCAACACACTAAGCACTGACCTACGGTATCCAAAATTGTTATAAGTTTATAAACGGGTGAAATCGGATGAAATCCGGATTTATGTCTCATACAAAAGTATGTTTTTGAGCTTAAAAATATGTTTACACTATTCATTTCTATAAACTTATATAAACTTACAGCTATTAGATTGAAATTTAGTATTTGAGATTTACTCAGAGTTGGAAAGAGAATCGATTGGGTCTTACGGTGAACGAGGGCAAGACGTAGTATCTAGTGTCAACAAACAAAGAGTCCCGGCATCTTGGACAGTACGTCACTGTTGACAACTACGCTTTTGAAGCAGTAAGGGACTTTATCTATCTTGGAACCAGCATTAACAGCAGTAATAACGTCAGCCTGGAGATATTGCGAAGGATCACTCTTCCAAATAGGTGCTACTTTGGGCTAAGTAAGCAATTGAGAAGTCGAGCCCTCTCTCAAAGAACGAAAACTACACTCTACAAGTCTCTCATCATGCCTGCCCTTACATATGGCGCTGAAGTCTGGACAATTTCCACATCGGATGAGCGAATGCTTGGAGTTTTCAAGAGTAAAGTCCTACTCAAGATCTTTGGACCTATTTGCGTTGGTAGCGAGTACCGAAAAAGGTACAACCATGAGCTGTACGAGCTGTATGCCGATAATGACATAGTAAAGCGCATCAAAATCCAGCGGCTGCGCTGGCTAGGTCATGTCGAACGAATGGAAGAACACGCTCCAGCTAAGAAGGTGTTATATTCGGATTCCGCTGGAGAACGACGCAGAAGAGGAAGACCTAATCTCCGGTGGAAAGACCAAGTACTGGTACAAGTACCAAGTACGTCCCACACAAGAGAATGGTTTCATAGGCATCTTTGGACGTATTATTTTTTGCACGCATGTATGTCAGTCTAATTTGTCATAGTACAGCGTATGTAAGCTTTAGTTTGATCAAAGTTAACCATTTTAAATTGTTTTATTTCAAACTGATCAGTAATCACCAGCTCCTAAAACTCATGACTCTCTATGTGGTACCAAAAATGTGAATAAAATAAAAGGATTCCAACCAGCTGTCAACCCAAATTTGGAGAGAGTGTGAAAATGCCTTGTATTCCTTCATAACAAAGTACTTGTCGATTTTTGAAAAACGGAAATGAAAAAATCTCTATCAAAAATACAAACTGATTTAATGAGAAACTCTTCAGGCAATCACACTGGGTAATATACATACGACAAGGTATTGGAAGACATAGTAGTAGGCCGAAACATACCTGAAATATAAGAAATCCAATCTTTAGTAAAACATCCTAATATGTGATAATACAATATTTGTGAACAGAAGGCTCTTGAGAGTTCTTAAAAAAAATTTTTTTTTCCGCCTACACCCAAGGACTTTTGCAATTCCATCATTTTTATAGTCATTGTCATTAGTGCTGTCTATGAGGGGGCACTTTATGCATTTAAAATTTCATAAAACAAATCAAATTTTGCCATACATGACCATGTCTAAAGCTAATATTATTAAATCAAGCATGACTCTTTTTTTTTTTGCCTTTCTTATCGATATTAGTGTGTTCATACAGCTAATGTTTTTCTTCTACATTTTTTTTTTTTTTTATTCAAAAGCTAATTACCAACTAATAATTCTACTTAATGAGTTTTTATTTTTTATTTTTCATTCTCTTTCTTTCGTATACAATCCACAAAATACCACCTTAAATGACAATAGAAGGTCAACGCCGTATATACCTAACTAATATCAGCTCTCACATACAACAATTACAAACGACGAAAGTGGCAGAAAATGCAACATAAATAAACAAGAAATAAAGAAAAATAGAAAAAAAAGTAAAATAAAATTAATGTATTCCCCAAAGGGAAAACCTTTGCCGTTCGCTGTATTGCCACTGTAAAGTACAATGAATGAATGAATGGATACTGTCGTCTGGGTTAGTGACCACCATTTGGTGCGACACCAGAAAAAAGAACATATCAGAAAATATTTGTTGTTTTTCTTTTTACTTTGTTGCTTTTCTTTTTTGTGGTTTGGTATTGTCCTGTTGTTGTGATACTCCTTTCAATGTCAAGTTTTTTTTTTTTCAAAACAAACAAACAAAAATCTTACAAAAGAAAAGATTTGAACAAAATAT